>CM024573.1:15256143-15896583 GCA_014182395.1 Eucalyptus sp. ANBG9806169
TGCAATTTTGGTATTCAAGAGTCTCTAGAAAAGATGTCACGACATAGATGTAGCTTCTATTGCACAATATTTCTTATTGCTTGGAACTTAGAGGTGTTAAATGGGTTGTGCAACCCATTTATGGACCCGTGTTTGCTTAAATGAGTTGTTAATGGGTCAGGCCTTATTTCTCAAGACACTCATGATGGGTTTTAAAAATAAAAGGACTAAAATATATGAGTCTTAAATGGGTCTACTCGGTACGCATTTACCAACCCATTAAAAATACCCACTATCTAGTCTACCCTATTAGAGGTGGTAAAATTATAAAGGAAAATTCCAAATAAGGACCTAAGGTTAACTAGTTTCTCAAATAAGGACCTGAAAGGAATTTTGTGTCAGATAAAAACTTAAAGTTGACTCATTGTCTCAAATAAGGACTTGAAGTAGTTGAATCAATTTCAAATAAGAACCTGAGCTTGCTGGTTAGCCAAATATTCGCCGGCTATCAAGCATGTGGCATTTCCGACGACCAAAGTTGGGGCAATTTTGTCAAAAAAAAAATATAGGAAAAATTAACAAATCCTAAAAAAAAATAAAAATAAAAAACCTAGGTTTTCTACAGTCTCCCGTTCCTTGTGCCCATCCTTCGCAAAGTCAAGACCGAAGTTCTCCCATTCCTTGTACCCATCCTCCGCAAAGTCGAAGACCCAAATTCTCCGCCGGTTGAGGTACAAATTCAAAAACAAGAAGAAAACCAAGCGCTTCTTTGCTTTGTTTTTGCGGAGACCCAAATTCTCTGTTGATTGAGCAAGGTGAGGAGCAGCAAAGAAGAAGAAGAAAGAAGAAAATGTAAACATCTAAATGAATAGCCCTAAACTTAATTAATATAGAACCTTTTTTTTCCAATCACAAATTTCGACAAAATTGCCCCTTTTTAATTGTCGGAAAATGTTTGCCAACGAGCTACAGATCCTCAATAGAGATTAACTTGATCACTTCGGGTCCTTATTTGACACAAAAATTGACTTGGATCCTTATTTAAAACAATGGGTTCACTTCAGGTCCTTATGATACAAAGTTTATTTTAGGTCATTATTTGAGAAAATAGATTCACTTAGGGTCATTACTTGGAATTTTCCCAAATTATAATTATTTTTTTTTTTTTTTTTCTTTTTTTCTTTTTCTTTTTCTTTTTTTCTTTTTTCTTTTTTTTTTTTTCTTTTTTTTTTTTTTTTTATTTTTATTTTTTCTTTCCTTTTTTTCTTTCTTCTTCCTCCGGTGGCCGGCACGACGGCGATGGTCGATGGCCGGCCAGCCCGAGCCTTGAGCTCGCCAACATCGGCGAGCTCGGGATTCGCCAAATATGGCAAGTCTCGCCACGTCGGGCGAGGCTCGAGCCTACGCCAAATCCGGCGAGCGAGAGTGCCGACGCCGGCAAGCCTCGAGCTCGCCAAAGGCCTCGCTAGATCTGGTGAGGGCGAGCTCAAGCCTGTGGTCGACCGCTAGCCGTCATCATGGCCGGCCAAGAAGAAGAAGAAGAACAAAAAAAAAAAAAAAAATTATATTTAAAAATAAAAATAAAAATAATTAAAAATTAATTTTAAATTAATTTTAAAAAAATAAAAATTATCCATTAAATTTGTGTTGTATAAAAATATTTTAGCAATAATTTTTAAAAAAAAATAATATATATATATAAAAGAAATAAGCTTAGAAGTATTTTTAGTAATATAATCTTTAAAAAAAAAAAAACATAGGAATAATTTTTCTAAATTTAGTTAAATATGAAAATATTTTATTAATATGGGTTTGGGTCGGGTATGGGTCGGAAAATTTATATTAGACATACATGGGTCATAAATGGGTTGATGGGTCAATTTAGGTCAAACCATTAATGACCCGACCCAAACCCGACCCGACCCGACCGACCCACCCACCCGTTTAATAGCTCTATTGAACCTTATAAAGTTATACTTAACAAATGGATCAGCATTAGTTGTATCTTAAAGAAAAAAATGAAAAAAATTCATTGGGAAAATTACACAAAACTTGCATGAACTTTTGGGGTAGTACACGCTTGCTCCCAAACCTTCAACTGTTGGATGATACCCCCATGAATTTTCATTTTGTTATGGCCTTTGATTCTCAATTTTTTTTTGTCTGTTATCTAAAAACGATTTAGTTGACGATAAATCATGTAGCCCCTACAGTGGAAAGTTGGAAGGTTTAGGTAAATCTTATTGAATTATATATTATGTATCATGCCTTATATCATATATTTCCTATTTGTATAAAATCCGGGAATTTACATGTTTAACTTCGGATTCACGCGAGGAAGGTTGAGTTGCGGCACAAACCGAATTTTGTTGTAATGCTGAGAAAAACTACTTAAATTCGTCTAAATGATTTTTTCCTCCTTGTATATTCATTTCCTTAATTTAACTCACTCAAAATAATGATTTGGTTTCTTAACGGGGCCTATCAGAGACTCAAAACATACGATTATGACTACTGCTGGTGTTTTAACGGTGAGAAAACTACATAAATTCGTGTAAATGATTTTGTTGCGGTTGCTGGTGCTCTCGCTGCTGCTAGTGCTGCTGCTGTTGCTGTAGGCGCCGCTGCTGCCGCTGCTGTTGCATTCCTGTTGTTGTTGGTGTTGGATTGGCAAATTTGAAAGTCTCTCTGGAGTTGAGGAGCATGATTGCCCTCATTCTGATCCTTCAATCTCTTGTCCGTGAATTTGAACAAGGGATCGACAGTTTCGGTGTGGGCTACTCTGCGCTACTCTGCCTCCTCGGCGGGCGGCATTTTCTGCAAAGGCTGCTCATTTGTCGAGATGTTTAGGGCTTTCATATTCGTACAAAAGATGATAGTCCTATTTTCCTTACATATACGTAGATTACATTGATAGCAACCGAGCGGAGCTTAATCTCATACCTCACATGCGACATCTGGTCGAGCTCTTTCGCCCTCTGGAAGTACCCCTCTTGATGACCTCTCTGTTTCGTTGTTCATTGCCTCCTCATGGGCAATTGCGAAACTTAGGTCACAGGATACGGAGTTGTTCTTTCGAAATTGCTACTAGGTATAGCAGAAGATGATGCTTGAGGATCCTATCTCTGAGTTTGAACTAAGCACATTTTTTATGATGGCGGATTGGAAGAAAAGATTTTGACTATGGAAGCCAGAGATTGGAAAAGAAGAGGATGGTTACTTCAGCGCAAGCTTTCTTGTCTGATAGAATTTGTGTCACTCGGTATTATTTATTAGGCTTGACCTTGATGTCAAAACTGGTTAATTTATCAAGCACTCATATGCTTAGGGTCTGCATGGTAATGTTTCTGTTTCTCCCAATTTCTGTTCTTTTGTTCCCCGGAACAAAAAAAGAACAAAAATTCATTTGGTAAAACATTTGTTCCCGGAAACAATTTCTCTACTTTTTTGTTCCCGGGAATAGATTTGGAGCAGAAACGAGAAACAAAAAAAAGTTGCTTCTTGTTCCCAGGAACAACTTCTAGAAATAAGCCAATTTTCTTTTTTTTATTTTTCTTTTATTCCTCTCTTTTGTCGCGGCCACCTCCAACCGCCTGCTACCGCCGCCGGTCGCTGGCCGCCGGGAGTCGTCGGCGGCCGATGGGTTGGGCAGCGGTGGTCGGCGGCGACGGCGGATGGCGATCGCACGATGGCGATCGCGGCGGCGATCCGTGGGCAAGAATAAAAACGAATAAATACAAAGGAGAAATTGTTGCGTTATAAACGCATTTCTATTTTTTTCTATTCCAAGAGTAGAAATTTTGTATAGTTACCAAACGGGTTCTTTCACTCAGAAATTGTTCCCCGGAATAGAAATAGAAAATAACTATTTCTGAAAAAAAAAAACTCTTCCCCAACCAAGAAGCGTTACCATTCACACCCTTAGTGTGCAACCTAAGAACAAGCAAAGATATGAAAGGGTGAACTTAGCATTTGACTCCAAATATATATATATATATGCAACAGGCTGGATCTTTATTCAACCTATATATATTTGGAATTCAATGTTAAGTTCACCCTTTCATTTCTTTGCTTGTTCTTAGGTTGCACCTCGAGTATATGAGTACTTAATAAATTAATGTCTCTAGATTTTTCAAAGTCATCTATTATGCCACAAGATTTCATATAAAAATAAATAAATTATATGGTAAAAGATATCACACCTAATCCTTCTAATTTTCCTAATCCTTCCAATTTTTTAATTGTAACGATTTACCTAACCCTAGATATGTAATTTGGATAATATGCCCTTTAATAAGCTCCATCTTTATAAATTAACTATATTTTCTTTTTAGGAATTGAATGCTAGATTCACTCTCTCATGTCTTTGCTCGTTCTTAGATTTCATCTTAAATATATGGGAAATTAATAATTTGATGTCTATGAAAATAAATTATATGGTAAGACACACCATCTCTGTTACATATCTATCCATCTTTTTATGGCCATCTCGGTAAGATTTACCTAATCTTCCAATTTTCCACTAAGGAGCTATATGATTTTTTTTCCTACTCATTAGTTTTACATGTCATTTGAAAATTTGTTAAGAAAAAGAACTTCTACAGTGGATATGACTCTATCACACACTAGATATGTATTGAGCTTTATTTGTGAGTTTACATTAACTATTCCTTTCTTGTGAAGATAAGGCGGAGTTTAGCTAGCAGTTTGGACACAAAGGTGAGGCCTAAGTGGCCTCTTTGAACAATCCCACATGGCACAAATTCTATCAGAAAATACAGCTTGCACTGAAGTAACAATCCTCCTCTTTTTCATTCTTAGGCTTTTCCATAATCAAATCTCATCTTTCAATCTCCCCGTGAGATAAAATTTTCTTAGTTCAAACTCAGAAACAAAATCCTCAAACATCACCTTCTTCTACACTTGAGACAGATGTGATAGCGATTCAATGTCACACTTGTCCCTGTGGGAAGCAATGAACGATGAAACAGAGAGTTCGTCGAGAGGGATAATTCAGAGGACGAAAGAGCTTGACCAGATGCAGCTTGTGAAGTATGACGTTAAGGTTTACTTATTATATTATCAAGGTATTCTATGCACAGATAAAGAAGATAGTATCATCTATTGTATGAGCGCAAAAGCCTAACCAACTAAACAAATGAGCAGACTTTGAAGAGAATGGTGCTTGGCGTGCAGGCGCCTAAAGTAGCCCCCACTGAAATTCTCGGTCTCTCGTCCAATTTCACGTGCAAGAGGTTGAAAGGATCATAGCGAGGAGCCTTCATCAACGGACACCCATTCTGCTGTTGTTGTTGCTGCGTTTGTGCTGTTGTTGATGTTGGACATGCAAAGTTCGAGTTCGTTTGAGTTGAGGAGCTCAATTCTTGAAGTATAGAGCGCAAGCTTTGAGGATCAGCATCCAATTTAACGGGCCAGAGATTGAAGGATCATAACGAGGCTCATCCTCACAAGAGAACTAGAAATGCTGATCCTCTAGGCTCACTCTCTAAAGGTCAAGAAAGATCTTCTCAACTTCGACCACCTCAAACTTCGCATGTCCAACATCAACACAAACACAAAAATAAGTTCTAGGATGGAAAAAAACCCTCTCGTCTTTTCGAGTTTTCTCTCTACCTTTATGGTAGTTTTCCTTTCACTGAAACCCTCATCGCCTTTACTCGCTGGTTTTCATCATCTTGAACGATTTCCTTCTTTACGGATACCCCCTATGGCTACAGGGCGTGTCTTCTTCCGCTACTCTTCTCCATAATCAAGCCCCAATTTCTTCTTCCACTCTTATTCTACACGCCCAAACCCCAAACCATTCACCGCATCACGTCCCCAAGCTCCAATTTCCATCTTGCTGGCTGGGTTTTGGCGATTCCACAGTGCCTCTTATCCAATTGGAGCAGTTGTCGGAGCATCTCAAGCCATGGCTCCTTGTGTACAGTCTGCACTTGCGAGACTTTCTTTCGCCCGCATGTTCCCAATTGTCCTCTCTTGCCCCGTCAATATAAATATGTCAGCACTTTGTCAACAGAAATCTTTCTCTATCCGGCAAGTCTAGGGTTCACCTTGCTTCGCTCTCTTATGGAATAGACATCGGGGCAATTTTGTTTTCTTTGGGCTCTTGAAGTTTTCACCGGTACTGTTCTATTATTGCCCCCGCTTTCTGTTTTGCGATGACTTCGACCGACAACACAACGTCCTCTCGCTTGGCAGCCCTCTGCAATAGTTTAGGTCGCCTCACCACCGAACACATCATCGATGATTGGGACGAGGATCCTTCTCCTGAAAAATTACAGGAGTGCAGATTATCCCTAGTAGGCAAAGTACTTTCCATCACGACCATCAACTTTTCTGCCTTTCAAAACACCATGAAAAAAGCCTGGCGGACTGACCAAGTTACTTTCTAGCAGCGAGAGGAAGGCATCTACATTGCTACCTTTCAGTCCGCAGCAAATAAAAACAGAATTGGGAAGGCGGCCCATGGCTTTTCTCGGGCAACTTGGTTATTTTCAAGCCCGGCTTCCTAACACTTCGCTACATTGCTATGTCTTTACTAAATGTGCTTTTTGGCTGCAAGTGTATGGTCTCCCTTTAGAATGGTATTCTGAACATATGTTAACTAGGGCAGTGCAGCATGTGGATCGAGTCCTAGAGGTTAAGGTCGACTCCAAGGATGGCACATCATCTAGAGCAGGCAGGGTCCGAGTTGAACTTGATATTCAGGAACCACTTAAAAGCGGGACAGCTCATCCGCATAGCAGGGTACACCTTTTGGCTCGACTTCCGCTATGAAAGACTCTCTTACTTTTGTTATTCCCTGGGAAGTTGGGCCATTATGCCACCCTTGCAAAGACATACCGTACACTTTGAGGAGAAACATGAGGGCCGAGAGAAGATGGCCTATGGTCGGTGGCTTCGAGCCGAAGTGAAGGAACACAGTCCATGCGGCATACCTTTTATGATTTTAATGAGTCATCGGATCAACCCAAAGCAACCGTTCCTGAAACTCCACCGACACAGCTACCAATGGTTCCTCTTTTGCTCCCGCCACCCCGGACTATAACCTCAGCCCCAGTCCAACCAAGTTCAGCCTCCACCGATCCTTTAACTGCAGCTAATCACCTCAAGTTGTCTTCACCAGCACCACCATCCTCTGGTTTTTCCACTATTCAACCTGCAGACACAAAACTCAAAGGTATTCAGACCGAGACAATGGCTTTTTCAGCAACAAAGAAGGGCAAGAATATACGCTCCAAACCCACTTTGGGGTCTGCCAAGAAACAACGACGCTACAGCCCCTATGAAGGAAAAGGGGTGACAATAGATGATCACAATGATTCTGCGCTTATGGATACTCCGGTATTGACTATTGACGAAGCACAAATCCGGGCTTTGGTGGCTGGCCCTAGACAGCCACCGGTTCACAAATGAAAATCCTAGCCTGGAATTGTCAGGGTTTGGGCAATACCCTGACAGTTCAGGCTCTTAAGGCCATTCTGGCCAAAGATAAGCCCGATGCCGTTTTTCTTATGGAAACCAAACAACCTGAAGGGAAGCTTCAACAACTAAAGCATAGGTTCAAGTTTCAACGTGCTTATATTATTAATCCAGTTGGTTTATTTGGGGTTTAGCACTATTCGGGAATGAGCCGATTAAGTTTAGGTACTCTCTTCTAATCCCAATTTGGTTCATACCAGTGTTTCTCAGGGACAACGAAGTCGAACTACTAGTATTACTTTTATTCACGCCCCTACCAATTATCAACAACGTCAGCTTTTGTGGGACGAGATTAGACAACTACAAGCTTGCAACAACCACCCATGGATCTGTGTGGGTGACTTTAATGAGATCATTTATCCCTGGGAGAAAATAGGTAAATGTCCCGCTCATCAATCTCGAATGCTTTCCTTTAGAGCCTTTATGAACGATTGTGAATTTACTGAACTGGACAGCCATGGTTGTAAATACACATGGACGAATAATCGAGCGGGTGAGGAGCTCGTGAAAGAAAAATTAGATAGGGTGTTCTGTACTATGGATTGGCGCCTTTTATTTCCCGAGGCAGGAGTGTATGCACTACCGGTGTAGGGTCCGACCACAACCCTCTCCTTATTTACACGTCGGTTGACTATCACCGCACCAAGAAACCTTTTCTCTTTGAAAATTATTGGCTAGAGGATGAGGAATGCCAGAAATCATTTCACATGCTTGGAATCTTGAAGATGGACAATATCCTACTTTTCTCGCTAAAGTGGACGGGGTGACCAAGGACTTAATGGCATGGAGTCAGAGGAAATTTTCTAATCGCCGCACAAAGGTAACCCAGCTTCAACAAAAGTTACAGCATCTGACTAATCAGTCACATCTTCATTATGACCGGGCCGAGGCCTCTCAACTTAAAGCGGAAATCTCTTGAATTTGGGCGCAGGAAGAACAGTATTGGGCGTCACGATCCAGAATTCAATGGCTGAAAGGGGGTGATAAGAACTCAAGGTTTTTCCATGCTACTACGATTCAACGCCGGCGACGCAATCAAATCACAATGCTGCAAAATGAGGAGCAACAATGGGTTCGTGATATCCCTACTCTCCAAGATATGACCACTACTTTCTTTTCGTTTATATACATCATATGGATATCGGCACTATGAACCTCTCCTAACTCAATGTCCCAGATGGTTACTAATGAGATGAATGATCAACTCATTGCCCCACTTACTATGGATGAGGTCAAGCAAGCTACTTTTCAGGCGGGGACGACTAAAGCCCGGGTCCTAATGGTTTGAATGGGCTATTCTACCAGAAAAATTGGGACATTGTTAAAGCTGATTTGTTTCTCTTAGTTTAGAATTTCCTCACATCGAGTATTACCTACGGGTTTGAATAACACAATTATCACACTGATCCCAAAAGTTCTTCAACCTGAAACGCTTGACCAATTCCGTCCCATTAGCCTATGTAACTTTGCATACAAGGTCATTTCAAAGGTACTTGCCAATCGTCTCAAGCCGTGTTTGCCTACTCTAATTTCCCAAGAACAATCAGCTTTTGTGCAAGGAAGACAGATCCAAGACAATATCCTCATTGTTCAAGAGGTTCTTCATCATTTCGAACTCGAAAAGCCAACAAGTTGGTTCAATGCAATTTTAAAAATAGACATGACCAAGGCATATGATCGAGTAGAATGGGCTTTTCTCAAAGACTATCTCCTGCAATTGGGTTTTCATCCTAAATGGGTGAGCTGGATTATGCAATGTATTACTACAGTGGCTTTCAGTGTGAAATTCAATGGGGAAGCCTTACCTTACTTCTACCCATCCAGGGGTCTCAGGCAGGGCGATCCACTATCTCCATACATTTTTATTCTGATGATGAATATCCTCTCGACTCTCCTTACACAAGCTGTGAGTATTGGCCATCTAAGGGGTATTCGTTTGAATCGTCGGTGCCCTACCCTCTCTCATCTCCTTTTTGCTGACGATGCGATCTTTTTCCTTAATGGTACGATATCTGAAAGCCAGAACTTGGCAAACATTCTCAACCTATATTGCTCGGCAACTGGACAGCTTGTAAACCGCAACAAATCCGGCTTAATTTTCAGCAAACACTGCCCTCCCACTCTCCAGGATAATATGTCTCAAGAACTAAGGACTCCTATTCTGCAACGATATGGAAAATATCTGGGTATACCTTTTGTCTGAATGGGGCCGATCGAAGAAGGAAATGTTCTCCGGATATTGGCTTGTGTTCATTCCAAACTAGAGGGCTGGAAGGAAAAATTTATATCCAAAGGGGGAAAGGAAATTCTCATCAAATCCGTAGTCCAGGCTCTTCCACACTATGCCATGTCTATTTTTAAATTGCCGCTTTCTCTTTGCAAATCTATTGAACAGCGAATTGCTCACTTTTGGTGGAAAAATGATCAAAATAGAGTTGGTATACATTGGCTGCAATGGAACCTTATGAAAGCCCCCAAACAGCAAGGAGGTATGGGCTTTAGAGATCTAATTGCCTTTAATAGAGCAATGCTTGGTAAATGAGGCATGGCGCTTATTGCAGCAACCTCAATCCTTATGGAGTACACTTTTTAAGGGCTTATATTATCACTCGACAGATTTCTTGACAGCTAATAGAGGTACAAGGCCATCCTGGGGCTGGCAAAGCATGCTTTTGGGACGAGAAGCAATTCAACCTCATCTAAGATGGTCCGTTGGGAATGGTACACATATTAGAATCCGTGCTGATCCATGGTTACCGATGGGTATTCTATATGGACCTAGAGCTAAGGAAGAACCTCTTATGGTGGCGAATCTTATTGACCCCATCCACCATAATTGGAATTTGTCTATCCTTCAACAGTTCTTTGACAATCACATCATTGAAGAGATACTCCAAATACCACTTAGCCCTCACTTAACAGTAGATCAACTCATCTGGTCGACTAAGGCAGATGGTACCCACTCGGTGCGCAGCAATTACCTATCTCTCAGACAATTCGAAGCCCCTATACCGAACGGTAATCCTTATCCCTGGACTCAATATTCTTCAACTTTATGGAAAAGTATTTGGCGAATGCACACAGAACCAAAATTAAAATCTTCCTATGGTTCGCTTGCCATAATGCCTTGGCATCTCGAGCAAATCTCTGCCATAGGCATATTCTTACAGATTCTAGATGTTATCTTTGTCAACAACATGTTCCAGAAACCACAGAGCATATATTCCTACATTGCAGTTGGACTTATCAAATATGGACAGACCATCAGATCAACCTCTACCCGACAACATTAACAAGTGATAGTTTTGCTACCTCGGATCCTCGCACGGCGATCGCTCCTCGGCCTTCACCGTCCCTTCCCCTTGTGGCTAATATCCTCACAGCGCAGATCCGGCGCGCGCGGAACAACTTCCTTTTTCGGAATCAGCCGCCGGATCCATCTTTGATTGTGCAGACGGCTACGGCTCATCTCGGTGCATATCGGCTCCATTCGGCCCCCTCGCACTTCGATCTCCCCTCACCTCCACCGATCGATCTCATCTCGCGCCCCCGCAAAAGGAACCCTCAAATGTAACATTGATGCTAGCTATCAACCAGGCAGTGCTGAAGGAAGCGTGGCCAGTATCTACAGAGACGACAATGGACGCTTTACTAACATTCATTCCAAACGCATCCCGGCTCACTCGGCTTTCGAAGCAAAACTCCAAGCCCTGATATCAGCCCTACAACATCTGCTGGATCGACGTCTCCATGACACTCCGCTTGAGATGGAAACTGACTGCCTGCCTCCGGTTGAAGTCATCTGTGGACATCGTGCGCCTCCATGGCAACTGCGACCTCTGATCAACGAAGCAGCCGCTCAGATCGCTACTTTCCCCAGCCTGAAGCTGCAACACTGCTACCGGATGGCAAACCTACCTGCTGACTAGGCCGCCAAAGCCCATACCTCGTTTTCGGCCCACGAAAGTTTTTCTCCCCCTCTAGCTTTACTTGACCTTCTCCTTGTTGATGCTTCTCTTTCCGGTTGTACTTTTAACTTATCTTAAATGAAAGTTTTATTTCAGATCAAAAAAAAAAAAAAAACATCAACACAAACGCAACAGCAATAGCAGCAGCAAAGTAACAAAAAACAGCAGCAGTAGCAACAACAATACAAGACATTATTGCCAAAGTGATGACGGTTTAGTTCTTGGCATTTTAGTAACTGTTCTAATGTCGATATTGAATGTAAGCTCGGCCTTTAGTTGTGCCTTTATCGAAAAATACTCCTATTTTCTTTTAATTATCTGAGTTTACAGTAACTCTAGCCATCGGTAGAGCCCTGCTCATGAAAATTTATTTTGCAAATTAATGTCATTAAGCCCCAAATCTATTTTTAATGGCCATTATCATCAGTGCTCTCTCTCCCCTCCCTTCCCCACACCGCCCCCACCCCCACCACCACCACCCCGGGACGCCGAGGCCAATAGCTGCAAGGATCTCAATATAAGAGGGCTATCAAAATCATCTCTTTTGCCATCACTCCATGCATGTAGGAAACCAAATCATTAATGAAGAGCGACTCAATTAAGGAAATGAACATACAAGGAAGAAAAAATCATTTACACGGATTTAAGTAGTCTTAACTAATTTCTCACCGTTAACACCGCAACTCAATCTTCCTCACGTGAATTCCAAATTCGACTAGCTTGTAGCTCCACATGCTCTCACAATTTTCCATTTATAGGTTCTTAGATATGGGATGGTGGCAAAAGGAAGTGTGTAATACATATTTTTGGGCAAATATAACAAGCACTTTCCTTTTAAGTAGTACTTACTTCTTCAATTGAAAATAACATAATGTGGATTTGACCAAAGAAGAGGATGTTGTAATTTGCGAAATGGTATCGGGATCCTCTCTAAGCTTTTGTGGTAAAATCATGTGGTCCCTTTTTCTCGGAACGATTCTACCATTTCGATTTATAAAAAGAAAAAGAAAAGTAAGAGTGCAATTATACTTTAGTACAATTAACATCTAGATAGCAATCATAATATAATCTAGCAGTCTCAACGAAATTTTTTGGAAATATACATTGTGTCCAAAAAGAATCGTTACTTGGATTAAACCTGGGGAAAGCCGTAGAGGGCTCCATATGCTGACTCAAGCAGATCAATAAGTCTTTTTTTCTAAAAATCATCAATAAGTTAAAACAAGGTCCATGATAGCACGTCCTGTGAATAGTGAGGCAATGGGGACAATTACAAAGAAGCCCTAGAATCATTACAATTGTACCAAACAATCCTAAATCTTTTAGTTAAGTTACTTTTTTTTTTTTTTTTTTTGTGACCGAGGCGCCGAAGACTCCCTTTACAGGATCACACCGCCCTCTGATGCCCAGTGGCACTGTCGGACGTCGTAGCAAGCCTTAGTTAAGCTAATTTAGTCCTCAATATTTTCACATTTTGCCAATTAAGTCCATCTACTCAATTTTGGCAAACCGTCCATCCTACATAACATAATAGCACTCATGTGGACATATGTTTTTGAAATTTTTTTAATTTCCTGTTTTCTTTTTTTCTTTATTGTACTTTTTTTTTTTGGACTAAGGGTCACTAGCCAACCATTGCTAGCCACAAGCAAGGGTTGCATGCCCTCGCCGACTCTAGATGAAGGCCACGACGCCCTCCTTAGCCACCACCAAAGCTTACAAGCTCTCATTGTGGTTGATGAGGGTGTGCAGCCCCTTCCCAGATTTGACAAGGGTCATGACGCCCTCACTATGGCAAAGGAGGGCCTAAGCAAGGGTCTTGATGCCCTCATCGGCCAAAGTGGAGGCACGCAGCCCTAGCCCAGATCTGGTGAGGGATGCAATGCCCAAATAAAATAAGGGCATGGCGGCCCTCACCCAAATTTGATAAGGGCATCTTGACCCTTGTTGGCCTTCACTCTAGATAAAAATAAAAAATAAAAATAAAAGTAAAGAAAAACCAAAAAAAAAAAAAAAAAAAGTCAACGTTAGGATCAACCGTCGATGTCTACATCAACAATTTTTAGCCAAAATTAACCTAATGAACTCAATTGGTAAAATGTTAAAAAATTTAAACTAAATTAGCACAATTAAAAGTTTTATGTTGAATTAGCATAATCCCAATAGATTTAAAACTTTTTGGTAATTTCCCTTGAGGTAGTGTGTGGCTCTCTCTCATGCACAAAATGGTCAGCTAACTCATATACTTGGGATCCAACTCATTTAGTGAATTGATCTTAGAATCCATTTGTTTCACAAAAAATAAATAATTTGAAAAATATTTTCCTAAAAATGATTACTTGTGCCATTGAAAATAATTAGTCAATAAAAATGAAACAAGTTATATCTAAACACTTTTATGAACAATAAAAATATTTGCATTCATTCATTTTTTTTTTTTTTTTTGTAAATGATATAAACAATCATTTTTAAGAAAATATTTTTTAAATTATTTTATTTTTCATTAAAAAAAAAAATGGATCATTATTTTCTTAGTAGTTCTAGGATTCCCTGTACCTGGGAAGTGTAGGTTGCTAGGTGAGAGAAGGACATTAGACATTCCAAAGCTATCTTTCATAGAACACTTTGATTCTAAAACTTTATAACAGATCATTTAGGCTAAGACGACCCAATTCATCAATCATTTAGCTCTCAGAGAAAAACATTGTAATTTTTATAATCATATGTCTCATGTTAGTTTTGAACTCACGCCACCCATAATGGGCCTTGACCCTAGCCCAGCCCACTCTATTTCGAAGTTGCCTGGAGCGAAAACTTACACGAGAAGAAAAACTTCTCATTCGCACTCGACGCACCTTTTGTGCATGTTCGGTAGTGGTGTGCTCGGTTGTGGGTGGGCGCGGTTGACCGTGAAAAGCAAATCAAAAGAGAAGAAAATGAGATAGTGGTCTTCCGACTCGGTGCCGAGATAAAGAGTAGACGCTCTCCGTAAATTGCAAGCTAGTGTCATTTGCGGTCAAGGGGCACATTTGGTCGTGAACATATGGGAGTCGGCCTGAGCGCGTGATTATGCTTTCGACCGGCACAGGTACACAAGCATCACATGGAGCAATCCCGGATCTTGAGACTTGACAAACAATTCGGCGAAACCTGGCACCGATTTGTTAAAATGCACCCCATATTTGACACTTTAAAGAATAAAAATAAATGGCATGTTCCAAAAGTGATCTTTTTTTATTATTATTTTTTATTTTCATACATATGTGGAGGCCGACATGCCCTTCAATGATATTGGAAAGCTTGAGATATTTTGGCAGGACGGCTTATAGAAAAATGGGACCCTAAACTTGAAATGGGGCAAGGTGGGGAAGGGTCTCTCGAGTAGCTATATGGGTAGGGACGGAGAGAAATATCGATCCCGCCTAGCCCCACCCCGCCCTGCCCTGCCCTGTCGTGCCCCGTCCCGTCCTATCCCCGTCATCATCTCCTACAATCTAGTGAAATAAAAATAGAAACTATACATATTCTTGTGTGAAACCCATGGATTATTTGGTTAAATTAAGACCGGGCGGTCCACCATCAACAAGACCGAATCAAAGCCATGCATAGTTTTCCGCACAACCTATACATAAAATATGCAAGATCTCCATAGAAATTCCCATGTCGGCGAGAGGGCGCTGCCATTCGTTTGGTGCATCCCCCATCCATCCATACCAACGCGGTTTGCTCGACGTGCGTCGCGAATCATTAGCTGGACAGAACTCAACAGGCTCTAAACCCCTTTTTAGCCTCGCATCTCCCGACATCGACTTAGTACGGCACTCGCTTTGTCTATTTGGCATTTACATATGTGCATGAGCTGGACAAAGACGAAATGATTACCATGCAAAATAATGGCACCGGCGAAACCCTAAAACCGTGTCCGTGCAGCCCGTTGCGCCCAAGGGAGACTCGAGTGAGGAGCACGTTGTGGAAAAGGTCAATATTAGCTTTTGATCAGCGATGGCCGTAATGGACATTGATCTCCATTTCCAAGTCCCAAGATTCTTTCACTTGCAAGGAATCGGTCAAGAGAGAGAGAGGGAGAGAAGAATTGATTATTAGGGTAGAAAGTTTTTGATCTCGAGAAAGGTAAAGAAAAGTTTTGAGGGTTTAGCCAAGACCCTTACGCTACGCGGGTCGAAAGAATGTTGGAATTGACTAAGTCTAAAAGCTACGCGCACAAAATCTACGAAAGCGCGGTTGGATATTGGAACAGGAATATTTCGTATTTGATTTTTTCCAAACCGTTCTTGTTTTTGCCATATATTATTATATTGAGAGCTCACCAGCACCTTACGCTGGTCTCTTATTTCTTTTCTTTTTTCACTGAAAGTGTGAACATTTTGGAATAATGCGTTGTGTAGTGATAAGCGGATCTATATTGTGTATGAATCAAGTACATATAATTCCTGCTTAATCTGATGGAAAATCCATTTGTGTAAGCCAATATCACATTGGAAAGAAAAAAAAAACTTCATAGCTTAATCACTTTGACAAACAATCAAGAAAATAAGGCCACGAGAAATTCAAAGAATACAATAAAGAAAAGATGAAGTAATAGTTCAAGAAATTAAAGCACATACATAAAAATTTCGTACTCTTTATTTGCTTTCATATTCTGAGCCTCATCTTCTTCACATTGCTGGAAATTAACTGGGAAGTCATAACTAATTGCAGAGATATCTCTCCAAAATTTTCCTAACAGTGGCATCTTACACTTACAAAAGATAATGATAAAAACCATGGGAGTTATCTTACACTTACATATATCAAAATGAGAGTGCAATACATTGTTGATAAACTTCTCCACATAAATTAGACCACCAGTAACAATTGAGAAGTATAAAACATACATCGGCCGAAAAAGATACAAATTTGACATAATCAGTGTTCTCGCAATATCACCATTATTTATCTTACTAAATAAATAGGAAACACTGTCCAAATCCAGTGGATTTTGGAGTTCATTTAAAATTTGAATTGCTTTGAATTAGTCAAGCCCTGTTGAATCAAGTCTTGGCCTGGATTTGAATCACCACATTTACCCTTATATGTTCCCTAGAGATTATCCTCAGGAGGACATACATCTGTCTTCGATAATTACCTAGCGTGTGGGATGCGAAGATTGCCACACTAGATTGGGATTAGATCTCTACTAAAAAATCTTAAACACTCCATTAATATAGATTAAAAAAAAAGTGTTTATTTAATTGGCTTTTCTCCAAAATACTAGTGGTCTAGTTTATGGGGCAAAAATTACCCAATTAGTTCCAAACCTATTGTGTAGATATTGATTCAATCCTAAGTTTTTCCATCTAGTTCTAAACATTTTCGCGAAATTCTAATGTAGTCATTCCTGTCAATTTTCACCAAAAATCACTAATGTGACTATTTATCATCAACCATCCCATATGTCATATTGCCACGCCAATAATATCTGACAGAAATTGGTCAAAATGCCTATATTGGAATTTCACGCAAAGATTTAGAACTCAATTGATAAATCAAGAAGTTTATAATTAGATTGTCATATGTACAATAAGTTTTGGACTGATTGGACAATTTCTCTAGCTTTTTGGTGTTCTTGCAATTCCTTCCCCCATTTTTCATTGTCTAGTCTAGCCTTCTTACTTGATTTATACATGCAAATCATTCTATCACTAACACATTCAAATTGCTAAATGATAAGACTATCTAGGACCACATGAAACGACATAGGAAAAAGGAAAAAAAAAACAGAGAGAAACTCAAGAAAGTCAAATGGAAATGGTGGAGGAATTGTTGAGGGTAGCAAAGCCCCAGCTACATCCCTCATGCCGATTTCACTGAAGGATTGATCCACCATCCCATTTTGTCGGTGATAAGGATAGCGGACCTCACTTCAACTCACCTCACCGACTCCCTACTTCCGTCCTTTATTCCTCTTCTTTTGTCCTATTTTGCTAATGTAGCGTCCAATTGCCACAATGACAATCCCACATGACAAACCTTGGCCGATGTCATAGGTTCGCAGAGGGTTGATGATGCCTCATGACTCGTGTTGCAAGGCGTTGGACACTAAAGAGGATAGCAAAACCCTAGCTCCGTCCCGCAAATAATCTTCAACGAAGGATCAACTGGCTCTTGCCATCGTCAAATAAAAAAAGACGTGAGAGAAGTTTTTCTTTTTACCAGAGATAAGAAAGGAGGAGCAGCAGCTAGGTGATGCGTTTCCGTATCGGATTCCCAGCCTCCGAGAGAGTTGATGACTCGCATTGAGTCGTTGGATAGTACTAGTTAGGGTAGCAAACCCTAGCTCAATTCAATTTTATTTTTTTTAACTTCACCAATGTGACCTCTCGTTAACAACATGACGATTCCACATGGCTAGCCCTAGCTCAACCTTAGCTACCCAGCCGTCATCAAGACTTGGCAACTCATATTGAATCACTGAACACTAGTGAAGACGGGGAACCCTAGTTCAATCCCCCGATGATAAGGGTGGTAAATACTTATCTCGATAATGTGGCGTCGTTGGCACAGTGGCAATCCAAAGATACCATGTCAGTTGTTTGAGGTTGCTAACAACGGTTGTGACAGAGGGATTTAATCGCGTGGAAAAGTAGGCAAAATTGTAATGACACCAAAAGTCAGGAGACTGATTATCTAGAACAAGAGATCCCCAATGACATAGTCAAGATTCGTAGCTACTAAGTCCAGAAAGGGGTTGTTCCCATTATCAGCATAAGATGCAAGAAGTCAGCAAACACATAACATGAGCTATCAACTCGTTCCCATACCCAAATGCTTGTGTTGGCTCAAAATTGGAGGCCAAATTCGATCTTCAACATGGAGTTCTCATGATATGCTGGCAACAAAAACAGTTTCACATGAAGGATGATCAATTCATGATCACAAAGAAAATTAGGCAACGCACGATGAGAAAAAGAAAATGATTTCCTTGATCAAATGATATAAATTTACACAGCTAAAGATTCTCAAAGTTTTAGAACCAAAAACTGATCGAGCGAGCAGGGTTTATGCACTAATGAACTCCAACCCCTTTCTAGTGAAACATAATTCAACGATATTTGCTCGTACTAAACTTTTGAAACCAAAGAACTGATCCAGCAGGCGGGAAACAATACCCATGGTAAAAGCCTCCACTCATACTCTTTCTAAGCACTATTTTTGGTGCTAAACCACGTGAAACTAGATTCTGAAACAAATCCAAACATCAACATCTACAGCAGATGGTAGTTTTTTTCAAAGGCGTATACTTAAATCATACATTGGTTAAGGTGGTGATTTTTATTCCTACCTCCATGTATATAGTTTTGAGGCAAGTGTCGACATTTCAAGATAAAATACAAAATGAATACATTGCTTGTTTTCCAAGCTTCTCCTTTCTCTTTTATATTATCATAAAACAGGCCTTAGCCATATGGGTTCAAATTAGTAGGTTTAACAAGTTATTTCTTTTGTATTTATTGTCATCTATGGCTACCTATCTATTCAATCGTTGCCTCCATCTGATGAACTTGTCTATTTGAATAACATCTTGACAATCCATGAGCTCTATTTTCTGGAGGAATTGAGTGGCTACATGGAAATGCATGCAAAAGAAAGTATATGAGTGAGTGAGAGAGAAAGAGAGAGAGAGAGAGAGAGAGAGAGAGAGAGAGAGAGAGAGAGAGAGAGAGATTCTTCTTCGATTTAATGAGAAAATGGAAGCTCTAGCTTGTGTTCTAAACAAAGAAGCCTCATTGAGGCAAAAACAACAGGAGACAGTATGCAAAGCCATATGTTTCGCTTCAATTTGATCTCCTAGATTTGAGAGTTGTGGATTAGGAAGACACACCTCGTGGGGACGCTTCTTCTTCATCATTATCTCCGTAATTAGGAAGAGGGAGGAGAGAGAGAGAGAGAGTTAAATGTTGTGATCTTCTCTTCTAAGTTTGTTGAGAAGTGCTGTGATAAGAGCGTCTCTCTTCTCAGCCCTAGCCTCCTCTCTCATCCTCCTCTGCTCTTCCTTCTCTCTCCACCTCCTGTCCATCATTATCCTCTCATTCTCTAGAGCCTCCATTGTCTGCCTCCACTCCATCTCCTTCACCCTTCTCTCGTTCTCCCGCGCCTCATACGCCTCCCTCCACTCCACCTCCATCCGTGCCTGTTGCCTCATGAACTCCTCCAATATCTTCCTTACTTCGCTACTGCTCCCGCCGCTGCTGTTGCTCGTGCCAGTGTTGCCCTTGGCCTTCTTTTTCTTCTTTCCCTTCTCACCCTCACTGTCCTCGTCATCGCCATCATCTTCAGAAGACAACTGGGAAGAAGATGCTTTCTTGCTCTTTGAGGTGCTTCCTGCACCTCCACCTCCTTCTGCTTCGGCCCACAGCATTCTTTGCATCCTCTTTGCGAAAATCCCTTGCATCTCATTGTAATACGGGAACTGTTGCCTCATGGCTTCTGGTTCCATCGCCTCGCAACCCTAAAAATAAATCAAATTATATCTTCATCCCTAAGAAGAAGCACACCCATTATTCACAAAAAAGAACTATCACTACATGTAAACAGGTGTGCTCTGCTAATTTCGAGTTTCGGTATTTGACCACCGATCCTTGGGGATCGAAAAATGTTTCTTCCTTGAATGATGCACACATATGTAAACCTTGTTATGGACACTTACTGTTTGATAAAAGTCATATTAGAACTCGGTGACAACAAAGGAACGTATTCATAAGGGCCATGAACAAGGAAACCCACTAGTACCTACAAATCTCAAAAAAGGGATTCACTGGTGAGCACAAGCTAGAGTTGTGTTCCTTGGACGTACCTTATATCGAGTGACGAGGTTCTTCCACTTGCACTTGCACTGCTCGGCGCTCCGGTTGAAGCCCTTCTCCCTCATCCGGGTCGATATGACCTCCCACAGGAGCTTGTTTCGCTTCGTCTCCATGAAGCTCCGGTCGAGCTCGTCCCGTATCACCAAGAACTCCTTCGTCTCCTGGAGGCTCCATTGCGGGAACCTATCGCTGCCGGCTTCGATGCTGACACTTAGCTGCTGCTGTTGCTGTGGCGGCAGCAGCGGTCGAAGCTGCTGCTGCTGTTGAAGAAGATGCTGCTGGTGGTGGTGGTGATGCGAAAATTGCCCTTCCATATTAATAGGGCGAAATCAAGAATGCTTGCACCAGAAGGATGGAATTTGGTGTTGAGGAGAGAGAAAGAGAAAAAAAGAATAAGAGGAGACGTGGAAACAGAGATTTTATACGGGGGGCGAGTGTGAAAGCGCGGGTGTGAAACGTCAAGGGAGGAGAAACGCTGGTCTTTGGCTTGGAGCCTGGGTTTCAATCTCTGCTTAGGTGTCAAGGAGGGCGCCTTTGTTTTCCCTTCAGATCTCAGACAGCGATTGACAATTCCCTCTCTCTCTCTCTCTCTCTCTCTCTCTCTACCCATTTCCTGCGGAGGAAAAGTTAAACCGGATGGAACGTCACTTAGCGGCCAAAAAGAAGAGCACAAGCATGATTAATTAAGTATAATCCATCATGGGTCGATGCTCATCGGTCCTATGGGATTGTCGTCCGGTCCACAGGCGTCAAATTTCCTTCGACGTCTCCCGATTTGAAAGGAAAACCATATATAATTTTTAACATATATTCGCTCCCGTGAATAAATTAGCCCTAGCGCAGTGGAATATTAAGTGGGGTTAATCAGGTTGGTCGTAATTAATTAAAAGAGGAAAGATCAGCAGCATCTCTCGTCTTGTCTCGTCGAGCCTTCCCTCCCTCGCTTGCTTTGCCATCTCCCCTTTTCTTCTTCTTTTTTAATTGTTTTGGCAGGGAAGGGTTGCCAGGGTCAGATCTCTTTCTTATCTCTCTCGACCCTTTTTTCAAGCAGTCTTCATCCGTCTACGCGGAAACTCTCTCTCTCTCTCTCTCTCTCTTCTTTCCTTTCTTTTGAGTGCCATGCATACCCATCTGTTCCCATTTCGTAAACGTGACGTCGCGCTTACGACGGGCGCGACTTCTGGGGGTGCAGGTGAGGTGCGTTGTGGGGGTAGGGGGTGGGGGATTGATCCTCTGCGGCCGGCGACATCGTAGCGCCTTATTATATATTGCAAGGTGTCTCATGCCGTTCGCCATTAGTCAAACTTTGACATGAACCGCGTTGTGTTATAATAATCGATCTAAAGACCCTCAGAGATTCTCCGCGGATTAGTTTTATAGGGGGATAGGTTTCTAGAAAGCCATATATCTATTATAAGGCGGTCGATTCAATCTTAAACCTTTCGGTTTATGCCAATTTAGTCTTAAATAATTTAATAGCTTGTCAATCTAGTCCTAAACATTTCGATTATACCAATTTAGTCATGAATATTTTGATGATTTACCGATTAAGTTTTAAACTTTTTTTATGACTTACCAATTTAGTCATACGGCCAATTTCAATAAGAAATCACTAATGTGAATGCCAGTATGCCGCTAGCAAGCCACCAGCTATCTTACGCGTTATGGCCAACATTGACATTGACAAATTTTGTTTTTTTTTTTGTATTTTTTTTCCTTGTTTTCCTTTTTTCCCCTTTAGCCTGTGGGCAATACTCGACTATTGCTGGTGACCAACCATAGGTGAGGGCATTGCAACCCTCATCGAATCTAGCGAGGGTCAAGCCTCGCCTGTGGTAGGTTGCTAGCCATGGCCAAGTACTGACCATAGGCCAGAGGAAAGGAAAAGACAGAGAAAAAAAGATGCAAAAATTTGTCTATCTCAACATTGATCATGCCATGGAGGATGGCCAACATCCATGTTAGCAATTTATTGGCCAAAGAGACTAAATTAGCAACTCATCAAAAAGTTCATGACTAAATTGGCAAAGCATGAAAAGATTTAGAACTAAATTTACACAATTAAAAGATGTAAGACTAAATTGACAAGTTCTAAAAAGGTTTATGACTAAATTGACACAATTATAAGGTTTTAAGACTCAATTTGCCACCATACAATTAGTTGACGACTTCTGGATAATTTTCCCAGTTTTATGACTTCACACGTTTAGTTTACTAAGAATGACTAGTATACAGAAAAATTATTTACGATCAAAGAAAATATGTATGCTTAAAGTCAGAAAATGCATTTCTTAACTTGAAAAAGGGAAAAATATTTTTCTGTAATATTTAAGGAATGCATTTTGCTTTATGATTAAGTTTTTATCGAAACAAACTTGCCTTTGATCACGTCTTGAGAAACAATTACATCAAGATTGGTCCTACTAGAAGAACTCTTTCAGACTGAGCGTGATTCGCTTGTCCCCTAAAGTATATCTAAGACGAGTGACTTATGTATTAATTAATTACATCATTTTCGTTTATGATGAAATTTTTCCCCAAATAAACATGCCCTTAATCGCATCTCAAGATATAATTACATCAGCATTGGTCCTACCAAAAGAACTCTTTCATACTGGGAATCTGATTCGCTTGTCCACTGGAGTATATCTAAAACAAGTGACTTATGTAATATTGTCATCTTTGCACTATTGGTGGACCTAACAAAAGAACTCACGACGGTTTCTAGATAATGCAGATTTTGGCTTTAGTAATGGTAGTCTTTATAAGAAAATGAATTATTAAGTGATTTTTTTTTTTTTTTTTTTTTTTGGTGAATAAATTGCATTAAGTGACGGTTTGATCCAAAGCTTTAATTTGGGCCTTGGCCGTGGTTCGCAGCCCCGCGGCAAAACCTAATCGTGAAGGATAGTATTCTGGAAATGGCTAAAGCCAATAGATCAGTTGATTCGCATCAAAAGCCGTAACCGGTTGATCCGTGAGTGCTGCCCAGGTGGAAAGCCCCATCAATATTTATAGTCGGTTGCGATGGAAGGTTGGGGCGCCGATCCGTGCAAGACTCGAGTCGACTGGTTGAAAGGGGGAAACCCCATGACGAATGAGGAGATCACAGTCATTCACCCTGTCAGAACAGAGGACCTCCCGGGCCAATTGCGCCTCATCCACTGCTGTGTTAACGATGTGAACCGGATCCGAGTGCTGCCTGCTGAAAATGAAACGGTTGCGCGACTTCCATATCTGCCATAAGGTGAGCAAGAAACTCCAATATACACTACTGCCCAAACATTTATATGGTGTGCGAGCCATTCATCTATTCTGAACATCTCATGGGTACAACTGGATATTGATATTGTGATGAGACCAGGACTTGCCGTGTCCATGGACATAGATTGTTCCGCTACCCTCGCTGGTTCTGTGTCGGTGGCGTTGCCCTCAACGGACCCGTGGAAGCTTGATCGCAGTCGCCGCGGATGCATATGTTAGTACCGTCGCCAATACACCATTGGACTTTTGATGAGATAGTGTCCCGTCCCCGCCGCATGCTCCTCCAACCCCATGAAGGCCTAGAGAAGAAAATCCCTTGGCCAAGGAAATACAAGCCTTTAAATAACATTGCCCATAAAGAAGTGGGTTGTTGTAGAATTCGCCAGGCCTGTTTCCCCAACAAGGCCTTATTGAGATCAATGAGGTCTCTAAAACCAAGTCCGCCCAGTTCCTTCCGAGTCTTCAGTGCATCCCAACTCTTCCAATGTATTCCCACTCTTCTACTATCTGTTTGCCACCAAAAGCGCGCGACCTTTCTCTCAATGCTTTTGCTCAGTGAGACCGGGATTTTAAAGATAGACATGGCATATTGGGCACTTTTTATGAGGATCTCCTTTCCACCTTTGGACATCAGATTTTCTTTACTAGAATCCATGAAGTTGGAGAGTGACATGGTTTGCTGAAAAAACCAGATTTGTTTCTATTAATTGTGTTCTCAGGAATTTGCAAGCTCTTGGCATTTTGCACTCAACAAAAAACAAATGGGTCGAGTGGGACATCCTTTTATACCTTGTAAGTTTCCCATCCGAATAGCTTGATGGATTAAGATGTTTGCCATTAAAATAAAGAGATAGGGAGAAAGGCTGCACACTTGACGCGGGGAAAAGTAAGGCGCTTGTTCGCCATTAAAGTTGATGCTAGAGGTGGTGGATATGCATAACCCATGAGTGAAACCCATCTTGAGAAGATTCTCGAAGAAAATTCTATCATAGGCCTTTTTCATATCCATCTTGACAAGGTCTTTTATCCGAGTTGATGAAGTACTTCCCGTACTATTAAGATATTGGCCGACAAAGGCGCACGTGTGAGATGAGCTCGGGAAGAAAAGGTTTTCGTTGGCGAGCACCTTGGAAATGATTTTTTTTAACTAGGAACCTTAGGCACTAGTGTAGTGGTCCGATAAAATAGTTTTACCCCTTCGATAATATAGGTGATGCCGATAAAAGAGACCATTAAAACCATCAGACCCGGTGCTTTAGTTTTCCCGGCGAGTTTCACTTCCTCACGACTAAGCTTAGAGATAAGGTTATCATTCATTGCGTAAGTTACCCGGCATTCACACTTGTCGAGAATTGGCTCATAAGCTCGAGACCCTTCTGTTTTGTATAGTTTGGTGAAGAATGCCAGCGTCATATCTTTCAGACAAGTCGCTTCCCGCACCCATTGCTGGTTATCATCCCGCAACATACTAATCCCGTTTCTATTTTGCGCCGAATGGTAGTCGCATGAAAGAATTTCGTGTTTTTGTCGCCCCACCGAAGCCAACTTATCCTGGACCGCATGGCCCAATACCTTTCCTCCTGTTGCCACACAGTATGTAGCTGAGCTTTTAACATTTTGAATTGCTGTCTATCATGGGGTGAATGCGTACGATTTGTTAGAGCTTGTAGCTGCTATTAGAGATGCACAATCTGCTCATTGGCGTGCTTGAAATGGCCTTTACTCCACCTGAAAAGAGCTCGTCTAACTTGAGATAAATTGTATTGTAGGGAATTGCCCCTAAGTTGAGCTGATGACCAGGCCGAAGCTATGACCTCTCGACAGGTTTGGTCGTTTAACCAGTACGCTTCAAACTTGAATGCTTTTCCCCGGCGAGCTGGTCGAACAACAGTGTTGAGCAGCAAGGGACTGTGATCGGATCCAATCAAGGGTAGTGCAAAAACCTCAGCCTCCGGAAATAAAGTACGCCAGTCCCAATTGCAAAGGACCCGGTCCAAGCGTTCCTTCACTTGCTCATCCCCTTCACGCTGATTGGACCAGGTAAACGCGCAGCCTTTGCTGTCAACATCCAGCAGCGAACAATCATGTAGTACCTCTCGGAAAACAAGCATGCGGGAGAGATCAGGAGATCTCTTACCAACCTTCTCCCATGGGTAGGAGATTTCATTGAACTTTAATTTGATAAACTTTAATTTGGTGGTTTTTAATAAGTGTATAGTATTCTAAATGGGGATAGTCAGGATGTAACCAATAGTCGATTGTTCAAGAGTCAACACTTGAGCCAGGCTTACTATTGAAGTCGAGTGCACAACCGTCTAATTTGTTCTAAAAATTTTGCACTCCCTTTTTCTAACCCTTTAAGACAAAAGGCTGCACACTTGACTCTAAGCTAGGTGCGATCATTTCGATTCTTGTCAAGGTCTTTTATCCCTTTATTGGTAACACTTTTTTTTTTTTAACTCTTTATAGATAAAATTAAGGTCGATAATATCTTATCCAATAAAAAAGCACGACGGAAGATTAGTGAGTTTGAATTTATGTTAATCATGTCCATAATAATTATGTCAACTTGCTTACAATTGATATGTGTCGTACTTGATCTGAATACTAATAATTCTATGAATTGGTCTCAAGTCACGCTGTTTAACTCAAAATTGACCGGTCCGATCCTTTTAATAAATGGATCGAGGGAATATGATCAATGATTATATGACTTACATTGACCTATCTAACTTAAATTAGTTATTGTTTACTATTATTTAATACTAATGAATATTGACACTGACCGCTCTTGGTACTTTATGGTGTTACAAGTATAAATCTTTCCTAGATTATTCTCTCATAACTTAGAAACAAGAAGAACTAAGTTCACGATTGAATCTTTACTACAATTGTTCATTTATTGTAGATAAATCTATTAACTTATTAGATATATCATTTCAAAACTTGAACATAATTCTTTTTTCATTGGTTAGTTATTCTTTCCCTTAAGCCATAAAATTAATTTTATTTCCAAAAGGCTATTTGAAATGTTCAGGTCATGTTTGGGTTGGATAGGCCTTCAATTTGATCCATTTAGTTAAACAAATTATGCTAGTCGCATTCAGGTCTTAAAACTATTGTATTGATTTAAATTCAGTCTTATACATTTCAATTGAACTTTTTGGTCCTAAATTTTTTAATAAAACCACAATCAAGTCCTCAACTCGCCAAAAATTGCTAAAATGGCGGTCCAATAATCACCCGCTATCTGACAAGTCCCGACCATCAATCTAACATTGATAAACTCAAAATAATGTCATGTTGCTTAGTTTTCAGCTATTTTTAGCCTAAACCAAAGGTCACAACGCCATGTGCGACTCATATCAAGTAGGCAAAGCGAGGCAAGGCGCAGCGACGAACCACTATTTGCTTGTAAATGCACGCGCGAGAGCGAGAGTTGAGGATGCAGAGATTCGGGGGCAAGTACAAGTTCCACGACTGCTCCTCATGGCAGCCGGGTCCGTCCCACGAAGGGTGAGCGCCGAAAGCCGAGGTAGCGGAGGCAGCGGGCGGCGGCGGCGACAGCGGTAGCGTGGAGGTTGAACCCAGATGAGCGGTTGGCGCTCATAAAGGAAAGTGGGTCAGCGTTCGTTTCCTGTTGGCCATGAGAAAATCGATCGTGGTACATAGTTTCAACCCGACGAATGTCACAGAAAATAAACATTCAAAAAAAAAAAAAAACAAAGATACGCAGGTGATATCTAGGCGGAAAAGCGACGTGTAATCTTTTCACACGTCCCCCCCCTTAATTTTACAAATGCAACCCATCATGCCTCGAGCATCCCTAATCAAATCAAATCAAAAACCCATCATTCATTCTTTCTTTTCTCTGTTGTGTTTTTTTCTCTTTTCTCACGGGAGGGCGCTCTCTTTCTTCCCTTTCTTCTGATCGTTTCGGTCCAAACCGTGTGAGTTTGACAAGAAAAGAAAGAAAGGAAAGGAGGAAAAGAAAGGAAAGGGAAGGAAAAGAGCCTCGGTTGGCCTTTTTCTATCTTTCTCGGTACGTGGTGGAGGTGGTGGTGGGGAAGCTGCGCGAGAAAATTCTTTTTATGCATGGGGCGACATCGGGATCGGAGCCAGTGATGAAGAGGAGGAGGGGGGAAAGGCAGCGGTGGCTCGTGCGCTGTGGGCCGCCCCGTCAATCTCTTTACGCGGTGTTCCTCCGGGTCGTCCCCACGTGGGAGAGCCACCCGTCTCTTCCCACGTCGCCCTGGGACAGACCCCGGGGGGGAGTCGGGCCCCGCCGGTCCTACGCTTTCACACTCGAGCGTGGGGACGGACAGCACGGCCCGAAAGCCCGACCGCTCGTTTCATTGTTTTGCTTGTGAGTGCACGCAACTCCTCTCGTCGCTTATGAAATCGTAAGACGGTGGGTCGATCCTGGACGGGTTCCCACCTTGGTCGCGCGACGGGAATTAGAGTTTTTGATTGTAGAGCGAGCTCGAACGATTTTCGAGAATCAATGGAGGTTAGGGTTTCGTTTGTCGAGTGAGCTTTAATCATTTTCTAAGTGTATCGGAGATATGCCATCTGAATTTATAAGATATCGGTATTACTTGATTGACGGAGGGATCATTTTCTAAGTGTATCGGAGATATACCCATCTGAATTTATAAGATATCGGTATTACTTGATTGACGGAGGGAAAAAAAAAGAAAAGTCATACTTGAAAACATACTTTTTGAGTGCTTACTATCCAAGAAAGACCATATCTTGATGATCTTGAAATTGACACGTCCCTAAATTTCGAAGGTGGGTTTATTGTCAACACATATCACTTTCTTGATAAATGTAGTTCATAATAAGTGTGGGAATCTATGTTTTGATCGACAATAAATGTATTGTTCACACATAAAATCTTCAGCCATATTAGTTGATTTAATGGAGGAAAAAAAGTCGTACTTGAAAACATAATTTTGAGTGCTTATTGTCCAAGAAGCACAGTTTCTGGATAATTTTGAAATCGACGAGCGTCCTTGAAATTTGAAGATGGGATTATTTTTTATTTTCTAGATGTTAATACAATTGTCAACGCATATCACTTTCTCAATATACATAGTTCATAATAAGTGGGAGAATCGTATGCTTTCATCCACAATGGGATGTATTGTAATTTACTCGTTCTATTATGTTGATCTGAGAACTGAAAGAAAAATTCAACCTTAAATTTTCAACACTGAATTTAAGGAAATTCCCTTGGAGACCTTGTGAATATAAGTTGGATTAAGTATTGATTTTGTCCTTCAAGTTTTATTATTTGTCCAATTTGGTTATCTTAATTTTATTTTGTCGAACTAAGTCCTCTAACTTTCTAGATTTCTACAATTTGGTCCTCTAAGTGTTATTTAGTGCAATAAAATCCTATAACTTTTTTGATTTGTACAATCAAATTCCTTGGTCAGCCACAATTAGTTAATTGTCAATTTGATTAAAGCCGTGGCATTGTTTATGTGTGAGAAAATGATGTGTGATGCTAATTTGGCACCGCAAAAAAAAAGAGTTAAAAAATAAGAAAATAGAAATCATGTTTGACAATATTAATTACGATGGATGACAAAGCACTTGATTGTACAAATCGAGAAAGTAAGAAAATTTGATTGCCAAAACAAAACTTAGAGGACTAAATTGCAAAAATCCAAAATGTTAGAGAACATGATTGCAAGAAATAAAAATTAGAGGACTAAGTTGCACTAATGCTAAAACATAGGACAAAATGTGTACTTTTTTTTTTTTTTGACGAGGACAAAATGTGTACTTGACAAACTTGACTTTTTAGAGTAAAGGATTGGTTGTGGTCTATAAATTTGAATATGGTATCAATGTAAGAAGTTCTCAACTTAAATTATTTCAAGCTCCTATTTGCCTCATTTATTATATATTTTTACGCTTCAATCTTAGGCCAAAGTCAATTTTATGCATGAGGACAAGTGTCAAAGTATTTAAATGTATAAAACAAAGTATAATTATTAAAACGTGAATTAATTTAATAGCTTAACCTAAATCTCAAGCACTACATCGAATCATTGATCTTATTTTGCTAGTTCAAATATATTTAAGCACTGAGATGTCGACTATTGAATTCCACTTACAACAGGTGATTTCTCAAATTCAACTCTCCACACGTCGAGATCTTCATATCATATCACATGGGAAAATCCAAAGGGCAAAGATATATAAACATTTGGAGGATTCCCATATCTTCTTCTATAGGAATAAAAAAAGAAATTATAATGCTAAAATGGACAAAATAGGAACATGGCCTTTGTGATAAGTCTGTCCCGAATCGCGATGACAAAATCCAATTTATATACAACTGAATAGTCAAATCTTCTCATATGAATCCGAAAGGACGGACCGATTGACTAATTTGCGCTGCCTCTTTTTCGGTTCTGTTTATAATAATAGCTAAGGGAGAAGAAGGTTGTAGAATCATTCCAAGTCGTTGACCATGTGCAGAAATTCCCTTTGTTGATGCTCGAGAATCCTTATGTGAACAAGAATCGCGATTTGACCTGCTCTTTTGCCTCTAAAGAGAGGTCTCGTGGGAGGAAAAGGGAGTGATACGTTTTGTCTTCCATGCGTTCGCGAGGTCCCGTAGAGCAATTCGTACGTCCACTCGCATCGTCTCGTGGGTTGGAATATTGTGTTTTCTTTCCTTCTCCATTTCCATGGTTGGAATTATTCCATTAGAGATCTTAGGGAAGAGGCCCCCGAAGTTGGAATTTTCCTTGGGGTAACGTAGGTATGTCGACCGGTCTCGAATTGACCCACCGGTAAGGGCGTATCCATACTTTGGTTGTGAGCTCGATTCCCACTCTAAGGTCCTTCGTTTCGTGGAAAATGGGCATTTCCAGAAAATATTTTCCCAGAAGTCATTTTCTAGGAAAATTACAATATTTTCTAGTATTCAACTAAAATCTGAAAATGTTTTAGAAAATATTTTTCAGTGTTCGGTAAGGAAAATATTTTCCGCTCACCAGATTGGCAAGCGCGAGCGTCAAGCTCGAGCTCGCCAGATCGACAAGCTTAAGGTTCACCTAGTGAAGGCCGACAACTAGCCAAGAAAGAAGAATATGAGAAATAAAGAAAAAAAAAAAAAGAAATTAAAATAATTCGAATTAAAAAAGAAAAAGAAATTTAAAAATAATTCGAATAAAAAAAGAAAAGAAGAAGAAGAAAGGGGAGGAGGAACAGCCGACGACTAGCCAAGAAAGAAGAAGATGGGAAATAAAGAAAAGAAAAAAAAAAAGGAAATTAAAAATAATTTGAATTAAAAAGAAAAAGAAAATTAAAATATAATTCGAATAAAAAAAGAAAGGAAGAAGAAGAAATGGAGGAGGAAGTAAGGATTTGTAGAGATATGAAATAAGAGAAATTAAGTGAGGAAAATGTTTTCTCATTTTTAAAAGTGGAAAACATTTTCTCCTAATTTAGAATATTTTTTTTCTTTTCATGGAAAACATTTTCCTCAAAAAATTCATTTTCTGTGAAACAAACGCCGAAAAATCCGGAAAACGTTTTTCCAAAAATTATTTTCTGCGAAACAAACAAAGCCTAAGAGTCATGACAGGGGAATGTTGTGCTAATTCCCATAGATGAGAAGATATCTATGACCCAACGCTGACTTATTATAAGGATTAAGCATGGGAATTGAAATTTCCATGGAAATTTAAGAAGTAAAGGAGACTGCCCTACAACGGAATGAATTCGGGGCTATAGGTTGAACCGGAGGGATGTGTTGCACTGATATACGGTGATTGGAAAATTAGGTTGAGATTCATTGGTGTAGGAGAAATTTAATATTAAAATAAAGTGGAGGTAACTTGATAGCAAACTCACATGTCAACTTGTCAAAATGGGTTATAAACCCATTTCTTAACTCATATTTGATTGATTGAGTCATTATATAGGTTAATTATATTCATAAATAGATTATAAACGGCTTTAGAATGGCAAACTTAAAAAATATAAAGATATTAAATGGGTCCATAATTTATTTAAATCCAACCACTTTTATAACTCTCTCTTTGCCCTTTATAAGAAAATAACGAACTTATTGGACTCTTCTAAGTTCAGAGAAGTCTTGATGGTTCTAATTCCATCCTTATTAAAAGTATCAAGATGGCTTCTTTTTCCCCATTAGTTTTTGTTTTTTGTTTTAATTAATACCCTAAGTTTCATCTATTAGTTATTGGAGAGAATGTTTCATTGGTTGAATTTGGCGATTGTCATTTTTGCGTAATATTCTAATTTTGGTATCCTGTCATTACAATCAATGGTCATCATAAATCATCTTCTTCAATATCTTACATTCCATTTAATTAGAATTGCATTCTTCCATGTTATTTATTACTGTAATTTTATAAATTTACTATCAAGTAGTAACTTTTCTTATTCTTCATTGTGAATCAATACAAAAATTAAAAAAAAAAATCTATGCAACGTTGAAAGCCATTTTTTAACATCTTATGATTGAAATGGCAATGTTATCCAAATAATGCATATAAGTGAAGAACTTAAAGTGGGTAAACTAAGTGGATACAAATTTTCATAGGTTGGATTAAATATGGAAGTATTTTAATAAATAAGTTGAGTCGAATATGGATCACCAAGTTTATATTGCATATATATCAATCAATTTGGGTTAGACCATTTTTAACTCAACACAAACTCAACCCGACCTATCCATTAACGGTCCTCCTCACGTGTGAAGAGGCATTGGTAACTTGGTAAGTCCACGTGTCAAGTGTGAACACAATACAAAGAAGAACCCCACACGCATTATCAATGCACTTAGAAATAAATGAATGAGTTCAAAGTTCCTTTTGTATTGCTCCAGCATTATGCCGGTATTAGACTTCCACGACATTCCCTCCACAACATATTCACACCTAATTAATGCATACCATCTCAAGAACCTAAATCGCTTGGTGCACATATAACATGCGAAAGTTACAATTTTGTAGGGCACTTTCACTAATGGTAACATTATTTTAAGATAACTTACATTTCTATCTCTCTACTTAAATTTCATTCATCTAGTATACTGAATATTTGGGTAAGCTTTCTTCCGTAGTAATTAAACTTAGGTTCTATTGCAATCAAGTTACCGAACATGAAGACAACTGTCTCGGATCGATCTTATGATGAGGGTGTGATTATACTTGCAGCTCGGGAATCAATGGGTGGGGGCTCAGTTCTCACTCTGAGAGTCATGACAATGAATTGTCGTGCTAATTTTCCCTTTAAATAACTGGCTAATTATGATCGTACTTCTAAACTACCAAAGATAAATAAATAAGAAGATATCTATTGCCTAGACACTGACTTATTATAAGGATTAAGCATGAGAATTGAAATTCCCTCGGGAATAGAAGAAACCAGATCTCATCGTATAGGAGAAGCGAAGGAATGTGTTGCACCGATATGCGATGGATGGAAATTCAGGTTAAGATTCACTGACATAGGAGAAACCTGATGTTGAAATAAAGGGAAGGTGGTCCAACATTAAACTCACATGGGGGAGGGGGGAATGTGAAGTGTGCATGTGAAGTGTGAATGCAGGAAAGAATCCCGCATGTGTCACGGGCCGATCGATACGCCCGTCCTCAAGAACCCTCTTGGCTTGTTTTTCTCACGGGCCGTGACACATGCATGATCGATGCAACGTGATGTATGTATCGATTGAGTTCAAAGTCCCCGTGGTATCCTTCCACATTATGTAGGTATTAAATTTCTATCGCACTTCGTCCATAACATGTGCACACCTAATTAGAAGTAGATCTTCAGACCAAGTCAATCATCCTACATGTAAACCATCTCAAGAAACTAGTCAACAGGTGCACATATATTGTAAGTTACGATCATGTAGCGCGCCTTCATCAACGGTTAACTTACATTTCTATCACTTTATTTTAATTTCATTCATCTAGCATATTGAATTTTGTGGTAAGCTTTTACCCGCGGTGACTAGACTTAGGTGGTATTGCAATCAAGTCACAGAATCTTGATTTCGATCAACTAATCTGTTGAACTTTAGTTTTGTTTTGTTTTGGCAATTCGTACACTTTGATTGGAATCTAGCTAATTTTCCTAGCCAAAAGCCAACGCGGCGGGTGTGCGCATTATTGTAGCGTCCACCAAAGCGCATCAATTGCAAAAGGGAAAAGAAAACATGAAAACGAAATTTTGTAGTTCAGGTATTTGCAGTCAAAATTCAGTCCACGAATACCATCTAAGTTCCACAAATTCAATGGAAATTAATCCCAACTCTTTGTACTTATATGAATGAGGAAAAAAAAGGGGTCGGACGATGATTTTGATGTAACATCACATGGTTGTCCGAGGAATTGCCTACGCAGCTCCGGAGGACGAATGAATGGTGTGGACTTTGGAGCTCCAACTTGCATCACATCTTGCGCAACCACGCTCGTCATGCAAGTACAACATCCTCGGCATTGTCAACTTTAGGTCCCCCGATGGCATTATCATTCAAATCACGAAATCGACCATTCCACAACAAACCTACCTCTCTTTTTCTCCCTCTCCACATGGGAAAGTCATCAATGTCATTATTAAATGCCGATAGTTAGGGAACGATCTCTTGGGACGGCAGCGGCGGATTGGGCATTCTTGAACCGTTCGTGTTCAGATGTTGTTGCCTTTATGTTCATCGCCCATCGAGGAGTCGGCATCCCCGGACCAAAGCGAAGCCCGTGAGGGATTCTATGGCAAAAAGGAAGGGCTTGCTCAATCATCATCTCAGAAAAGAGAAGTTAATGTTTTTTTTTTTTTTTTTTTTTATACCCAATGAACCCCGTACAGACCGGTGACCGGTAGCTGGTGGTAAACCTTAAAGTGACGCTAGTGGAGGATCCACCACCCCGGCACCACACTTAAGACATCAAATACCTTCACTGGGTTTTGAACCTCTCACCTTTAGGGAAGGATCAAGGGAGTTCTTATTCAGCAGCCTTGGTGAAGTTAATGTTTATTAGTATGTGAATATTTCGGAAAAAACATTATTATTATGGTTCATGCTTTGCATTTTAGCAGCTCATGGATCCTGCTTATCGGATATTTCAAGAACATTAATGACTCCCAAGCCTTGTTATTGGGCATAATGGGCCTAGTGCCGGATCTAAAAACTTTTGTCGAAAACCGTCCAAAAATATTTAATAAATATTCTAGAAGAAGTTCATGGGCCAGGCCGAACCGTCCTCAAGATAAAATTACCTATCTAGGCACACTATTTGAAAGAGAGGCCCGGGGAGCCACTAACATTATGATCACCTTAGACATTCCTAATTTCTTCAAGAGCCCATTATGTAATAATTGTAACTTTAGAAGTTATAGTGACATTACTCCAAAAATCTTTCTCAAGCCCCAAATCAAGTCCATACCATTCATATTAATAAGGATTGATAACACGAAATATCTCAAATTGTTACACTTATGATAAATTTATCCCAAATGATTTTTTAACTACAAAAAACCTTATATTGATATACCTATGACAAATCTATCATCCGTTCGTTTTCTCTAAATTTACCGTCAAATTGCCAAGTTAAATGACACATGACAGTTGATAAATATACCAATTTGGATTTTTACCCTCCATTTGTCACAAGTGTGCCAATTTAATTTAACAAAAACTAACAGAGGATGAAATGCATTAAAAATTTAGTTTTTTGTAAATTTGTTATAAATGTACTAGTTTGAGATTTTTAATGGTCAAAATATTAGTTTTTGAGTAAATTTATTACATGTATACTAGTTTGGAATTTTTGTGATATTAACTTTATTAGTAATAGTGAGTTTCAAATAATAAATCAATTCAATAAAAAGTCCTTTCTTTTCCAAGTGAACATACAAGACTATTTCTACAAAAAGTAAAAGTCAAAGAGAAAATATTTCAAAATCTCTGTCTAAGTATAAAATACGTAATTATACGTACCATAAGATGTAGTGAGAGATATTAGATTTTTTTTTTTTTGGGTCAAAAGAGATATTATGAAATTTCGAGATGTATCTATTGTACAATAAAAATGTTGGGCTTGAGCTGGTCTAGATGGATAGGGGGCTTCCTAATTGGCCGAGCTTGCAAGATTTAATTTTCATTTCTTTTCATTGTGGGCTGCTAGGCCCATATAAAAAGTACTTTCGAAACTTGTCCAGAGTGATGGAGGTGACCTTCAATCTTGTCAATTGGACAGCCCTTAACTAGTTTGGATATGCAAAATCTAAGTACAATCTGAACTGGTTGGTTGACCAAAATTATGACCATTGACCTCTTTTTAAAGAGAGAATAATTTAACATACTAGAATGGGAACGAATCATCCTTTTTGGAAACATTTTCTCAAGGGAAATGACATTACCTCGGCCAAAAAGTATTCGCTCGTCACTTTTTAGAAATCTCTATTTTGATAAGATATGTCATTTCAAATGTCTTTATCTTTGTTTTTAGGGTAATTTGAATTAATAAGAATATAAGCATTAAGTACAATTTGTCCACTTAACCAAATAAGCTATAAGAACCAATCGTTAGAGCTACAAAAGGGATCACCAATTGTTTGAAAAGACCACAAAAAATTTCGAACTTGTATACTTATAATAATTTTATTTCAAATTAATTTTTTGACTACAAAAAACCTTAAACTAGTATATTTATGATAAATTTACCCAATACTAGTTTTTATTAAATTTTATGGATAAATTACTAAGTTGGATAACACGTAACAGTTAATAAATGTACCAATTTGGGATTTTACCAACCATTTGTCATATGTGTATCGGTTAGTGTTTTTTTTCGTAATATTAATCCAAATTAACATAAAGTAATGAAGAGTAAAAATATTATAAATATACAAATTTGAGATCTATGTGATCAAAAAATTAATTTGAAATAAATTTATCACAAGAGTATTAATTTTAGATTTTTCATGGTACTAACTCTCATTTGAAGTTATCTTTTTTGGAAATATGTTTTTCAGGGGAAGTGATATTTCCATGAACAAAAAGTGTTTGCTCGCCGCTTTTAAGAAATCTTTGGATATGTTGTGTTAATGGTCTTCGTCTTTGTTTGTAGGGTATTTTGAATTAATAAGAATATAGGCATTAAGTAGAATTTGTTTACTTAACCAAATAATCCATAGAAATCAATTTTTAGAGCTGCAAATATTATCATCAATTGATTGAAGAATGTGCAAATTTTCAATCCAATGAACTCTTTGCGTTGCTTTTCCATTTCTATATCTGTGTTTTAGGAAAAGAAAAAAAAGAAGAAGAAAGAACTCATTTCATGATCTAATCAATGGGGTTCTACAGATTCATGTTCAACAACCAAAACATTTTACTTTTAATCTGTGTATTGAGGCAATTTGACTTCTGATTTCTTTTAACTAATTATCCTAAGAAAAGATGTTGGCTTTTTTTGATCAATATGAAGGCATTTCATGGACACTAAAACTCATAATTTCAATTTGAATCGTGACGAATAAAGTAGTACGGATATACAAAGCGGAATTTTCATTGATCCTGCTCTTATCATGTCACAAGCACGCGCATTGCATGAGTTGATACGGATAAGAAATTTACGCAATAGATAATTCTAAAAGATAAGAGGTGACTTTTTAGTTATCCAATAGATCTTTTTACTTTTTCATTTTGTAGGGTTCCAAATTAACAAATTGGGTCGTGTCAACCACAGTGATATGTCTTCTTATTAGTTTCATGACTAGGAATGGACATGCCGGCATCAGTAGATGGAGGAGCTCCTCACTTGTCTTGGCCCCGACATTGACTCCTAGATGCTTTCTACTTTCTTGGAAAACACTACTTGTGAAGACAGGTGGATTATGATAAAGAGTGGGTAGAGGGAGGCCGTCAAATAAAGAGGAGCAGCGTCCATCACAGTGCTTGAAAGTGGTAGAAAATCTGTCGGTGAAAATGTTGATAAAATTGGCCTACACACATCACATAATTTGATTAATGATTTGATCCTTTCAACATTTGGGAATCTCACAGGATAAGCGGAATGAAAATGCTCAAAATTTTCTTGGCCTAATTTCCTAATAAATTCTAAATTTTAGGTTCAATCTCGGTTTTGTCTAAGATGTTTTTTTTATTATTAAAAACAAAACCTTGAATTTTAGGTTAAGTTTTAATTGTATCCCAAACTTTTGTTTATCTAAATGAAAACCCCGAACTTAAGGTCTAATCCTAAATTTGACTAGGACTTTTATTTGTCTAAAAAAAAGTCCGAACTTTAACCTTAGTCCCAAATTTGTGCACATTAACCGTTCATTCAAAAATCGTTAGTAAAGTGACTTGGAAAGTAATCTCCAAAAGGAAACCATTCTTTGATATGATCATTATGGGAATTAGAGATGATTGACGATAATTTTTGGACGAAGAGCTGATAGGAGCAAATTTGGGACTAAATTTAAAATTGGTATTTTTTTTAGACAAAATAACTTTGGGATAGATTTTGGGACTGAACCAAGTTGAGTTTTTTTTAAGACAGCCAAAAGTCGGGGATGGATTTGGAATGCACTTGAAATTAGTTTTTTTTTTTTAAAAGAAAATTCGAGACAAAATTGAAATTGGACATAAAGTTGAAGGTGTTTTTAGGAATTAGGTCATTTGATTTTTATGAATAGGGTTTTTTTTTTTTTCATTCTCTAGCTAGAAACCCTCAACCGATGCTTCTTATTCGAGAAGGATGACTTGTGCAGCTTGTTTTGGTGTATGATATTAGACGCTCGATTCTATTTTCCTATATCTTTTTGATAATAATATTTCAGTACCTCCTCATCTAATTCGTGCATAACGAGAGCATTAAGAAGACGAAAACATACTTGTCTCAAACACCTTGAAATCCAATACTTAGTTTATACACGTCCTCGTTTTTTTTTCTTAACCCCACCTAATTAGATGAATCTGCCCAAGGAGTGTACTTAAAATAAAAGGGCGGAGGAAAAAGGGGAATGCAAAAGTTAGGAACAAAAGGCCCGGGGATTCCCTTGGCGAGAAGCGTGAAGACAAAGCTGAAGGAATTAGGGGAAGGTGAGTGGGCGACAATTAGAGGCTAATTAATCACCATCAATCATTCTGTCCCTTCCTCCCTTTGAGTCTTGGCTTTTGTCGGCTAATTTAATCCCCCCAGCCCCTCCCCTTTTCCCGTCTTCATTTTGTCCCAACCCATGCCCTCCAAATTGAAATCGAAAGCCCCCCCAAATACTCATATCTCTCGTTCCTTCCTCTTCACTCTCTTTCTCAAAGTACCAAAAGATTAAAAAAAAAAAAAAGAAGAAGTAATTTTAGAAGCGCAAGAAAAATTGAAGATGGAAATCGATAAAGATGTTATGTGGGTAGTAAAGTCGAATGTAATTATGTCATTGTCGGATCAAATTTAAGATTATATTGATAACATATAATGAATTAGAGTAAACCTATGAAGTTGATCGGACCAAGTACACTATCAATATCTTTTGAGATACCGAACTCATAGATTTAGCTAGACCCAGTACGGTATTAATATCTCCTGCAACCCCGAACTAACCAAACATTAATGATCATTGTAACAATCCATGGAAGATAAGAAAAGTATGAACGACTCGACCAATAGAGTTGCTTACGCTCTTGAGTACTTAACATAATAAGAGCTTTCCATATTTGGTCGGGGAGACTTGACCGAACCTTATGATCTTTTGCGCTGAATTTCATATATATATATATATATATTGTTATTTCAGATTTTTGCGTGGGTTTTTTTTTTTTTAATGAATCATATGTATGACAAGGAGGCATGCATATGGACCCCTCACCCTCCTCATCAAATTACTAGTCGCGGCGGGCCCATTATAGAATTCATAAATGTTGAAAAGATAGTAACTATACAACGAAAAAAAAATCTAGTCCGACGAAATAACTAGTAAAAAAAAAAAACATTATTACATTCGAGAGAACGAGAACGAAGTAACTGCGCTTATTAGCAATAAAAAAAGAAAACCTAAAGACGCCGCGGTTTTTAAATTAGCCCGGTTTTTTATGCGATTTAAAAAATTCCGAATTTTCGCGGAATCTATTCTGAAAATTTGTTTACATTCGGGAAATCATTTCCCGAATCGCGGCGGGTCGCGAAAAGACGATTCTACCCCCCGGCCCTCCGTCCTCTTCCTCTCAAAGTTTCAACCTCTCTCCGGCGAGAGACGACAAAAGTCGCAGGGTCAGAGAATATTTCCGAAAACATTTAAAACAAATTTTAAAAGAAAAACCAGAATTCATATAAAATAAAATAATTGTTTAAAAATAGCAATTTTTTAATCCTTTCCTTTCCTTTATTTATTTATTTATTTTTTTTTTATGGGGAAAAGAGTTTTTATCTCCCAAAGTACGCCCCCGCCCCTTCTCTCTCTCTATCAAGCAGCGGCATCTGAGCTGCTCTTCCCACTGCAGGCTGCAACTTTTCCGTACTCTTTCCCTCTCACCTCACCTCACTCTCACTCTCTCTCTCTCTAGCTTTCTCTCTCTAGCCTCTGCTCCGCGCGATCCCCTCCAGCTCTCGCCGCCGTAGCTCCCTGGTCTTCCGCCGGCCTCGCATTCTCGCTCGCTCGGGGAATGTGAAACCCTAGCCCCTCGCGCTCGCGCTCGCCCTCGCTCTCCCTCTCCCTGCTCGGCCTCCGGCGGCGGCGCTTCGCGGCGGCGCGGATCTGATCTTCGGGCCGCATTACGGTCGGGGATGGGGAACTGCTGCAGATCTCCGGCCGCCGTCGCCCGGGAGGACGTGAAGTCCAACTACGCCGGCCACGACCACGGCGGGAAGCGCGACCACGGCGGCGCGGCGGGGAGGAAGGGCGGCGGCGGCGGCGGCGGAGGAGGCGGCGCCGTGACCGTCCTCGCCGGCGTGCAGAAGGAGAACATCGAGGAGCGGTACCTGATCGACCGGGAGCTGGGGCGGGGGGAGTTCGGGGTGACGTACCTCTGCATCGACCGGGCCTCGCGGGACCTGCTGGCCTGCAAGAGCATCTCGAAGCGGAAGCTGCGGACGGCCGTGGACGTGGAGGACGTGCGGCGGGAGGTGGCGATCATGAGGCACCTGCCGCGGAACCCCAGCATCGTGACCCTGAAGGAGGCGTGCGAGGACGACAATGCGGTGCATTTGGTGATGGAGCTGTGCGAGGGGGGCGAACTGTTCGATCGGATCGTGGCGAGGGGGCATTACACGGAGAGGGCTGCGGCGGCGGTCACGCGGACGATCGTGGAGGTGGTGCAGCTCTGTCACAAGCACGGGGTGATACACAGGGACTTGAAGCCGGAGAATTTCTTGTTCGCTAACAAGAAGGAGAATTCGCCTCTCAAGGCTATTGATTTTGGATTGTCGATATTCTTCAAGCCAGGTAAGATCTTCAATTTGCTATTTAATGCGCCTCCCCTCCCCCGGATGTAGGGGGCGTTCTCAATTGGAAAGTAGCATCCTTTGTTCTTATGCCATTGGGAGATCTACATGAGTAATGTAGTATATGTTTAGCAATAAACAGCACCTCTGTCAATTTTTCGAACTAGTCTTGGCAGTTAAGAAGAATACGGTCTTCCTTGATTTCGTCGGATGAAAAAATAATACTTGGAAGATTCTTACCGACTTCTAGGAAGTCAAGCTCCTCGAATTGTTGGTCTGATAGCCGTGTCGTCATGTGCCAAATGATCTGCTATTGTGCTTTTCGAGATGATTTTATGTCGCAATTGCAAATCTTCTGACAAATAGCTATGTTATATTCCAAAGTACTACATGTCTTTGACAAAGGGTGGAAAACTACAGGGATGCTCTCGATTTGGTATGTTAGAGCGAAGTTGTATTGTATGGGAATCCCATAGGAATGTCTTTGATACGGAAAAGAACGAAAATTCTGATATGTTCTTGGTGTGGAGGTTTCAGAATGAATTGGCATTTCCCTTGCCCCACAACCTTCGTGGAACCTAGAAACCATCGTTGACCTCTTGGAACCACTTTGGAACTTGTCAATTCCTCCACAAGTAGAGTGGTATCCTTTTTCCTTTGGATCTTTATATCAATAAGTAAAGATTTTATGCATTTAATGTCTGTCAATCTCTTAAACAGAAGTTAATCACTGGATCGAGTATGTGTTTTTTGTTGATGACAAGAGGATAGAACCAATAAAACAAATTCAGTCAAAAGAATAAACACGATAACAGCAGAGGTAAAACTACAGCAAGATGAACACACTCATATGATGTTTGTCCAATTCCACCTTCGTAACATTCATATCTCTAATTCTAATTGTGTAGTAATTCAGATAGCATAATGTCGGATGTTAATTTAGATGTTTGGTAGTTGATACTATAATTATGATGATTAAATGCACGTGCACACATTTAAGTGTAGTAATCATATTTTAATGGATGTACAGTGGGTACAGAGTAAGTATGACCTCAACATATCCTACACCAACAATGCCTATAATATTTGGAGTTTTGAACCTACCCTATGCTCTTTATTACTCGTCCTAAAGTCCACCAAACCATGAACCTACTAAATGTGTATCGCTTATTTGCCTATACATCCCTACTTGGATGACCCCTTTCTTGATGACATTTTAAAACTGATTCTTTCTAGGTGGATCCAATTAGGATTATGTCCACATCGTTTAACGATGCTGACATAGACCTCAAATACCATGTTGTTAATTGATTCTGTGGTAGCCTATGATGCTTGGTACATAAAAAACGAGATTCTTAAGTGTGATAGTAGCCAAGACATTGACATGATAAATGGATTGTCATGTCAACTAATTAGAGTGGTTTTGCATAGAGGATGCACAGCTCAATGTCTAGCATTTTATTAGGATCTGGTGGGAGCTTTCTGGTTGATTGCATATCTACTTATTAGTCTTTAACAACAGATAATGATCATATTGCTTATATTGAACTGATTAATTTGTTTTTGGTGCTTTATTTGTATGGAGTCAAACTGGCTTTGATCAATGTCTTTCAAATGGTTTTAGTCATGCAGCAGAGATCAAAAGATATAAGATAGAAATTTTGGTGACGTGTACCAAGCACCTAAAGTGTCTTATATCAAAATTTCACCTTTTGACCCAGCTCTGGTGCATGCTTTGCACGTCTGGAATCTTCGAGAATGAAAAAACTTGTTGCTAATTGGTGGATGTTGAATTTTTGGAGGAGAGAGAGTCTCCAAACAAATGGTTTCTTGAGATGTGAAACCTGTTAAAAGCATGTCCTGGAAAGAAAATGGCAATAGGAAGGAAAAGAATGACTTCTTGCCTGGACTTTCATTGTTGGAGTATATCTGATCAATCTGAACCGTTACACTCCATTATAACTCCTTTGGCTGGGCCTGGGGAAAAGGAACTGTAGTTTCTCTCAGTGTCTCTCTGGCTTGCAGTAATATAGATGATAATTTTTTTTCTTTTGGATTTCATAAAAAAGAAATGTTTTATCAGATCATGAACTTGATGTGACTCATGATCCCATTCTAATAGGATTAAGTTTGAACCTTTTTGGATAGAAAAAAAATCTGTTTTCTATATGTCAATCAAACTTGTAGAGATGAGTAATAAATCTAATTGGATGCCGGGCTTGAACTTTTTCGTCCATTTGTTCTACCCATTCCACTGATTTCTTACAGACTGAGCTGGAGGTCTCTCTGCTATTTCTCTTAGGCTATGTTGGGGAAATGAGAGAAAATGGGGGGATGAAAGTTGGGTGGAAAGAAAAGAAATTTTAAAGTTTTTGTGTGGAGAAAAGGAGGGAAATTCAAAATTTTTATATTTTTTTCTCCAATTTTTCTTTCCTCCGCATATCCAAACATAGCAGTAAAAGAAAAGGAAATGTCTGCTTCACTTAAGCTGTGCTATTCATCAAACTTAAATTCCAGCATGTCCTTCAACTTTCCTAATTTAACTGCTATTTATAAGATAACGACTCTTAAAGTACCTTAAGTTTGGTGTCATACTTGAGCTGTACCAAACTAAGTTTTGTCTAGAGCTTTCCGCTGTGAATTATCTTTGAAGTATTTCATGTTGGTGTCCTATTTGCCTGGTGTAGGATGTCTAAACTGTAGAACCCTGATATTTTTATGAGTCCAAGGAGCAATAACTGTATTGTTCCTTAGCCATGCTCTCTTAAGAAGATGCTTCATATGTATAACAGTGCAGCTTTGTATGTAATATTCATTTCACTTTCCAGCATATGGTAGGTAACCCAGCTAGATACCTATGGTTGGGTATGCCATTGAGTTTTATTTTGCCTTGTTGATGTTTAACATCTCTACCTTCCTGCCAAAAGTATGTGCTGGCATGCACTTTGCAATAAATGTTATTTATATGGGTTTGCCATGTTTGTAGTCGTTAAATATTTTCAAAAGATACAAAAGTTGCAAATTTTTCTGTTACTTGACTCAAAGAGTTTGCGGAAAATTGTGCTGTAATTATAACTACTTGATGTCAGAACCTAACTAGGTTGACTTTGATGAGATAAATGTATCGCTTGTGTTGCACTGTGAGTCTCACTTCCTTGTGGTGGGCAATTGATCAGGAGAACTTCTACTTATCAGTGAAGTTTTTACTATAGAATCATCCAATTTGGTTTTCTGGGTCAAAGAGTACCCTGAAAATAAAAAATTTGCTTTTGCAAAAGTGGAGCATTAGTATATCGAGAATATTGATGGAGAAATGCTTCCTTTGCTAATGGGTTAGGTACGTTTGCTCATCTTTTAGATTGTTTCTTTATCTAGTCAGAGAAAACATAACTTTGGCATAGGTCTCTTTCTGAAGATAAATTTGCTACTCCTTTCATATTTGAGTTTCTTCAAAAATTTACATGCGACAGGTAATTGCTTTCTTTGGGATTGATGCATCATTCTTACATAGTATAAAGGTTATGAGAGAACTCCATGTGTTGGACATGTGACTTTGCTTTTTTTTTTTTCCTTTCCCTTGATAAAATGGGGTATCCAAATCTCGCAGTGAGACTAATGCCCTCAGATAAATGCAAGGCCCTCTGGTGTTATGAAGACCCTATTGATTGGCTCCTTGAAATAGAAGTAGAGTTCTTTTGCACTGGTTCTCATATTCACTCTTAAACCTCAAAAAATAATCAGCATAACTGCAGTCCCAACTGTCATGTTGTATTTCTAGATAAATTTCTAATCCTATCTTCCTCAAGCTGGCTTCCATCTTGCTTCTGCTTGCTTTGCTAACTTTTTCATCTCCCAGTCCCTTGTTACTTTTTTTATATAGCATAACAGCATAGATACAATTGAATTGTGTCATTGGTTGTGTATTTAGGATATCCCCCATTTCTATCTGGGTTTATTGACATTACTTTATCTGGCCTGCTATCAATTATGCATTGCTGATTTACTGTGGTACTGGGGCAATTGCGTCCTGTAATTTTGTTTCATTTGGTTTTACTTTTCTTGTGGTGGATTCTGAGATATTCTGTTTTTGACTTTATGATTGGTTGCATTTTGTAACGTTTTTTTTTTGCAGATTACAGTGTATAGATTCTATAGTCAACGATATAATTTCTGGTAGATTGACCTATTTTTATGAAGTCATGGATATTCTAGAAATCTTTTCTGATTTTCTATGATGAAGATCACAAAACTACCCATTCTCCTTGCATCTAGGGATATTGTCATGCAGGAATTTCAGTTCTTCAAAACTGAACCTGCCCTCAGCCAAATTATTTCTTTTGAGTTTGGTTCAATCTTCAAAGTTTTTGGCTTGGGAGTGGATTGGCGTTTTCTTCATCTAATTGAGTAATAGTATTATTATTATTTTTTTGGGTTGGAGAGTAACATCAGTTGAAATGTTGAAAAAGTTGATCTCACCAAAAAGTCTCCTCCAGTGATTTCACTCTCTGCCCGATCTCTATCCCCATTTTCTTATTAATTGGATTTGAATGCAACAACATGGTGGTTAATTTAAAAGGATATGATTGCTGAACTTGTCAAGCTATGGACAACTTAGAAAGCCCTTCAATTCGAACTTGCCTAGATTTTCGTGAACCTTCCATTTATTGTAGTTGTTTGAAATAGACTTGTTCTAGACATTCCTAATTCCTAATATTCCAGGTGAGAAGTTCTCAGAGATCGTTGGGAGTCCTTATTACATGGCTCCGGAGGTGCTCAAGAGGAATTATGGGCCAGAGATAGACATATGGAGTGCTGGTGTCATTCTCTACATTCTGTTATGTGGGGTTCCCCCATTTTGGGCTGGTAATAATACTCGGTGATTTCCATCTTTTTTCATGTTGGGTTTAATATAGCACAGGCAGGTGTCAAGTGTGTTTTCTAGCTTTTGATATTTGGCACCTAAATACTTTTGTGCTTTCAATTATTTAATCTTAAGATTCTGCATACTCTTTTCCTCTCTTTGATTATATATGTAATGCTCTCAATACCCATTTTAAGTGCTGTCTGGTTGCTAAAAATGCACTCGTGATGCAGAGTCTGAGCAAGGTGTTGCGCAGGCCATCCTACGTGGATTAATAGATTTTAAACGGGATCCTTGGCCAAGTGTCTCAGAGGGTGCTAAGAGTTTAGTGAGGCAAATGTTGGAACCAGATCCGAAGCTTCGATTAACTGCTACTCAAGTACTTGGTATTCCTCTCTTTTCTATATGGAAACATATTCTAGTACTTGATTTTCCTCTCTCTCTTCCCCTCCCTCCTTTGGGGCTTTGCTTGTCTTTCTGTAGGGGTATGTCTGTAGCTCCTTTGACTTGTTATTGAGTGCTCGGATCTTTTACATTTTTCAATGGAAAACTGCCAAACAGAGATGTTTAAGTTTTCTCTATCCTCAGGACCTGCTGGCAGCACTTGCCTGACTTTCTTAGAGTTTCTTATTTTAGGCTCTGCATAGGGTGATGTGTATCTGCAGAAACAAAAATTGCATTAGGGTAAGCTAGCTCTTGTGAATTTTACACTACTATATATACTTTTTTAGGAAGCGTATGGGGCAAGAATAGGTAGATGGATTTAAGTGGGAGTTTCTGGTGGATGGTATGGTATAAAGGTTGCAGATTTATTTAAGGAAGTTTTGACTTGGCTGTCTTTTGTTTCCAATGGTTATATTTGCTCACCTCTGTGTTCAGGTTGTCTATGTAGTTGTAGGTTTTGATTAGGGTTGATCTTGTTAATTCAAAGTCCAGCACTATGCTTCCAAACATTTTTCCTTTTATTTTGGGTCGAAGTTGTCATATTCCTACATTATGTGATATTCCATTGCACCGTCTGGGGTTTGAAGATGTCTTCCTAATCCAATGTTGTTGTGTGGAAAGTTCATGTGGGTATTGATTTTATTCAGACTAAAGATGATGGTAATGCTGAAATATCATATCTCACTGTTAAAAGCTGATCTGCCCAGGAAAGAAATAGTATAAATTCAATGTCTTGGGTAACACTTGACATACTGTTAAAGTGTAACTATGATGTGGTAACTTACTACCTCAGAGTTTGATAGTTGTTTTTACATGCTGTCTTGCTGGCAGAGCATCCTTGGCTCCAAAATGCTAAGAAGGCTCCTAATGTTCCACTAGGAGATGTTGTCAAATCAAGGTTAAAACAGTTTTCCATGATGAACAGATTCAAAAGAAAGGCACTGAGGGTTAGTTGGATGTTCCTATTTGATATATTTTTCCTTCATTGTAGTGTTCTTTTGTGAGTAAGATGGATGGGCCTTCGTTATAGGTGATTGCTGAATTCCTATCTGTGGAAGAAGTTGAAGACATAAGAGACATGTTCAAGAAGATGGACGCTGATGATGATGGTATTATTTCAATTGAGGAATTAAAAGCTGGGCTGAGAAATTTTGGTTCTCAACTTGCTGAATCTGACGTTCAGATGCTCATCGAAGCTGTGAGTGTACTTGATCTCTACTTTGGTTGTAATACCACCTGATTGGACAACATTTTAAGTATTTGTTTTGTTTCATCATATTTGATGATGCTACAAGCTAGTTTATCTTGTTTATGGAGGCATGATGACCTAGGAACCAATGTTTCCGAATCCAGACTGGACCAGTTGGTTCAACCAGTGAACTTGCCAGTTTAGTTTCTTATTTGGTTCAGAAACTGTTCAATCCAGCAAAGTAGTCGACCAGGTTTGATTAGATTTGACATTTCTCAAAAGATATTGAACATGGGAGGGTTGAAGCTGGGCCACTTTTGCTGACACCCTTTAATTCTGTCGGAAATATTTATACACATACATGTATGGCATAAGAGTGAGTTGGTCCTTGTTAAAAAAGTGAAACTGAGAGTACTGGGGGCTCGAATTAGTACAATTCCAGAAGCAGGCGCATGTCCTAGCGAACTTTATGAGGCAATATTTTCTTTCCAAGGTTATAAATACATATACCAGTACACTAATCTCAAGATGTCATCTTTCAGTCATACCGGGGTTGAACCAGTTAAAACACAAATTGTTAGTTTCTCATGTCTGTCTGGTTTTGAATGCGTTGCTTATTTATTAGGTACTTAGGCTGGCTTCTTCCGGTCTATGATTGATCTCTTTGTTTAAGAATATCTCAGTCTATCTTTTGAACATGCATACTGTTCTTTTTATTTAGTTGGCCATTGTGAACTGCTGGAGGTGATAGTAAAAGCATAACAGATTTAATGTGTCGTTGGTAAAGCGCTCTTAGTCTATCACCAATAGGGATATAATTGGAGGTTCTCGTCTCTGGTTCCATTGTGGACGTGAGACAGTGAGCAAGAAGTGGGGGCCGAACTTTCCGTTCTTGCCAAGTTGCACCAATAGGATTGAAACACTCTTACTTTCATGAAAAAACTTTCTAGTCTTGGTGCTGATATCACTAAAAGCTACTTACGAAATAAAATTGTAAAACATAGGTTCAAGGGATATTGGGAATTCATTCAGTACGGCCCTCCTAGCAGATTTTTGGACACTCAGTGAATTCACTGGTTTTGTGGACCTGATTTTTCTCTACGTGTACGATTTTCTTCAGGCAGTAGCTTTCTGGTCATTAGCCTTAGGTGACGGTTTGAGTCCATCTATCTTACAAAAGCAGCTATGTGTAAAATAATATGCGGGGCTCTCTATGTAAAACTCATAAACAGTGATTGAACAGCAACCATCAAAATTCCTTGTTCAAGCTGATAGAGATTCACCCGCAGCTAAAAGGCAGGCCTTTAGACTTTCTAATTGTCCCCTCTGTTCCTTGGTCTTTTCTAGTGTGTGTTCTACATAAGAAAGTGTGGTGCTGAAACACTGCTGCTCTTAGTTTCTTCTCTTTCCTTTGGTTCCAAGGTACTTCGACACGTGAAAAGCTACTATTCCAAATTTGCAATTGGAAATCCTACATGGCTTGGCTAAAAGGATGTTTGTTGTGTTTTGACCTTTCGATACGAAATTACTCCGTGGAGAACATTAAGGGAATTTACACTGGCAAGTTAAACTTCCTCTTTTTACCCTTTTCGACCATGAGGCAAGTTAAACTTAAATTGTAAAAAACATCATCATTTCTTAACCTGTTTCTTTACTTGAATTTGTACTCATTTGATATATTGATTAGTTTTTAACTTCGCTCAAAAGTTCGGTCATGCAATCTCTGTCATCTTCCTTGAAAGGAGTGACATACTTGTTTCAATCATCATCCCTAAGTACATATATGTGTCTTTATGTGTTGAATGAGCGAGCTTGTTGAAAACAGGTGGATGCTAATGGCAAAGGTTCATTGGACTATGGAGAGTTTCTTGCTGTTTCACTCCATCTTCAGAGGGTGGGAAATGATGAGCATCTGCGGAAAGCCTTCTCCTACTTCGACAAGGATGGCAATTCTTTCATTGAACCTGATGAGCTACGCGAATCTCTAGTGGAAGATGGGGCAGATGATTGTAGTGACCTAGCTAATGAAATCTTCCAGGAAGTGGACAAGGACAAGGTAAAGAGACTCGGGACATACTCAACTGCATATGGACAGTCTCTAATCTTGAACACTTAGCACTAATATGATTTTCTGTCACTTTAGGATGGGAGAATTAGCTATGAAGAATTCGTCGCAATGATGAAAACAGGAACAGACTGGAGAAAAGCTTCGCGTCACTATTCAAGAGGCAGATTTAACAGCCTAAGCTTGAAGTTGATGAAAGATGGTTCTCTAAACTTGGGAGCTGAGTGAATCGACATGAAAGGCCGACATTGACTTTCTACCCGCACAAGAGCAGATTTGGATCATTTCCTATACGTCATAGACTTGGATCCTTTTGTGATTATTTTCCAAGGCGTTGATTGGATGAGCCCTTTTGCAGACAGTATCATGAAGGGCCGAGTGCATCTAAAGATGCTCGTGCAGATGTTTGTTGTTGCGGAGCGTGCAGTGCCCTTGTAGCCACATCCCTGCCAAGGTATGGGCCTGTATTATCCTGTCCTTCCTAACCACGTCAGCTGTCTGTTATTCGTTTCTGCTTGATGAACATGATGGCAAACTCTAGTGGCGTAGTGTATTTTAGTCACGAGAGAATATGTGGGAGTTATCTGTAGTCCACTTCATTCCAAGTGCTCCACTCATGGGAATGTTATGGTATTTGCCAAAACGTTGTAAAGATCGAAAGAGAGGCACTTTGTTTATGACCCTTTTTATGCTCCTGGACTAGTGGTTGTAATCTTCCATCGTCGAGTGGGACTTAGAGATTTGCCAAGTTGAGTGGTACTCATCTTCTTCCCGTCAACCTCAGCCTCATCGCCTCTTTCGATGGAGAGGGTTACTGCTCCAATTTCGCTCCATTCGCGCATTAGGAAATCCTAATTGGTTGGTACTTAGAACACTGATCAAGATATGCTGGTCGGACAGATTGCGTGCGATTATTGTTCGGTTAAAAGCTAACCATCCATGTGCAGCTTTTATGTGTTGAAAATGACATTCACCTTGGGACCGGAAAAAGTGGGATTGAGACCGTCCATACCGACTGATAGTGGTCTAGCACAGAGCGTAATCAGGGCATGTCCAATTATCGTCAGTGCTCATCTTCTTTGAAATGCCGAACGTGATGCAGACCTCCGCATAATGAAGTTTTACTACTTATATCTAGATGTCTAGTCTGAAAAAAGAAAGCTCAACCTACTTAAAGACACTGCCTCGTGGCCATTGTTGGATTGTCGGCGTTGATATAGGCGGTCATTCATTGGTGGGTTGCGAGCAAAAGAATCTTAACCGTCCCGGCTTCTCTGGTGGTCCTTGCCGCGAAAGATGGGCCTGCCACTAACAATTTCGTTTGGGCCTAGGCCTCCCATTAACATCTTCAGTGAGCATGTTACAATTCTCAAGCGAATCCAAGTTTGTCAAAGTGACCCATCAAGAAAGAAAGAAAGTGGTCAAGGTTAGGTTGGGGTTGGTTCAGAGGAACCCTAACTCGAAACCGATCGCCATTATACGAGTCTTGGCACGCACCATGAACTACTTCTCTGAACTCCATCGTCTTCGCGAGAATGAGCTGAAACATGTTTACTTCTCTCAATCCCAATTGTCGATTACCTATGCTAATGCAACTATTCCGTCATTAAATTAGTAATAAGGCTCGAGGACCCTGTTTCTGAAGAAGGACCAATCAAATACGCCAAGACAAAAATATGTTTTTCATCGCTACAAGCCTCTTCCGGCTTTTGTGCTGTGATTTAGAGGCCGTGTTACGTGGATCGGTCTGGTGAAATCGTGGAGGTCGCCTTCGTGATGCATGCTCATGCTCCCTTTCTGCCGCCTTGCGAACTTGGTCCACGCAGAGTTTGGTTTGAAGTAGACAAGCTCCTCCAGGCGCATGCCCGTGAGCATGATTGGCTTATTCCAAACTGAGATACGTGCGTGACTCGGCGTCCAAGCCTTTTCGTGGATGATCCAGATTCTACGCAGACCGAGTAGTTGTCTAACTAACGTACGGCATCTGCCCATCCCTTTAGTCAAGAGCACCCAGCGAAGTGGGCACAACCTGTCCCCCACGCGAACGTAGAATTCAAGGTGAAGGTGCTGCTGGCACTGACCTTTCCTCTTGGCCTTTGATTAACAAAGCCAAGATATCGACAATAGCAAGTAAGCATGTGTTCATGCAAGAACTTATGGTTTCTCTGGAAAACGTGGGAGAAGGAAAAAAGAGTTGGATCCGTGGAAACTTCTTGCAAGCTTCTGCTTTTTCTGCGCTGTGCGGTTTGTGGACGGTGGACAACACACTTCCCTTTTTCCGTGAAATAACCCCCAATGCAATACACATTTACAAAGTAGCCACTTCATATGAGCTTCCGAAATCTTTTGACTTTTTGGCTTAGAGGTTTTGGACATTTAAATTCTAGGAATATCCCATTGCATAAGGAGATTTGTCTCGCTGATCATCACGAGACAAATGTATATCATAGCATAGATAGTAAATAACATATAACTTTCTTAAATTTATACTTGATTGACAAAAAAAAAAGAAGTTAGGACAATAGCTCGATGTTTTTCCTCTTGATTCAATCGCTCGACTCTTGTTAGAACATAATAGAGTCCGTTTCTAAGGAATCCCTCCAAATGAATCAACTATGCAAATCCTTTTTTCTAAAATTATTAGAATTAACAAAAAAACTATAGATCCCACAATGAAGTGTATTTTTTTTTTTGGTAGGAAAAAAGGTGGGAGAATTTTCCAAAAAGTCCTAAACTTATTGTACTTTTGCCAATTCAGCCCTAAACCTTTTAATTTTGCCAATTCAGTCCTAAACCTTTTCACTTCTTGCTGATTCAATTTATCCGGCCAATTTTGGTCGAAAAATGCTGACGTGTATGCCGGTGGTGCCACGTAGGACCGCCGGCGTTGACGTGGATAATTTTTCATAATATTTTAATATTTTTTTGAATTTTTTTGAATTATTATTATTTTTTTTTCTGTTTTTTCCTTTTCTTTTTGGTTTTTTTCTTCCCTTTTCTGGTGGCCGGCCATTGGCCATAGCTAGCCGGCTGGCCTCACCCGCCACAGGCGAGGCTCGGTCGAGCGAGGAGGAGCCCCGGCGAGGGGAGACCTCGCCCAGGCGTGGCTCGGCGAGGGTCGCTTGGGCAAGGCCGACCCTCGCCAAGCCAGGCCGGCCTCGCCGGGCGTCGGCCGAGCGATGGCGACGCTGGGTGAGGGCCGGCTTTGCTAGATCTGGTTTGGGTGAGGCCGACGTTCACGGGCGAGGACGAGCCTCGACGAGGCTCCCCTCGCTAGATCCGGCGAGGCCGGCCCTCGCGTAGGCCAGGGTAGCCTCGCCTAGCTTCGCCTGTTGCCCGGCCGACCATTGGCGAGGGTCGGCCTCGCCTGGGCGACCCCGTCGGGCCACGCCTAGGCGAGGGCTCCCCTCGTTGGGGCTCCTCCTCGCCCGGCAGGGCCTCGCCTGTGGCGGGCGAGGCCAGCCGGTTGGCTATGGCCGGTGGCCGACCACTAGAAAAGGGAAGAAAAAAGCCAAAAAAAAAAAGGAAGAAAATAAAAGGAGAAAAAAGGGAAAAACAGAAAAAAATAATAAAAATTCAAAAATATTAAAATATTATTAAAAATTGACCACCTCGTGCCGACGGTCCTACGTGGCACCGCCGGCGTCCACGTCAGCATTTTCCAGCCAAAATTGGTCGGATAGATTGAATCGGCAAGAAGTGAAAATGTTTAAGACTAAATTGGTAAAATTAAAAGGTTTAGGACTGAATTGGCAGAAGTGCAATAGGTTAAGGATTTTTTGGACAATTTTCTTGAAAGAAGGTTAAAGTTGAATACGAAAATCTAAAATTGTAATTCACCATACTTTTTTATTACTTAATGAAATATGAAGTAATTTCTAGTAGATAATGAAAAGAAACTAGTATTCAAGCACTTATCAATTCCAAGATTAGCAAGCTACTCAGTAGAACGATTTCCTTCTTGGAAGTTATATTGCACTTTCAACTCAAAGTGAGAGTGCAAAAATATTCTAATACCTTTAAGCGAAACAGGCTAGCATTTTGGTTGCATGATATAGCTCTTGAATTTGAAGTTCTTTTATTGAACTTAAGCTTTGAGATGCCAAATTACTTGAAATACTTTGGTGGTCAAGGTTTATGGATGTACTTGTAAACTTCTCTAGAACTTCGGGTCTAAACATAATTTTACAAACGTTGGGGAACTCATCCATGCTCAAAACTGTAGTTTGCACATCCTATTTTACAAACAAATTAACATTTCACACCCCTTCATTTTTTTTCTCTATTTTAATGATTAGCTACTCAATAGAAAAGGCTCGCGTTATTTCTAACCTCTTATTAGCTCCTGACGTCCCATATCACATTAAATTGACTACATTATTTCTTGTGAGTCCCACTCTTGATTACACTTATTTGTTACTATTTGTCTTCTTCTATTTTACAATTTACTAAAAGAAAAATTTGCCCACGTCCCCTCCAAACAACTTTTTTTTCTCCTTAACCGCTTCTTCCACACCCATTACATTTTATCGTTTCCTTCATATTTGTCTTATGAACTTACTCTCCATTATTATAATCTAATCAAGCACTAATTACATATTGGAGTAAAGAAATGTTAGTTTCATCTGTATTATCCTCATGACCATAAATTTTTTGACTTGGATTTTTTTGTACGAATTTACGAGAATTTATTCAAAGATTAAATATTGTGTTGATGTATGTATTATACACAATTTACTCATATTATTTTGTTTCTTGTGTTTAAGTGATTTTTGAATAATAGCTTCCTTGTACAAAAAAGAAAAAAGAAAAAAGAAAAAGAAATATACAACTCATTAATAATTTTTTTTTGTTGGAAACATAATATTTAGTTAGTTATCTACCAAATAAACTATTTTTTCTTTATTCTAAAAAATATTTTTTTGGAAAAGAGGCACACCAGTTTTGTTTCTAATGAAGAAAGAAAAGGAAAAAAAAAAAATCAAAAACAAGAAAAAAGAAGACAACCATTAATCTTTAATGAAGAGTGAATCTCACATTTACCCTTAATAAATGTTGTTTCAGAGGAGCATGGGTAGTTTCATTTCTAGTAAAATTGAAACAAAAGAAAAGGGAGTTAAAAATGTAAGAGATAATGTTAAATCAAGAGTGTAACCTGCAAGGAAAAACATAGTCAATTTACTATAAAATAGGGTGTCATGAGTTAATGACAAGGTAAAAATAGTGCAAGCCTTAAAAATTGTATTTGCTTACATGAAGGGTTATTATTGTAAGGTAGGAAATATAATTTGACCAAAAATATCTACAAAATATCTAAAGTACTCTCATGGACTTCAGGACCATTTTTTCATATATAGAAAATAATAGAAAATAATTTTTTTTTTTTTGGTAATTGAGTCTCTATACTAACTTACTTTGTTTGCTCTATTGTTCAACGTTCCCATGAAACACCCGTGAATCAAGTTCTTACTTTACGTACTTGTGTATGTTGAACATGTATAGCGTAACTCTTGAATTCAAGGAAGGCAAAGATTGTACTTGTTCTTTCGTGCTATTAAAGATTTTTTTTAGATATTATGAAGATACTATGGATATACCATATATTCTCCAGATTATATAAATATCTCAAATTGGTGCATTTGTAACAAATTTATCTTTAATTAGTTTTAATTAAATTTTGCTTTTAAATTGCTGATTTGGATAATACATGGTAATTAATAGGTGTACTAATTTTGAATTTTACCTTCCATTGGCCATTGATGTACCACTTTGTGGTTTTTTGTGGTACAAATATACTAGTTTGAAGTTTTTAGTGGTCAAAAAATTAATTTAGGATAAATCTATCACATGTGTACTAATTTGGGATTTTGATGGTTAAAAAGTTAGTTTGAAATAAATTGTCACATGTATACCATAACCCTTAGATAATTAGTATATTGCATATTTCCCGTAGGTAGTTATGTTTCTATATAAGTTAATTATGTGGTATATTTGATTGAATTTTCTCTAATTTGGTTTGATGACTAATTGTGATTGTAATGTCAAGTTAAATGATTCAATTGTTCCAACTTGTGGCCATTAAAAATGTTAATTGTTTTGAAAGAGTTGACCCTGTAAATTAAGGGAAAATTACTAAAAAAGTTATAATTCTATTGCACTTATGCCAATCTAGTCATAAACTTTTAGTTATGTAATTTCAACCCTAAACCTTTTGATAATTTGCCAATATAGTCATTCCGACCAATTTTAACCAAAAACACTAACGTAATGGTCCAATCAACGCTGACAATCATATGTGGCATGGACAAAAATTTTTGATTTTTTTATTTTTTTATTTTCCTTTTTGCCAATGACCAATCTCAAGTGATGCCCGCAATGGTTAGTGAAGTCACCCTTGCCTGATCTAATGAGGTCTGGCCTCATCTGTTGTAATAAAGGAAAAAAAAAAATTGAAATTTAACAATTTATAAAAATTTCAGAATATTTGTAAAAATTGCAAAAAATGTTCACATAACCACTGGTGGTACCATGTGGGAAGGCCAACATTTACATTGGTAAATTATGAAAATGGTTTTAAACTAAATTGAACAAATTGAAAAGTTGATGGTTAAATTTGTACAAATGCAATAGGTTTAAAATTTTTTTGGTAATCGTCCCTATAAATTAATGATTGAGATTGTTATGGATTCAAATGGTGCCCCATATGAAGATCTGGGGAAAATTGTTCAAAAATTCATAGACTTATTGTACAGTGATTGATTCAATTCCAAACTTTTTTAATTTGTCTAATTTAGTTCTTTTAATTAGTTTTGATCGAAAATTACTAATGTGGCGATTCAGTTAATGCCTGCCGCCTACTTGGCATAGACGATGTTGATGTAAACAATCTTTATGAATTTTTCTTTCTATCTTTTTCTATTGTTCTTCTAAAAAAAAATTGAGGGGATATACATGGTTGGCAGCTAGCTGATCCCTAGCCACAGGTTAGGGCTTCGCGACCCTCATAGGCCAGTAGGTGAGGTGAGGTGGGAAGGCTGTTGCAACCTTTGCCTAGTGATAAGTTAGAGCTTTGCTCAGCAAGGGTTGCCGGCCATTGTTGAGGTCTCAGTGACCCTCCTAGGTCCTTCTAAGAAGATGAACAATGAAAAAATAAAGAAATAAATGAATACAAAATTTATAAAAATGAAAAAAAATCTTCAAAAAAATTACAAAATCTATTCAAGTCAATGCCAATCGTGCCATGATTGGTGTTTACATTATCGTTTTTGGCCAAAATTAGCTAGAATAACTATATTGGCAAATCATCAAAAGTTTAGAACTAAAATAGCCAAATTGAAGAGTTTATGACTAAATTAGCCACTGTAAAATAACTTTAAACTTTTTATATGATTATGGCTCAAGATGTCCATCTACATTAAGGAGGTCAATATTTGCAAAAACCTAGATAACGACCATACCTCAATCGCGAATATACTCGACCGGAAAAACACATTATGCTCATGAATTTTGCATTGTATATCGATTTGCCTTCTAATTTTTTTTTTGGTCGAAAAGAAAGGATATATTTAAAACGTCACGAAAGTACAACCAGAAGATAATGCATCCACGTACACAAGGTCCAGTAGAAGAAAAGGGGGGAAAATGTTCCAATTACAGGCTAGGTCCGATCTGCCATGGGCCTTAGTAGCCCAGTCAGCCGCTCCATTTGCCTCCCGTCTACAGTGTCGAAGCTGCAAGTTAGGGTAAGAGGAAAGCAAATCATTGACCTTAGCAAATAGCACGCGTTCTTCCCACAGCGGCGTTCTTTTGTCGTTCACCGTTTCGATCAAGATCAGGTAGTTCGATTCAATCACTAGATGTTCATTGTTGAGGCCTTGGTGCAGCAAATGATGGAGTGTAAAGCTAAGTGCTTGTACCTTCGATTGAAGCGTAGAGACGGTTGGGAGTCCTCTAGTAAAAACGTCAGTAAGTATGCCCTTGTGATTTTGACTTATGCACGCCATAGATCCTGTTTGACTGCCTGGCTTGTAAGCCCCGTCTATGTTGCATTTCATGGTTCCGCAATCAGGGGGTCTCCATAAGTGTGCTGGGTCGAGAGCAGAATGCTCTGTTTGCTGACGCCTGGGAGCGGAGATTTTGTAGATCTGGGTCTGTGTAATGGCATCTGCAACGGCAATGCTCGGATCTAGTTTCTGATGTCTGAAGATGAAGTTATTGCGGCCACACCAGATCTGCCATAATACATGCACAATAGTCTCTAGTCTAGGTAAGGTTTTTTGTGCTTTTACTCTTGTTGTGATCCAGGCGTCGAGGCGATGAACTGAATGAGGTGTGATTAGTACATTGAGATCAAGATGACTCCAGACTCCCCTAGTCCATGAACAAAAGAAAAATAGATGTTCTAGGGTTTCCTGTGCATGTTGATTGCAGAGATTACATATAGGATCAGGGGTGATGTGTCGATGAAACAAATTTGCTTTTGTTGCAAGTGAGTTTTGGCATGCTGACCATAAGAACATGTGGATTTTTGGTGTTGTTTGCATAGTCCATATTCTTCGCCAGAGTATTCTGGGAGGCTGGAATGATGTGGAGGCTTGATGTTTTCTGAGTTTGCTTGCTGTGTTGATGATAGAATTGTAATTACTTTTCACTGTGTGAAGACCATGCTTTGTTGCTGTCCAGACTAACTGATCAGAAGCATAATGTGGTCTGATAGGAATTCGAAGGATTTCGTTGATGATTGATCATCGTAAAACTGTTTGATAAGAGGAAGGTTCCAGGATTGGTGGTAAGGGTCAATAAGATCAGCCACCAACGCTGGCTCCCCTCTTGCGGCTGGTCCGCCTATAGTTCCTATAGGTAGCCACCTATCCTCACGTATCTTGATGTTTTTGCCATCACCAACAGACCATCTTACATTAGGTATGATGGCCTTTCTATCAATAAGAAGGCTCTGCCAGCCCCAGGATGGGCGAGACCCTTTATCCACTGTTCGGAAGTCTTGTGAATGAAAATAAAGCCCTTTAAAAATCTGACTCCACAAAGAGAGAGGTTGATGAATTAATCGCCATGCTTGCTTGCCAAGCATTGCCCTATTAAAAGCTATTAGGTCTCGGAAGCCAAGACCCCCATTGTTCTTGCTGGTTTTGGCACATCCCATTTTTGCCAATGCACTCCTGTCCTGCTCTTGTCGTTCTTCCATCAAAAACTGGAAATTCTCTGTTCAAGCACTTTACAAAGAGATAGAGGAAGCTTGAAAATAGATATAGCATATTGAGGAATAGCTTGCACAACATATTTAAGTAGGATTTCTATTCCCCCTTTAGATAGTAATCGTTCTTTCCAACCTTCTAGTTTTGCATTTACTCTCCCTAATATCCAAGAAAACATTTCTCGTTTTGATCGTCTCCAGTTCGAAGGTATACCCAAGTATTTGCCATATCGTTGCAACACCGGAATTCTAAATTCCCTTGCCAAATTTTCCTGCAGTCTTAAAGGGCAATATTTACTAAAAAACATTCCAGATTTGTTACTATTGATGACATGTCCAGTGGCTATGCAATACTGGTTCAAGATGTTAGCAAGGTTATGACATTCAGTAATTGTACCGTCTAGGAAAAATATCGAGTCATCAGCGAAAAAAAGATGGGAGAGAGTCGGACATGACTTGGATAGCGTGAGCTCTTTGAGATGGCCTACTTCGACTGCTTGGTTAATCAGGGTTGAAAGAACGTTCGCCAGTAAGATAAAAATGTAAGGGGGATAGTGGATCACCTTGACGGAGTCCCCTTGACTGCTGAAAGTAAGGTAGCTGTTCACTGTTAAAGCGTACACTAAAGGATGGGGTAGTGATTCATTGCATCACCCAAATAACCCACCTTGGGTGGAAACCCAATCTAAGTAAATAATCTCTGAGGAAATCCCACTCAACTCTATCATATGCCTTTTGCATGTCTGTCTTAATTAGTCCGTTGTACTTTTGCTCCCACTTCCTAATCTTGAATTGATGAAGAACTTCCTGAACGATCAAAATATTGTCTTGGATTTGTCGTCCACTCACAAAAGCAGCCTGTTCCCTAGAGATAAGATAAGATAGCCATGGTTTAAGATGATTAGCGATAACCTTTGAAATGATTTTATATGCATAGTTGCATAGGCTGATGGGCCTATACCGATCAGTCTTTCAGGGTGATTGGTTTTGGGAATCAAAGCAAGAATGGTTCTATTTAGATTGCGAGGCAGCACTCCTGAATTAAAGAAATCTCGCACTAACATCAAAAGGTCATCCTTAATAATATCCCAATGCGTCTGATAAAAAAGTCCGTTCAAATCATTCGGGCCTAGGGCTTTCGAAGCCCCCAATTGGAAAGTTGCCCTGCACACCTCTTCGAGAGTGACCAAAGCGGTTAATTGGTCATTCATTTTTGGTGAGACAACTGGAGGACATTGGTTCAAAATAGACCCGTAGTCTCGATACCCCCTGATGTATATAAATTTGAGAAGAAAGCAATCGTCATCTCCCTAAGGGCTTGAGGATCCTGCACCCATTCCTGATTGACATCCCGTAACATAGTAATTCTGTGTCTTTGGTGTCTTTGGATGGTAGTTGCATGAAAAAATTTAGTATTCCTGTCGCCCCATCGCAACCAATTGATTCTGAACCGCATAGCCCAAAACTGTTCTTCTTGCTGCCATATTCTTCTAATTTCATCACGGATAAGAGAGGCTGCCTCTTTATCATTGCTGTTAATATGTGGTCTATTGGTGATCAACTGAAGCTGTTGGTGTAAGGTATTTACCCGTAAGTGTCTGTTGTGAAATTTTGAGTGACTCCAACCTTCTAAAGCCATAGAAACAACATGTAGTTTGTGCAGTAGAGTAGGATGACTTACCTGAACTGAGTTCCATACATTATAGATGATTGCTTGGCATTCTTGATCCTGGTTCCAAAAAGCCTCAAAGACGAAAAGCCTTATGCATTTTCTAGTAGGTGCTGTTGCGGATAAGAGTAGGGGACTATGGTCAGAACCCATAGCTGGCAGAGCGAATACTTCAGCCTCAGGATATAATAGTCGACATTCTAGTGTACACATTACCCAATCTAAACGTTCTTTGACTAATTCATCCCCCTCTCTATTATTCATCCAAGTGAAAGCACAACCTTATCTTTCTAATTCCAATAGGGCACAATCATTAATGACGGCTCTAAAAGAAAAGAGATGATATGATGCTGATGGTCGCTTGCCAACCTTTTCCCATGGGTAGATAATGTCATTGAAATCTTCGGCACATATCCAAGGCAAAGTGTTGGAGTTGCTGATCGTCCTTAGCTCTTCCCATAACAGCTGTCGATTATGGTAGGATGAGGGGGCATGGAGATAGGTAATGCACATCGTTCTGTCGTTAATCAAGTCTCGGCAAATCATGTAGAAATAGTCCTCCGAAGAGTGAACTATGTTTAATGTTAAGCGGTCATTCCAAAGAGCCGCCAGACCCCTTTTCAAACCAACTGGGTTTCGAACAAAAGCACTTTGGAAGTGTAGACGGCGCTGCAAACGTTGGATCACGGGTTCATTATTCTTAGTTTCCATTAGGAAAACCAAGTCGGGCTTTTCTTTGGCTGTTAAGGCCTTGAGAGCTTGAAACTGTTAGGGGATTGCCCAAACACTGACAGTTCCAGCAGATTAACTTCATTTGTATGTGGGTGGCTGTTTAGGGCTAGCCACCAATGCCCATTGTGCCGCCTCTTCTACTGCATATACTGGAGTGTCCATGAGTTGATTATCATCGAAGTCTGAGGAGGCTAAGTTTTGCATCTCATAGGGAGAAAACCTTTTCTGTTTTTTGGCTACGCCCACTGTAGTGATAATTCTGGTAGTCTTTCGCTGTTTTTGTTGCTGCATATCCATGGGTTGAGTATGAATTGCTTTTAATTTTGCTGATGTAGGAACCAAATCAGTAGTTAACGGAGGCCCCTATACTAAATCAGTCAGATGGGAGTACTGGCGAGTCACTTCAACTAAGGGCCTGTTACGAGTTGCAGGTGTCGATTTGGGAGCTGTTTCAACAATTGCTATTGGGGGTAGTAGAGGGATAGTCGGCTGTAGGGCAGGGGGGTTTTCATGTACAGTCTCATCAATCTGCTCTGTTTTATCCTGAGGGTTATAAAAAGTTTGCCAATAAGGACTATGCTCTCTAATCTCGGCCTGTAACCATTGGCCATAGGCTATTTTGTCTTTGCCATCTAGCCGTGCTTCTTCATAAGGTAGTCTTTGCAATACATAGCATAATGCCCCAGTTTCCCACAAGAATAGCAGAAATGCGATAATTGTTCATAACTAAAATCTAGCCATAGAGTTTTCCATCTATGCGAATTAGTGTTCCAGTCTTTAAGGGTTCCTGCAAGTTGATGTCGATCCTGAATCTTCCAGCTCTTAAGGTTGAGCCCTCTTTTGTATCTGATTTAACTTCAATAATGTTACCAACTTGATTAACCGCCTTTCTAATAAGTTGTTCAGTGCTCCATTCCAAAGGTAAGCCAAAAACTTGCAGCCAGAAAGCGCAGTGAGTAAAATCATAATAGTGTAAAGGCGTGTTGGGTATCCAAGGCTTAAAATTAACCAAATGGCCTAAGAACAGACGAGGGCCACTGTCAATTATTCTCTGTTTCTCGGCCTCTGACTTGAACTTTGCTATAAACAGGCCAGCATCTCTTTGGGAAATCTCTACTTGGTCTGTCCACCACGCCTGCTTCATTTTACTTTGGAAAGCTTGAAGATTAATAGATGGGTTAGAGAAGATATTGCCAACTAAAATTAACCGGCATTCCTGCAGCCTTTCAGGCTGGGGTTCTTCATCCCAGATCTCTAGTTCTTGTTCAGAGCAAAGGCGACCCAGTCTTTGACATAGGGTAGCTAATTGTGAGGACCCTTCTTGATCATCCGAAGCCATTTGAACCGACCGAACTCAATGACACCCTAATCTAATTGGAGCAGGAGGAAGGCAAGACCATACCACGAGCAACTCATCGTCCAACAGAATAAACGAGGTGCAGGAAGGAAGACTGACAAGGAGAAATGAAAAACCTGGAAAGTCATAGGTCGAAAACCACTGAATTGATGCACCGTCGAAGCCGATTGTGAAGAAGCCGAGACATGCAAGCAATTAGACGGCGGAAATTGATGCCGGCTAGCTTGCTGGAGGTACCACACTGAAGAGAAAGAAGACAACGAAGCACAAATTCGCCTGAGAAAGGTGAATTGATGGAGCGATTAAGGGTAGATGGACGGAAATGAGGGGGTTATTGATGGGGATTAGGGTTAAGGTGAAAAAGCCTGCATCGATTTTGCCAAATCCTCTTTGCCAATCTTTCTTTTAGAATCGAATCCCTCCTTCATCAACACGCGTCATAGAAAAGAAGGGTGGAAATTCGACACAATCTTGAAACATTTACATTTAATGCATTCGAGCAGTTTCGCTCTCTCGATCTTGGGGCAAATTAGCACAAGTTGTAATAAGACAAAGGTAAAATGATGCAAAATAAATTTTGAGGGGCAAACTGGAACTGAAGACAAACTTCGAAGACCAAAATGCAAATTTCCCGATCTATCCATCCGACGTCTTTTGTTTTTTTTATCCCCGGTATTGTCTTTTCTTTTAAGGACATTTTTTTTTGGATTTCTTCTTTTCCTGACATTACCTTATAATAAAGTGCGCTTAGCACGGCCAAGTAATGTTAATACTGCATATCCGTTATTACTAATTTGACATCACTTAAGATCCAATTTATACAAAGACGGTGCGATTTCGCGTCTCGCTGGGGCCAACCCGAATTGAGTGTATTTGTCTCACCAAAAGGTGGCATGGGGTGGATTGCAAAACGGCGAGCCGAGGATTTTTAATGGCTAGCGCATCTAGCATATATATATATTTTCAGAAAATAATAGTTATACATTCAATTAATTAAACGTATGAATTTTACCGAGTTATCTTAGTTTTAGATATATGTCATTATGAAAATAAATCATGATAGTTAAACTACTCACTTAATTTATAAATCTATTGAAATTAAATATAAATGAGTAATGCAAATAACATGGGGTACTTTCATCCAATTAATAGAAATTAAAGAAAAATGGAGAAACAATATATCTAGATCATGCAAAAATGGATAATATTTTGCTTATTCGTTCTATATTAGGCCAAATAAATTACATAACTTTTATCTAGTCATTGTTTTGACAACCATAACATATAAGAATGGAAATGAACTGTATGTAGCTTGGATAAGAAACCCCCTTGAGTGGTCAGAAAAATTGTCCAAAAAGTTCTTAACTTATTGCACTTTTGCTATTTCAGTCTTCAACTTTTCAATTTTTCTAATTGAGTCTTAAACCTTTTCATGTTTTGTTAATTAAGTCCATTCAACCAATTTTGACTAGAAATTATTGATGTGGATGGCACGATCAATATCGACATGGACAATTTTTAATAATATTTTAATACTTTTAAATTTTTCCTTATTTTCCTCCCTTTCTCTTCAATCTTTTTCCTTCTTTTCCCTTCGTTGGCCATTGCCAGCCCTCGTCGATAGCTGATAGAGGTTGTTGGCCTTGGGTCCAAGTTGGTGATAGCTGCCCTTGTTGAATCGGGCGATGGTGGCCCATGCTAACTTGGCGAGGGCGACCCTTGCTTGATCAAGTGAGGGCAGTGACCTCCATTGGCAATAGACAAGCCCGACAGAAGGAAAAAAAGGAATGAGTAAGAAGAAAATGAAAATAACAAATTAAAAAAAATAAAATTATTAAAAATTACAAATATATATTAAAATTTTATTAAAAATTATGCACAACAGTGTTGGTTGTGCTATGTATGATGTCCTGTGTTCAAGTTAGCATTTTCTGATCAAAATTGATTAGATAGACTTAATTAGCAAAAATGAAAAAGTTTAAGACTCAATTAGTAAAATGAAAAGTTTAAAACTGAATTTGTAAAAGTGCAAAAGTTTAGAACTTTTTGGATAATTTTTCCCAAGTACTCAAATATGCTTGAATAGTATTTCTTGGAGAAAGAACGTGAAAAAGAAGCCAAAATAGAAAATTGTTCAAGCAATGGAATCAACATAGACAATATTCTTATTTCATCACAAAGTTGGGGTTATAAGATATGTTTATTGTTTGATCAAACTCTTACGCTCTGTTTGACAGCTGAGATAAAATTTATGATATGCTAAAATTTATTTTATCTTACATTTGGTGTCTACTCAATATAAGATAAAGTCAGATATAAATGAGATATATATCGGATTAAATTATCCCATAAGATAGGTGGGATAAAGGTGGATAAGATTTCTAATATTCATAATAGGAAAGTTATTTTTCTTGAATAACAAACTTCTTAAATTAACAAAATAAAATTATATTTCAATATAAATAATATTCGAATTCTAATTAAAAATTCAAAATAATATAAAATAATAATTTAGTTTTGTAAATTTGAATTTAATTCCATCTTATAGTATAAACTCAATTGATAAATATAAATATAAATTTATATTTATTACATATTTTAGGTATTTTAGTATTTTAGGTATATTCGTACAATTTACTATTTAATAAAATTTTAGTAGAGGAAGAAAGAAAGAAAAATAAATTAATTAAAAAAGAGAGAAAAATAAAAAATAAAATAAATAAAATAAAAATAAAAGTGGGTAAGAGTGTAGTCATAAGAGATTTTTTCCATCTCCATTTGTAAAATTTTGGTATCATTTATACTAAATTGATGTTTATACTAAATAATGTACATGATGTGATGTGAATATATTCGACTTTATTATTACAATCACCAAACAATGGATAGGACATAGCAAAATCCATGAATTTTATATTCTATCTTATTCAATCTTATCCTGATTAAAAATCTAGATAACCAAACACAACGTTAATGTTATTTGTATTTTTAATCAGGATAGGAATGGATAGCATATGATAGGAAATATAGGGATTTTACTATATCTTATTTATTGTTTGGTGAATTGTAGTAATATTTACTATATATTAGTGTAAATGAACTTCAAATTGCATAAATGAGTTTGTATAAATTTTTCAAAATTCACTGATAAATGTAGCAAAAGAGAGAAAATATGATCATTTTCTTTAGCAATTACAAAAAGTATAGTGTTTTAACTTGCTCGCCACTTTTGTGAAATTTCAACATGAACCACAAAATTACATAACAAAAGGGGTTTCGACTCTCTTATTGTTTTAGTGTACTTTTGATGTGAACTAGAGAGTTACGATGGAGAAGTTTTGAATCTCTCGGAGTTTTTGTGAAGTTTTGATGTGAACTAAAAAAAAATTACAAAAGAGTTGTGAAGCTTTAATGTGAACCAGGACACAGAGGAGAAAGGGTTAAAGAATGTAGGGTTTTTAAAGAAATTTCATTACCCCTTATTCTTTGAGAATTAAAAGGATCATTTTCAAGTTTGAGTTTATTAATTTAAAATCAGGGTTTTCCTTCTTCATTTCCATTTACTTTTTTTTATTTTTTGTTTTTCCATCTCTTTTTTTATGCCCTTCCATCATTCCTCAATAACATTTTTATCAAATAATAAACTATACTATTGTACCTAATATATGTAATAATATAGCTATTAAATATAATACACAAAATATATATTATAGAGTAGAAAGAAATTCAAATATATAAACAAAAGTAGGAATAAATAAAATTGAATTATTATTTTGTTGTTATTTTGATTTTTCTTTTTAGTATTAGAATTCAAATATTGTTATTTATAAAATAAGAAGTTTGTTATTTGAGAAAAATAACTTTTATACCATAAATAATAATAAATCATATTCACCTTCATCCCACCTTTCCATGAGATGATTTTATTTAGGCTATATAGAATAAAAGAAAAACGTGACTAAGTTCAAAGAAAGAGAAGGGAGGAGAGATAGCAATGATAGCTACCTTGAATGATGACCCTACCAAGGTGTTCGTCACAGTGATTACTTTTCTTCGGTGACCACCGCGGCGGGGTTAGCCTCTTGAGGGACCAGCATCGCCATCTCTCTCTCTCTCCCTCATATGGGAATCACACCACCATCTCTTCTTATCCAATTTAAGATTTCACTTTTCTCTTTCAATTTCACCATTTTAATCCCAAATCTTATCCTAAGCAAAGACATCAACACGACCCACTAGGAATTGGGTGAGGTGGAAACGTTTAGTATCAAGTGTGGGGTCAAATCACATTCTATAAAAAGGTAGAATAAAAAGTTCAAGAGAGAGAAGAGAATTAGAGTAGGACAAATAAAAAAAATAAGAAAAATAAGAGTTGAACTCGTTAGGGTGGACCTCACTCAAAACTAAACAATTGAAACCAATCTCATGAAAAAGCTGGGGAATTTTGGACCTATTCTCTGCCTTCGAGATGCCTTCGATCAATCATGTAACAAAATTTGGTAAGCAGTCATTTCCCCTTTATCAAAATCAGGATGATTTCGGCTAGTTTTGGTAAAGTGGCGAGACTTTATTATATTTTCATATGGTTGGACCGACCGACATGCAACATCTGATTGCACTTAGGGTTGTGCGCGCGCGCGCGCGATTGGTATCTCACAACACACACAGCCCATGTTTGCCACGTGAAGGAAAACACATAAAGAAACCCTAAAAGGTAGGGTTACTTTCCCCAGTTGATGTCAGCCAGAAGTTCGTGTCGCATCCGTTTCAAACGCACATTCCAATTTCCTTTTCACCTTCCACTTACTCAATCTGCTGTTCCGCCGAAACAGAGCAATCGACACGCAAGCTTATCGTTTAGTCCTTTAAGAGGGAGAAACACATGGGGGGCACATTTCGTATGATGCCATGCATTGATATTATCGAATGGGAAAAGAAAACATCGCACGATAGGTAGGCCATGTAGATTTAAAGCTATGTGGACCGTTCAATCATGCTGGCCTCGTTCCATTGGGTTGAGCCACAGAATGACCAATCTAGCTATTTGCTGCAGAAAAGGGGTCAGATTTGAAATGACAATGTCCTTGGAGGCTTTATCCCTTGTTGCCAAGCACTGGAAATGAAGTGTGATTGGGCTCGCATGACCAATAGATTGAAATCTTCCGCCTCAAGTAGTACGGTCATTATCTTTGATTTTTGGATTAAGAATCTCTCAAAATCATATCCCAGAGAATAACTTAATGCACTAGTCACTCCCATCTTGGATGACATGCTCTCGTGTGAAGAAGTAAGTTAAATCAAAATTTTTATTTATGAATGTTCTTTTTCAGAGCTCAACTTGCGAATGTGTGGCTAGTTATTCGCGCATGCATGTTTCATGAGTCAAGAGCTTCCTAGCTGAGGAGTCCGTGCGGAACTTGAGGAGCTGTAATATCAGGCTTTTTTTTTGTGTGTGTTGTGTGTGGGCTTCTACAATACACAAACACTAGTAGTTTCACGAGATAACTACCTATAAGTAGTTTTTTTAGCAGTTTTAGCCATGACTTCACATCTCCGGAGCTTTTGCTCCATATCTTCATGTCGCCACGGCTTGTCCTCTTCAGGTGGTTACAAAATTCAGATAAATGAGTAACTTCCTGATCTTATCTGTAGTTATAAAAAATTACAACAACACTTATTCACAATAAGCTCAAATGTTCGAAAATATTGCTATGGGGTAGTTATAAGTCAATGTCGATGTCGACAACTTCATCCTAGATAGCTGAAGTTTGCTGTGATAACTTTTTTGGTTATCAATACTCTTTAAGTTGTTGACATTTATCTAACAGAGCTTAAATATTTGAAAATATCGCTACTCATCAGATTGTTGGCCATTCTTTTCATTGAAAACTTCTAGTGTTCACCAAACTGTGTTCTGAGTGACTACGTCTTTCACTTGTTGATAATCAAAAGTTGATCATTTTTTAGTGTCAACACACCCTTTATGCATCTCACTCTTCACCCCGATATGGTATAACCCACTTTTCAACCTATATGGTTATGGAAGAAATTGGACCGTGAAAATTGCATTTGTTACACAAACTTTACTTTGATTTTTATCGACTAAGATTTTGGCATTAGTATTGACACGATTGATGTAGAGCAATACCCAAAAACTACTAATTCCTACTGATAAATTATTAAAAAAGAGATCAATCCCAATATATTATTCCACAACACGATAATTTATCTTCTTAGAAAAGTTGTGTATTTTAAAATCTAATTTTGACTTATACTACGTAGGTAAATAAAATTCTTTGTCATCGACTTTTTATGGCTCAGAGGCATAGTGCAGCTCATGTGTCACGTCTGACTATCAACAAGAGTTTGCGTTCTCCTCTCTACTTCTCAAAGAAGGATTCGAGGAAATAGGATATTTCATGATTTTGCAATACTAGCATCTCGTTTATACATGTGGGTGACAGGCGACAAGATGAATAGAGTCAAATCCAACGTAGGAATGGCACCCCCAAGGCCTGAGGATCACTTAGTGCGAGGATGATGGAAAGTTTGACCTGGAAAGTCTGTGGAAAATAGACTAATCTTTCGACACCACGCATGTGATCCTCATTCTTTTTCTTATCTCTTTCAGTTTTCCTTTCTCTCCTTTGGTCATTAATGGTGAACTTACGTGAAGCGACAGTTTCTGCTGCCCAAATTCATCAGAATAGAACGAGCCATAACATATGAAGAACTAACACAATCATTTTGTTTTCTATATTCGAATTCTTTGACTTTTAGTAACCTTGAGAGTTTCAAATTGACCCCCCATTTAATACAAAATATCCGACACCTCTAAAACCAACAAAGATATAGACAATCAGCCGTGCCAAATGTAGGAGTAAGAATAGGTCTATTTATAATAACTAAATGATCGGCTACTTGGGTAAGGATTTGATTTGGAAGGGGCAAATTCTCGCATTCAAATCTCAACATCCTTTATTTAGATTAATCTTAAGTGTCACGTATTCGATATTATGTATGGTTACTGGATAGACGTGGCAAGAAAATTTGCATGCATTTATGAAGTTCATTTGAGTCAAAAGTTCGGTTAACCTTCAATCAAATATGGCCCCCGTTGTCGTTCTCATAAAATAGGAGTGCCGAATAAATCCGAATGCCTCCAAAGACCCAATTGACCGGGCTTGTATTATTGTATCCCAGTTGGGTTTTTCCAAAAGCAAATTGATTTGATGTTGAGACACCAACGAAAGCATCGGCGGAAGTGACGTTGTGGAAAATGAATAACAAATCTCATTTCGCAAGGCACGCACTTGGCGTACAAACACGAAGTACGTATAGATAAATCTCCTGATTTTCTATAATTTTGAAAAAAAAAAAAACAAATAAATACTGTTGCCACCCTAACCTTGGCAATTATCAAATAATAAAGAAAGTAGAAAAAGAGATTATGAGAAATTACCAAAACCCTTGATAAAATTTTAAAGAAAAACAACTAGATCATACGGTATCTTCCAATAAAATAATACGAACACCTTAACTAATTTTAAAACTTTAATGGAAATAATAAATTCAAATAAATTTAGACCACATAAATATCTTAAACAAACTTCATTGAATAAGGCATGATCAGAGCCACGATCCATGCTCTCGATCATAACTTCGGCGACCGATATCAATCTTGAAATGTCCGAAGCGTACACACACGAGTCACAATGAAAAATCTCTTGTTTTTTGTATCTATAAAAAGAGATAATTCTGGCAATATAACAATTAAGTATTATTGCAAACCCCAACCATAGAAATTATCGGACAGCTAAAGAAACTCAAAAAGAAAAATAGTGATAAAATAACGAAACCCAAAAATAAACCTGAAAAAAACAATTAGATCCTATGGTGTCTTCCGAAAAAAATTGAGATACCATATCAAATTATAATGGAAACAATGAACTCAATAAATATCCTAAATTGACTTAACATGAGAAGAAAATATCAAATATTGCACTGTTAGCTGGGTTCACTCCTATGTGGAAGAAGTCCAATGAGTTGCAAGCCCAAAAAAGGCTTGAGCCCATATAATAAGTTATATGGAGAAATAGGGTTTCTCACTATCTAAAAAGTGGTAGCCGCAAAAAGACGTAGTAATAAAAGAAAAAGAGAAAGCAGAAAATCTGGGGGTTGGGGCAATATCTGATTCACATTAAGCTGGCATCGGAGGTCGATTCGTGATCCGATTGAGCTGAAATTTTGTCAGTATGTTTGTGGCGCAATTTTCTCGAATCTGAATGGTTTGATTTTCGTTTGAAGCTCCCTACATCAGGTTTTTCGTGGATTGATCAAAACCTGCGTTTTTGGTCAAATTTATCCTTGATCTCTTGTGAAATTCATGTGTATTGCCGAGAATTATGTTCTTGAGGTCTTTGCTGCTATGTACCTCTATTATTTGCTAGAGAAGAATATTGTTCACCCAATTTTGTTGATAGTGAAGATTTTCGGGTGGACTCTGGTCCCGTGGTTTTTTATCTCCTCACATCGAGGAGGTTTTCCACATAAAAAAATCATTTTGTGTTCGCGTGCTTGGTATTTATTTTACTCTACTATATCGATTTCTATTAGGTTTGCACAAGAGGGGAGATTATTTTATTCCGCTGCGTTAATTCGATAATGTTTGAATTGTTACCGTTCTCCCATCAGATTGGTATAAGAGCTTCTGGTTATTGCTTGATTTTTCCGCCTTGTGTTAAACAATGGAAACGAATACGAGTAGAATGGTTACATTGAATGGTTCGAATTATCATATTTGGAAAGGGAAGATGGAAGACCTTTTATATGTGAAAGATTTTTATTTGCTCATATTTTTCGAGGAGAAGCCGGAGAATAAAACTGATGCTGAATGGTCTATATTTCATCGTCAAGTGTGTGGTTATATCAGGCAGTGGGTAGATGATAATGTTTTGAACCATATTATTGAGGAAACACATGCACGCAGTTTATGGGATAAACTTGAACAATTATATGCTCGAAAGACTGGGAATAATAAGTTATTTTTGATAAAACAGATGATGGCTCTAAGATATCGAGATGGTACTTGTTTGACTGATCATTTAAATTCTTTTCAAGGAATTATAAATCAGTTGGCTGCGATGGGAATCAAGTTTGATGATGAGATACAAGCATTATGGTTGCTTGGTACTTTGCCGAACTCATGGGAGACGTTCTGAACATCTTTGTCTAATTTTGCCCCGGATAGTACGATTACCATGGATTTGGTCAAGAGTAGTATTTTGAATGAAGAGATGAGAAAGAAGACACAAGGATCGTCCTCTTCACATTCTGATGCCTTGGTTGTTGAGAAAAGGGGAAGAAGTGAGTCTCGAGGTCCGAGAAATAGAGATAAAAGCAGAGGTAAGTATAATAAATTTGCTAATGTTGAGTGCCATTATTGTCATCAGAAGGGACATATTCAGAGGTTTTGTCGCCAGTTAAAAAGGGAGAAACAAAAGGAGAAAGGAAAAGAGAAGAAAAGTGATAATGACAGTGATGACAATCGTGTTGCTGCACTTAAAGAAGACTTTCTCATTATTTTTTATGGTGATGTGATGAATTTTGCATCTCATGAGACTAGGTGGATAATTGAAGTGGTGCATCTGTTCATGCTACGTCTCGTAGAGATTTCTTTTCATCATACAGGTTAGGTGACTTCGGATCTGTGAAGATGGGAAACAATGGGTTAGCTCAAGTTGTAGGCATCGGTGACGTGTGCCTAGAAACCAGCAATGGCACAAGGTTAGTATTGAATAATGTTAAACATATACCTGATATCCGCTTAAATTTGATTTCTACAGGCAAGTTGGATGATGAAGGGTATTGTAGCACCTTCAGTAATGGTCAATGGAAGCTCACCAAAGGTTCTCTTGTTGTGGCTAGAGGTGAAAAATATTCTTCGTTGTACATTATGCAGGCAAAGTTGTCAATAGACAAAATTAACGTAGTAGACAACGAAGATGCAGCTGAGTTATGGCATAAGAGGCTCAGTCACATCAGTGAGAAGGGTTTGTCAATATTGGCCAAGAAGAAACTCCTTTCAAGATTGAAAAGTTCGGCGCTAAAGAAGTGTGCTCACTGTTTAGCAGGAAAACAGAATAGAGTTGCATTTAAAAGCTCCCTTCCTTCAAGAAAGTCAGGTATACTGGATTTAGTGCATTCTGATGTTTGCGGTCCTATGAAAACAAAGTCACTTGGTGGCTCTCTTTATTTAGTTACCTTCATAGATGATTTTTCAAGGAAAATTTGGATTCATACCTTGAAAACTAAAGATAAAGTATTAGATGCTTTTAAGCAATTTCAGGCTTTAGTTGAGAGACAGACTGGAAAGAAATTGAAGTGTATCAGAACTGATAACGGGGGAGAGTATATTGGATCTTTTGATGAATATTGCAAACAACAAGGTATTCGACATCAAAAGACACCTCCCAAGACGCCTTAGTTAAATGGCTTAGCTGAGAGAATGAATGTAACACCGGTTGAAAGGGTAAGATGCTTACTTTCACAGTCAAAGCTACCCGGATCCTTTTGGGGTGAGGCTTTAAGTACGGTTGTGCATGTATTAAATCTTACTCCATGCGTTCCTTTAGAGTTTGATGTTCCTAATAGAGTTTGGACAGGCAAAGATGTTTCTTATGATTATTTGCGTGTCATTGGGTGCAAAGCATTTGTGCATATTCCCAAAGATGAAAGGTCTAAACTTGATGTGAAAACATGACGGTGCATATTTATTGGTTATGGACAGGATATGCTTGGCTACAAATTTTATGATCCGGTTGAAAAGAAAATTGTAAGAAGTAGAGACGTTGTGTTTATGGAAGATCAAACAATAGAGGATATTGAGAAAACATAGATGTTTTCAGCACCACAGGTTAGTGATAATTTGGTTGATTTGGATCAGTTCTTCTTACAAATATTCCTACACAAGTTGATGAAGAGCAGCAGGAAATCAATATTCCTGAACATGTTGAAATAGATAATACTATTCCTGAACCAGAGGCTCAATTAGATGTTCCAGTCCGGAGATCCATTAGAGACCGACGACCTTCCACCAGGTATTCTGAAGATGAGTATGTATTATTGACTGATGCAGGTGAACTAGAGTGCTATGCAGAAGTAATAGAAGATGAGTACAAAAGTAATTGGTTTGATGCTATGCGAGATGAGATGCAGTCACTTTATGATAATCATACTTTTGAGTCGGTGAAGTTACCTAAAGGTAAAAGAGCTTTGAAGAACAAGTGGGTATATAGGTTGAAGCAAGATGAACATACTTCACAACCACGGTACAAAGCTAGATTGGTTGTTAAGGGATTTGGTCAAAGAAAGGGTATTGATTTTGATGATATATTTTCTCCGGTAGTGAAAATGTCTTCTATTCGTGTGGTACTAGGCTTGGCAGCTACCCTAGATTTGGAAATTGAGCAAATGGATGTCAAAATAGCCTTCCTACATGATGACTTGGAGGAAGAGATATACATGGAACAACCTGAGGGTTTTAAAGTGAAAGGGAAAGAGGATTATGTATGCAAATTGAAGAAAAGTCTCTATGGCCTAAAACAAGCACCGAGGCAGTGGTACAAAAAGTTTTTGTCAGTTATGATAGAATAGGGCTATAAGAAGACTTCCTCGGATAACTGTGTGTTTGTCTAAAAATTTTCTGATGATGACTTTATTATTCTCTTGCTTTATGTTGATGATATGTTGATTGTTGGCAGGAATGCTTCAAGAATTGAGTTATTGAAGAAATAGTTGAGCAAGTCTTTTGCCATGAAAGACTTGGGCTTGGCGAAGCAGATTTTTTGGCATTAGAATTACCCGAGACAGAGATGCTAAGAAGTTGTTTTTGTCGCAAGAGAAATATATCGAGAAGATATTTCAGAAATTTTACATAGACAAGGCTAAAGTGGTTAGTACTCCTCTTGCTGCCCACTTTAAGTTAAATATGAAGCAAAGTCCTACGACTGATAAAGAGAAGAAAGATATGGAAAATATTCCATATGCCTCAGTTGTAGGAAGCTTAATGTATGCGATGGTATTTACACGCCCAGACTTGGCGCACACAGTTGGCGTTGTTAGTCACTATTTGTCAAATCCAAGCAGAGAGCACTGGAATGCAGTGAAGTGGATTATGAGGTATCTTCGGGGAACTTCAAATTTGAAACTCAGTTTCGGGACCGGGAAATTTGAGTTAGTTGGATACACAGATTCTAACTTGGCAGGAGATATCGATACTCGTAAATTTACTTCTGGTTATTTGATTTCTTTTGTGGGTGGAGTTGTGTCATGGAAATCAAGATTGCAGAAATGTGTTGCACTTTCTACAACCGAAACTGAATTTATTGCAGCGACTGAAGCTTGTACAGAGATGCTATGGATGAAAAAGTTCTTAGAAGAACTTGGGTTCAAGCAAAAGAGGTATGTGCTATTTTGTGATAATCAAAGCGCAATTCATCTTGTTAAGAATTCATCTTTTCATTCTAGATCGAAACATATTGATGTTAGATATCATTGGATAAGGGATGTTCTAGATGAAAAGTTGTTGGAACTTGTGAAAATTCATACGGGTCATAATGGCTCTGATATGATGATGAAGACTCTATCAAGAGAGAAGCTTGAACATTGCCAATTGATAGCAGGGATGGCAAATCCCTTCACATTGTTGTGAGGGGGAGATTTGTTAGCTGGGTTCATTCCTATGTGGAGGAAGCCCAATGAGTTGCAAGCTCAAAAAAGGCTTTAGCCCAAATAATAAGTTATATGGAGAAATAGAGTTTCTCACTATCTAAAAAGTGGTAGCTGCAAAAAGACGTAGTAACAAAAGAAAAAGAGAAAGCAGAAAATCTGGGGGTTGGGGCAATATCTGATTTAGATCAAGCTGGTCGATTCATGGTTCGATTGAGCTGAAATTTTGTCAGCATGTTCCTGGCACAATTTTCTCGAATCTAAACGGTTTGATTTTCGTTTGAAGCTCCCTACATCAGGTTTTTCGTGGATTGATCAAAACCTGTGTTTTTGGTCAGATTTATCCTTGATCTCTTGTGAAATTCATGTGTATTGCCAAGAATTATGTTCTTGAGGTCTTTGCTACTATGTATCTCTATTATTTGCTAGAGAAGAATATTGTTCACCCAATTTTGTTGATAGTGAAGATTTTCGAGTGGACTCCGGTCCCGTGGTTTTTTTATCTCCTCACATCGAGGAGGTTTTCCATGTAAAAAAATCGTCTTGTGTTTGTGTGCTTGGTATTTATTTTACTCTACTATATCGATTCCTATTATGTTTACACAAGAGGGGAGATTATTTTATTCCGCCGTGTTAATTTGATATTGTTCGAATTATTACCGTTCTCCCATCATGCACATCCCTAACTATAATATTCCATAAAGAAATAGAGAAAAGGTTTTGAAAAAAAATAAGAATTTTAAAATTCTGAATCTATGGAATAGAATGATATAAATTTAATTTTCAGTCGTCCTGCATCCGGAATGGAAGATTGTTATCCCAAAACTTGGACCGGGAATCGCTAATCCACTTATGGGAGACAAATGCGAGTCTAATTGACCATGAAGTGTAATCACCTGAGCTTACAGGGATGACATGCCATTCATGTTAGTGAGACCTTACTATGTCTTATATGTCATTTGGAAAACATTAACAAGAGAAAATGACAAAAATAATACAAATAACAAAATGTTTCTTTGGAATTTTACCACACAGCAAATTACCTTTCTCCAAAGGTTGATGTTTTTTATTTTTTTTAATTGAATTAGGTTCAGTAACTAGATCTGGAGTAAAGTAAAATGCAAGTACAAGGAATCGATAAATCAATAAATTTGAATTGAAAAGATATATAGGTGTTGTTGATTGTGGATCCTCTACGATGATTCAACACGGCTCTTACCTAGGCTCTTACAAAATGCAACTGCTTATGAATGGTTAACATTTACATTGCCAGTTGCAACCACATCTCATGGTTTTCGGCTTCACAATCGTTTTGGATCATGTATCATCCTTATCCATAAGCATTTACAACTCCTCAAATGCTGCTAACCTTAATCGCCGATTGATATTTCCTTGGCATCTTTGTTTGGGCTTCTATCTTCAATATGTCGAGGGTTCATCATTGCCTAACCATCAGCATATGTCGATAGTTGTTATGGTCGTTAATAATCATGACATCTATGTTGGGATTTTATTTCAAAAAGAAGAACTTGTGCATAGGTGAAATATAATAAAAAACAATTCACAGTGGAAGAAAAAACAACTATACACATATCTTCTTGAATTTGCTCATGCATTTTAGTAAGAAGCCCATAGAAGTGAAAGGAAGCTAATCACATTATCCTTGTACTGTGCTAAAAAGGTTTGGTTTTGACATTCTTCACATTTTGAACACAAATGTCTGATCTCTTCTAGCATTGTTGAAGTATTCCGGTTATGATGATCTTTAGTTTCAGTCACACAAATGTCAAGCCTCTTGTTTAGACACATCACTAACTCACGTCGAATGGTAGAGAGAAACTTGAGAGAGCTTACCGCAACAATTGGGCTAGCAATTGCTCTCGTGTGTGACTAATTTGATTGATTACTATCATCACTCGCAATCATAGAATGACCCTCTCTTAATCGCCTTTTATAATAGTCACATATCACATATCACATTGATTTAATTAATTCGGCTCATTAACACTAAAACCATTTAGAGCATTAATTCAGCCATAATTTCTAAGCTCGCTTCAAACTTTGAACTTGGACGTAATTTTTGAAACTATTTTAGAGCATTAATTCAAGCATTAATTCTGTAACCGTTACAAAGTATTATTCCGAGCTTTAATTTGTAACTTTTAAAAGTCTTTATTCTGGGCATTATCTTTGTAGCCATTACAATATTTTAATTTGACCGTTAAGTCTAAAACCATTCAAAACATTAATTTGGTCATATCAATCTAAAATCTAAAAACATTTCAAATCATTAAACTGCCTATTGATTCTAAAACCGTTTTAGATAATTAATGTGGTCGTAAAATTTGAAATTGTTTCAAATGTTTAATTTAGCTGTTAAGTCTGAAACTGTTTCAAATTTTTAATTTGACCATTAATTCCTGAACTCACTTTAGATCATTAATGCAGCCATTGAATTTGAACCTGCTTTAGATCTTTCATTTGGCCGGAAAGTCTAAAACCGTTTCAGATCTTTGATATAGTTTATAAAGTTCGAAACCCCTATAAGATCTTTTATTTTTAGCATGACTCAATTTGATTTCCTCAATTACAAACATATTTGCAATATTGTCTTTCCCGTTCTAACGTCCTTCTAAAATTGGTTATGGTGTGTGATATCTCTAGGTTCATTGTTAAGCTAGCAGTAGGATTAATATTAACACATTAGCATAACCAAGAGAACTGATTGTCCCAATCAATCTCCCCTTCCTATAAACCATGAATGACATCTAGCAATGTATCATGACTATCCAAATAGTGTGAATATTTCAAGAGCATAATGAACCTCTCAGCTTTGGCGACCGTGTAATTCAATCATTCTTTCTCACCATGTCTCGATCGAACAAAGGCCGTGAAATTGTTTGTCAAGCCACCAATTCAATCATATGCCAAAATCTAACTGAGAAGTATTTCTATGAGACATCATTCTCAGTTACAACCCTAGTCGAGCATTTCAATACAATGTAACGATTAGATTACATAGGACATTACTATTCTATCTTGAATATCTACATATATAATAAGAAGATAAATTTCATATTGCACTTGCATGTGCCATCGTATATGAACCAATTATGACCATCAACTATAGAGAAGATTCGACGGAGAGTCAATATGTGCACTTGTAAACCATAGCCATCCAATGTATTAGTTAGCATCGTACCTCAAGTCTAAGGATTTTACACAAGACCAAAGCATGAACGATTAGTCATTAATCATGCTAAAAGCTTCCATGTTGCTAATCGTTCTTTGCATGTCATGTTCAATGAACTTCTTTGAGGCAAGTACCTATGTTTTAGCTCAGTATCACAATACCTATTGACTTGTGACTCATCATCTCCTGAGATATCTAATACTCAATGGTGAAGCTAGAGAACACAACAGTCTCAACATGGTCATCAATATCCTCTAAATGATCCATTGATTGGAAATTGTCCAAAGATTTAGTATAACTATAAACTTGCCACACATATTTTTAACACTTAAAGAATAAGTTTAGTCGCCACTGATCTTATGGAATCATTTATATAAATGAGACTGCCATTAAATAAATAATGCAACTTGAATCCTTAACTTGTAGCCAATACACGGTTACTTTAGTCAAATCATAAACTTTGTGGGATGCGGTGGATAATTTCCATAAACATAAGTTGTCCTGAGTCCGATGTGTGAACCAAATTATGTGTACGCTTATAGTAGGGTGATATTAATTAATTTATTGTCGTCTTAGTACTAACGGATGATATTAATTGTGTATATTTTATTTAATTAATAATAATAGTGATTACCTTATTCTAATAATGTTCCTTATAAAAAAAAAACTTATTCTAATAATGTTGAAAGAAGAGGATTACGTTTTCTTACAATATTTTCCCAAAAAGTTTTAATTAAAAGCTTATAAATGTCACATGTTTTGGTAAGAACTCATGCAAGGCCAAGTATTCTCTCAAAGATGAAGTGATATAGATAATTTTGATACCTAGATTAAGCCGTGATTATTTCAAATTGAGTCACGCCTTCTTGAATTTTCTTCGGACATGTGCAAGACTTTGCTTTGTATTTATGCCACCTCATGTTGGTCATTTAAATGCATGGCTCCACCTAGCAAGGGAAGACATCATTCTATCTTAATCAATTTTAAATAAAACTTCTGTACTTTGGCCGAAAACCCACTTTCATCTTTCCGAAACCTCAAAAGAATTTTCATGTGTTGTTCTCATGTTTCAAACCTTAAAGTAGAGGACTAGACTTTCTTGTTTGAAAGCTACAAGGTGGTGACGGAAAATTGATGGTTAGTACTTGTTCGAGGTAAGTGAAGTTTCTAGGTATTAAGCTAGTTTAAATTTACTTAGTCACTTCAACTTGATTACTCATTCGAGGTAAGTGATGTGCATGTTATGGATATGGCGGTTGTTGAACAATTTTGATAACATCCTACATGTTCATTCTATCAAAATTTATTTAGACATGATCTACTCTTTTTGTTTGTTCTGCTTGTTCTACCATAATTTAACTAGTCAGAGTACCGTTCATTCTGCTTCATTTTGTTTCATTTTGAATATTCATAATTTGTTCATTCCACCATATTTATCTTGATAACTTCTTGCATGTTTGTTCTGCTTCATTTTGTTTCATTCTTAATAGTCATAATTTATTCGTTATGCCATATTTATGTCGACGATCTCTTGCGTGTTCTTTCTGCTTTGTTTTACTAAAGTTTTTACTAGTCAAAATCTGTTTGTTTTTGCTAGAATTTGATATACCTGAATTTGTTTATTCATTCTAAGTTTGAGTCTATCCATTTGTGAATTCTCTCATTTGGTTGAATATGTTCATTTGTTGAATATATCAACTTGTGAATCTGTTCGCGAAAAATCTATTTATTGGTTCAAATAGATTTTACTGAGTTTGAATCTATTTTTTATTGAATCTGTTCATTTGTTTATCCTGTCCATTGTTGAATCTATTCTTTTGTAAATCTATTCATTATTGAATATGTTCTTTTGTTATATAAACTTTTATTGAGTTTGAATTTACCATTTTGATTGTTCAAACTTTGACGACCATAACGTACTCGTTTATTCAAACTCAAATTTCTCCCAATTGTTTGTTCAGACTTTATGTCTAGAATATATTTATTCATTTAGACTCCGAATATACTTGTTTGATTGACTAGATTTTATGATTAGAATATGCTTAACATCCAGACTCAGAATGTACTCATTTGAATGTTTAGACTTTGACGATCAGAATATAATTATAAGTTATTTCTTACTTAGTTATTGGATAGATGTATTGAATTGATTTGAAAAATATGTGCTATGTTTATAAATATGCATATGTCATGGCTTGCATGAGATTAATGTGATTTCGTCATCCATATAGTGATGTGTGACGATGCCTTGTGAGTCCGAATGCCCTAAGGAGTGTTTTGGGATGCCTTAGGAGTCGAGATGCCCCATGAGTTGGGATATCCTGTGGGTGGATGTGCATATGTCATGACTTGCATGAGTTAAGGTGATTCTATTACCCATATAGTGATGTGTGACGATGTCCTATGAGTCAGAATATTTTGAGGAGTGTTTCAGGATGCCTTGGGTATCGAAATACCCCATGAGTTGGGATGTCTCGTGGACGAATAGTGCAGGATGCCTTAGAGTTGAGATGCCCCATAAGTTGGGATGTCCGTGAGTTGGGATGCCTTGGGAGCGTTAAAAGGTAGAAATAATAATAAATAAAATGTATAATCATGTGCAGAATATTGTTTAAAATTGACTACCTTGTGCTGAAACATGGTGTGCCATTTGTATGAGTCTGGATGGAAGTATTGTTGGATGATGACTATTGTGATATGTGAAAATTTGAAAGGTAAAGTCTACTCATGTTTTATAATACTTACTGAATTATTATGCATTCACTTTGTGTGTACCAAGTGAAGTGGTAAGAATATTTTTCTAACTTAAAACTATAGATTTCATTTACTGGATTTTGGTTCTTTTTTTTTTTCCAGACGTGTAGGATGTATACCCCTCAATCTTTAAATACGAAGTTCCCATGCTTTACGAAGGTCTTTATAAAAGCATGTTTGAACTTGAGTTTGGAATAATATATAGGTATTGACGCAACAGAGGAAGATGTTATTGATCCATGACTTCAGTCTAGATGGTTGTATAGCCATATTTTTGGAGTGTATTATAAAAATAGGTCTCCTTAACCCCTACCCAGACTTTTGTATTTTGCTAGCAATGTAGTAAAGTTGTGAACTTAAAATGTAGTATAAACAAAATAAGTACAAGTACGTTAGTTATATTTGTACTATTTGCTTTGTAAAGGGATTTGGAAAACGTTTGATTACACTTTCACATTGATAACTCTATAAAAATAGAGTTATTTTACCTATTTTAGGCAACAAATAATGCAATATCTATGATAAAATATTTGGATTTCCTTCTGATTATTCGAATTTTCATTGTTTATGTAGAATAATGAGATATGGAGAAGATAAGAAAAATAATGGAAAAAATTAGGAATTCAAATCAAAAAGCAGTGGAAGATGGATATCAAATCAGGAAATCATTGATTTTGTTCCATAATGTTATTTGCAAGTGTTGGGAGATAGATATCAAATCAAAGATCCTCTGATTTACTCCCTAATTTTATGCGCAATTGCTTGGAGATAATCATCTTGGATATATCCTATAAATAGGAGAACATTGAGAGCCTGATGGAGCAGTTAGGTTTTTGTTAAATCGTTTTTCATTGTTCCGAGAGTTTTTCAAGTATTTTAAAGAGAAGACAAAAGTGGTGACAAAATTCTTGTTCTTTGATTCAAGATGCTGGGTTTGATTTATATTTTTATTTCTTCTTCAACTATGTTCTTGTGAGCAATGAATAGGTGATGGAAGCGCCATCGGACTATATTATAACCATTAGACCAATGGATTTCAATAAATCAAGGCCGAGCAGTTAATGGACAATTATTTTGTTGGAAATGCATCCTATGTCCATGTGAGATTAAGGATTGTATAAAAGGATAAATTAATAAGGAAGTTTTGTTCTTGGCCATGAACTTTATAAGTTGGATTTTTATTGATCTATATTACAAAGTTTTAAAGCCATATGAATTTGTAATTTGGTATTTATATAAGTGGGGAATTAAGGTGGATTATTAAAAGGAGTGGGCTGATTTCTTAAGGCCCAAAACCAGCCCACAGCCCCACCATTCGACCGGCCCAAGAAGCCCAATGGGCTGTCGACCAAGGAAGAACCGGATGGAGGAGTCGGCCCAAAGGATGGCCCATCAACCTGCATGAAAATCTACAAGTGGCAAGGGAGATCAGCCACATGTCCATCCTTTGTAGCCAAGTGTAAAATGCCATGCAAGGTTAATGATTGCTAATCATTGAAGGGAAAGAAAATTAGAGAGAGGAGGGGCGGATTAGGTGAGGCAGCAACCGAGAGAGGGGGAGAAGTGGTCGCGCGAGGAAGAGAGAAAGAGATGAAGAGAGAAAGAGAGAAAGCCGAGGAAGAGAGAGAGGGTTCGTGGGTGCTTCGGCGAGGGAAGAGGAGGACCAAGCCCCGCCGTGCGTGCGCCTAGCTTCGCCGTCGACCATTTTGTCGGACCTAAGGCAAGTAAAGTCCATTAGCCTACATTTTGCTTGCTGTGATGTGTGTGTGACGAATAGTAAATTTCGGATGAACTAAGTGTTAGAATCTTCGTAATTTGGGAGTTACATCTTAGGTTAGTAAGCTGTTCTATGGAAAACAGCTTGAGCTCTAGTGATTCCGCGAATTTTTGGTGAATATCTAGTCGAAATCTCACTGCATGCTCTTGATGAAAGCTGTAGAGAACTTATTAGAGAGTAACATATAAAAATTTGAGAGGAAATGAACAAGTATAGATCGATGAAACCATTTTTCTTTGAAGAGATTAGATCTGGAAACCGTTATGTTGACCTAGTGTGATTCTGTGAATTTTATAAAATTATCCGGTTGAAAATTGATCTTGTGTCCTTGATGAAAGTTGTAGATGACATTTTGAGGAGTAACATACTAAAAATTGAGGAGAAACGGACATGTGTAGGTCGGTGAAACAAATTTTCTTTGAAAGGGATTAATCTGGAAAACTGTACCGAGAGTAGGGAGAATTAAATCGACTATAGCTCTTAATCCAGAACGAATTTGATTTCTATTTCTTCATGAAAATTTTACCTCTAGGTTTTTTCTATAACACATAAAAATTTCGGAATTTTCGGAGCTGGTTTAGGGTTTATACCGAATTTGTGAATGAAACTGTGCAAGGGCGATGTTCTGAAATTTTAAAGGCTGTGATGCATGGACCGTACCGATTTGTATGAAGCTCTTTTGATATTCTTCATGAAATAGTTTCCTCTAGATCTTTTCTATAACATGTCAAATTTTCAGAATTTATTAAGACCATTTACTAATATTTCTAGAATTTTAACTAAGGGAGTGCATTCTGTTTTATCCGAAAATTGCTGTATTTTCAAAAATAAATGAATTGCCCTATGTGATATAATGTCTTGAGTGGTTGTTTTTGCTGCACATGTGGTGAAATTTAGCATGTCATATAATACCAAAAAGCTGGTTTGGACCTTTGATATTATTGCATCAAATGCCATGTTGAAAGTGAAACATATATGTGAATATAAATTGTGATAATGATGATACCGTTGGACCCTTGAGTCGACGATGTCCTCGGGAGTGTCGAGATGCCCGGGGGTGTGTGCTGGATGTCCTCGGGAGTTTCAAGATGCCCGGAGTGTGTGTGCCAGATGCTCGGAGGTGTGTGCCGGAGGCTCCTCACGATGCCAGGTTGGGTGCGAGCAATAAATGAGGGATCCCTGGGAAGAAAAATGAAATGAGATCCTTTTTAAAAATTAAAATCAAAAATTGAATCATGCGCATGGGGGTGTGCATATGGCATGATGCATGATCTACTTATGAAAGTAAATTGATACTATATGACATTGAGAATGTGATCATGAAGGCTTGAATGGATCTCATGGGGATATACACATGATTGTGTGGATGATATGAATCATACGAATGTATGTGCATATGGCATGGAATGAACCTCATGGAAATACAAGCATGACTGCATGGTGGTATATGCACGATGGCATGGTGAGATATGCACGACTGCATGGTGATATATGCATGACCGCATGGTGATGTATGCTCGATAGCATGGATGATATGTGCTTTACTCATGATATCTTGATTGTTTTACTTGTTGCACTGTGTAGTTTGGTGGATCTTTACTGCTGAGTGGTTATACTCACCCCTTTGGAGATTAACATTTCAGATTGAAAGATGCCTTTGCCACCGGTCACGCGTGGTACTTTCTATGGCTTACCATATGATGTTGAGGTTGAGTGCTCGGAGCATTTCTGTGTTAGTGTTCTTGGTCTGGTGTTTATCCGAGTTCGTGTTTTGGTTATGTACGATGTGGGTCTGGCTGGTGGCCTTGTAGTCCAGGAGTTCCTGTCCGTACATGTTCGACGCGATGGGGTGATGCTAGGGATGCTGCCGCTGCCATTGGCCGATGCACTTGGTTGAGTGTGATTGCACGTACGATTGGTAGAAGATGACACTTTTTGGATAGCCGACACTTGTTGATGGATAGGTGTACATGTTTGATGTAGGGTCGAGTTTTTTTGAGTTATAGCCGAGCATAGTTAAAAGCCTTGGCCTTTTGCTATACTGAACCGAGATGTCCATCATGATTATGTAAATAAAAGTGACTCGGCTCTATCGTTTTATCTGATGCGTAGTTGGTGTGCATTGCATTATTGTTGTTGGAGTAGGGGATAGAGAAATTTGATTATGCTTCCGTTATATGAACTACGCTGGGACCAATTCAAAAAGAAAATAAAAATTAATTAATTAACCCCCATGATTTATGGACCCGCTATAATTAAAAGGTATTAGAGTGGTATGTTAATAGGATTTATTGAAAGGTTAGAGTACTGTGGCGACCTTAATGGATTTGGGGGCTGTCGAGGGGTGCCACAGTTCTAATTTTCTTTTGTTAGGGCTATGATGTAGCCTAACCATGATGATGTAAATTTCATGATTTTTATATTTTGCAATTGATTTCATTCATGTGAGTTATATATTATTGTGCATAATGCTTTTGAGTGACTAACCACCACTCAAATGATTTGATGTGCATGTTTGAGACTGAGAAGTGATAATATGCAATTGCTCATTATAATATATAACATGAATTAAACGTGGATATAGATATACCGCGTTATTTGTGTAGCTTTCGACGATAAGGTGGTCCAAAAGACTCATTGGAAGCTGGGAATATTAATAGTTTTTAATGCACTTATGTTTATTTTAATTCACATAGAGATATAATGGATTAATAAACTGAGTAGGTTTGCTATATCTAGAGATAGGATATTAAATAAATTAGGAAATTCCGCTATCTCATGTTTGATATCGTTCTTGTATCCATAACAATTTGAAATTCATATCTAGTGGTTATGGTGAAATGAGATGCTCTAACATATTTATCTAATTGATTTACTGCATTTAGTCTCCAAATTTTATTTTTAATTTATTCTCAATTATACTTTGATCTGTTAGATAAATTTTAGAATTAATCTATTTTAGTATTTAATTAGTTTATTAATCATCAAATTCTGTGGGATGATACTTTCTTATTATTATATTACTTGTTCGACATGTTCACTTGCGTTTAGAATTTTACGAACAAGTTTTTGGCGCAGTTGCCAGGGATTGTTTGTTTTATACTAATTAATATTGATATCATATAATTTTAAGTTTAATTTAGCTTTCGTTTTGTTTTATTTTTCAGGGTGTACATCGGTTTATGACAGGTAGCCAACAAGGGAAACTTGCTAAGCTTGATCTGAAAATCGAGCGTACATTTAAAAGGCAACTAAGAGAATAGAGAAATCACGCTAAGAAGATGGCAGACGGTGAGAATGAAAATCCACGTAGACTCTTAAGAGATTATGCCGCATCAACAGTTCAAGGCACCACATTAAGTATCAGAAGACCTACAATTCAAGCAAACAACTTTGAGGTCAAGCTGTCACTCATTCAGATGCTTCAATAATCAGTGCAATTTAGTGGGCTACCAAGCGATGATCCAAATGCTCACATCGATGCTTTTCTTGAAATCTATGACACCATTAAATATAATGGAGTTACAGATGATGCTATTAGATTGAGATTATTTCCATTCTCTCTTAGAGAGAAAGCTAAGAGTTGGTTTTCTTCTCTTCTTGCAGGATCAATCACTTCATGGAATGATATGGCTCAGAAATTTCTTGGTAACTTCTTTCCACCTGCAAAGTTTGCGAAGATGCGTAACAATATTACTAATTTTATGTAGATGGATAATGAATCATTATATGAAGCATGAGAAAGATTCAAAGAATTTCTTAGGAGATGCCCACATCATGGACTACCCGTATGGATGTAGGTACAAACTTTTTATAATGGCTCTAGTACAAATATTTGTTCTATGATTTATGCAGCTGCAGGGGAAACTCTAATAATAAAACACTAGAAGAAGCCTACAATCTATTAGAGGAGATGGCGTCCAATAGTTATTAGTGGCCTATTGAGAGACTACAATACGAAAAGCTAGCAGAGTTCATGAAGTGGATGCTTTTGCTGCAATTGTTGCACAATTTGAAGCACTCAACAAAAAGTTAGATAATATGAGTGTTTCAGCCATGAAAATTCAGAATTTGATATGTGATTTTTGTGGTGGAGGTCATTTAGCATAGAGTGTCAGGTAGGTAATACTTTTAAACAATCTAGTGAAAATTCTAACTTTGTTGGGAATTTTAACAGGTCATAGAATAATTCCTACTCCAACACGTACAATCTGGGATGACACAATCATCCAAATTTTTCATGGAATAATTAGAATGTGACGAGACCACCAGGATTCAAACAATCAGAAAAGACAAAGTCAAATTTGGAAGACATAGTCACCAAACTTGCTAACACGACTCATGACTTCATCAAAAGGACAAATGTGAGATTTTGATACCAAGAGGCTTCAATCAGAAATTTGGAGATGCAAGTGGGTCAGTTAGCAAGCATGATGTCAGGGAGACAACATGGTTCTTTGCCGAGCAACATAAAGAAAAATCCAATTGAAAACATAAAGGCTATAACCTTGAGAAGTGGTAAACAAGTGGAAGAAGAAGATGTCAAACAGGAGATTTTTAGAGACAAGGAAAATGTGATCAATAAACAATCAAATGAGACAAGCAAGAGTAAACTTTTTCCAGATAATCCCAAGTCATATGTGCCGCCAATTCCATTCCCTCAGCGACTCCAACAACACAAAATAGATAAGCAATTTTCTAAATTTCTTGATGTATTTAAAAAATTGCACATTAACATTCCTTTTGCAAATGCCTTTGTGCAAATGCCTAGTTATGCGAAATTTTTGAAGGAGATTTTGGCAAACAAAAGGAAATTAGAGGATTATGAGACTGTGAAGTTAAATGAGGAGTATTCAGCCATCCTACAAAACAAATTACCTCTGAAATTAAAATGTCCAGGGAGTTTTACTATTCCTTGCACTATTGGGGATTCTTATTTTGAAAAAGCATTATGTGATTTAGGTTCAAGTATTAATTTGATGCCTTATTCAGTTTTCAAGAAATTAGGATTGGGTAAGGTAAAAACAACCACAGTGTCACTTCAACTGGCTGATCGATCAATTAAATATCCGAGAGGTATTGTGGAAGATGTTTTGGTAAAAGTTGACAAATTTATCTTTCCTGCAGATTTCATAGTTCTTGACATGGAGGAAGATTTTGATGTACCATTTATCTTAGGTCGACCTTTTCTAGTATCAGGAAGAGCTCTTATTGATGTACAACAAAGGAAGTTGATTATTAGAGTTCAAGATGATCTTATTTCATTTAATGTTTTTAAAGCAATGAAATATCCATATGATGATAATTCTTGTTTTAGAGTTGAGACAGTTAACAAGTTGGTGAATAAGGTTTTTCAGGAAAATATTTTTAAAGATCCACTTGAAGCATGTATGATTTGACCAAGGGACAAAGATATTCAAAAGGAGGAGGTAAAGGAGTACGCAAATTTCATGGAGGCAATTCCACCATATTCAAGGAAAAAGACAATTAAACTTGAAGAGTTGGGACAACACATAACAAAGCCTAAACCATCAATTGAAGAGCCTCCAATTCTTGAACTCAAACTCTTACCTTCTCATTTGAAATATGCTTATTTAGATGGAGTTTCTTCTTTACCGGTAATTATATCTTCTTCTTAGACAAATTTGATGGAGGAGAAACTGCTTAGAGTATTAAGAGAGCATAAGAGTACAATTGGATGGAAAATAGCTGATATCAAGGGAATTAGTCCTTCAATTTGCATGCACAAAATTTTGATGGAGGAACAATATAAACCCACTATCCAACCTCAGAGGCATTTGAACTCAAAGATGCAAGGAATAGTGAAAACTGAGGTAATTAAGCTACTTGATGTAGGTATCATCTATCCCATCTCTGATTGTGACATCCTGAAATTTCCATTATGTTTTCAATTAGAAAAATCAAGCCTTTCATCAACGCGCCGATAGTGCTATTTTCTGAGCTGATCATTCCTGAGATAACTAGACTATAGGGGGAAGTCATTAAGGGATTTTAACGCAAAAGACTTGAGAATTCAACCAGGAATCGACTACTCGACCGTGTTCATTTGTAGAGATCATTACGACACAATTAAAAATTGATCAGAGATCAAAGATATGTTGGTTCGACTGAGATAGGTGATTAAAGTGTGGGTGATTCCACCAGGTTGCAAAATTCTCTTCAATCGGCACTAGGTCGATTTTTCTGTCTTTTTGGTACCCTGTGTTCGTATTTGAAATCTCGAGATTTTCATGACCACTAAGGGTCTCTAATGTGTCGAAGAGGTACATTGTGACTCGAAATAAATCGATCACGGGTTAATTACACCAAAAATATCTAAAAGCTACCCGATAGGCTAGGTCACGCTAAAATTGCGCCAGATTGAAATTAACCGCGAATTTGAATATGATTTCAGAAATTGAAAGTTCTGTCATGTCACGAGTCATTTTAGGAACGTTGACTCATCCTTCGAAGATTTTTCTGCAAACCGAGATTTTGTCGGAAAAGTCAACATAGGGCCGTTTTCAATCGGAAAATTCAGGGGACCGTTTTTTTATCTCATTTTTGGGATGCAAGTTGGTTCTATTGGCGAGGAAAAATGTTAATTTGATCGAGGACTCATTGGTGGAATTTATGAGAGCCGAATCGATTTAATTCAAGTGGGAATTGAAGTGAAATTGGGAGAAACCGAGTGCAAATTCATAGCCCCCCATGCCCTCAACCTTTGGACCATCTCATTAGCTTCCTGGGGAAGCTTTGTGGCTGCATTTGGCTGTGGGAGCCAGCCGGCCATGGTGGGGTCAAGCCAAGGGGGACAAAGGGGTGAGATTGAAGAGAAGTGGCCCCCTCCAAGCCTCTAGCCGCCTCCTTCTTCTCCAACCGGTCGGCTTTCTCCATTTCCATCACCTTGAGCTCCCAAAAGTTGCAGAAAATTGAGCCTCAAGCCCCCTGCCGTCGTCGAGCTGTCTGAGATCACCACCGCTCGACATTGCGCCGGTCGCGAGCCTTGCGCAAGTCGTGCCCATCCCACGCCAGTTCGTGTGTTGTTCTACTCCAACCGCGACCCCAGGCCGTCCCCCGTGCCCGTCGAGCCCAACCGGAGCCTAATCGTCGCCGCTCCGTGGTTGTCCAATAGCCGCTTGGACCCACAACAGCTCTGCCGCCCGTCGTTGTCCGTTTCAGCCTCAACCAGTCGTCGGTTCCTCCTTTCTCGGCCAATAACAGAAGCTGAAGACCAGTAAGGGTCTTGAAGCTTCGAGGCCTGTTTCTGAGCCCTTCTCGACCCCGCTTGGTGCCCCCGCTTTGGAGTTTGTGGCCCGCCTTCGTGTCCCCATCGTAGTGAACTCACCGGCTCGCAAATCAAGTGAGTTTACTCACTAATCTCCACTTAGGGAGTTAATTATGCTTAAGGGTTGATTAGTTTAGGTTAAGTATGGATTATGTGGTTAGTTAGAACGGTTTAGTAATTTAATTATTCATTTATGCATGTTAGGTGGTTAGAATAGCGTAATTAGAGACTAGATAAGCTATAGTATACCTTAAGTATCGCATAGCTTAAGGGCTTTGATATATTGGCTTAGAGTGAGCAATATACCTTAAGTATCGCACAGCTTCGGTGAGCATTAAGTATCACACAGCTTTGGTAAGCATTATAGATATATAGCAGCTCCGGTGAGCATTATCATATATATCTATTATCAGCTTTTGGCGAGCTATACTTTCTATTTTCAGCTTAGGGTGAGCAATTCTTGATGTGATCGGACTTTATAGATCGTATTGAATGGGTTGACCGAGAGATGGTCTTAATGATATGGAGTCAAGTGAGTCGACTGATTGATGTTGATTTGAATTGAAATGATTAATTGAATATACAAATTGTATTGACTTGCAGGAAGGAACTGAGGCAAAGGTAAGTCCTCTAACTTGTGCTTGTGCTTCGGTAGCCCTTAAGGCGTGTTTCCTTCCTAGTCAGAGCTTAAAGGGTGAACTTGCTGAGACGTCGTCTCACCCCATTGTGGGATAACATTTTTAGGTCCTTAGATGGTAGCTCCTCCTGAGAATTTTGGATAGTCGAAGAAGGTCATTGAGCAGGTATCTTATATTCCGTTTCATGGGAACCTAAGGGGATGCGTCTATGAACTTGTGAGGTAAGTGGTTTAGGTTGATGCGGGTTTGCCCCACAAGGTTCCCCATCAATACAGGTCATGCTATCGTTGTGAGCGGAATGGACAGAGAGAAGCTCCCATATCGGAATTTGAGGTCCCTCTGTCAGTGCTGGAGGTTGCTTTTGGGAAAGGCACGGCAGACCCTCCAGGTGGTTTAGTGGTGGACCTGAGCCTATCGGATCCAGGGTCGCCGGAATATTCAGTTGAAGACTCGAATGTTAAAGGATCTGTAGTCCCTCTACCCCCCCTTTTTGCAGACATTGTATATATATATCGGCTATTATTGTACGTGACTTTGTTTGATATGTATAAAGGTGTGGTTTGGTTTTCAAAAATCTTGGTCCTACTTTCCTATCCCATCTTCGTGTTGTCTGGGGATTAATTATTTGCTTCCGCGTGCGTATTAAAATGAATGGGTCGGCGACGCATCTTAGGATGTCGCAATTTAATCGACCACCGAGAGATGGGCACGCGCTCGGAGGATCATGGCTTGACATCCCCATTTAGTGGTATCAGAGCAAGGTTAGTGGTTGGAGTGATAAGGTTCGATGGTTTATGGGATAGTTAGTAGGAATGACCTTTATTTCATGCTGGTGCATGTTTGTGATAGTTGTTTGGTAAAATTTTTTGTGGTGATCGCTCAGCTTCTAATTCTATGTGGAATTGAAAGGTAGGTCTCTTTAAAGACCTTGCTAGATGAGTGATCAGGAGCAAATGACTCCTAGGAAGAGGACCATAGGGCCTGTTACTCAGAGTAGGACGCTAACAAGGGTTGGTACCCGAGGAGGCCGTGGTAGAGCGCCAGCTCAGGCTAGTGCAAGTGGAGTAACACTGCCACCTGTTGGTGCTGGGGTAGTAGCCCCTGACGATCCAAGGTTCACTGGGATCATGCAAGCACTTGAGATGTTGGGGAATAGGATGGATCAACATGCTCAGATTTAAGTTGCCAGTGCCGCCGCGGATGATGCTGCTGCTGCCGCACCTGTCGTTGCACTCGCTAAGGTTCTACTAGGGAATGTGGTCGCTGGGAGACCAATGCATAAGCTAGTGGAACAGTTTCTAAAACTGAACCCACTGAAGTTCACTGGGGCAGGAGACCCCGAAGCTGTAGCTCTATGGATTCAAGGCTTGGAGAAGGCTTTTACACTGCTAATGTGCACTAAGACAGAGAAGGTAGTCCTTACAACCTACCAGCTGCAGGGAATTGTGAGTACTTGGTGGAGAGCCACCCAATGAATAGTATTCCCCGAAGGTGTAGTCCCGGAGTGGAACACCTTTGTCAAAGTCTTCAATAACAAGTACTTCTCTGATAGTGCCAGAGAACTGAAGATGGCTGAATTCCAGTGCCTTCACCAAGGTTCGATGATTGTGGATGAGTATGAAGTGAGGTTCGCTGAATTATCGCAATACGCCCCCGAACTGGTCGAGAATTCGGTAAACCGAGCTAGAAGGTTTAGAGATGGGCTCAGACTGGAAGTGAGAAGCCTACCAGTGCCATTGAATCTAAAGAACTATAATGACCTTTATGAACGAGCCCAACTAATAGAGAGAGATTAAATTGAACGAGCCGCCGCATCTGGGTCGCGGTTTGTATCTAACAGAGATGGGAACCGGTATGGGAAGAGGCCCATGACCGGAGGAAGGTTCCATGTTCCGCCCAATAGGAAGGGTGGAATTGGAAAGTTAGCGCCAAACTAGAATGATATGTGTCGTTTCTATGGAAGGCGACATGGTTCGGCCTCGTGCCCTCGGAGGATGGGCGCTTGCTTCGAATGTGGCCAACAAGGTCACATAACTAGAGATTGTCTTAGAAGACCGAGGGGACAACAGCAGTTACCGCCGCCGCCTCCGATGGGTCAGATCAGAGGATACACATCGCATAACGCACCGCAGGGTGGATAGATCAAACCCCCAGCTCAAGGGACAGTGTATGCCATAACAAGAGGTCAGGCAGAGGATGCACCTGATGTGATTATATGTACATTTTCACTGAACGACCATACTGCTTATGCTTTATTCGACTCTGGCGCGACTCATTTTTTTTTATTGCTGAGCAATATGTTAGGCTGATAGGATTAAGTCCTGAGTTGCTAGAGTCAGTGGTTAGCATATCTACACCGTTAAAGGATAAGGTGCTAGCTACATTGGGTTGTACTAGTTGCAAGTTAGTGATTGGTGAGCGAGAAGGGAAGATAGACTTGTTAGTCCTAGCCATGTATGACTTTGATTTGATAATTGGCATGGACTGGCTCACCAAGCAACGAGCTAAGATGGACTTCTATCGTAAAGCGATTCAGTTTGACCCGTTAGAGGGTGAGAGTTTCGAGTTTGTTGGAAGTCGAGGAGGACCCTCGATTACATTGATCTTGTCACTTGAAGCAACCCGTTTGTTAAATGGGGGTTGTCAAGGTTACTTGGCAACTGTCGTGGATACGATAGTTGATGAGCTGAAGATCGAAGATATCTCAGTGATGCAAGAATTTCTAGATGTATTCCCAAAGGAACTGCCATGCTTACCACCAGAGAGCGAGAGATCGAGTTTGTGATTGAATTAACACCCAGGACAGAGCCAATTTCCAAGGCTCCTTACCAGATGTCGTTGTCTGAGTTGAAGGAATTGAAGGTGTAGATGTAGGAATTGTTGGATAAGGGATTCATACGTCCCGGTGCATCACCTTGGGGAGCACCAGTTTTGTTCGTGAAGAAGAAATATGGTTTGTTGCGTCTGTGCATCGACTATCGTCAACTCAATCAAGTAACGATCAAGAATAAGTATCCACTCCCGAGGATCAACGACTTGTTTGATCAGTTACAAGGAGCGTCGATATTTTCAAAAATCGACTTGAGGATAGGATATCATTAGTTGAGGATCAGAAAGGAGGATATACCGAAGTCAGCGTTTCATACTCGATATGGCCATTATGAATTCACTGTAATGCCATTCGGTTTGACAAACGCCCCGGCTGCTTTCATGGATTTGATAAATCGAGTGTTTAAGGAATACCTAGATCAGTTCGTGATCATGTTCATCGATAATATTCTGGTATATTCGAGGAGTGATGAAGAGCATGAGAGTCATCTGAGAATGGTACTTCAAACCTTGATGATTCATGGACCGTACACCAAGTTTAGCAAGTGTGAGTTTTGGTTGACTCGTGTTGCTTTCTAGGCCACGTGATTTCAAGCGAAGGAATCTTCGAGGACCCAGCCAAGATTGAAGCAGTGGTCAACTGGCCAAGACTGACTACAGTTACATAGATCAGAAGCTTTTTGGGTTTGCCAGGTTACTACAGAAGGTTCGCGGAAGGATTTTCGGCTTTGGCGTCGCCGTTGACTCGCAGACAAGTGCGAGCGTAGTTTCCGAGAGCTTAAGCAGAAGTTGACTACCGCACCGGTACTGACCATTCCATCTGATCCTAGAGGATATGAGATCTATAGTGATGCATCGTTTAGAGGATTGTGTTGTGTACTGATGCAACGTGGTAGGGTTGTTGCATACGCCTCCCATCAGTTGAGACTTCATGAGCATAATTACCCGATGCATGACTTGGAACTCGAAGCAATCATTTTCGCCTTGAAAATTTGGAGACATTATTTGTTGGGAGAAAGATTTCCAGATCTTCATTGACCATCAAAGTCTCAAGTATCTATTCTCTCAGAAAGAGTTGAATGTAAGATAGCGTCGATGGATGGAACTTTTGAAGGACTATGATTGTGATATTTTAAATCACTCGGGAAAGGCGAATAAGGTCGCTGACGCTTTGAGTCGGAAGTATTCAGTTGCACATATGCTGGTTAAGGAGTGGAATTTACTCGAGAACTCGAGATTCGGTTTTCAAATTTGAGGTAGGTTACCTTTCGAATCTTATGGCCACCCTTAGAATTGAGTCGGATGTTCAGATCAGGATCAAGGCACTTCAATCGACAGACCCAGATGTTCAGAAGATTTTGCAAGAGGATACCGATAATAGAAAGGCTGATTTTCAGATTTCTGAGGATCGAATGATGAAGTTTCCGAGGACGATTGTGTGTACCTAACGATTCAAAGCTTAGAGAGGAAATCTTATTAGAAGCGCATCGTAGCAGTTACAGCATTCATCATGGTAGTACGAAGATGTATCAAAATCTGCATCAACACTATTGGTGGTCTGGTATGAAGGCGAACATCGCCAAGAATGTCGCCAAGTGTCTGACGTGTCAACAAGTGAAGGCACAACATTGTAAGCCGGGAGGACTTCTACAACCTCTCGAGATCCTAGAGTGGAAATGGGAGCACATCATTATGGACTTTGTGATAGGCTTGCCGAGGAGTTAGAGATGTAATGATTCCATTTGGGTAGTGGTCGACAGATTAACAAAGTCGGCTCACTTCATCGCACTACGAAAAGACCTTGATTTGGATAGGCACGTAAAGTTGTATGTGCGTTAGATAATCCGACTGCATAGAGTGCCGGTGACGATTACTTCAAACCGAGACCCGAGATTCACAGCTGCTTTTTGGAAGAGTTTGCAGGCTACCTTAGAAACGAAGCTGCAGTATAGTACGGCATATCATTCTCAGATGGATGGCCAGTTTGAGAGGACAATTCAAACCCTCGAAGACATGCTTCGAGCTTGCGTGTTAGATTTCAGGGGAAGCTAGGAGGAACAACTTCATCTTGTCGAGTTTGCCTACAACAACAGCTACCGGCAGAGCATTCAGATGACTCCTTTCGAAGCGTTGTATGGCAGAGTGTGCAGAACGCTAGTGTGTTGGGATAAAGTTGGGGAAAGAAAGATCATAGGCTCAGAGTTGGTTCAGCAATCAGTGGATGTAGTTGTAGTCATTAGAGTCAGATTAAAGACCGCTTAGAGTCGCCAGAAAAGCTACGCAGATAAGCGTTGAAGACCTTTGGAATTCCAAGTTTCCAAGTAATTGACAAGTACTCGAGGTGCTCTTTCTATCAACTCTGCATCCTGCTAGATCTGCGTTTGAATATCCAAGAAGAGTAAAGTCACCTTTTTTAGGATACCATAAACCTAACTTAGAGGTTGTTGTAACGTATTTGATGATGCGTTTCACAGCACTTAGATGAGATTCTTTGGGATCTGATTGAAATCTGGCACAAATACAAACACTGAACAAAATGTCAGGTCTAGAGGTAGTAAGATAAAGAAGTGAACCAATAATACTCCCGTATAACTTCTGGTCAACTTTCTTTCCTCCTTCATCTTTGTCCAGCTTCGAAGAACTTGACATTGGTGTATTAGTCTTTTTGCAATTCTCCAAATTGAATTTTTTAACAAGTTCTTTAGCATATTTTTCTTGACAAATGAAAATTCCTTTCTTCAATTGTTTCACTTGTAGTCCGAGAAAAAAGGATAATTCACCCATCATGCTCATCTCGAATTCATCCTGCATGGACTTAGAGAATTTCTTGCACAGATTTTCGTTAGGAGATCCAAAAATAATATCATCACCATAGATTTGAACAAGTAGAAAGTTTTTACTTTCTCTTTTAATAAACAGAGTGTTGTCTACTTTACCTTTCACAAAACCACTTTGGATTAAAAACTTACTTAACCTGTCGTACCAAGCTCAAGGTGCTTGCTTTAATCCATATAGCGCTTTTTTCAGTATGAATACAGAGTCTGGTTTCCTTGGGTCTTCAAAACTGAGAGGTTGTTCCACATAAACTTCCTCTTGGATAAATCCATTCAGGAATGCATTTTTGACGTCCATTTGAAATAACCTGAAATTTTTATAACAAGCAAAAGCAAGTAATAAACGAATTGCTTCTAAGCTTGCCACTGGTGCGTAAGTTTAATCATAGTCTATCCCTTCTTCTTGCGTATATCCTTTGGTCACGAGTCTTGCTTTGTTCCTTATAACTTTTCCTTTTTCGTCAATCTTGTTCCTGAAAACCCATTTAGCTCCATTAACAGATTAGGAGTTAATTCCCAAACATCGTTAACACTGAACTGCTTGAGTTCTTCTTGCATAGCTTCAATCCAGCTTTCGTCAGTTAAAGCTTCTTCTATGCTTTTGGGTTCTATTTCAGAAATAAGAGCCATAGCGCTAGACTCTTCATGCCTTTTGGATCTTGTACGAATCCCTTCATCAATGTCACCAATAATGAGTTCTTTGGGATGACTAGACTTGTGCTTCCAGTTGCTCGTTGGTCTGACAGTTTGCTCATCTTTTTCTTCATTTGATTCTTCAAAATTTGTTCACTGTTGACCTTCTGTAGTCTGAGCTGCTTCAGAGGAATTAGACTTTGTAGAGTCTAGAGCAGGTTCAGATTCTTCAGGTTGAGTCTGGATTGATTGATTTTGTATAAGGTCTTGAAATTTGACATTCATCGATTCTTCCACAGATTGAGTCTTCTTGTTGTAAACTCTATATGCTTTGCTGGTGGTTGAATATCCAAGGAAGATTCATTTGTCTGATTTTTCTTCAAACTTACCAATGTGATCATTTGTATTTTTCAAAATAAAACATTTGCAACCAAACACATGAAAATAAGAAACAATTGATTTCTTTCCTTTGAACAACTCATAAGGAGTTTTCTCCATAATTGGCCTTAAGAAAACTCTGTTAATGATATAATATGCTGTAGAAACTGCTTCAGCCCAAAAACGAGAAGAAATGTTACTTTCAATTAAAAGAGTTCTTGCCATTTCTTGCAAAGATCTATTCTTTCTTTCCACAACTCCGTTTTGTTCTGGAGTATATGGCGAAGAGAAAACATGCTTTAAACCACATTCATCACAGAAATTTGCAAAGTCTTGATTCTCAAACTCACCTCCATGGTTTGTCCGGATGCTTGTTATAGTATATTCTTTCTCATTTTTGAATTTTCTTAGCAAACTTTAAGAAATGAGAAAATGCTTCAGACTTACTTGACAAAAAGAATATCCATGTAAAGCGAGAGTAATCATCCACGATTACTAAACAATATTTCTTCCCACCAATACTTTGTGTTCTGGTTGGTCCAAAGATATCCATATGCAGAAGCTGCAGAACATGATTAGTAGAAACTTGATTTATAGGTTTAAATGAATTTCTTACCTGTTTTCCCAAAGCACATGGTGTGCATAACTCTGACTTTTGAAAACTTAAGTTGGGCAGTCCACGAACAAGCTTTTTGGAGGAAATTTTGGCTATCTGCTTCATATTGACATGGCCAATTTTTTTTATGCCAAAGATTTTCTTCATCTTGAATAGAAATTAGACACTGAGAGCTTTCAGATTTGATATCTAGCAAATAGATGTTTCCATGTCTTCGTCGAGTAAAGGATTGAGACAAATCCTTACTAATTCCTGAACATATACCTTCTTGAAAATTGATTTTGAATCCAGTGTCACACAGTTGGCTTATACTAAGTAGATTATTGTTCAAGCCTTCCACCAAGGAAATATTACTAATTGTGAGACTTCCAATCTTGACAATTCCACATCCAATAATTCTTCCTTTGCCATTTCCACCAAAAGAAACTTTTTCACCATTTGTTTGAGTAAGCTTTATGAAGCAATTTGAATCTCATATCATGTGTCTCGAACAGCCACTATTCAAATACCATTTGATCTTTTTCTTGATAGTGACCTGCAATTATGAAAAGATTTCAAGTTCTCTTTGGTACCCATACTTTCTTGGGTCCAAGAGAGTTAGTTCCAAAAATAGTCTTTGCCCAGTTTCTCTTAACAGGTTTCCAAACTTTAGGACAATCATTCTCAAAATGTTCCGAGTTGTTACACTTTGAACATTTAAGAGCACTTCGACCAATAGATTTTACAAAAACTTTTTGAAAATGATTTTTGTAAAAAGTTTTAGTAGGTCTTTGTTTGATTCTTTCTTTTACTTTTGGGAAATCAATTAAAGTAATAGTTTTTGGTGTCATTCCTAAACCTAATTTATAAAAATAAGGTCTTTGAATTGAAAGAATTTTATCAAGCTTTTCAGATCCATTTGAAAACTTCTTTGAGATATTTGAAATGTCTTCTTTCAAGAGATTGTTTTCTTTTGAAAGAAAATCTGCATTTTCTTTTGAAGTTTTAAAATTGTTGTTTAGATTTTCAAATCTTTCTTTCCAAGAAATTTCCTATTGCCTCAGTATAGAATTTTCCTTTTTTAGTTCGAAAATTTTTTTAAGAGATATCTTGAGACTAAGACAGAGTTCATCAATATACTTTGAAACTTTAATAGGAATTTTAAAGTTACTAACCTCAATGTCCTTGTCTGAATTTGAGTCTGAGTCTGTTTCAGAGTCTGAGTCTGATTCTGAATTTGCCATTAGACAAATGTTGGCATATTCTTCATCACTCTCTTCACATTCTGTGTCGCTCCAAGTTTCTGCTTTGAGAGCTTTCTTGAATTTCTCTATATTTCCCTTCTTTTTCTTCAATAAAGGACAGTTGGGTTTGATGTGTCCTTTCTTCTTGCATTCAAAGCAAATCATATCTTTATTGAACTCATTCTCTTCAGTTGCTTTATTATGAGATCTTTGAGTATTTTGCTTCCTCCAGTTGTACTTTCTTCCTTTTCTGTTTAACTTTATGAACTTCCTTATCACGAGTGCTAATTCTTCATCATCCAGATCATCTTCTGAATCTATAACATTAGAATCATTATTAGACTTCAAAGCAATTGACTTCTTATCTTTAGGACCTTTTTCTTCATCGATTTGCTCCACTTCATAAGATTGATGTGTGCCCACTAACTCGTCAACAGCTAAAGGTGCAATCCTTTGTGTTTCTCTAATGGAAGTCTTGATGTGATTCCAGTCTTTAGAGAGTCCTCGCAACAACTTGTTGACTTTCATTTGCCCTGAGATTGGTTGTCCATGATATGTAAGACCATTTACAATCTCTGTAAAATGGCTAAACATGTCAGTGATGGTTTCTCCTGGCTTCATTTTGAAAGCTTCATATTGCCCAAGAAGAATGTTGATCTTTGTTTCTTTAACTCGATTGGTTCCTTCATAGGTAACATGCAACCTGTCCCATACTTCTTTTGTTGTTTCACAAGATGAAATTATGTTATACTCAGTAGGAGATAAAGCACAATATAAAGAATAGATAGCTTTTGAGTCAAGAGCTTGTCTCTTGGTTATATCTTCTTGTGTCATCTCTCTAGCATCTGTCACTTCCTTCCCTCTTTCTGAAGTAAATGTTTTTGTAGGAATAACTCATTTTTCCACCACTTTCCATTCAAGGGGATCTTTCAATCTTAGGAAAGCTTTCATCTTGTTCTTCCATACATTGTATTCCTTCCCATCAAAGTAAGGAGGTCTGGTGTTGCTTTGACCTTCAACCAGTCCTGGAGCTAAAATACCACACAGCTCTGATACCAATTGAAATGGGCTAGAGAATACACCTAGAGGGGGGTGAATAGGTGTATGTAAGAATTTTCGCAGGACTTAAAAAGATATTTTGATTTTAGAAGATGTTGATCAAAAGACAGATTTCAACCTAAATAAATGAACAACTAGTAAGCATGAATAAGAAGTTCAGGGATAAGAGAAAGTAAACACAGAGTTTATAATGGTTCGGCTTAATCCAAGCCTACGTCCACTCTCCCACACTGACAGCCCACCGACTGGATTTCACTATGAATCAAAAGAGTCGTTACAGTATCACGTCTTTGATTCCACAGTGTAGAGACTTTGCTACACTTCCTCAAGACCTCACAAATGTCTAAACTCTCTTTTGAGTACAAGTTTTCGCTCAACAATTGAATCAACAAAGAACACAGAGCTTCAGACTTTGGAATTTATCTATCACGCACACACTCAAATAACTAGAGCTTCTTCCTTATATACTCCTCCATGCCTTCATGTCCGTTGGCACCTTCCAAAGGAGTTCTTCCAATCTACCCGTTGGACAGAATTAATTAGGGAGATCTTAAGTTACTTAAGGAATGTGATGATAGCCCACTAATCCTGCTCGCCCATACAATTAGGATCTAGGTTTCCATAAGTAGAATCTTCCAAGTATACTTCGCCAATCAACGAATCCAATTTACTCGTTTCGAATTCAAAACGAATAAAAGATCTTGAGATGCTATCTCCAGCCGTGAGAAACTTCTTTAGCCCCTCGAATCAAATCCTTAAATAAATACTAAATTTTGGATAAGTCTTCTTCGTCGGTCTAGAAACTATCAATGAGGGCAGACTTTAAAACTTGAGTCTGGCGGTCTTCAGACTTTGACGGAAGAGTTTGTAAGTTTTCAGACTAGACTGATGGAAACGTTTTGTCAACTTCAAAACAAATACGGAGGTTTTCTCCAACAGTTAGGAGTTATATTATTATCATTTTGCTTTCTCCTCTAGACTAGGTTCTTAGCCTTGATTTTCTTTGGTTCATCAATCGCCATCAAATTAGGCTTGACTTGAGTAATACGAACCCGGTCGAGTTGCTTTTGGAGCAAATGCATCTTCTTATTTCTTTGCATTCTTCTTTTCTGTATTCGTGTCAAGCTGTTCCTTATAGGTTGAACCCTATCAACCTTATACCATTTGTCGATAGGCGGATTATGGGGTATCTTTAAAGTTCTTTGACGGCAATAATTAGCAATCGACTTCATATTTTCTTCATTGAACTTTGATCCCCATCCAGATGGACTGACTCCTCAAGGGTGAATAAGCAATGGACCGTAACTGATATAATAGTCATACTTTCTATAATGTTCTCCCAAAGTTCTAATTGTAGGATCTCCTTCCTCATATCTTCATTTGAATGACTTATCAATCACTTGACGGGTACAAAATTTCTTAAAAGGTCCCGTTTCAAATAAAACAAGCTATCTTTGGTTAAAGCTACCCGAATTACGTTCTTGCTAATGACCATAGCATCATGTTGATTGTAATGCCCCTTAGAAAAGTGTTTTTATTGCTAAACTAGCTACTTACACCTTGAACACAATTGAGGACCTTGATATTTTCCAAATTCAAAGTCCCACAAAGCAACTCTTCTCTTTTGATAAGCACGGTGCTTTCTAGGATAGGCTAGCTTATTTAGAATTGATTCTTTTCGAAATTGGGTCATCAAACCCGGGTTGTATACCTTGTCAATAACTCTTTGGCTAAATTGATGATTCTAACGCTTGGGATTATATTCTTCTTGTTTGATTACCTACTTACATCTTGCATAGAATCAAGGTTGCTAGTAACTTTTGGATTTGGATTTGACTCTCGATAATATTATTCCAGTCATGATAGGGAATGGGTCCACATTGACTTCCATAGGAGCTTTATTTTTGTCATCAACAAATTTTATTTTTCCTTGCTTGATTGCATCCTGAATGTTCTTTTGAAGACTACGCAATCATTGGTATTGTGATTCCATGTGTGTTGCCACTTTCAATATTTCTTTCCTACCAATTCTTCTTTAGCAAGTGTGCTCTGCCCTTCTGTCAATCTTATTTGCCATTGGCTAGTAATAGATTGAATATCTCTTCAGTTTTATTGGCATTAAAGGAGTAGTAAATGGGCTCCTTGGCTTTAAGCATGATGTTAGACTTTTCTTTAATTCTAGCTAGTTTTAATGCCCGACAAATATGTGGCTTATCAATAACCATTTTAGCAACAACCACTTTTGCTATGTCCACTTGCTCTAGTTCTTCATCTATTTTTGTAGAATTGGCCCAATGAATAACTATCCGTCTACCATGCCTCCTGTCTTTTTCCTTAAGAAGCTCTAATGCTTAGTGGCTATGGTAGACATATAAAATAAATTGAACTATGGTTGCCCCAACATTCTTTCTCAGATTTCAAACTTCAAACCGTTAAAGCAAGATCTGTAAAGGTTCTCTCAAGTAAGGGGATCGCGCATTTATATTTGGCTCTCTTAAACCTAGAAATAAATTGGTGACTGATTTGCTATGCAGCTGTTTTATGGTTGACAAGTTAGCTACTAACCGATTTGGGATAGCTCTTTGGAATTGGGAATGGAATAATCTTTCCATTTGATCCCATGAATTGACTAAGTTTTGTGGCAATACTGTATACCAATTAAAAGCATTTTTGATAATGATAAAGAGAACAACCTTAGCTTCTAATGATCTACATGTGCTGCATCTCCACATTGTGTCAAGAAACAACTAATATGCTCAAATGTTGACTGATCCTCTTCACCAATGAATAGAGTAAACGGGCATTTTGAAACCTCTTAGATATGATATAGTATCCATCCAATCCGGATATAGTTTTCTATAAACATTGGCCAAGCAATCAACATCATTGCCGTATCCCCTTAATGCTAGTTCGACTATTGGCTAATTTTGAATTAGAGCCATATGAGGGAACCCTGGGAATTGATATACGGAATAGTTGGGCTACAATACTAGGTTCATATTTTGCTAAGGTACTTGAAGGTATTGTTGTTGAGGTCCATAAAACTGTGGTTGTGGTTGGATTACAAGTGCTAAGTTTATTTGTGGATTGAGAATATTCATCTAAACAAGAAAAAGAAATTGCTGTAACATTTGAGATTGAACATTTGGAAGCACCTTAGGTTGGACAATAGGAACTTGTTGTTGAACATTAGGAGCCCTCATTTGAGGTACCTTTTGTTGGATAAATTCTCTTCAGGTATTTTGAAGTTGACAAAACATTTTCCTTAGTCTAGTCTGAAGACTTACAGACTCTATTGGTAAAGTCTGAAGATCAAAGTCTGAAGCTAGCAAGACTCATGTTTCAAAGTCTACTCTCATGGACAGTCTCCAGACCAACTTCTATTCTGATCTTATATGGTTTTTACTCTAACGGCTAGAGAATATCTTTCTACTGGATTCAGCACTAGAAGATCTTATTTTCGTATTCGAATATGTATAGATTCTCTAAAGATTTCGCAACTTATATTTGGAAGGATCTACTTATGGAAACCAAGATCCTGATTATATGGGCGAGCAGGATTGATGGGCTATCAACACTTACCTTAAAGAGCTCGAGATCTCTTTAATTGATTTTGTCCAACGGGTTGATTGGAAGAACTTCTTTGGAAGGTGCCAACGGTAATGAAGGCATGAAGACGTATATAAGAGAGATGCTCCAGTTGTTGAAGGGTGCCGGATAGAAGAATTCCAAAGTCCGAATCTCCTTTTCTATATTGTGATCTTATTCTTCGAGTGTTATATGTAATCAAAAGAGAGATCATATTGTGGTGAGACCTTGAGGAAGTGTAGTAGAGCTTCTACACTGTGGACTCAAGAGTGTGAGACTGTAATCACTCTTTTTGATTCTTAGTGAAATCCAAAGTAAGGGCTGTCCGTGCGGGAGAGTGGACGTAGGCTTGGTCTAAGCCGAACCACTATAAATCTGGAGTCTTGATTCTCTATCCCTAATCCTTTTATCTTTCATTACTTTCATTTGCTGCGATTGTTGGTTTTAATTCTTTAATCTCTCATTCGGATTAAATTGTTGAAATCACTTTAATCACCTATTCATCCCCCTCTAGGTGCTAATTCTAGTCCTAACAATTGGTATCAGAGCTTGTGTACTCGTTCATAAGAAGTGTCTTTACTTATGAGTAAAAGATCTATGGCTAGTATGTTGCCTACGGGGGTTGGTTGAAGGTCAAAGCAATACCAGACACTGCATACTTTGATGGAAAAGACTACAAAGCATATGGAAAAATAAGATGAAGGCATTCCTAAGATCGAAAGATCCTTTGGAATGGGAAGTGGTTGATAAAGGAATCATTCCCGCTGCATCGAATCGAGAGAGGAAAAGAAGTTGCTGATCCCACTCTACTGACTCAAGAAGAAATCACCAAGAGACGGACTCTTGATGCCAAAGCTATTTACTCCTTATATTGTGCTTTATCCCCTACTGAGTATAACAGAGAATATCTTCTTGTGATACAGCAAAAGAAGTCTGGGATAGGCTTCACATTACCTATGAAGGAACCGATCGTGTGAAAGAAACGAGGATCAATATTCTCTTGGGACAATATGAAGTCTTTAAGATGAGATCGGGAGAATCAATACCCGACATGTTTAGTCGCTTTACTGAAATTGTGAATGGTCTTAAATATCAAGGACATCCAATCTTAGGACATATGAAGGTCAACAAACTCCTACGAGGACTCTCTAAAGACTGTAATTACATAAAAACCTCAATAAGAGAGACGTAGAGGATTGCTCCACTCTCTGTAGACGAACTGGTTGGGACTCTTCAATCTTATGAAGTGGAAAGGACCAACGAAGAGGAAGATTCAAAAGGTAAGAAATCTATTGCCTTAAAGTCTAATGACTATTTCGATGCTACGGACGAAGAAGATCTAGATGATGAAGAACCGACACTCATGATAAAGAGATTTAGAAAGTTGAACAGAAAAGGAAGGAAATTCAATTGGAAGAAACAAAGCTCACAAAGGTTTCAAAACAAATCAACAGAGGAAGATGATTCTAACAAAGAAGTGATTTGCTTTGAATGCAAGAAAAAGGGACACATCAGACCCAACCGTCCTCTCGTTAAAGAAGAGAAAAGGAAAGACCGAGAAATACGGGAAGGCACTCAAAGCAGAGACTTGGAGTGATACTGAATGTGAAGAAAGTGATGACGATTATGCCAATATCTGTTTAATGGCAAAATCAGATTCAGACTCAGACCTTAATTCAGACACAGATTCAGACAGTGAACTCGAGGTTAGTAACCTAAAAATTCCTGTCAATGTTTCTAAATATATTGATGAACTATGTCTTAGTCTAAAAACCTCTCTCAAGAGGATCTCCGAATTAAAAAGGGAAAATTCTACATTGAAGCAACAGGAAAAACTTATGAAAGAAAAGTTTGAAAAATTGGAAAATGACTTTGCTGTTGTGAAAGAAAACTCAGACTTTATTTCAAATGAAAATAATCTTTTGAAAATGATATTACTAACATATCAAAAAGATTTTCAAATGGTTCTGAAAAGTTGGATAAGATTCTTTCGATACAAAGACCATACTTTGATAAGCTAGGTCTTAGTATGACTTCTGAAACTATTCCACTAATTGATTTCCCAAAGGTAAAGGAAAGAATCAAACAGAGACCGGCCGGAATTATTTATAAGAATCATTTCCAGAAAGTTTTTGTAAAACCCAAGTTACGTAAAATGCTTTGAAATGTTCCAAGTGTAAAAGCTCAGAACATTTTGAGAAAGAATGTCCTTTGGTTTGGAGACCTGTTAAAAAGAGCTGGGCTAAGACTGTCTATTGTTCTAACACTTCTAGATTCAAGATGATATGGGTACCAAAGAGAGCTTGAATTTGTGTTAGTTGCAGGTTACTATCAAAAGAAAGATTAAATGGTATCTTGATAGTGGCTGCTCAAGACATATGACAGGAGACTCAAGTTGCTTCATAAAACTTGTCCAGATAGACGGAGGAAAAGTTTCATTTGGTGGTAACAACAAAGGAAGAATTACTGGTCGAGGAACAGTAAAGATTGGAAGTTTGTCAATAAAAAATGTTTCCTTAGTTGAAGGATTAAATTACAACTTGCTTAGCATAGTTAGTTCTGTGATATTGATTTCAAGATCAATTTCCAGGAAGAAACGTGCTCTGGAATCAGTAAAGACTTTACTCAATCTTTTACTAGACGAAGACATGGAAATATCTATCTTTTGGATGTGAATCAAGAAAGATCACAGTGCTTAATTTCAGTACAAGATGAAGCTAATCTATGGCACAAAAAGCTAGGCCATACAAATATGAAGCAAATCAACAAGATCTCTACAAAGAAACTTGTTCGAGGATTGCCTATTCTCAATTACTCAAAGTCTGATCTATGTACACCATGCGTACTGGGTAAACAGGTTAGAAACTCTTACAAATCAATAAATAAAGTTTCCACTAATCATGTATTGCAGCTTTTGCATATGGATTTGTTTGGACCTACCAGAACACAAAGCATTGGTGGAAAAAGGTTCTGTCTAGTAATTGTGGATGATTACTCACGATTTACTTGGGTCTACTTTCTTTCAAGTAAGTCGGAGACTTTCTCTCTTTTCAAAGTTTGCTAAGAAAGTGCAGAATGAGAAAGGTCACACTATCTCGAGTATTCGTACAGACCATGGAGGTGAGTTTGAAAATCAAGACTTTACTAAATTTTGTGATGAATTTGGTTTTCAGCACAAATTCTCCTCTCCATATACACCATAACAGAATGGGGTTGTGGAAAGGAATAATAGGTCTTTACAAGAAATGGCAAGAACTCTTTTAATTGGAAATCAAATTTCTTCAAGGTTTTGGGCTGAAGCTGTTTCAACCGCTGCTTGCTATATTATAAACCGAGTGTTTTTAAGGCCAATTCTTGAGAAAACCCCTTATGAAATTTTTAAAGGAAAGAAACCAATAGTTTCTTATTTTCAAGTATTTGGTTGCAAATGTTTTATTCTAAAGAATGCAAATGATCGTGTTGGTAAGTTTGAAGAGAAATCGGATGAAGGATTCTTTCTTGGTTACTCAACTACAAGCAAAGCCTTTAGAGTATTCAACAAGAAGACTCGGGATTGTGGAAGAATCAATGAATGTCAAATTTCAAGACTCTCCACAAATTCAGCAAATTCAGATCGAAGATTTAGAATCATTCCGGACTCGCTAGATCTACCTCCATTGAAGCGGTTACTAATTCGAATCAGTACAACAAGCTACCGATGAAGAATCTACTCAAGAAAAAGATCAACAATCTATCGATCGACTAGTAACTGGAAGCACAAGTCTAGTTATCCTGAAGAACTCATTATTGGAAACATTAATGAGGGAATTCGAACAAGATCCAAAAGGCGAGAAGAGTCTAGTGATGTTGCTCTTATTTCTAAAATAGAACCCAAAAATATTGAAGAAGCTTTAGCTGATGAAAGCTGGATTGAAGCAATGAAAGAAGAGCTCAGACAATTCAGTATTAACGACGTATGGGAATTGACTCCTAAATCAAAAGGTAAATCAGTTATTAGAGCTAAATGGGTTTTCAGGAACAAAGTTGATGAAAAAGGAAAAGTAACGAGAAACAAAGCAAGACTCGTGACTAAAGGATACACACAAGAAGAAGGGATAGACTATGATGAGACCTATGCTCCAGTAGCAAGGTTAGAAGCAATCAGATTACTACTTGCTTTTGCTTGTTATAAGAATTTCAGGTTATTTCAAATGGATGTCAAAAGTGCATTCCTGAATGGATTTATTCAAGAAGAAGTCTACGTGGAACAACCTCCCGGATTTGAAGACTCAAAGAAACCAGACTCAGTGTTCAAACTGAAGAAAGCTTTATATGGATTGAAACAAGCTCTTCGAGCTTGGTATGAAAGGCTAAGCAATTTCTTAATTCATAATGGCTTTTCTAAAGGAAATGTAAACACTACTTTGTTTATTAAAAAGGAAGGTAAAAGTTTTCTACTTGTTCAGATTTATGTTGATGACATAATATTCGGATCATCTAATAAGACTTTGTGCAAGAAATTTCTAAGTCTATGCAGGATGAATTTGAGATGAGCATGATGGGTGAACTATTCTTTTTCCTTGGTCTACAAGTGAAACAACTAAAGGAAGGAATGTTCATTCATCAAGAGAAATATGCAAAAGAACTTATTAAAAAGTTCGGTCTGGAAAATTGTAAAAAGACTGACATACCAATGTCAAGTTCCTTGAAGATAGACAAAGATGAAGCAGGGAAGAAAATCGACCAAAAGTTATACAGGAGTATCATTGGTTCACTTCTTTATCTTACTGCATCCAGACCTAACATATTATTTAGTGTTTGCATATGCGCTAGGTTTCAATCAGATCCTAAGGAATCTCATCTAAGTGCTGCTAAACGCATCATTAAATATGTTGCTACTACTGCTAAGATTGGTCTATGGTATCCCAAAGAAGTAGACTTTACTCTTCTTGGTTATTCAGACGCAGATCTTGCAGGTTGTACAGTTGAAAGAAAAAGCACTTCAGGTACTTGTCAATTGCTTGGAAACAGGGGAGTATCTTGGTTTTCAAGAAAACAAAGTACTGTGGCTCTTTCAATAGCTGAAGCAGAATACGTAGCCCTTGGAAGTTGCTGTTCTCAAATTTTGTGGATAAAACAACAACTACAAGACTTTGGCATTGAAGATTCTTGCACAGAGATCAAATGTGACAACACCAACGCAATCAATCTTACAAAGAATCCTATCCTACATTCAAGAGCAAAACATATTGAGATTCGACATCATTTTATAAGAGATCATGTTCAGAACAAAGAAGTCTTGATACAATTCATAGACTCAAAGAATCAACTGGCACACATCTTCACAAAGCCACTTGAGAAAAGCTTATTTGAGTCTATTCGCTCAAGACTCAATATTTTATCTTTTGAAGAATGTTGAAGCTCAGACTCAGAATCTAAAGTCGAAGAGTATCAGACTCAAAAGGTTGTAGACTGAAAATACCAATCGACACGACTGTAAGTTCATTTACTTAAACTCTTATTTCGAAAAGGTAAGATTGTCTGTTTATCTCTAATTGAGCTTATTAAGGCAGTTAAATTAAAAAAAAAAAAGGGTGGTTATCGATTTATTAAGGCAGTTATTTTTTTAAAAGGAAATTCTTAATATTTCCAAATTGCGACGCTTGAGTTACCCCGTATCAGTTATCTTTTATATACTCCTTCTCCTTTGTTTTCACTTTACCCAGAAATCCTAGTTCAAAAGCTTTTCACTCCTTTGTATTTTTCTCTCCCAAATTTCTACGTCTCAAAGCTTTTAACTTTCTTGCGACACAAGTGTGAAAGTTTCTCCAAGAAAGCGACAATGTCTTACCAAAGGAAATCCTCAAGGATAGCAAATAGGGGACCACAGGGCTCTGGTGAGGGGCCTACGCACTTCGATCTCACAGAAGAAAGTGACTTTCCAACTGAACAGACTCCTCAACGATCTCAACAGCGTACTTCCTCAACTAGACCTCATGATCGTCGCCCTCAACATGCAGAAGATGTTCTTGAAGATGTTGAACCTGTAAGATCACTCAAACCTGCTTTTGTTTATAGGCTTTATTCTGCGTTGAAGGAAGGAGGTTCTGCAATGACCTTCATTGATGAATTTCTGAAAGAAAAAGGTTACACAAATGAGACACACTTTCTCATTGTAATGGAGAGATCAGGCATTGTTCCTGCTGGAATGGCAGCAAAAGCCTTTGCAAACTTTCCTAGTGACCCTAGGTTTAGTAGTGTAAATCAACCAGAGGGAAATGATGATGATGAGAAAATGTTTATACATTTTAAACATTGGATGGGTGTGGCTGCAAACCTTCGAGGAAAGAAGGATGAACTGTTTCGATCAGACGGACACAAGAAGATGTATGAGAAACTGCTGAAGCATGGAGTGATGAATCCACGGACGGTGGACTTTGATTTTCTGGATTTATTAAGCATCAATCTGAGAGAGAAGTTTGAGAAACTTCAACTTCATAAGTTATGTACTGAATGTGATGTGGCTTATTCTGAATTGACAACATATTTTTATTCCAATCTCAGTTTCCTTGATGCGAATAGCTTTTCATTCAGTGTGAGAGATAGAGAATATGTTGTTAATACGGGCACTCTGGCAGATGTAATTGGTGTGGAAAGAGGTGTTTTCCAATCAATTTCTGTGTCTGTAAGTCATGCAACTCTAGAACTTGCGAGAGACCGAATTGCTGAAGGTCGTCTCTCTTACTCCAGGATGAATGCAACAAATACTCTGCTTCACAAGATAGTGATCAACTGTCTTAGACCGAAATCAATATCAAAGACAGATGTATCCATCTCAGAGGCTAAGTTGATGTATGCAATCAAGATTGGTCTTAACTTTTCTCTGCCACACACTATCATGTTTCACATGTACATGTCCATGGCAAAGGACAAGGGAAAACTCCCTTATGCTACTCTCATCACTTGTCTTTTCAGACACCTGAACATTCAGCCTTCTCATATTCTCTCTGTGAAGACTATTGATAAAATGGTCATCAGCCTGAGGATGATAACAAAGATGCGTCTGAAAGAACTCAGCAAGAAGAAGTCGAAGCAGTTCAAGGAGAAGACTCCTATTAAGTTCAGACCAGACTCTTCTGCGGCCAAAAGAAAAGGAAAGGAACCGGTGACTAGTCCTATCAAGAAGAGAAGGGCAATCATTTTGGAAGATGAAGATGATGAGAATGCTTTGCCCATCTCTGCTCTTGTCTCTCAATTTTCTGCACCTGTTTCAGCTGTTCCAGAACAACATTTTGCAGAAGAAAAAGAAGAGAAAGAAGAAGAGAAAGAGGAAGAGAAAGAAGAGAAAGAAGAAGAGAAAGAGGAAGAGAAAGAAAAAGAGAATGAGGAAAAAGAAGAAGAGGAAGAAGAAAAAGAAGAACAAGGGGAAGAACCGGCAAAGACAGATTCTCCAGCAGAAAAAGAGAATCAACGACATCCTGTCACTGAGGAAACTCCTCAGAAAGAAGAGTACTTTTCTCCTCCAGAAGACATTGAAACAGGGGGAGATACCCAAAGAGAATGTACTCCTCTTCTATTGACTTTTACAGAGGGAGATACCCAAACAGGTGCTAGTCGATCACCTCTTGATGCAGAAGATGTTCATGCTGCTCAGTTTCCTGAGGGAGAGGCATCATCTCCAAATATTGATCTCCCTGCTGATATTCACACCGGCTTGACTCCATCATCGGACCGAGTTGACGCAAGCACTCGGGACCGACAATTCGGGAGATTTTGGAAGGTTGCTTGACATCATCTTGGAGCTCAAAGGCCAAATCTATGCTATGGGGTATGAATTTCAGACTCTACAGAATGAGAATCATGCCATGTTCATCACCATGCATGATCAGCTTAAAGAGGTTCAGCGTCAGACTCAGGACACTGCCAAAGGCACTGCTCTTACTCAACTACAGGAAGATTTGAGGAAGCTAGAAGGAACTGTCAAGTCTATGGAGGACTTTCAACTTGTTCGCATTCCTCGTGCTCCTTGATTTTTTTTTTTTTTATGCTGAAAAAAAGGGGGAGAAGACTTTGCAGATTTCAAGCACATTTCAATTTCAAGACTCTATCCTCAAACCAAACCAAATCTTAAAATCTTCATTTTTAAACATTTTTGATTTGTTATGATTGTGATTGATATTTTGACTTTATCTTGAGTTTTTTGAATATGTGCTCATTATTGCATTACTTTAAGCTATTAAATTAGATAAAGATAGTAATGTCTGCACATGACTAATGAGGTTTCTGTGGATGCGAGATCTATGTAGTGGTAAGTACGTATGCAGGACATCTCGTGTACAGGATAACTTCTACTATTTTTATTCTAATCTTTTATGAGATATCAAAGCTTGCTTAAAAGTTGTATTGCAGGGCAATAATATTCAAATCCGCAGGAAAGTTTTGTCACCATCAAAAAGGGGGAGATTGTTGGATAAATTCTCTTAAGGTATTTTGAAGTTGACAAAACATTTTCCTCAGTCTAGTCTGAAGACTTACAGACTCTACTGGTAAAGTCTGAAGCTAGCAAGACTCATGTTTCAAAGTCTACTCTCATGGACAGTCTCCAGACCAACTTCTATTATGATCTTATATGGTTTTTACTCTAACGGCTAGAGAATATATTTCTACTAGATTCAGCACTAGAAGATCTTATTTTCGTAGTCGAATATGTATAGATTCTCTAAAGATTTCGCAACTTATATTTGGAAGGATCTACTTATGGAAACCAAGATTCTGATTGTATGGGCGAACATGATTGATGGGCTATCAACACTTACCTTAAAGAGCTCGAGATCTCTCTAATTGATTCTGTCCAACGGGTTGATTGGAAGAACTTCTTTGGAAGGTGCCAACGGTAATGAAGGCATGAAGAAGTATATAAGAGAGATGCTCCAGTTGTTGAAGGGTGCCGGATAGAAGAATTCCAAAGCCTGAATCTCCTTTTCTATTTTGTGATCTTATTATTCGAGCGTTATATGTAATCAAAAGAGAGATCATATTGTGGTGAGACCTTGAGGAAGTGTAGTAGAGCTTCTATACTGTGGACTCAAGAGTGTGAGACTGTAATCACTCTTTTTGATTCTTAGTGAAATCCAGCCAGAAGGGCTGTCCATGCGGGAGAGTGGACGTAGGCTTGGTCTAAGCCGAACCACTATAAATCTGGAGTCTTGATTCTCTATCCCTAATCATTTTATCTTTCATTACTTTCATTTGCTGCGATTGTTGGTTTTAATTCTTTAATCTCTCATTCGGATTAAATTGTTGAAATCGCTTTAATCACCTATTCACCCCCCTCTAGGTGCTAATTCTAGTCCTAACACCTGTTGCTTAATGCTCAACTGTTGCAATTGGTCGTACTCCCTAGCTGGAGTCATTACAACTCCGGGGACCTCCACTAAGACAGGCAATACATTCGTCTAAGGCACCAGAATGGGGTTTGGCTAAGTTAAACATAACCCTAAAGTATTCTCAAGTGATGTATTTTGTTGATTCACTAATGGAATGAATACTGTAGGACCACGATCAGCATTAGTAAGGACATGCTAGTTAATAGACCATTCAGCTTGCGTAGTTGTGAGAACTTCTCCTATTTGTAAGATTCTAAAAGGAGGCCAAGCCAATACAACTTGTCCTACATTACCTAATGTTACTTGAGAAGCTGATGATAAAGGAACATACCCTGTTGAAATAAGGATCTGCCCAATTTGAGGCTGAACTGGTCTTGTTGAGACTCCATGTTACCTTTGGACACATTCATGATAACTATTGATGATTAAAGGCCTAACAACATTGGTCATTCGTTTGATCATATAATCAGCAAGCTCATTTTGAGTCTTCAATTATTCACCTTATAGTAGTGAGCATGACCAGTGTGAGGTATGCCTGTCTTCTTTCTTCCACACGCTGCCTTGAAATATCAACTCCTTCCTCATGGACTTGATTTGTGGTTTCATTCTGCGGAAGCTGAGTTGATGATGACTTAGCTTGTGCATTGTTCTCAGCCATTAGTATTTGCTCACTAGTGGCGCTATTTAAGTTGATATGACTTTGAGTGTGTGCCATAGTACTCACTCAACTCAACACAATGGTCCCACCAAACATGCCAAAAACATGTTTTACCGATTTTGTTTCTCGTGAAAAATCTTTTACTAAACATGCGTTTTGGTTTTACAATAAGATACTCAGGTTCTGTGTTTGAATCCAGAAAGAGAATGTCAAATGTAAGGATAAATTTTATTCTTAACTTGTATATACAACATCGACAATTGATACTCAAATGACTCAAAGACTAACAGCTTCCAAGCATAGACTACACTAGAATTTAATCAACAATGTAATATGAATACAAGTAGCTTGATAGCCTACACTTTAGGCTCGAACTATGTCGAAATTTAATTTACGACACAATTTGTTTTAGGCATATAGCTGGAATTTAATCAACAGTAACACCCTTGGATGGGAAACACAATGCCAGAATTCAATTGACGACGTTGAGCTTGTGAAACAATACCGGGATTTAATCAACAGTGTTGAACTAGATAAAGAGATGTGCTAGAATTTAATTGACGACGGGAATATTGACTAAAATAAGATAAAGTAAAGATAATTAATGATAGTTGTTGTATTGTTCAAGGGGCTCTTTGTTGAACAAGTTGCGGTATTTATAGAGCGAATGGCAACCATCAGTCGGTTACTTCTCCTTGGGCACTACTCCTAGCACTCCTTACGTTTTCCTTTTCTTCTTGGCAACCTTTTCCATAAGCGACTATTTCCTAACTTGTTGACGACGCTTACACGACTTGCTTATTAAGTAAACAACGGCTTCCCTATTTTGTGCACATTTTGAGTAGCAGTTATTCTTGCCCGAGCACTAATGCTAATTCCACTTAAACTCTAAGTCTGATGCGTTGTTCTCATAGCCTAACACGTGGCAATAAATTACCTTGTTGTTGACTTAGGCGTATCGGTCTAGAATCCTATCAACGCTTAGCTCAAATACCCTCACAAATAAGTAAGACATGTGGGCTTTTACGACCACCATATGCCGTCTGGAGGCAGGAGCTACACTGTTTTAAATGTCAAAATCATACATTAGATCTAGGGCAAGCCCTTAATGTCAAAATGACAAAACAGTAAAGGGACAACTATTTAGATTCAATCGCCAAATGTCCTTCCAATTCTTAGCCTATGAAAGGAACCTCTTCGCTCGAGAGTCCCTAGAAAGCCTTCCCCGCCATCATTTGGATGGGCCGAGGCTATATGGGCTTAGGCCTTTTGATGGCTGTCATTTTGTCTGCAACGTCCTCCCACGTTTTTTTCTTTTTTTGGGTGCCCTCAACTTTCACTATCAAAATGAGGTGTATCACCTTTATTATTGCCCTTGTGGTTAGCACATGACAACATGGATAATTTTGGATGTCAACATCTTCAAAGTAGTCTTACTCTTTAAAGAGGAAGCTTTGGCCATAGCCACTACAGTGGGCTTTGTGTTGTACATTTCCTTCTCATAAACCTCTAGCATACCTTATAACTCAACAAATTTTTTCTCCATTTTATGCATGTGGAAGTTTTGGACAAATCCAGAAAATGAATTGGGCAAGGACTAGAGTATTAGATCCACGGCTAATTCATTATCCATAGTAAGATTTAGCTTGGCCAACTCCTTAATATGCTAAATCATTTTCAAAACATGATCATTCACCGATAATTCCTCAACCATCATCATACACTACAATCTTTTAGATATCTCATTTCTAGATATTTGACCATTCTCATTGAAGAACTCCTTCATATGCACGATGACTGGGTAAGCACTTTTTATATTCTCATACTTCTTATGTAACTCATTATTCATAGAAGCATGTATGACCTAACTTTTATGTCATCTTTACATCACTTATCATAAGTTTTGCGTTCCTCTTGGATCCCATCGTAGGAAAGTTTTATGGCAAGTCTGATCAAGCACATACTTGATTTCTTTAGATTTGAAAACAATTCTCAAATTCCTTACCCAATCGGTATAGTTATTGTTAGGGAAATCCCTTATGATGTTTTGAAGATGACAAAATAAATCAAAGGCTACTAACATGTTTGATGGTTGAGTAATAGACTATGCAAATGATTGAACATGTAAAGGATATTGTCAAAGTCTGAAGACGGCCAAAAAACTAAACGGAACACATGTCCAAAGTATATTTTGAAGATTTCCAGATTTCTGTGTCAAAGTCCGAAGACTGCGAGACTTTAGTGTCAAAGTCTGTTCTATATCAGAAGTCTGTCAACTCTAACAAATTCCGCATGAACGTGAATGAAGAACCAAAAGAGACTCTATGCTGAAGCTGAATCGAAGACAGACTCTATGTCTGAAGCCGAACCGGAAGACAGACTCTATGCTGAAGCGAACATAACAGATCGTGTTCAGACCTTAAAGCTAAATCTGTTCAGACCCAGATTGCAAAGTCTATCGCAGTCAGACTCAGATTGTAAAGTCTATTGCTTTCAGACTTTACATCCAGATTCGACAGAACGTAACACAAGCCCCGAAGATATAACGGCTAGTGATCTGGTTTGGATTCTACATCAAGATTGATTTGATTGACTCAATCTAATTAATTGACAATTAGATCTTGAAGACAAGAACTTTCTATATGAAGAAGCTTTACTTATGGAAACCAAGATTTCGTTTGTATGGGCGATCGGAATCAATTTGGGATTCTACCTTTGTCACTCAACGGCTACCAAATCTTCTTGATACAGAGCTATCCAATGGGTATATTGGAAGACGATCCTCAAGATACTGTCCAACGGTTAGTTTGGAAGTGGATGAGTATTTAAGGAGATGAAGGACCGATGAGCAAGAAAGAGATAGAGTGTAGAATTTATAATTCCAAAGTCTGAGCGATCTTCTATCATTCACTTGTCTCTCGTGAGCTTAAACGTTTGTGATCTTGAGAGAAATACCAAAAGAGTGACTTAGTGAGATAGTGTGATCTACTATTAAGTGTTTGCACTCAAAGTTGTAATCTCTTGTTGATTGCATAGTGGAATCCAGCCAAGAAGGCTGTTAGCGTGGGAGAGTGGACGTAGGCTTGGATTAAGCCGAACCACTATAAACTTGGAGTCTTGATTCTCTATCCCTAATCCTTTTATCTTTCATTACTTTCATTTGCAGCGATTGTTGTTTTTAATGCATTAATCTCTTATTCGGATAAAATTGTTAAAATCGTTTTAGTTACCTATTCACCCCCCTCTAGGTGCTAATTCTAGTCGTAACAGTTATGTCCCGTCAAACAATTCTTGTCAATTATAGAAGCAAGTGTGTCTGTCGTAACCATTCTTAGAAAAATAACAATACTTTGCGCAGAAAATTTATATTGTTAACCGTTATCTTTCAACAAAATATTTCATTTTGGCCTTTGAATGAAGCATAACATTTTATTGTTCTTATTCGGATCCAATAATCCTTAGTATGAGAAAAGGTAATCTTTGTTGGGAAAAGATCACTAAAGGGGATTTGAGTCTTACTAGTTCATAGCCTACCGCACTTGAAAGTTATTGGTTTTCTATGAACTTGGTTAGTGGATCACCATATCTAACGTATTACATGCAATTCCCAATCATACCTTCTACCTTTAGATCATGAAAGTTTCACCTAATAGTTATAAGCTTCATAATTGTAGATAAGTCTAACCCATCATCTCGTGCGAATATTGAACACAAATGATTCCTTACCTAACAGTTATTGGAAATCATTCGGCCTAAACTCCACACCATCACATGTATAATAGAGCGGTCCTATATTTTTTAATGGAAATTGACCCTAATGTATCCATGACTGGTCAATTAACCACCAGAATATAGGAACAAACCACGATGATGGTAGGCCACGAGTTCAAACACTCGTTTCAACTTAAAGTCATAAATAAGAAGGCTTGCTTTGTTATCAATGGTCTCACTTTGCATATTAATCAATTAATAGGCATATCAAATTAAAATTTGAAGGCCACTCTAAAAAGATGCTCCTCACAAATGAGAATTGATCATCAAATCATAAAAATAACACGAACCAATCAACAATTAAGAGCACAAAAATGTCTAAAGATTAGCTTTGATACCACTGTTGGGATTTTGTCTTGAAAAAGAAGAACATGTGCTTAGGTAAAATACAATAAAAAACGATATGCAGCGGAAGCAAAAACACCATACATAGAACTCTTTGACATTGTTCTTGCAATTTAATAAGAAGCACATATAAGTGAAAATGAGACTAATCACATTACCCTTGTAAAAATTTTGGTTTTAATGTTTTTCAGATTCTAACCACCAACATTTGATGTCTTCGCATTGTTGGTTTTTATGTTCTTCATATTCTGACCATGAATGTCTAATCTCCTCATAGCATTGCTGAAGTATTTTGGTTATGATGTTTTTCAGTTTCAACCCCACAAATGTTGAGCCTCTAGTTCAAATACACCACCAACTCACGTCAAATGGTAGAGAGAAACTTAAGAGAGCTCACAACAACAATTGTGCTAGAAATTGCTTTCACGGTGAGACTAATTTGATTGATCATTATTATCACTCATGATCATAGAATGACCCTTTCTCAATTGCCCTATATAATTGGTCACATATCATATTCATTTAATTAATTCGACTTATTAAATCTAAAACCATTTAGAGCATTAACTCGGTCGTAAAATTTGAGCTCACTTCAAACTATAAATCTGGATGTACATTCTGAAATAGTTTCAGAGCATTAATTCGGGCATTAATTCTATAACCGTTATAGAATAGTTCCAATTGCAACTAATCTTATGGACTCATTCATATAAATGTGATAATGAATGAATATTTCTTTGCCATCAAATAAATATTGCAATTTAAATCCCTAACATGTAACTATTACATGGTTGCTTTATGGCATCGGTAGCTCATTGATATGGTTAAGAATAATAAAGCTGAAAACAGAATGTGTATTTCGATGTATTGGTACATAATACATGAGTCTATTTATAGGCTTATTGGATAACTATTTAAGGAAATAAGATAAACATAATACCAAATATTCAATTAAGGATGTGCACAATTAAAGGAGATATATCATAATTCTAAGAGATATGCATAATTGAGTAAAATGGCAAAGGCTATTACTTGTCAACAATTGTGTTTATGATATCATCGTTAACAATTCAACATTGAGCTTCATATTAACGCCATGTCAATAAAAAGGACTTGGTTATTTTTTAGAGCTGACACAGAATGAGTTTCTCGCCCTTTTGATGAGTAAAATTAATTTTCCTTTAGTGTCTCAAACACATGCTCACCCACAAACCCTAACCTCATCACCTGTTCGCCTCTGACGTCCATCCCCATCACTGGCGTAGCCACCCCCCCAATCCTCGGCGTCCCTCCCTCCCCGGGGGTGAGATTGCTGTGGCTGGTGAAACTAGGTGTCACGTATGCACAACAAAATGTTAACTATGACAGCCACCTCTTGCGCTCTCATAAGGACAAAGTCCCACGCAGCATTAACACATTTCTACATCCTAACGCTATAAAAGGAGAGTTTATTACTCGTCAAATTCCACACTGGAGATGGGAGGGAGCTTATAATTGATCCTTAGATAAACTTATCTGCCAAATAATGATAGGTTCAACCACTGGGGTTTACTCGAGTGGCCACCCTTCCAATAAGGAAGAGGGAGGTGGGGGGTTCGAATCCCCACCTTCTCAAGGAGGGTTGGGGTGGGGATGAATTAGTTTCAGGAGCGGGTTTCGACTCTCACGCCTTGCAAGGAGACATGGCAAAAGTCTGAGAGTGAAAATTAGAATAGGAGTAGAGTATGACCGACAAAAAAAAAAAAATAATGATGGGTTCAACCTTGAAAAAAATAGCAAACACAAAACTAAGTGTGAATATTGTCACGTCCCTATATCACGTCCTGCAAGATTTTCTTATAAAGTCACTCGAGTCTTTTGTAGCATAAATCTATTAGTTAAACAATGCTGTCGCGTCATGCTTGAACCAATGACTCTGGCAAGCATGCCATATATCCAAATGGTGTCGACTGTGTAACGAGGACCCTAGATTTAAAAAGAACATCTTCCACTTTCTATCCCCACATGGTCATGTTTCCAAAGGAAACGAACTTGCTTTGTTTTAGGGGTTCACTACTGTCTGAACAATCGCAGCTCAAAGTTTGGAAACGACAAGTCTTGTCCCCTATGAAATGGTGCGCAGCCGTATCAAATGATGATGATACAATATCCTTGCAAGGGGATAAGGTTCCCATTGCCAAGCTGTCATCGCAGCAGTCATCCAAATGATGAATCTGCGAAAGGGCAACCCGATCAAAGTTAGTATGTTTGACCCACGAATAAAATAATCTGATGAAAAGATAGGTTGGATGGGTTGGATTGGATTTGCACGAGCGACTGCTCGTTCTTGAGATAATCTTTCGCTTTTTCGTTTTAGATGGTGCCAAAGAGACTAGAAACAATTTGGTCTAGTTGGAGATATCCATCTAGCGCAATACGGTAGATGCTATAACAAAGCACTAAAATCTATCGAGTGCAGAAGAGAGAGATCGAGTAAATACACATGAAAAGACGTCATAGTGAATTAGAACTTTTACTACCCAAAAAAAAAAAAATTTAAATTAGAACTTAAGGTATGAATTCTTTATGGTTTGGGTAACGTTAATAGCATGTAGCCATATTCTTTTGGGAAAATTACCACGAAAAATCCTAAATCTATTGTAATTATACCAATCTAGTTTATCCGGCTAAATTTAGCTGGTTGGCTCGATGTGATATGACTGATGCTTTGATGTGGATAATTTTTAATAATATTTTAATTTCTTTCAAAATTTTAATTTCTTTTTTTTTTTTCTTTTGTTGGTGATCGACTAGAGAAAGAAGAAGAGGAAAAAGTAAAGAGAAAGAAAAGAAAAATAAAGGAAAAATAAATAATTTGAAAATAATATTATTGAAATAGTTCATGTCAACACCGGTCATATCACGTCGGTATTGGCCGGACAAATTTGATCGAATGAACTGAATTACATAAATGCAAAACCTTTATGACTTAATTAATTAGCAAAAAAAAAAAAAAAAAGGTTTTTGATACAATTACAATAGATTTAATAATTTTTTGATAATTCGCTCTATTCTTTCCGTTGTCAGATTCGTAGCTTCCAAAACTTAATCCATATATTTGCAATTTCGTTGACAGAAAAGAAGCAAATTCCACTTCGAAAGGATGTTCTTGCGTATCCCAAGCCCAAAAGTCCAAGGTCGATCCTAAAAGTCTTGAAGCCCATTAAAAAATAAATTAGACTCCCATTTCGCTCATAAATAGATTGAGGCAAGAGGAAAAACATATATGCTGGTTGTCGTATATCGTATGTTGATTATCCAACGCGAGACTCCATGTAGACTATATTCTCCACAAAGTTTCCTCCGATTGTCTTTGATTCGTTGGTTATAAGTTATGGACTTTATTCACATGCAAACATAACTAAAATTAAAAATCGGTACAATGTGCATGTTTCTACACCGATCAAGACATGGTTGGAAGAAATTCCCTCCAGCTTTCGATGGAGAAAAACATGGCCCTTTCACTAACATCCTCGTGCGCTTGCCTTAATTAATCGGTACCCTTACATATGAGCTTTCTATATTAGGCTGAATCTCCCTCGATCCAAAGTCGCGCGTACTTACACACCAACATGTCTGAATACAAAGCAAGCCTCCGCTTTGGTAATAGCAAACTCAACCAGCATACACGAGTATCCAATAAACTGACTTGCTAGGAGTCGCAATCGAGAATACAAAACATCGAGCATTTGCACTTGTTAAAATATTTAAGGAGTAACTGTATTTAAAGTTTTAAAACTTGTTATAAAAGTGCAATTAAGTTTGAAAATTTATAATAAAAAAAAGTGTAATTAAGTCTTAAAACTTATAAAATTTGTACAATAAAGTCCTTTTCATTAACTCCTTATAAGTTGGTTAACGAAAAATGTTGATGCGGCTTTCATTTATTATTATTTTCTTTCTTTTATGTGGCGATGAACGTTGCTAAAACATGAACGATATTATTTTGGTCTAGATATGATTTTTTTTAATACACATTTTAATTAAATTATGTTAAAAATAAGCATTTTTTTTTAAAAGCCATGAAAAAGAAAAGAAATAAAAAGGGGAAAACGAAGGTGGCTGACCCACTATCATTGCCGCTTGCCGACGATGGTGGGGGAATGGTTGGTAAGGGCCCATACAAACCTCCACCACTTGCTACCCTCAATCAGACCTAGGTGAGGACCGACGACTCTTGCCTGATTTGGGTGACGGCTGTGACCCTTGCCTACCCATGGCCGGGGCTCTATTCTTCTTCTTCTTCTTCTTTCTATTCTCTTCATATTTTTATAAAGTTTGGTTATTTTTTAATATAACTCAAACAAATTTTGCATTAAAAAATCAAATTTGGACTAAGATGACATCATTTTTGTTACGTCAATATTTTCCATTAACCAAATTGGATAGAGTTAATAGAATGATTTAATTTCAACGATTTGACAAGTTTTAAGATTTAATTGTACCTTTTGAAAGATTTAGGACTTAAATGTACTTTCATGACAAGTTTTAGGATTTCTATTACACTTATCATAATATTTAAATATCAAACTGCATTCATTGAACAGTTTAAACTTTTAGAATACTTGGTTTTGATTCTACAAAATTTCACATTGTATCACAATAAAATGTCTTGAGTTCAAATCTTTCTAAGCCCATTCTTTACCTCACCCCAATATTTCCACAGGTTACTCTTAAGCCAATGTCCAGCTATGTAAGGAGAAGTGTTAATGGTAGTGATTCCACAAAATTTTACTGGACTAATCTACAAGTTCCTTCCATATAAATCACAAATAGAAGCCATCAATCAATCATCGACTCTAATATAGCTTGGTTTGAACGCGTCAACAAAATTTCAAGGGAAGCCCCAATTAGATTAGCTTAAATGTGTTGGTTATAGGCCAAATAATTCATATTAAGCTAATTATCCGATCCGTGATTCTGTTTTACTAACATCCTCACACATTGCAATCAGATTAGCTCTAATGTGTAACTCATTTAGTTATAGGCTAAATAATCCATGCCATACTAATTATCCGATTCGACAACTGTGTTTAAACTAACATCCTCGTACAGTCGCACGTTCCCTTTATAAATTCTCCAGATTATTTTTCGAACTGTATTTTCTCTTTTCACGAGAACAGAAGTACAAGGGAGCCCAACCAATGTTTTGTGGCCAGCATAAAAAAACCAAAAGTCGGTGCTTCAACATATCACAAGAACTCGTCGGTTGAGGCAATTCTTGATAATGGCACAAAAAAAATCCTATTGGTACAGATGCCATGGGTCGAACTCTAATCCATAATTGCCTAAATTGACCTCAACAAACTATATGTAAAATGATGAATAAAGAAGAGAAGAAAAAAAAATGAAAAGAAAATTTCTCAGATCACATTTAAAATGCATGCTTTATTTTATCTTCACCTGGGGTCCTGCAATCCTCTTTGACTCCATCCTTTTATGCGTTGCAACAAAACATCAGAACCTTTTGACTAGATGATTTCTAGCTTAATCGAACTCGAAAGCGTTTAACTTGATTCAGTAGATTCTTGTCCTTTTAACCCTAGAGCATCAGATGCATATTCCAAACTACACGTCGTATGTTAGGGTTTCTGATTTAAAGTATCAAGGGTTAGAGCTTACTGGGTAGTATATCCAATGTAGAATCTGTCGTATCAACTGTTGATTGGGAGTGACCAATGGACCGTTTCCTTCGTGGGATCCATCATTGGACCAATCATCGAACAAACATGTGAATCACATTGAAAAGTTACGGTCCGAACTTAATCCATAATCTAGAAGTAGGATCAATTATATCATTCAAAAGGGTTGGATGGCGATCGGTTTTATCTTTTGCCCATCGTCACTCGAAGAAGGCGTACTATATTCCTGAGAAGATTATTCCACAAACTTATTTTATGTTAATCAAGGGACACGTGGGTTGAGATCTCAACTACTTGGCTTTCGTTTCTGTGTGTAGTCGAGAGCTTTTAATTTATTTATTTTCCTTTATATTTCCCCCACTTTTTTTTTTTTTGGTTGGTATATTTCCCCCACTTCACTTTGAATACAATAAGCCCACCTCTATCTGTCTCGCCCGCCAAACATACAATAAAAGTGCCTTCCATTCCAAACACTCTATACCCTTTTTCGCTTTCTTTTTTGTATATTGAACGGTCGTCGTTTTTGGAGCAGTCATTCAAAGGGAATTGATAAGGGTGCTACAGATATGTGAAAAATATCGCAGGTTTATAATTTTTTTTATTTTTTCTTATTCTATTGTTTGTTTGGGTAATTGTAGTCCAAGAACTCAATTTCATCACGGCGCCGAAACATCCCATGCTCCTCTCGGCCTCGCTTCTTTATAAATTCGTCATCCAGCTCTCTCACTCCCCACATCTTCCACTTGCAATATCCATGTAAAACTTTTTGAGTGCTCTCTCTCTCTCTCTCTCTCTCTCTCTCTCCCTCCGAAAATCCACCGCAATCGTCACATTTCTGTCTCCAGTCCACTTCAACCTCTTGCACTGAGCTTGCTTAAGAACGAACCACTTCGACAGTACCCTCCATTAAAATAGCCTCATAAAATCCTTCAATCTTTCCCACGAGTAACACAAAGGGATGAAGAGCCTAAAAAGCTGGCCTGAGCCGGTCGTTCGGGTCCAATCCCTATCGGAGAGCGGCATTAGGGCGATCCCTGACCGCTACGTGAAGCCACCCTCCGACCGGCCATCGGTTGTCTCCTCACCCATGGTCAAGGAGGTCAACATCCCTGTCATCGACCTCAAAGGCCTCTTCGTCGGGGCCAACACCCCCAGCGGGCCCGACGACCCGACCCTGAGGCAGATCAACGAGGCGTGCCGCAACTGGGGGTTCTTCCAGGTGGTGAACCACGGGGTCGACCCGAAGCTGATGAGGATGATGAGGGAGAGCTGGCGGGAGTTCTTCCACCAGCCGGTGGAGGCGAAGCAGCGGTACGCAAACTCCCCCTGCACCTACGAGGGGTACGGAAGCCGGCTTGGCGTCGAGAAAGGGGCGGTTCTCGACTGGAGCGACTACTACTTCCTCCATTACATGCCTCAGTGCCTGAGGAACCACGAAAAGTGGCCTGATCTTCCACCATCGTGCAGGTAATAGTAGCAACAGTACTCACGGTCATCATGACCTAATAATCTAAGTTTCTGGATTTATTTATTGATTTCTTATCTCGGGGTCTTGGTAGTTTCTTGACAAAAGTAGGTTTTTGGATGGGCATTGAAAACGTGATGGAATGACTTGTATATATTATTTTATCGAAAATGGGGCCCCAGTGGCGACCCTGATAGGCACGCTATGGTGTAGTCATAGAGCGCATGGAGGTTTTGCTTTTTCCGCTATGCGTTTTCCCATAGTGGACTGACTTGTTGTCGTGAGGTCGTGGCAATAACGGGTGGGGTCGGGCTATGTATGGTGGGACTTTATGGTGCACGTGGTGTTAGGGGTTAGGGATGGAATAACACATAAAGAAAATAGATGACGGCATACTTACTCGAGATTGGTGAAGATTTTCCAAATATTTTCAATCGGGTGTTCGATCCTTTTCTTTTCTTTTCTTTTTTTGTGGGATATTGGGTTGTTCGAGAAACCTTGGATTTGAGGACCAAATTCAAGGGATTAGGAGTTCTTTTCCTTCCAAAATTATAAAATATATGTACTACTGTCATCTTCACGAGTTAGACTAGAAGAAAAGACAAAAGGAAAAAGGTAGAGAAGATGGGCGAGTCTGTCACGGACGTTACTGGGACAGGATGGCCAGTCAAAGAATTCATTTTACATTGTTTGAGGGAGGGGGGAAAATGGCTAATGATTTATCACTAGTTACTATTGACATTTGACCTATTGTCCTTTTATCTTTTTCAATCCGAATTGCTCAATTTCCTATACAAAAGTGTCGGAGACAAAAACTGAGATGAACGGTGTATCTCTTTTGTCTATTTCACCACTCCACACCCCTCCCCCCGGCACGGGGGGCCCAAAATAAAAAAGAGAGAAAAAATGCAGAAAAGAAGCAGCTAATGACGATGTAATAGAAAAGAGTTAAATGCATGTCGGGTTTTTTTTTAAGTTATTCAATTTCACACGATTTTTGCAATTTGGTCTGTACGGTTCATTTCACTCAAGAAACATTACTCATCTTCAATAATCTTGCATAGGGCAGGGTGAAAATTTTACGCATCGACCTTGTAATCGGTGGAGTTCGCCTTGTCCAAAGATATTACTTATCCTCAATGACTTTTCCCAATGGAAAGCCTCAAAATAATATAAGATTGAATAAAGAGTTGAATAAAGAGGCATTGAATTGGGATCTCCACTTTGAGCGAGAAAAGATGGGGACAATCTTATCTTGAAGGGTCTCGATTGTCTAAATAAGGCAAGAAGGTCCCAAATTAGCAAGATTCTGTTTCGAAATTGGCTTAGAAAATCATGGAATTTTGCCAGCAATAATTTAGGCCATACCCTTTGTCCTTCTCTACTTGAATCATTGAATGAAGATATGAAGGTCCTCTCTCTCTTTCTCTCTCGACTGTTCTAGAGCTACTACAACTTCATTTTCCTGCTCTCTCTTTTGTTTTTTTCGTGCCATACAAGTTTGTTTCTAATCCCCCTTATCTTCATTAGAGTCCAAATCGAGCTTTCAATTTGTTTTTGGTTGCGAATAGAAATGTGCTTTTTAGCAGCCAACAAGGAGAGACATAGAGGAGGGAGTACAGTCAGAGCCTAATTTTATTCAATATATTCATTTGAAAAAAAGAATGAATATCTGTTTAGTGCTCAAAGTACATACATCACTCTCGACTATGTAGAGGGTTATCCATAAGTTCTCCTCCCACCCGACAATAATCCATAAATTACACATTTAATCGAGTGATTGGAAGATAGCCGATTAAGTAAACTAACAAGCAACTTATGTTCAAGTTCATGTACTTTTTGGTAGATTAGGAAGTAATGAGAGTAAGAATCCCAAGTCCATTCGAGAGCGTTAGTTCGATTGGGAATATGACTAAGATTTGACGTCTCAAAAATCACGAAAGTAATTTGGGAAACGAATTTTGGGTTGCAGGGAGCAGATTGCGGAATATAGCAAGCAGGTGGTGGAGTTAAGCGGAAGATTGATGAAGATGTTGTCCCTCAACTTGGGATTGCCGGAGGACTTCTTACAAAGAGGTTTTGGAGGGGAGGACATCGGGGCATGCCTGAGGGTCAACTTCTACCCGAAATGCCCGCAACCAGACCTCACGCTGGGCCTCTCTTCGCATTCGGACCCGGGCGGCTTGACCCTCCTTCTCCCGGACGAGAATGTCCCCGGCCTCCAAGTCCGTAGAGACGAGAGCTGGGTCACCGTCAACCCGATCCCCGACGCCTTCATTATCAACATCGGCGATCAGATGCAGGTCTCTCTCTCTCTCTCTTTCTCATATGACTTCTGTCTATAAATGAGCATCGATTCTACTTCTTGTGATTACGCGGTACATAAGATAGACAAATTGAGAGTTCATATTTTTGAAATTGTAATGTTGTAATTTGGATTCACATCCAACGCCTCTCTATGGTCATATTACTTAAATGCAATTCCTTACGAATTTCCAAACATGGAAAAGCATAATCAATATATCATTTGATAATGACGAAAAAATTAGGGAAATCAAATATTTTAACGGGTCTAGAACAACCATGAAGCATATCTATCGTTTTTGTCGTTTCTTACCCTTAATTTTGATCAAAACTAAATGTGATTTATCGTGTTCAATCATTAGGTCTTGAGCAATGCGATCTACAAGAGCGTGGAACACAGAGTAATAGTGAATTCTGCAAAAGAGAGGGTTTCACTGGCCTTCTTCTACAACCCCAAGAGTGACATTCCGATTGCACCTGCCTCGGAACTGGTGACCGAGGACCGTCCCGCCCTCTACCCGGCCATGACCTTCGACGAGTACCGGCTCTACATAAGGACCAAGGGTCCACGTGGGAAGTCCCAAGTTGAATCTCTCAAATCCGCAAGATGATGAACTATAAATCCCAATCAATAATGCCATTTTAATGAGTTGTTTGTCATTTTCGAGATGAAAAAAATTAGATGATCAATTTCGATTATATATAATTTGAAGGAACTTGCTTTATCTATGTTGTATCGATGGAGAAAGGTGAATAATCTTAGGTGCTCCCAAAATTTGACATTGTTCTTGTTGGGCCTTAGGAAATTATTTGGTGAAAAAAACAATGAAATTATATGCTTTGAGTTCTCACGTCTTACACACGTGAATATATGCAATGACATTCTATTGCAGAAATAATTTATTGTACACAACAAACGGAAAACGGGGGACATGTCAAGCATCAGATTATGTAGTTTGTTTGATCGGTATGGCCTATGACCTTGAGAAGAGCATTACAAAAATTCCACTATACATTGAACGGCAATGAAGATCGTAGACATACTAAAATCCTCCCATGTTTTTCGATTCCAAAAATCCACTCAAATGACTAACAAGCTCATCTCTTTGTCTAACATCAATTAGGAAACTCAAATATATTAGTTCTCTAATTAAGCACACCCATTACATCCACATCCCATGCCCGGTTCATATTGAATTCTAGGTGATGCTGAAAGGTGGGGGACCTAGACGTTGGTTTGTATACCAAAACTACCATTTCATGAATTCTTCTTCAGTACTCTGTTTTGAGAAGTCATGACTACCCTGTCCGAGCACTACAGATGCAAAGGGTGCCGAACGTCTTGTCACAGGGAAGTCTTTCACAGATTCCCCATGACATGCTTGATATTTGGTTACAACAGCAACTCGAAAATCACAGGTTTGCTTCCCCGGTTTTGTCCTCTTTAGTTCACGATTTTTCCTTTTTTTTTCTGTTTTCAAAATCAAATTAGGAACTTTGATGCTCGTGATTGCTGCCCATATGGTTCAAGGTCTACTCTTCTCTATGGTCTTTATTTCATGTTCAAACTTGAATGGTGTACTCAGAACTTGCAGCACTTGGGGGTTGGGGCTCGTCATCGGGCGAGCATCACCACCCTCACATGCATGGCAAGGATCGCTGCCCTCGACAGAAAATTAGGGGGCGATGACACCACCCTGTAGCTCAAACCTCTCTCTCAATCAACTTGTTCGCCAAAATACGGCCCATCCCTTGTTTTTGTAGCCGAGAATTACGAAGTGATTAAAATTGGCTCAAAGCTCCGTTGGTGCTTGATTTAGATGCCGACAAACATCAAAGTTCCTATAGGCGTCTCAATCACTAATCCTAGCCTCGATTCCGACGCCATCGATGAAGAGCACTCTGAAGGTTGCATATCAGAGTGCACCGAGAGAGACTAAGACGAGGAGCAAGTATCTCTCCGTTCAAAGTTTTCTTCATCTTAAGTCTTCTCCATTGTCCTCAAGTCGCCAGAAAACCGCCGCCGCCAATGCTTTCTGTTGTGCTCATAGCCATGCCGAGCCGACCTTTGTTTGCCCCTAGTTTCAGATGCCATCGTTGAAGAGCTCATGCCGTGGCTGCCATTACTTCACTTTGTTAAATCCAATCGTCAAAGTTGCTTTAGGGACTTTCTTTTTCGAGTTTCATTCCTCGATCGTTTCAGGGAGTTCTTCTATACTCGATCAATTGTCCTTGGCTTCATCAATTATTGTTCTAAATATGGTTTGCAAATTTGGGGATATGGCTTAATTTATCCAAATTAGGGTTTACATTTGGGGCAAAAACGTAAACGACGTTGTTTGAGACTATTACTGCTAATTGGGCACTATAGTAAGCCACAGGTCAGAAAAACTAATACAACAATTGCTGCGTCGAATTTTTGAGGACGAAAATTGAAATTGGTACTTAAGTAGTAATATTGAAGTGATATGATGAAAAATTTTGACATCAAAATGAGCGTTATAAGGAATTTATAGTGCATCTAGTATCATTTTCCCAAGAAAAACTTAACTTTCAGTGAAAGTTGTGGAATTTGGCTTAGAATTTGGCACAAATTTTCATGCTTCTGGCACTTTTTTTAGAGATAAAAATAATAGAATGGAGTACTATGGTGATGGGTCTTACAGTCGCTCTCCCAGGGTTTACTCACCGGCTGTCGGCTTACGGGGTTCCCTAGGTTACAAAAATAAAAATAAAAATAAAAATAATAGAATGAAAAATTAGGGCTGGAGTCAAAGGTGATCGATTTTAGGAAGGGTTGGTTCTGAATTTAGGACTTGAAACTTATCCTATTAGAACCAGTTCTCAATTTTTAGAAACTTGGAACGTATCTTATTTTCCCTAGAATTGATCGTGGAACCTACCATATTTTTTGGGTCCGGTTTCAAGGTCTATCCGAGAACTTTCTTTTGTTCCTTTTTTTTACAACAAAATAGTATGAGTAACAAAATGGTTCAAAATAAAAAATGAATGAGGGTGAGAGAGCAAAAGTGAGTTAGGATCAAGTGAGGCGAGTTGTGAGCAAGTAGGGTGAGTCGAGAGGGAGAGGGAGAGGGAGAGGGAGAGGGAGAGAGAGAGAGAGAGAGAGAGAGAGAGAGAGAGAGAGAGAGAGAGAGAGTCGTGAAGTGTTTGAATGAGATTAAAGAAACCAAAGAAAAAGAGAGATAGAGAAAAAGATGCCAAAAGAAAAACTAGAGTTTATAGGTTTTATCATACTAGTTTAGAGAGAGAGAGAGAGAGAGAGAGAGAGAGTCGTGAAGTGTTTGAATGAGATTAAAGAAACCAAAGAAAAAGAGAGATAGAGAAAAAGATGCCAAAAGAAAAACTAGAGTTTATAGGTTTTATCATACCAGTTTCAAATTCAATTCAATTCCCGGATGGTTCTTCATGCGAAAGAGGGAAATGAACCGGTTTTTAGGGTGGTTCAATTTGGTTCTCGGGTAGAACCAGTTCGATTGTTCGGCCCTAAACAAAGTCAACCATTGAGGAAAAATTGATATGATAGTTATGGAGAATTATAGTTTGCCTCCAAGTTTTTAAAATTGTATGAATTTTCCCATAATGTTTCAGTTTTCTTTATCCCTCTTGTTCTTTGAAAACTTGTTGCAATATCCCCTCACACTAATTGTATAATAAATTTTTGGGATACATACACTAAAAGTCTTATATTTTTTTCACGAAAATGCAATTGAGTTTGAAAACTTTCAAAAAAACGTAATTAAGTTCAAAAACCTATAAAAAAAAATGCAATTGAGTCCTAAAATTTTGAAAAAGTGCAATCAAGTCTTCAAACTTAGTAAATTAATCTAATCAAATCATTTTATTAATTGCACATTTTGAAAATTTTAGAAATCAATTACATTTTTATGATAAGTTTTAGATAAGTTTTTGGACATAATTATACTTTTTGAAAATTTTAGGATTCAATTGTACTTTCTGTACAAATTTTATAAATTCTAATGTACTTACTCCTAAATTTTTATGGTAATTAAGAGGAAGATATAGAATATAGAGAAAACCAAAAAGGAGGAATGGCGAGTGACAAAGTGGGGTCGAGGTTAGGGGTTGTCTAGTGGTGGTTGCGCCCATTTCCGCCACCATTATGGCGTTGGCGATAACAACTATTATTGTCGCTGGAAGTGCCCTCCCCAAGAGTATTCTTTCACCTTAGGGGGACGCAAGGACTAGGGGTGTGCATGGTTCGAGTGGGCGGTTCCCGACCTAGAACCGGGAACTGTTTGCTAAGAACTAGTTCCGAAAGATTGAAACCGGGAACCACCCTCTAGTTGCATGGATCCACCCAGGAACCGGACCGCCAGTCCAGTCCGGTTCCCTGGTGGATCCATAGAACCAATCCAATCTCCGTGCCTTCCACTTTTCGCCTTCCCCATATCTACTTATTCAGGCTCTCCTGAACATGGTAGCTTTATTCTCCTCAAGTACTAGCGTCGTGGTGGTGGCGGTCGCAACCCTCGCGCCTGCTTCCGTCCCAACCACCACCACCATCTTCGCCACTGCCTCGCCGTCTCCCAGAGTTGACTTTCTTGGCCATTTTATAGCAAAATGCTATGAGCCAAATGCAATCGTGAAGCCCAGATTCGTTTCAAAGCTTGAGGAGCGAAAATGGAGTGGATGCTTTACAAAGCAGCAGCTAAAGGAGATGCGGCTTCTCTGCTCGATGAGACATTACATGTAGTAGCAATGCTTCGACATGAAAAATTTGTTGATGAGATTCCAAATCAAAAACCCGAGCTTGTAGGAGAGTTGGATTCTCGGAAACTTTCACCCCTACACCTCGCAACAACAAAAGGTTAATTGTCGAACGTAAATGCGGATATGTGCTACACCCGTGACAAATATGGAAGGAACCCTCTTTACAGTGCAACATCGGTCCGGTTCGGGTGGGTGGGTGGGCGGATCCGCCCATGGAACCCGGAACCGGACCGTTACCCACCGGTTCCTATAAATTGGAACCGGGAACCGGATCAGTTCCCTTAAGAACCACCGGTTCCGGGCGGTTCTAGTCCGGTTCCGGATGGTCTGGCGCAGTCCCGGTTCTTTTGCACACCCCCAGCAAGGAGACACAAAAAATTGTTACAAGAAAACAAGGATAATTTAACAAAAAAGTCCATAAGTCGAGTGATTTTTCATGTCCGATCACCTGAACTCAATGTCTAGTTTCGAATGCGGCATCCATTTAATTTACCTTGTAAAATAGCCATAATGATGTTTGCATTATTAGAATAATTCAGAATAAAAGGAAAAATATTTGTTGATGAGGAGGAAGTTAATCTAAGTAGGAGAACCAGAAAATATGAAATAGTTGTAGAAATACCATGGATGTAAATTGCATAAATTTTGAAAAGTTAAAAGTGAGCACCCTCACTCTAAATTTTTCAAAATTTCGGAAGAGTGAGGGGGCTCACTCGCAACTTTACTAATTTTGGGACTTGATTGTACTAATTTATAAAGTTTTAAGATTTGATTTGAGTGAGGTTGCGACCCTCAAAGTTTTAAAATTTAATTACACTAATTTAACAAATTTTAAAAAGAAATCAATTGTAAATTTTTTTTTTTTTGGGTTGATAAACTCAATTGTACTTGGGTGTCAAGTTTTTTAATGCATTTATAAAAATAAAAATAAAAGTAAAGTGGAAATAAATTGAGAATCTCCGTAAACTTGGAGGGCAACTAATAAATTTTTGGAGAAGATTCACACTGTAAACAATCATTAGGATAGCCTAGGGACTCGTGGCAAGATCAAAATGCACTTGGATTCTAAAGGCATCTCATTACGCTGGCTGCATTCCACTAGCTTTCTTTATACCACATGTCCACCTCCTATCATTTAGTCGATGAGTTCGGCCAACAGTTGAGATTTCGGTCCTCCATAGCGCACATGTTAGGCGTGACATAAGCAAGAGTGTCACCTCAGAATTTTGTAGTAAGATAGAACAATTGACAATAACAAATTGACCTTTAATTACGTAAATTTTTAAATGAAAACAAGTCCAATTAAATGTGCCGACAAGCTTATCTTTTTGACTCTCTTAGATCTTCCCATTATGGAACCATCGGAGACCTTTCACACGCTTTTTCCGACAAGCTTTTTAAGAGAGAAGAATCAGATCCTGCATCGCATAAAATCCTGTAGAGTAGAGGTTTACAGTCTTTATTATTACTATGACTAAGATTAATGGATTAGTGAAGGACCTATGTATTTTACTTGTAAATAAACCTTTTTAAACCTGCTCATCCCAAGCATTGAAAAAACAGAATCTTTACCCTCAATCCCTGGGCAATAGAACTCATTTGGGCATAGTAAGATTTTGATCAAAAAGTCTTAAAATTATTATATAGTACCAATTTAGTACGAAACTTTTCAATTTAACTAATTTAGACATAAACATTTTGAAGATTTTTCAATGTAGTTCTTCTAGCCTATTTAAGCCTGAGATCGTTGATATGACTAACAACCATCTTACGAGGTACGGTGAGCAAGATAGCTAGCTAGTGTTGATGTGGATAACTTTTGCAATTTTTTTTTGTTAATTTTGTAAATTTTTATATTTCCCAAAAGGGTTGGTGGGGGTTGCTGGGGACTCAATGATGGCCAATGATCACTGGCCACATGCAAGGGCGATAAAGCCCTCACCATCGAGAGGGTTGCAACCCTTACTTATATCTCGGGGAGTCCTTTGCCACCCTCACGTTTGGAGAGGCCTTGAGGCCCTCATGGCTAGTGAGCGACCGTAACTTAGTGGCTGACAAGGGTGTGCAAGCCCTCACCTATGACCGATGCGGCAACCATTCTTGAGGCATGATCCTCGCATGTGCTATCGAGAAGATGAATAATGGGAAAAATAAATAAAATAAAAGATAGACAAATTTTTAAAAAAAATTGCAAAAATCATCAACATCAATGCTAGTGCTACCACCTCTAAAACGGTTGAAGGTCATGTTAGTGATTTTTAGTTTAAATTAACTGAAAGAACTATATTGAAAAATTGTTAAAAGGTTTAATATTACATTAAACAAAATGAAATGTTTAAAATTAAATTAGCTATCGTACAATAGTCTTAAGACTTTTTGAATAATTATCCCAATTATTACCTTGACAAAACAAGTGAAAGATGTTTACTAACCCCTCTAAAGAACTCAAATCATTGCTTTGAAAAGAAAACTATTAGGTCATTCTCAATATTTAAGTGAACAATTTGAGTCAAGGGTATGAAGCTAATAACGATGATAATGTGAAGTAGGAATTTGAATATATTTTCATTTAAAAGTTTAAATAAATAAGTGATGGGATAATATAAATATATTAATATTTTCGCAACACACCAACCTTACGATATAAAATTCTTGACACAATTCACCTGTGCATATTCAAAAGACATAAAATCTATTTCGCGATGATGGTCTTTAATCTCCATTTAATTTCTTCACCTGTGATCGCCACATAAAGTTGCCACCTTCGCAATTTCAAATCTCAGGCTCCTCTGGTATTTCTCCTCGTTCTAAACATGAGCACGTCGGTACTCGAAAAGTACCAAACATTGAGGAAAAAAGCAGACTAGGACCATAGAGTGTATAATGGAGAGCGATAGAGACGTGTGGACAGGAGTCTGGTTACAATAACGTGGTCTTTTCTATTCATCACGAATTTTTTAAACTCTCCAATCACCGACCAAATAAAAAACTAATTTTCCAATTGCCAACCTGCACAGTTAAAAGCCTCGTTGTAAAAAAAAAAAAAATTAAAAAAATTCCAATTTGCAATCTCATTCCAACCATTGCATATAAAAATATACAGACTTGATTTCTCTCGTTATCAAGCGAATGATTCGCCATTTCGTTTATGAAGAAATTTTGGCTTGGGTCATATTTAATTCATGAGGTCAGATGTTATGGGCAGCATATTAAAATACTCCGTCAATACCATGGTTTAGAATCGTGTATTCTTTGATGAACAAGGTCATTAAAATTTTCAATTCAATAGTCGAGAATATAATTGAATATTATGGTTTAGTGTCATGTGTTCTTTGATGAATAAGGTCACTGAAATTTTCAATTCAATAAAGTGGGTCATGAGAATATAATTGAATATTCGACAATCATTGTACTTCAGATTAATTATTCTCTTCTTTTTTAGAATTTGTAGACTTTTCATCCCAAGACATCATTATTTCTATTTCTCTGCATTTTCAGCATTATCCTTTTTTTTTTCTTTTTTTGGTGCCCATAGACCAAAGCTCTTGTTAATCAAACAGTAGTTTCTCTTACGGTTTGTTGGACAAATAGGACTTTACCATTTATTTTTGTTCTTAATAAATGAAAGATTAAATTATTAGTCAGTAATTGTAAAGTGACTTACGACTCTATTTTTGAATTAAACTATCAAATTTAAGAGTACTAGTCTTTGGTTATTTTGAAACGATAGCCTCTAAATACGTTTCAATGAACTCTAATCAATAAAAAAATAAATTAATGCAGCGAAACGCGAATATGTCTATAGACATATTAGTGGATCATAAATTTGATTCAAGTCGGAATGATATAGCTTTCCGAATTCTTCTTCCCATTGTTTCAAGGGATAAAAAGTGCATTTTTGAAGGCTCTGCTCAAAGGGGCCTTGAGCCAAAACTCTAGTGTTTTGACAACCCAATTTCAAGAAACTTTGATCTAAAATTTTCTTTGAAATGTTCGAAACAAACCACCGCGACCACGCTTTGCTGAGTCTACCTCGGGGTGCCCAACCAGGAGCCACCTTACCTAGGTTGTGCGTCCCCAAGCAAGTAACAGATCTTATCGGGGTTCACTTGTCGTCAACACAACCCAAGCGAGGTTCGCATGATCTCCACGGCCACCTACCTGAGCCCTGTGAACCAGGCATGCTTGTTAGTGTCGCATGACCTTAGGTGGGCCTCGCCGGCCATCACGCCACTCCACGACCAACTCGCTAAGGGTCCTGCGACCTCTACTTCCGGTGGTCTAGGGTGGTGCTCCTTTTGCCGGAGTCTCCAAATCAGCAGTTCGTAACCTTTTTCGTTATTTTTTTAAAGTTGCTGTATAACGAGTGTTTTGATGGGAGAACAGTAACAATTCGAACAATATCGAATTAACGCATCGGAATAAAATAATCTCCCCTCTTGTGTAAACCTAATAGGAATCGATATAGTAGAGTAAAATAAATACCAAGCACGCGAACATAAGACGATTTTTTACGTGGAAAACCTTTTCGATGTGAGGAGATAAAAAACCACAGGACCGGAGTCCATTCGAAAATCTTCACTATCAACAAAATTGGGTGAACAATGTTCTTCTCTAGCAAATATTAGAGGTACATAGCAGCAAAGACCTCAAGAACATAATTCTTGGCAGTACATATGAATTTCACAAGAGATTAAGGATAAATCTGATAAAAAACGCAGGTTTTGATCAATCCACGAAAAACCTGATGTAGGCAGCTTCAAACAAAAATCAAACCATTTAGATTCGAGAAAATTGCGCCACGAACATGCTGACAAAATTTTAGCTCAATCGGACCACGAATTGACCTCCGATGCCAACTTGATATAAATCAGATATTGCTTCAACTCCCAGATTTTTTGCTTTCTATTTTTCTCTTGTTACTATTTTCTTTTGCGGCTACCACTTTATGAAGATAGTGAAAAACCATATTTCTCCGTATAACTTATTATATGAGCTTAAGCCCTTTTTGGGTTTGTAACTCATTGGGTTTCTTTTACATAGAAGTGAACCTAGCTAACACGTTTCACTCGTAACAAACACTATTTGCTCTTAAGGAAATCTCTTTGACTAAAAGACGTTCTGCTTTAATGCAAAGTTTTAAAGGCAATAAAAGTACCATTTTAAAAGGAAACGCTATGTCGTCCTCATCACCATCTATATACAAACATGAAAAACGCATGAAGAGCCTCTGCTTCGACTGGTCCAAGTTGCTTGGGAAATGAATGGTCCCACATATTGTCGTGCGAGAGCACCTTTGATCGTCTTTAATCATTCTTTTGGGAGAAACGACAAGGAAAGGTCTGAAATACATACCCGTGGTCCTCATTTGAAAACCTGTATAAAAAAGAAGAAGACATAATACCGCGTTGGACTCGGACTTCAGGGTTTAATGCCAATGAATCAACGAAAGCAACCTTTAATATATTGACCCACGTTTGTTGTGTGCGAATCCAAAAGACGTACGAAGTGGACAATCTCACTTTCCGACCACCTTCGTCGACAAGATCGTGAGTCATGTGGATTGACCATAAGGAGGAGATTAATTTTTGTAAGAAACTTATGAATAGAAGAAAGACATTAAGGCGTGCTCTACGTCAAGTGGAGTATGACATACCCAGGTAGCTTTTTTTAAATTGCAACGTCGTGATGTTCTAAAAACGAAATTAGTAACCCTAATTAGATGGAGAAAAAAAATTAAGACGTCGCTTTTTTTTTTCCAAGTGAAATACGAATTATTTTCCTAAAAAGCAAACACTAAACAGGCATTTTGCCAGTTTTCATAACTGAAGAAACATTTATCCGAAAATCAGAAATGAAAAAGACGAAGATGAGGTTTTTTTCTTTTTTTGGGTCGGTAAGATGAGGTTGGTTGTTGCACTAATTTAGGAATTTGGCCGAGTGTTTTTTTTTTTTAATGGAAAGCGGGTAATTAACCTTTTTTCCTTTCACCATTTTATCTTCTTTGGCCGATTTAATTTATTTATTTTCTATTCAAAAGACCCAGTGAAGATATATTGCGATGATAAAGCGGCGAATTGCTTTTTTTTCTGAAAGACTGCAACTTGCACTGGAAGACCAAACCCATTGGTGAGCACAGAGATCGTAGGGGTTATAAAGAAAACCCCTTACAGTGCCCTCAAGACTTTCGACTGTACTTCAAGATCTGGTCTACTGACTGATTCTATAGCATGTTTAGCATGTTTCCTCCGATAGAAAAGGCAGTGGTCTTTGGGACATGTTAGGATATTATCTTGGTTGAGATGGAGAAATTTGAGAAAGAAAAGAACACCTGTGGTTACATTAATACATGTATTTACTGATCAAATAATCATGTCTATCTTAAGTGGTTATGATTTGATTATTAATATGTGATAATAGTCAAGCACGCTTTTGCAAGGGAATATAGGTGCTTGGACCGACTCAATAAGTTTGGTCTAGGATACAGTGAAATTGTTTATTGTGGCTTGTATGTAATCCTAATTAGAGTATGGTAAGCTTAACGCAAGTGTACTCACAAGTCAAAAGACTTGCATCGAACTCATCATGTGCAAGTGAGAGAAGTTGGGTAATTTTTTTGCTTGGGCCGCCCATAATGGGCTTGACCCATGCTTACAAGAAGTGGGGCGACTGCTCTAGTGCATGTGAAAGAAAGCTGCAAAAGTTAAAAGGTAAAACAAATGGAGATAGTGCTTGTGTGGGTTGGTGCGGAAACGAAAAGTAGAGATTCTCCAAAAATTAAGTAACGTGCGAAATCAATGGGCATATACATGGCCATACCGGCATTAGACCGAGCCAGTGATTACACTTTTTGACGGGCGCAGAAACACAAGTATTATGTGCAGCAAATCTCGGTTCTTGGTATCTAAGAAGATGACTAGCATTGGGTTTTCAGCCTTCCCAATGCTGACTTTTACTTGAAAGCTACTTCAAAATAATTGTCAAATAGTCCAGCATTTTCCTAAGGGGAGCCCCTTGGGAATGCCGAACCAAACATACCCTAAATTTCCCTAACCTCCTAAGAAAATAAAAGTCCAGAAACACAAACGGTTGACCTTGTTGTATATAGGAGACTTCGACCCCGCAGATGATTCAATGCACGCGGATCAAATAGACTTTGTTTATTCGATATTGGCCCATTGGCCCAATCTAAATGTCTCATGGAAAAGCTGAAAGAAGGCCTAGAAGACTTGCAATCCCGAGATGATTTTATGCACGTGAATCCAATTAAATTAGCTTATTCGGCCTTGGCCCATTATCTCAGTCTGAATGTCCCATCAAAAAGCTAAACCCAAGGTGGCTTGCGCACGTGCTTTGCGAAGGCTCTCTCTCATTTCACTCCACTTTACATCCTTGTACTTGCTATACTTTCAATTTGTCTAATCAAATTCTTCTACTTATACGACATGTTTAATCAAGTCCCTAAGTACAAAGTCCGATTTATTATACTTTCAATTTGTTTAATCAATTTCTTCCACTTATACAATATGTTTAATCAAGTCCCTAAGATACAAAGTTTTATCAAATCTAGCTAGCGTGATTGTCATAAGAAATTAGAGTATGGCATAAAGTAAATATTGCTCATGTAAACATATACCGTGGATTGTGAATTGATTGGAGCATAACATTAAAAAAAAATAGTTAATACATTCGCTATCGACGGCCTCTTGGTGGGTGTCCACCTACGCAATGTTTAATACATTCCTCTTACTTACATGCGCAACTCTTTTCTAGAAATTTTACACTAATATATAGAAATATTGCTTATTACATTTTATACTTAATTAAACGGACAGTCATTTGTACCCTAGCGGTGTAAAATAATCATTACACAAGTGGGGTTCAACCGCTTATACAATTTTCAATTTTGGTGAATAGGTTCATTCCATCACTGGAAAGAGTTTCCATTAGATCCGTAATTTTTGTAAAGGACCCAAAAACCTCAATCTCGCACCACCCGCATACCCAAACTCTCAACCCAACTATGCCACTACCTTCCCAGCCACTGGCCACCATCTTCGTCGTCTCGCCGCTCGACTGACGCCATCTGAGTTTCAACTGTTTCTCCCTCTTCCCCCCACAAGGTCAAGGTCCGCCTCTTTCTCTTCTTCCTCTACAACTCCTCTCTCTACGTCACTCTCTTGCCTTGGCAACTCTTTAGCTCTCTCTCTCTCTCTCTCTCTCTCTCTCTCTCTCTCTCTCTCTCTCTCTCTCTCTCTCACAGGTCGTGGCTACGGCGACATAAGATCAAGATTTCACCATCAAGTCTCCAATTGTCTCTGACCAAAAAAAGGAGAAAAGGTCTCCAATAGCCGTTGCGACCTCGATCAAGGGTGGGTTAGCGGCCGCTACCTTGATCCAATTGAGTGACCGTACAAGAAAGTTGGTATATAAAAAAAATAAAATAAACATTGGTAATTAATTCAAATAAAAGTTGAGAAGGCAAAATTACTTGCTAACTCAATCAAGGAAAAGTTAGTAAACACTCTTATTGGGTTGGTAATTTTAAAGAGCCATGTTTTTTTTTTTTTTTTTTGGTCAGTCCTACTATATTCCTATTCTACACTCTCTCTTAGACTTTTGCCCTGCCTCTTGTAGGGCGTGGAAGTCGAAAACCCACTCTTGAAACTTACGCATCCCCACCCCATCCCCCCTGACTTTTGCCCTGCCATGTTAATGAGTGCTTCCTAAGCACTTATTATCCATACTTGATGAGAAAAAAATTCAATTTTATAAGCATTTATTGTGCAGATCACCATGACACTCAATGCTTTGGAATTTGCAATATTTCGGGAAAATAGTCCAAAAAGTTTAAACTTATTGCACTTTTATCAATCTAGTCTTAAAATCTTTTAATTGCAATAATTAGGTCATCGATATTTTTACGTTTTATCAATTGAGTTAATCCAGTCAATTTTGGCCAAAAATCATAGACATGGATATCGGTTATTTTACGTGGCACGATTGGCGCTAACGTGGGCAATTTATAATAAGATATCAATATTTTTGAATTTTTTATTTACATTTTTTTTTTTCTTTTCATCTCTTTTCCTTCTTTGCAAATATTTCTTCTTCTTTTTTCCCTTTTTTTCTTTTTCTCCTTTTCCTCTGTTGGGCATTGTCGGCTGGCAGAGGTCTTCGACCTCAGGCAAAGGCTACCCTCATTCGATCTTGTGAAGTGTTGCCCTCACTCGATCTAGTGAGAACAACCCTTGCTTGAGGTGGATGAGGCTCAGTGATGGTTGGAGGGGAAAAAAAGAAGAAGTAAAAAGTAAAGTAGGGAAAAGAGAAGAAAAGAAAGGAAAAAAATTTAATAGAAAATTTCGAAAAAATATTGAAATGTAATTAAAAATTTTCGACATTAGCAAAATGTGAAAAATGCTTAGGACTCAATTGGCATAATTAAAAAAAAATTAGGACTGAATTGGCAAAAATATAAGAAGTTTATGATCTTTTGGACAATTTTCCCAATATTTTTTTATTTAGTTAATACCTAAATTTTTGGCAGCTCATATAGTCATTCATATTGCATGAGAAAATTAAAATTTGATCCCAAACTCTAAAATGAAATTATTACATGCATATTAGGAGCATTTAGTAGTAATAAGTCTACATAAATTGCGTTATAATTGGATTAATTTAAATAGGGAGGCCCTTAACTTGATTAAATTTTCAAAACTAAGCCCACATGAATTGGTAGGTCGCAATGCCTTTGTTGATGTAGAAAAGTGGTATTGTAGGTTAGCTAATCGTTTCTTAAAAGAAATTTAACAAGTTTAGATTTCATGTGCCGTTAGAAAAGATGCAAATGATTAAATGTTCTTAATTGCTTGGGCGATTGTCAGAGTTGAGAGTAATGATACCTGGACGTGATTCTTAATAATTTTGATGTATGATCTCAACATTTGAACACATATAGACCGGTTGGGTCAAAATTAGTGACAAACACTTTAGTGCACTAGAAGTCTTTAAATTTATCACAAAAGTGCAATCAAATTTTAAAATTTGTCAAATTGATTTTTTTGAGTCCTTTTATTAACACTGTCAAACTTACTAACGTAAAATGATGACGACACTAATGTGGCTTATTTTAATCATTTCTCTATCCTACATGGTAGATAATCTATGAAAAGATGTCTATGTCTACAAAACGACATCATGTTGGACATCTATGCCTCTTCATAGTTGAACATCATCTCCTTCATTCCCTAGCTAAAAATATGTTTGAACCCTAATCCCCAAACTTAGGGCGTGCATGATAACCATTAAGTTTATCTATTTCTAGGAACAGATCTGGAACATAACTTTCCTTTGCTAATGCAATTTCATTTTTCTATTTCTAGAACAAATTTTTAGTCAAAAAAAGTTTGAAATAGAAATAAAAAATAAAAAATTTATATTTTTTTCTAGAACAAAAATGAAAAATAAAAACTACTCGCATCGCTTGCCCTCACTACTAGTCGCCATTGACCCCCCCCATCATCCCCATCACCGCTACCACCACCGCTTGTCACTACTACCCATAGGCCATTGAGAGGGAGAAATTGTTTTGTTATCAAACATATATTTTTTTTCTCAGAAAATCATTCAAGGAATAGAAATATATTCTATTTCTAACCCAAAAATTGATTTCTGGAACAAAATGATTATCATTTGTGCCTTTAGCCTATGAAATATCTTTTCTTCTCTCCAAATCAAAGTCCTCTAAATCCTAAGCCCCAAACTCAATGTCTCGTCTCTCTCTTTGAACAAAACTAACACTCATCTCCCTTTGACCCTAAGCCCCAAATCAAGTTCGATGATATGGAATTCCCTTATGATTTGGTCCCTTTGCGAGCTGGAGTTCAATGCTAATCATGACCTGGAGTTCATAGAGTTTGAATTTAACACCCTTGGCAAGTTCGAGTTCTATTCTTCATTGATTGTGAGTTCATGCAAAGCATGTCATAGGAGTCTTGGTGGCGGATTGAGCAACGTTGATGATGGTGACTGCGACAATGACTATCTCCAAGCCTCTCTCTCTCTCCCCCCTTCTCATGTAGGTAATGCTCTTTGCATTTGTGATGTTCCACCATAGCTTTTTGAACTACTTAATGCCTACTAGAATGTGTGACTTTGAATTTGTTTTTTTGTTTTTTTTTAATTTGTTCAACACAACCCTATTGATCTCTCATCCTCACAGGTTACACACGTATTGTTATCTCAATTTGAGCTTGACTATAGTTTATTATGGTTGCCTTCTTATTACAAGTAAGAAGCCATAAATAATAGCATTTTGGCATCTTATCATGTAATTTGTAACTACCAACTTTGCATGTTTTAATAATTTAAGACTTTCATGATAAATGGGTGTGCTAAGTCAAGTACCAAAGTGGTTTGACATATTCAAGGAGAAATTTTGTTGATATAAAGAGTGATCGGTAGTTCTGAAGATTTTTCCAAATTCAGTGATCTACTGATATGTAATGTTGAAATGAGAAACTACCTTACTTACGTGAAGGAAGCTTGACAAAGAAAAGGAGGAGAGAACATCTAATCAGTAACATCTTTTGAATGATAATCTATTCCTTGAACTTTATCTCGTACTATGCACCTTGATACTTTAAGTTTGATCTATTATTTGAATTTCTCAAGTAAGAGAAAGGCATTTGTTCCGATCTTTCAATAGAGGTCTCTACATGATACACCTTTTTTTTTTTAAAAAAAAAGTCAATATACATATAATTTTCTTACATGTGAAGTGGTGGTCCTTTTTCCTTTGAAGCATTTGTGTCATGGCTGACTTGGTGTTGAGTGAGGATTTATGTGGTTTCAGCTTTATCGCCATATGCTTAATTTGCTTTTCCTATGTTGATTGTTAGCCTTCTTTTAAAATATCTTCAATTCGGAATTTGAACAAGCCTACATAATTTAACAATTGAAAGTGCTCTTTATTTTTGTTTCCTCATTAGTCTAATGGCTAAGAACAAAGTTTATGTCACTATTTTCTTTGAAGGTAAATTTCAAGTTGGACTACCCTTGGAATACGTAGGTGGAAGGGTCGATGTTGTTGAAATAGGCTTAAGGAATGATTCACTATCTAATATATATAAAGCTATTAAGGCTATGGGTGTGCTTGAAATAGAGAAACTCCTTTACAGAGTTACTTGAACTAATACTCTTGAAGATAGGCTAACTCTTACGTATTTATGGAATAAATATAATATGATAGAACTATTTTATAATCATTTGCATTATAAATATATTAACTACTATGTTGAGCATTTGATGATGAAGAGACGGGTGCTGAGATGGAAACTCGAGGGTTGTATAATGTGAAGATGGAAAGAGTTGATAATGTGGCAAGAATGTATTTGAAAATTTAATTGGGAATATTGATGATGATGAAAATTAGGTTGAAGTTGCTAATAGGGATTTGGATGGGTGAAGATGATGATGCATGAAATTTGGTGGATGTAGAACAGTCGAATAATAATGATAAGGACCTTCCTCTTGATTTCCACCGAAGGATTTCCAGTGGGTCGACTTGCAACTCGAGATCTCCCCTTCCCTAGGTGTGTGCACGAGTTTAGGGCTGCGAACTGGTGTTTCAGTGGTTGAGGGAGTTCCTGTGGTCGTTTTGAGCTCAAATTTGGAGGGTGAGGTCGGCTTGCATCCCTCTTCATCCCCACCAAACCGTTTTGTAGTAGGTGGCCTAGATCCTGATTCCTGCTCATCTGACGGGCTGGTGTTTTGGTGGATGTGGTGGTTCCGGTGGTCGACTTGGGCTCATTTTGGAGGCTGAGGTCACCTTGCTTCCCTTATCTTCCCCACCGAACCTTTCTCAGCAGGTGGCCTAGAAGTCCAGGTCTTGCCATTTCAACTTCTTGAGTTCTGCTGCTGTGATTTCGGAAGTCTGCTGTGGTTGAAGCTTCTTGTAGGGCGATTGCTACATTGGGTTTTGTCCTCCTGCTATCCCACTTGTGCCATTGAAGCTACACCTGGTAAGTCTCCTCCATCCAATGGATTTTCGTTGGTAGGATTCATATTGCACACCAGGTGTTTGTGGAAATGGCTCCTGTTTCTTCTGGTGCGACTAACCCTGGCCGGGACCCCTAGCAACCTGCTGGTACTTCTAGGGGACGGAGCCCCACCTATGCTCATGGTAGCTCATCCCAGGGGCTTATAGATCAGGTTATTCCTACCACAGCAACCTGCTCGGGCCGATTGAGAGGCCGCAGCCGTGGCAAGTCCTCTTCCATGAGACCACAGCCGCTTGTTCAGCAACCAAGTGATCGAAAAACAACCCCGGCTCGCTCATGGGCGAGTGTGGCTCGCCTTGCTGCAAAGGGATACGATCTATCCTATATCCCACCTACTTTTGTGGACAACAAGCCCATCGTCCGTCTCTCAAAAGAGGCTATGGAGGCTTCGGACCCTGTGTGGAATGAGTACCTCATTGGCTACTTTATAGGGAGAAGGATACCCTATAAGGTCACAGAAGATTCATTGAAGTTTGCTTGGGGCCTCAAACTTGTTGATATTTTGGCGGATGACCTAGGATCCTACTAATTCCATATCTCGGATCCGACCTTCCGAAGGAAAGTCCTAGAAGATGGCCCCCTTACGGTTGCAAGGGTGCCCCTTATCTTGAAGCAATGGAGGCCCCTTATGGAGCTAAAAAAGGAAAAACAAGAATCCATCCCCGTTTGGATTAGATTGAAGAACCTTCCCTTCGAACTTTGGTCGGCACACCCCATTAGTGCTATAGCAAGTGTCGTGGGGAAACCACTTTATGTGGATGAGCGAACGGAACAGAGGAAGATGATCTCCTTCGCAAGGATTTGTGTGGAACTCCAGGCTGGTCAGCCAAGGAGTAATTTCGTAGACGTGGACTTGGAAGGAGTGGTCCACTCCATAGCCATTGAGTATGAGTGGAGACCGAGGGAGTGCGGAAGATGTGGCTGCTTCGGTCACAATTGCGATGCCCCACCACCAAATACCACAGCAGGTAGATCCGTACAGAAGGGCCAAAATGCTCCTCCATCGACGGAAGCTGGACCGTCTCACACCCCTGACCCGACACCCCTTGTCCAGTCTCACGCACCTGTCCTAGCGGTGGATCCCGAAGAGCAGCAACAAGAGACAGAGCAAATCCTTGAAATACCGATTGAAGCCGAAGTGGAGGTTGTGCCTCACCAAGACTGGAAACAGGTAAAAGGGAGAAAGAAGAAGGTTGTTCCCCCCAAGAAAGGTTCCACGTCCCTCCATAACAGCTCCAGCGACGAGGGCATCCACCGTGTTGCAAACACCTCAACTTCGGGGAAACCCGAGCCCCCCGTATCTTCACGCAAGCTGTCAAAGGGAATGCTCACTCCTTTGAAGGTGGTCCTACCTCTGTCTAGCCTCGGATCGACTAACTTCAGGCCCTTTAAACAACAAGCTAGAGGTGCCAAATTGGATGTCTCGTCTAGCTACAAAGACGAGGATTTGCTGGAGGTGGGTACGGCCCCGAGGGCTGCCTCCAGAAGAACGGTGATGATGTAGAACAAGCTGCTTACTCTACTTCTTAATCCACCTCCTGCCACGACTCCTATGGTTTTGACTTCCTCTCGCCGGAAACCTCCAAAGCTGAGGTAACCAGTTCTAGTCCTTCATCTTGTATATATTTCTATGTACATAGGTATCTGGAATATTAGGGGTCTAGTTGACCCTACTAGATAAGCTAAGGTCTGTAGTTTGGTTTCCTCAAAGAGACTCTATTTCGTTGGCCTTTTGGAGACTAAAGTACCAGAAGCCATGTTCTCTTCTATCTCTTCGAGTCTGATAAAGGATTGGAATTGGATTTCAAATTATAGTTATGCTCCTAGAGGGAGGATTTGGATTGGTTGAAACCCGCCGGTTATTAACTTTGAAGTGTCTTCAGTAGATGCCCATGTGATTCATGGAAACCGTAAGATGCTCTCTTCAGATATAGTTTGTTGTATATTGGTTGTCTTATGGGCTGCACACTTTCACTTCCAGGAGACCACTCTGGGAAGACCTTATCATGAAAAGTGCAGCTCTACAGGATTCGCCTTGGCTAGTCGTGTGTGATTTCAACGCTATCAGAGACCCATCTGATAGACTTGGGGGTTCAGATAGTTGGATACCATGCTTTGATGATTTTAGACAGTGCTTATCCATGGCTGAGTTAGATGACTTGAGGTATGTTGGATGTCGGTTTACTTGGACTACCTCTTCTGGTACCTTGCGGAAGGCAAGAAAGATTGATAGAGTCCTAGTCAATTCCAAATGGTGCCAGGTCTTTTCCTTCTCGGAAGCTTCCTTCCTTTCACTAGGTATCTCTGACCACTCTCCTATGGTGGTCAAATTTTTAAACCCGGTCCATCGAAGGAAGCCTTTCAAATTCTTTGACTTTTGGATGGATCGTCCTGATGTCATTCCAATTGTCAACCAAGTTTGGGGGATGCCGAATGAGGAGTGCCCATGTTCAGATTGGTGTGCAAGCTTGAGGCTCTCAAAGGTCGTCTCAAGACTCTCAATAATGAATCTTACTCCAACATATCCATCAGGACTTCTGAAGCGAGGGCTGCTCTCCGGAATACTCAACTTGACCTTCAGCAAGACTCGAACTCTATTGCCCTTGCAGAATTGGAAAAGTCCGAGCGATGTATCTTATTGGACTTGCGCTTTAAAGAAGAATCATTTTTCAGGCAGAAGTCTAGAGTTAAGTGGCCACAAGAGGGAGACCGCAACACCAGATTCTTTCATCATTATGTCAAAAAAAGACAGATAAGAAATAGAATTCTTTCGGTTATGGATGCGTCGGGTGTCCAAATCATTGAACTGGAGCTTGTTCATCAGCATCTTGTTAGACACTACTAGGATCTTTTGTCGCCGCGGGTTATACATGGGAGACCCTCAGTTGGGACATCAGGGAGGCTATCCAGTTTCCCCTCACCGCTGACCAGGTTAGCTTCCTTAATCGGCCCGTTTCTGACTCAAAGATCCATGATACGCTCTTCTCACTAGCTAGAGGAAAATCTCCTGGACCTGATGGTTTCATAGTTGAATTCTTTAAGCATAACTGGGAGACGGTGGGTCAATTGGTTATATCGACAGTAAATGATTTCTTCATTTCAGGTATGCTCTTAAAGGAGATTAACAACACCATATTGGTCCTTGTACCAAAAACCCCGAATGTGACTTATGTGGATGGTTACAGGCCAATCGCCTGTTGTAATACCATTTACAAGTGCATCACTAAAGTCATGGCCAATCGAGTTGCTACAATCCTTCAGGATGTCATCGGCCCTTCCTAGAGCACGTTTGTTAAAGGCCGACGAATCAAGGATAATATCCTACTGGCTCAGGAACTCTTTTATGGCTTTCACATCCAACCTTACTCACTTAAATGTGCAATCAAGGTAGACTTCAGAAAAACCTATGACACAGTCGACTGGGACTTCCTTGAGATTGTCCTTTAGGCCTTCAGATTTCCTGAGCATTTGACCCGGCTCATCATGACTTGCGTGAGGACCCCTAAATTTTCCATTGCTTTGAATGAGGAGTTACATGGGTTCTTTGCCAGTGGCCGTGGGCTTCGTCAGAGAGACCCTCTATCTCCCTACCTGTTTACATTGGTCATGGAGATACTATTGGGTATTCTCACCACTCGCTCTTTGATGTCGGAGTTCAAATATTACTGGAGATGCAAAGCGACTAGCCTTTCACACTTATTCTTTGCGGATGATGTCTTCCTGTTCTGTGAAGCTGACTTGCCTTCGGTGAAGCTATTCAAGGAAGGCCTCCAAATCTTTTCTGATTGGTCTGGCTTGGTTCCAAACACAAATAAAAGTGAAGTCTACCTTGCAGGAGGTTCACCTTCTCTAAGGAACCAAATCCTCCTTACCCTTGGTTTCCTAGAAGGAAGCCTACCGGCTCGCTATCTCAGGGTTCCCATCATCACTTCTAGGATCAGTAAGGCGGATTGCTGCGTGTTAGTCAACTGCATCACTGCAAGGGTACAATCTTGGACCCATCACTTCCTCTCCTTCGCCGGTCGGCTACAATTGACTAGGTCAGTCCTTCATGCCATCCAAGCATACTGGGCTAGTGTTTTTATCTTACCTGCAGCTGTCTTGAATCAAATTGAACAAATACTTAGACAATTCCTATGGAAAGGCTCGGAGTTGGGAAAAGGGGGTGCAAAGGTTTCCTAGGAGGATGTCTGTTGCCCAAAAGGAGAGGGGGGCCTTGGGATCTGAAGGCTTCGGTAGTATAACATATCTGGATTCTGTTTGCCGATAAGGAATCTTTATGGTGCAAATGGATCCACTCGACCTTCTTAAAAAGGTCAAATTTCTGGGTGGCCAAAAAGCCAACCTACTGTTCTTGGGCTTGGAAGAAGATCCTCCAACTCAAGACCGAGTGTCGAAGCTCCTTCTATTGGAGAATTGGTGATGGTTGCTCGGTATCCTTCTGGTTTGATAACTGGCACCCCATGGGCCCTTTGAACTTGTACTTTCCGGACTCAGCCATATTTGCATCTGGCCTTCCAAGGCAGGCGACAGTGGTAGACCTATTCACTGACTGTGGAGCTATGATTAAAGAGGTCTTGGACTTTTGGGCGGATCCCCTTCCCACCCTCACCCACTCTTCCAATCGTTTCGGCTGGAGGGGAAACACCTCCCATCTCTTTACGGTGGCCTTGGCGTGGGATTTGATTAGGAGGAGGAAGACTCGGGTCTCCTCGCACGCATTCATTTGGAATAACTCCATCACTCCAAGGTACCAATTTAACCTTTGGCTTATTGTCAAACGCAGGCTTCCTACCCAAGCTCTATTATTATCTTATGGTAGGATAGATAGTGCCTTGTGCCCTTTTTGCAACGAGGTGCCGGATTCTATAGACCACCTATTTTTTGGTTGCCGCATCTCCGCTGGCATCGCCTTCTTTTAGGCCTTCAAGTGCAATCTTCCGTGGCGAAACAATTCGTGGGTCGAGAATCTCAATTGGGTCGCCACTTTCCTTATGGGCAAAGACTTCTATAAGTGCATTGCTCGCTTCTCATTTGGTGCTCTTTGTTATTTCATTTGGAAGCACATAATTGGCATCTTATTTCGAGAGCAAAGTTTATCTGTCCTAGCAGTGAAGAATCAACTCATCAAAGTCGTTAGAGACAAGGCAACCCACCTATAGGAGGGTGGATGATACTTATAGAAACCGGAGGTTGCAGCGCAGCTAGGGTATTGATCTGATCATTTTTTTAGCAGGGGACTCTTTTATTTCCGCAAGGCCTTAGCCTGGTGTATGTTGTCTGGATACTCTTCATCTGCATGGCTGCTTCCTTGACGGTTCTTCACTTTTGTTGCTGCCGGATGTGTGCATAGATTGTGGTTCATCTGGCCTTTCGTGGCCTTTTGCCTTTATTTGGCTGTTTTGCTTCCTTAGGCCCGCTCTTGCGGTCCTCTTTTGCATTCAGCTCCCTTCCACTCACTCTGACTTGTTGTCTTGTTGAGTGCAAGTTTTGTGGTGCTGGATCTTTTGTAATTCTTGGTTATAACTCAATATATTCTTACCCTTCACCAAAAAAAAAAAAAAATAATAATAATAATTTTGAACCAGTTGATGTAAGGAGAAAATTGAAGGAATTTTAACAAGACATAGGCTCACAATTGGGGTTTAATAATGAGGTAGTTGATACTCCCAAGCACTCATTGTGATGAGGCTCAGTTGGTACTTGCTATTAGATACGAAATAGAGTATCGTCATTAAGATGAGAAAAACAGTCTTCATTCAGGTTTAAATGAAGATGATGACGAGGAGGTTGATATTGTTAGTTCAAAGAGGAAAAGTAGGTTCCCATCATATGAACAAAATGGTACAAATTCAATATTTATTGTCAGCATGATATTTGAGGATGCCACTGGGTTTAGATACGCACTTTTGAGGTACTATGTGGCTAAACAAAGAGCAATCATGTACACTTGGAACACAAATAGATTTGTAAGAGCCAAGTGTGTCCAAACAAATTGTAATTGGATGATTTGTGGTGCTCGATAGCAAGCCTGAGTCATTTCATTTGAAAACTATGTAGATGAGTATATATGCAATAACATTTCATGCTTCTCATTTTTGCAATTCCTAAAATCAATACACCTAAGTTGAAATTAGTTGGACAACAACTAGTAATAAATGTTACTTTGGGTTAGTGCAAGCAGACAAAGCTAAAAGTATTGAGGGAGTAATAAAGCAATTATAAGAAATATGCTTAGAAATATGACTACTTGGGGGAGCTTTACAATATAAGCCTTGCAAGTAATTTCAAAATGAAAGGTAAAAAGTCACTACCAAATTTCCCATCATTATATGATAAGGCTTACATTAGCTATGATGCCTGCAAAAAAGGTTTTTTAGTTGGAAGTAGGAAGATCATTAGATTAGATTGATGTCTCCTGAGAGGTTTGATCAATGGTAAGTTGTTGTGTGCCATAGAGAGGACTGCCAACAACCAAATATATCTAGTGGCATGGATGTTGTGACCCAACCTCCATCCACGAATCAACAAGCTAACGGGTGTAAAGATGGGATTTAGAGGTGGTTAACCATGAGAGTGTCCTCACAGCATGTAACTCCAAGAATGTCATCACCTTATCTTTTGAGATTGACGCCATGATGTTTCTTGATCGTGGTCGTGAGCTCTCCTAAACTCGCACCTCGCGTGATAGCATAATTTGTTGTGACTCTACTTCGACGCTACGGCACATCTTGATTGAGAACTTTAAGGTCGAAAAAAACATCGAACATAAATGTGAATTTAAGGGTATGTCAATCATGATAGCCCTCTCACCCTACACTACTCTAAAAGTGTCATCACCTCATTTTTTGGGATCAACCACATGAGTATGCTAAATCATGGCCTCGAACATTTTCAAAAGGTTCATACCCCTTATGTCGAGTTCATTTATTATCTATGAGTTATTTAAGACAACCTAGATGACATTTAGGAGTCGCCACTGGTCTCATTTTTTATGGATGGGTTAAAGTGCACCATCGAGGGTTGGGAGTGATCTCTTGATCAATACGCAACTAGAGATTTAGGATTCAAGAACTTAGGTTACACTAATATTACTATTAGCACCCTTTCGATATGTAATGGTCAATGTGTTGCCTAATGTGATCATACATCGTTTTTACTTTTTCGTGCAAGTTTATGAGGTAAAAATGATCGTGCGTGGATGGTTCATTTCATGCCAATCTAATCTCTAATTGAAACAAGAACGAAACAAACAATTAATTGGAAGACAGTGCGCAAAAGTAATCAACCAAAGCAATCTATGGAACATGATTAAAGTCTACTCATACGATTCTATGTAAGAAAATAAACCTACATCTCATTGGGTATATATACAACACATAAGAAACCCGAGACATATGTCGGGGAAAGAATATTACAAATGAGAGGTCAGATTGAACATCGACCATTGGTCGTCTTCGAGTTTTTGGGATTCCCATCCTCATGAACCTATCCTAATTCTAGTCTAATGCTTGAAATGAATTGAAAATTCAAAAAGACGTTTATATGCACAATGCAACAACCAAACAAGGCATTCAAAACATTAAAAAGAACACCAATCAATCATGAATGGCCTAAGGGTCCACCTTTTGATTATACATGCAACGGCCTATCTATGATGCCTACCCAATTCATTTTAATGTGATTTATATCTATTAATTATCATTTGTGTTTGCGCATGGTGGTTAATTCTAAAAGTCCCTAATGCGAGTTCTAAGTGTCATCCCAAAGTAATCCACGTGATCATACATCGCACTTAAATCATACATCTAAAAAATCACATGCAAAGCGTATGAGAAGGACATGCACGCAGTTCATTTGACCTTATTTTTCAATCAATCAACCAATTGAGTGAGCCAACAATGGATCACTTGTTCAGTCCTCATGTGCCAAACATAATCACACGCATTTCATTGCAAGAAAGACAAATGTTATGTGATTCATATGATGCCCAAAAATTATTTTTGGAAAATTGGCAAGAAAAGACATTGTCAAAAGAATTTGATGAAAAAAGGACATAACTTCGTTGATGCTATGGAATACATTTAGCTATCAAAGCTAACTTAGGTGCATCGAGGACACAATTGATCAAGCGTTGCGGACATCCTTGTTGTGAAAACATTCCCTTATTGGTTTTGATGATTGACAAAACTTACCAACTTTGAAATTTGATTATAAAGTATTTTTCAGGAAGGAAAGTCTGATGACTACGATCAGAATCAAAGTTGCTGATAATACTTTCCTATTTGGACATTCAATCAACCGGGTTTGAAGGAATATATTTCTCGAGCAATGGCTAAAATGACTGGAAAACTTGCCATATCTTTGGAGGAACTTGAAAAGGAAATTTTTCATAAAAAATCCTCACAATTCCAATCTTTCCTCTATCTTCGACAACGAGCTATTCTTTATAAACATAGACACTCGACTTTTGGAAACCTAACCTGTTGTATGGCAGTAAATCTTACGGGAAGCTTCAACCTCGGCGATCGTCACGCCATCAGATCTTCTCAACCAAATACAGGACCAATGGGTGGATTGGCTGGATGATCTTCTTGAAGACATGTCCAATGGTCAGCTTGGATTATGAGGGGTATAAAAGAAGATCTCATAGCAGAAGGAAATCAATTCGCTTTACAAGTATTGAAGCTCTCAATTCTAAAAGTCTGAAGGGTGTTTGTGATCATTTTGTATTTGATTCAGTGAGCAAAATTGTATAACCTTTAAGAGGTTGAGAGTGTGTGAAAAAGCTATACACACGAGCTTGAGTGTTGGAGCTCGAATCTTGTAACTTCTTATCGGTTCTCATCAGTGGATTACAACCAATTGGCTGTAGTGCAGGAGAGTGGACGTAGGCTTACAAAAGCCGAACCACTATAAACTTTAGTGTGCAATTCTCTATTTCTTATACTTTTAATTTTCTATGATAGAAATGTGCACTAGTAAGATCTAACCACTTCATCAGAAATTGTCTCTCTAGATTTTTGGGTTAACTTTTTAGTTTCCGCACAATCACCTATTCACCCCCTATAGGTGATAGTTTTGCCATAACAATTGGTATCAGAGCTTGGTTACTCTTAATTGAAGTGTTTTACTACTTCTGAGTTAATGATCTATCTATGGCTAGCAATATTGCACCAGGTGTTATGGAAGGACGGAGTGATACAAGACCTCCTTACTTCAACGGGAAAGATTACGGTATTTGGAAGAATAAGATGAAAGTATTCATCAGATCCAAATATCCCATGGAGTGGGACGTCGTACTAAGAGGCATAAGACCTAAAGCTTCTTTAACTAAAGAAGAAGGCAAAAAACCAGAAACCTCAGCTCCATTCGACACAAACACACCAAAAGAGAAGCACTTGATGCAAAAGCTGTTTACTCATTGTATTGTGCATTATCTCCATCCGAGTATAATCGAATTTCTTCTTGTGAGTCTGCAAAAGAAATATGGGACAGGTTGTAGGTGACATACGAAGGAACTGATAGGGTGAAGGAAACGAAAATCAACATTCTCCTCTAACAATATGAAGCCTTCAAAATGAAACCAGAAGAATCTATAACTGACATGTTCAATAGATTTACCGATATTGTCAATGGATTGGCATATCAAGGGCAGCCTGTGTTAGATCCAATGAAGGTAAACAAGATTCTTCGAGGACTGTCGAAAGAGTGGAACAATATCAAGACATCTATCCAAGAGACTCAAATAATATCACCTCTCTTTGGATGAGCTCGTAGGAACACTCCAATCTTATGAAGAAGAGCGTCTAAACGAAGAAGACACCAGAGGTAAGAAAACTCTAGATTTGATATCAAATATTTACTCTGATGAATCAGATTCAGACGAACATGATGAGGACAATGAAGAGATTGCTCTCATGGTGAAGAAGCTTCAAAGAATGGCCATAAAGGGAAGGAGGTTCAAGGGAAAGAAAAATTTCAGAACTTATAAGCAAAGGAGAAGCTTCAATGACAAGAAAGAAAATGAAGATGTTATCTGCTTCGAGTGCAAGGAACGAGGTCATATTAAGCCAAATTGCCCACTTCTGAGGAAACGAAAGAACAAATATGAGAAGACAAAAAAAGCATCGAAAGCCGAGACTTGGAGTGACACTGAGTTTGAAGAAAGTGATGAAGAATATGCCAATATTTGTCTCGTGGAAAAATCTAATTTGGAAGATGAATTTGAGGTACCAAAAAGAAGGAAAAACAAGTGCTATCTTGATAGTGGTTGTTCAAGACATATGACTGGTGATGCAAGTAAGTTTATTAAACTCACAAGAATTTCTAGAGGAAGTGTTTCCTTTGGAGGAAACAACAAAGGGAAAATCATTGGAAAAGGAAATGTTGAAATTGGAATTTTGACGATAAGAGACGTATCTCTTGTCAAATGACTGAACTATAATCTTATTAGCATCAGTTAGCTATGTGATGCCGGATACATAATATGCTTTCACAAAAACAAGTGTTCAGGCACAAGTAAATATTTAAAGCAATCTTTTATTGGAAAGAGACATGGAAACATCTATTTATTAGATATAACTACTGATGATGTTCGGTGTCTAGTCTCTATAAAGGATGAGTCAGATCTTTGGCACATGAAGATTAGTCATATAAGCATTAAACAAATAGCGATACTTTCTTCAAAGAAATTGGTACGAGGATTACCAGACCTTAAATTTGAAAGCTCTAAAGTTTGCTCAATTTGCGCCTTAGGTAAACAGGTAAGAAGTTTTTTTTAATCTATCAATTTTGTCAGTACTAACAGAGCTTTGCAGCTTCTTCATATGGATATTTTTGGACCCACAAGAACACAAAGCCTGGGAGGTAAAAGGTATTGCTTAGTGATAGTTGATGACTATATAAGGTATACTTGGGTTTTCTTTCTTGCACACAAGCATGAAGCATTTTCATGCTTTTCAAAATTTTAAAAAAGGGTTCAAAATGAAAAAAAAAAAAAAAAAAAAGATATTCCATTTCTTGCATTAAAACCGATCATGGGGGAGAGTTTGAAAATAAGAGTTTTCAAACTTTTTTGAAGAAAATGGTTTTGAGCATCAGTTTTTGACTCCTTACACACCTTAACAAAATGGTGTTGTAGAGAGGAAAAACATATCTTTGCAAGATATGGCAAGAACTCTTCTCATAGAAAGTAAAGTTGTATCTCATTTTTGGGCAAAAGTTGTTTCAACAGATTGTTATATCATTAATCGAGTTTTTCTTAGACCTTCTTTAGAAAAGACCTCCTTTGAGCTTTTCAAAGGCAAAAAGCCAATTATTTCATACTTTAGAGTCTTCGATTGTAGATCTTTTATCTTGAGAAATGCTAATGATCACCTTGGTAACTTTTATGAAAGATCGGATGAAGGTATATTTTAAGGATACTCAACCATGAGCAAGGCCTTCAGAGTTTACAACAAAAGATCTCATACAGTGGAGGAGTCTATCAATGTGAAATTTGATGAAAATTCTTAAACTCATGAAGACTCTGATCAAGCAGAGCAGTTCTCTGATGGAATTCAAGCTCAACAAGACAACAAGAAATCAAAATCAGATGAACAGCCTCAGCAACCAGAAAAGACTGAAGATAAAGTCAGCGAGAAACCCACAACCTCTTATGATAGGTTCAACATAAATTGGAAGCACAAGTCTAGTCATCCAAAAGATCTGATTATCGGAAATATCAATGACAAGATAAGAACCAAATCAACTCTTAAAGAAGCAATCAACACTTTAGTGCTCATCTCAAAAATTGAACCTAGAAGTACTGAAGAAGCGCTATTAGATGAAAATTGGATCCAAGCAATGCATGAGGAACTTCAACAATTTCGTATGAATGAAGTGTGGGAATTAGTTCCCAGACCAAAGGATCATCCCTTAATAGGAACAAGATGGGTGTACATAAATAAGCTCAATGATCAAGGAAAAGTCACAAGAAACAAAGCAAGATTGGTCGCTAAGGGTTACTCACAGGAAGAGGGAATCGAACACAATGAAACTTATGAGCTAGTAGCAAGGTTAGAAGCAATCAAACTTTTACTTGCTTACATGTGTTTCCATGATTTCAAACTTTTTCAGATGGATGTGAAGAGCGCCTTCTTAAATGGATACATTAAAGAGAAAGTGTTCGTAGAACAACCACCAGGTTTTGAAAAACCTAGAAAGCCTGATCATGTATACAAACTGAAGAGGGCTTTATATGGTCTGAAACAAGCTCCTCAAGCTTGGTATGAGAGGTTAACAACTTTTCTCATACAAAATGGCTTTGTGAAAGGTAACGTTGACACTACTTTATTTATTCTTAGAGAATGTAAGGAAATTTTATTAGTTTAGATTTATGTTGATGATATTATATTTGGATCTCTTAATAAAAATCTTTGCAAGAGTTTTGCCAAGTTGATGCAGGACAAGTTTCAGATGAGCATGATGGGGGAACTAAATTTTTTCCTCGGGTTGCAAATCAAGCAAACGCAAGAAGAGACGTTTATTTTCAAGAAAAATATGCCAAAAACTGGTGAAGAAATTTCACATGGAAAATTCGAAGAAAGTAGACAAGAACCTAGCCCTTCTTTTTCGGGGAGAAGAAGGGGTTGGTAAATAGAATATCTGCCCATAAGACAACTGTTCTATTTACAGGAGTGCTTACTTCACGCTCTACTTACTTCATGCTTTCTTTACTTCTCTTCTTTTCCTCACTGCGCTCGGTCAACAGCATACCTTATATAGTCTGGTTCCCTTTAGTCCCGATTGGTATCGTCATCCAATCCATGCTTCGTTCTAGTCTCGGGCCTCAATCTCCAATCCTATCCTATGTCTTCATCTTCTAAGCTCGATAAAGACGAGAATGGAAAGAAAGTTGATCAGAAGTTGTGCAGGAGCATGATTGGCTCTTTGCTATATCTTACAGCCTTAAGGCCTGATATTTTTTTTAGCGTATGCGTATGTGCTAGATTCCAGTCAAACCCTAGAGAGTCTCATCTTTATGCAGTTAAAAGGATAATCAAATATATTAATTCTTATCCCTCTCTAAGACTCTGGTATTCTAAGGAATCAGAGTTTGAGTTATCTGGATACTCTGATGCCGATTTTGTAGGATGTAAGATTGATATAAAGAGCACCTCTAGAACCTGTCAGTTGTTAGGCAAGATGCTTGTTTCCTGGTTCTCCAAAAAGCAATCAATGGCTACCTTATCAACTGCTGAAGCAGAGTATGTTGCTTTGGGAAGTTGTTGCGCACAAGTCCTCTGGATGAAACAACAACTGAAGGATTATGGAGTAGATGACTCGACTACAACCATCAAATGTGACAATACCAGTGCCATTAACCTGATGAAGAACCCGATTCTACATTCTTGAGCCAAGCACATTGAAATCAAGCATCATTTTATACGTGATCATGTCAATAGTGGTAAATTGTCGATTCACAAAATCAGTTGGCTGATATCTTTACAAAACCTCTTGGCAAGAAAGCGTTTGATTTTATTTGCAATAAACTTGGTATTATAAATCCATTTATTTCAACTGACTAAGAACAGGGTTCGTCAGAGGCTGCAAAGTACATCAACGTGTGGAAATTTCGAATTCTTGATGGTAAGATTATTTTAGGAATCTTATCAGGTAAAGTTGGAATGTGTGTGATTCGAATATTTTGAATTGTCATATTTAACTTAAAATAAATAATATTTTTGGAAATTGTGCAAATTTTGAAAACCATTTTACAGTTTTCTTTACCGAAAATTTCAGTTGTTCCTTACATAAGTGTCATTTCGTTTCCAATAAAAAGAACTTTTCTTTCTTTCTTCCTTCGTCACTTTTCGAGTGTGTCTCTATGAAAAACCTTCGGCTCTTCTTCCTCTTCTCTACAAAAGATCGAAACTTTCCTTCTTTTTCGAAGTAATGGCTCTAAAATCTGCTTCAAAGACGAAGACCAATCCCTCTGGTTCAAGGAGATCAAACTGGATTGCGGAATTGCATTCAAGAGTCAGAGGTAGTCCTTAGTTTTTCAAACTATCGGATTCTTCTACCAATGTTGAAGGTACGGAAACCTCCTCAGATCTTTCTCAATTACGATAAACTATTGTGACTCTTAAGGCTTTAGGAGACAATGAGGAAGTGATTTCCAGATTACTGGCTAAGTATGGGTTTGCAAGTGAAGAAGCATTCGAACTTATGTTCGTTAATCCTATTCAAAGCGTTCATCCTATTAGTATTGTTGATTCTAGTGCTGTGCGAACTAGAACAGGAAAGGAGAAGGTGGAAGAAACTTCTGGTACTAAGAAAAGAACTAAAGATGATGGCAAGAGAAGGGATAACGATAAAAAGCTATTTGCTAGTTTCCGAATGAGAGTTACTGAGTATGAAGTAGATGCTAATCGGAGTGATAAACTAATTAAATCTGAAGAACATCAACAATGTTTTAGAGCCCTGATGAACAGAGGAGTTATCAAACAGAGGACGGTTGATTTCGACTTTTTCGAATCCACTGGTATTCATGTCAAATGATTCTTTGATGATCGTCTTCTCACGGCATTGTGCACAACTGAATATCCTACTTATCTTGCTTTTACCGCTTATTTTTATTCGACACTCTCTTTTTACTCAGTGGATACTATTGAGTTCAAAGTTTTCGACAAGTCACATATGCTTTAGGCTTGGGATCTTGCTAAATTGTTGGGTGTTAGGTTCTCAGAGTTTGAATCGATTGACATTGATCCTGATATCGCATATCAACAACTGTCTGGTATTACTGATTTTACCAAAGATGATCGCTCTCATGTTTCTCATCAATTGTTTCCCCTAAGACCAATCGTGCTTACAAGATTATTATTAATTGTCTTAGGCCAAAAGGTTCTTCTACATTTGATGTTTCTCGATATGAAGTGAAGCTGATGTGGGCTATCTTAAATGGTAAAACATTTTCGATTGCTCATCTTATAATTCTGCATATGTATCAAACTGTTCTGAAGAATAAGGGGCAATTGCCCTATGGTTCTGTAATAACAAAAATATTTAGTGAATCGGGAATTGAGATTCCAAATAAGTTAAGGAAACATTAGTTACCTTCACTGAAATAAATGAGCAAATGATGCAGAAGATAAGTTTTAGGTTTACCTCTGAAGGATGGAAAAACACAAAGGGAAGGATTCTGCAAATTGACGCAAAAGAAATTGTTCCATAATCAACTCATTGCCCCACAAAGCGAAGAAGAATTACTGAATCACGACAACGATCTTGAGCCTTTCTGCCAAAGCTTCCTAAGGAGATGCAGGTGGAATCTGATGAAGGGACAGTTGATTTAGAAGACATTATTGATGCATATCAACCTGACACTAATGATGATGAAGAGGAGATTGAGGTTGAAGGAGGAACAAGAATAGATGAGGCTGCATATCAAACAAAGAATATCATCGCTGAAGAACAGAAGTAGAAAGTTTCTGAAGATCAACCAATACCAACCACTATTCAAACTAGCATGGTGGATGTTGATCTCATCACTGATCTAGAGACTGTTGATGATGACGCTGAACATCAAGAACATGCATTAGAGCAAACTTCTCCTGAGCTTAAGGAACTAGCCCCACAGCAAGTCATTCTTGGAGAACAGGAGTCATCCTTACACACTAATGATGATTATTCTTCCAAAGTTACAGCATACACTCATGAGAAACAGAGGGAGCTCTCCCGTGTTGAAGATGTTAAGGAAACTTTTTCTGAAAACATTCCCTTGGACATCCCCGCTGATCCTAACAAAGGAATTTCTATTGATCCAGAAGATACTACCGGTGCTAAAAAGGTCCAAGAAAGTCAAGAAGTTCCTAATGTGGTGATTGAAGAGATTGAGTCTGATCTACCAGATTCTCACAAAACCCTTAACAATCCTTTAATCTCAAGAGATCATGTCGCTGATACACCTGCTACTACAACTCATTCGATCCCTACTACTATCATAAGCATATATGGTGAGCCGCTCATTGCTCCTACTTTAACTCCTAACCCAGTTATGCAGGATAAAAGTAAAGGAATTGCAGAGGTTGAAGGGGAGTCTAAAGCTGCTAAAAAGAGGCAGGAAGACATTGACATGGTAATGAAGCTTGGGTTAGAAACGGATCCTTCAAAAATACCTGTCATTGATAGCACTAAGACAAGATTTTTCTTCAAACTTTGCTCAGGATGATGGAGCACAAGGATTAGATGCAAGCAGAGTTGAAGAAATTATTTGTTTTTCTCCATACTCAGGTTGAAACACTAGAGAATACTATGACTACACTGGACGGCAGAATGATTTCCATGGAGAGAACTCTTGAGAATATACAATACTATGTGCTCATTCAACTACCTCTAGAACATAGGATGCCATCTCTAGCTCCTTCTCCAACACCTGAACCAGACCCTGCGTCCAACCAACCATCCTCTTCTAAATAACTCTTTTGTTTTTGTTATTTCTTCATAGTTTGGTTTGTTTTGTGGTCTGCTCTGATTATAGATTGTTGTTGGTTATTTCATACTATGTTTGACATTGATATTATGACTTTGTTTGACATTAGTACTGTGGTTTGTGCCTAATATTTTATTTGGAAGTTACCTATTTTATTGTTGACAAAAAGGGGGAGAAAGTCGAGAGGTCCAGCAGAACGCATGTAGCATAGTAAAAGCTAAGGGAATTGGTTAAAGTTCCTTTGACCCTTATCTCCTATTTTCGTATTTTATTAGCTTTATTTAAGAAGCAATTTTATCGTACAATATTTTTTAGAAGTTATGCTTGACAAATATTTTGTCATCATAAAAAAAAGGGGGAGATTGTTGTGAAAACATTCCCTTATTGGTTTTGATGATCGACAAAACTTACCGACTTTGAAATTTGATTATAAAGTATTTTTTAGGAAGGAAAGTTTGATGACTACGATTAGAATCAAAGTTGTTGATAATACTTTCTTATTCGGACATTCAATCAACCGGGTTTGAAGGAATATATTTCTTGAGCAATGGCTAAATTGACCGTTAAACTTGCCATCTTTTTGGAGGAACTTGAAATGGAAGGTTTTCATAAAAAAATCCTCACGATTCCAATCTTTCCTCGATCTTCGATGACGAGCTATTCTTTATAAACATAGACACTCGACTTTTGGAAACCCGACCTACTGTATGGGCAGCAAATCTTACGAGAAACTTCAACCTTGGCGATCCTCATGCCATTAGATCTTCTCAACCAAATCCAGGACTAATGGGTGGATTAGCTAGATAATCCTCTTGAAGACATGTCCAACGGTCAGCTTTGATTAGGAGGGGTATAAAAGAAGATCTCATAGCAGAAGGACATCCGCTTTATGAGTATTAAAGCTCTTAATTTTTAAAAGCCTGAAGGGTGTTTGTGATCATTTTACATTTGATTCAGTGAGCAAAATTGTATAACCTTTTAGAGGTTGAGAGTGTTATTCTCCATCCCTTATACTTTTAATTTTCTATAATAGACTTGTGCACTGGTAAGATCTGACCACTTCATTAAAAGTTGCCTCGCTAAATTTTTTGGTTAACTTTTTAGTTTCCGCACAATCACCTATTCACCCCCTTTAGGTGATAGTTATGCCATAATAGTCCTAAATATGATCCAAACTTTAGCAAATTTTATGTCAAATCATGATTTTTAAAGACAGTGTCGAATAGAGACATGATTTCATCGAATCAAGAATCATGTCTAGTCGTTAAGGTGAGATCGGGTGCATCGAGGGCACAATTGATCAAACATTACAAACGTCATTGTGGCACCCGAGAATTTCGACAACCCATGATTGTGCGACGGTAGTGACTGATCAATGAAAGTATCGCCGGATGGTATCATTAGTATTTTGCACGGCCATGTGAGTAGATTACAATTAACCTATGCATGTGTGGAGACTAAGGCAAATGAATAGAGAGGATGTTGGGCTGTATCATTAGGATAATGAGCCGCAACTCACCGGCCCAAAACCCCTCCACATTAACCTCTAATTGTCGACATAATTGGTCAACTAGCAGGAAGAAGTTTGAATAGGGCTTGGCTGGATGAAGCCACGTTGCTTCTCTATGGACGGACAACAAGATGGATGGAGAGGCCAGCTGAAGACACATACCCCCCAGCTGTCTTCGGTCCTTGCTGCTACCATAGAATTTGCATGCAAATTGCAAATTAATTGAGGACAAACAGGCGGATTGATCGAGAGAGAGTGTGAAGGAGAGAGAGAGAGAGAACGAAACCAGTGAAAGTGAGAGAGAGCCCGTGAGAGAGCGACGAGCGAGTGTGAGGAGAAGGACCATCCTCCGTACGTGTGTGTTGCCGCTGTTGATGCCGTTCAAGCCCGCCGTCGTTGAGCCGCGCACTCCTCGCCGTCTCACCACACGCCGTTGAACCATAGGACATCAAGAAAAGTGGAAGTTCATTAAAACTATGTGATGCAATGCCATAGAAATTTGATATAGTGAGATGGGTTTAGAAAATGTTTGAGTACGGATGGAGTGTACTGGATTTCGGTAGTGATGGGTTGAGAAATTGAGAAAATGCTTTGATTATCCATGTGTGCTTGTAATCCTCATGAACTACATTGTGAGATATAAGTTTAGATGAGCCTTTGAAAGTAAGTAGACCAAGGTGTAGGTATCGGATTCCATTGAATCCGTGTGGTCCGCCATTTTATTTTGAGAAACCTAGTAGTTTTGCCGATTTTCTATAGAAATTTATAATAGGATTTTGGTTTTGGTTTCTTCATGAAAGCTGTAAAGAATTGCCTAAAATATACCATAGATTATTGTTAGATTTTTCGGAACTCAGATGGTGGCAGAAAATTATTCTAACATGCGGTATCTTCCTGATTAAAAAGTGAACTCTGATTTGAGCTTGTAGCTGTGATATACGGTCTGTTGCGACTTGTACATAATTATTTTGGCTTAGTGTTCTTCATGAAACTTTTTCCTCTAGATCTCAATTATAACATGTTAAAATTTTAGAATTTTTCATGGTCATTTGATAGTTATTTCGAAATTTCTACTAAAAGCGCGCATTCTGGCCTTTAAACTGTTTTACTACGAAATTGTTCAATTTGTCCTAAAAGTCATTGTACCTTGAGTTGTTATTCACTTGATGGATGCGGTGACATTCAGCATATCATATGACATCGAAATCTTTGATAAATATTGATGGATTTATGAGACTCTCGGTATCATTGCATCGAAATATATTTTAGTAATGATATATATCAAGATATTAATGTTATCGTCAGACGGCTGAGTCGACGATGCCCCAAGAGACGGGATGCCCATAGGATCAAATGAGTTGATGCCGTTGGATGCCTAGGGTCCATAGTGCCCCAGAGGGTCCTCGGGAGTTTCGGGATGCCCGGTAGTAGGTATTGTACATAAATCCGGAAGGAAGGGGCAACCATTTTCATGGCGAGCCCTGGATATGCCTCGTGATGCCAGTGATGCCAAGTGGGGTGCGAGATGCCCAGGGGTGTGACGGAATACATTTTGGATGCCCGGAGGTTTGTGCTGGAGGGTCTGATGATGCCAGGTTGGGTGCGAAAGCCCGGAGGGATGCAAACACTGGTCCTCCGGGGAATGAAATATTTTGAATACTAAAATGGGTAAATGAATCGAGCATATGTATGTGCATATGGCATGGCATGGGAGCTGTCTATGAATTATGAGTTGGTATCGTCTAATATTGAAAAGGTGTTTGTCCGGCATTGAATTAATTTTTATGAATGTGGTACAAGAAATTCATCTCTTGATAGTGTATAGATATACATACATAATTGCATAGATGACATGTGCATTCCGCATGAAATTGGATTATTATATTTGTTGCATAATATAGTTAATGAACCTTTTACTACTGAGTGGTTGTACTCACCCCGTTTGAGGACTAACATTTCAGACTAAAAGATGCCTCTGTTGCCGGTCACTCGCGGTACTTTTTACAGTGTCCCAGTCGACGTGGAGTGCATGTGTTCAGAGCACGCTCATGTCGGGATTCAAGGATTGGTCTTCATCCGAGTATGAGTGTTAGTCCTGTATGACGTTGGTTTAGCTGATGGCCCCATAGTCTAGGAGTTTCTATCGGTGCACGTCCGACGTGATGGGGTCATGTTAGGGATGCCGCCGCCAGCCGATGGACCGGGTGGGTGCGATTGTGTGTGACGGGTAATAGATGAAAAATTTTGGACACCAACACATGAGGGATGGACTTGTGCATATGATACCAGGGGAAGGGAGTCAGTGTCCTTTTGGGTAATCGCCCGGCATAGAAAAACCTCGGCGTTTGGTTGTACCGACGATTATAGTCCATCCCATATATATAATAAAAGTGTTCGGCTTTGACTTATCTATAAAAATGTTTAGTAGGTGTGCATCGTTTCAAATGAATAGAGACAACAGGGAGATGCTAATTTTGCTTCCGCTATATATATATAAATTGCGCAGGGACCAATGTAAGAAACATAAACCCCCAGGATTCATGAACTTGTCAAGTTCATATGGTATCAAATAAATGGGTTTTCAGGGCAAGCAAAAAGGTAGTAACTGTGGCGACCCTAATGGATCGGAGGCCGTCAAGGGGTGCCACAGTTCTAAACATAAATCAAGAGTTCAATAAGATCGTGTCAAATTATAGCTCAAAAAATGCCAAGAGAATTTTTCTAACATAAATCAAGAGTTCAATAAGATCATGTCAAATTATAGCTCAAAAAATGCCAAGAGAATTTTTCTATGGGCATCGCATGAATTAACAAAATTTGGGATGATTTTGAAACCATGTTGAGAAATCTGAATTTCAAAATATTTGCGACTTTTGAATGAATGGTAGAAGTACCAAATCACATTTTTATTTTGTGAAAATTTGCAGCAACAAAGTAAAAGACATTGAGACCCAATTCATCACATATGATTTTCTAAAAATTGAAGAACAAGAACATGTCAATCAGAAATGAAACATGTCATATGGACTAATAATTGCCTTTCCTCCATTACATATATAGTATCTTATTTATTAAAAAGAAAAACACAAAGAATAGACTCAGTCAAGGTTAAATAATAGGGTTTACTTCATAATTAATCTTACTTCTTGTCGTTAGATTTGTATATAAGTTGCAAAGCACATATGTCATTTAGATTTCATGTTAATTCATTAAAATATGCTTCAATAAGAATTCATATAGTGAAGTTATTTAAATTAATTGGGAAAATTACCAAAATAGTCATAAAACTATCGCAATTTTTCCAAGTCAATCCTAAACTTTTTGCATTTGTGCCAATTCAATCCATCCAGTCAATTTTGGCTAGCTGGCACTGACATGGTCGCCGGCCAATGCTAATGTGTCAATTTTTTAATATTTTCTTATTTTCCATTTTTTTCTTGTTCTTTTTTATTTTTTATTTCCTTCTTCCTTTGGCTAATCGTTGGACCAGCAAGAGGAAGAAGGAAAGAAAAAACTAAAAAAATCAAATCAAATAAAAAAACAAAATATATATCAAAAAATTAACACATCAACATCAGCCAGACGATCGATGTCGGCCAGTGTTCATGTCAGTGCCGGCCAGTCAAAATTGGTTGAATGAACTGAATTAGTACAAATGCAAGAGTTTTAAGACTGGATTGGTCCCCAAAAAAAATATTTAGGACTGAATTGGAAAGATTGCAATAAGTTTAAGACTATTTTGGCAATTTTCTCTAAATTAATTCATGTTCAAGTTAAACAAGAAAAACCCAAAAAGAATTAATAGATATTGCATTTAGAAATCATGTTTAAGTGATGCATGCATTGCTTGGTTTCTAGTTAAAACTTTATAGAGCACTTGATGCATTTGACATAATGGAGCTCTGCTCTTGATGTGCTTAGCACATCGAGGTTCTCTCATTCCTTTGAGCAATTTATTTACTGCTTTGATTTATTTAGTGTCGAATCACTGTTGTTGACACCTAAATTTTGGCAATCTGATCATTTATTTATTGCATAAAATTACAAGTTAGTTTTATTCTTGAAAAAATATTAATTGCATACCATATAGATTTAGGTGCATTTGTTTGTAATTTGCATTTTTTTTATTGAACCGGTGACGGGTGGGGTTCAAATTAGTGGTTCTGATCTTTAACTTGGCAGGCCAGACTAAGCTCATGAAGTGAGCAAATTGGCCCAAAAATTAATAATAATAAATTATCTCGTGAAAAATAGGAATTTGAAATTTTTCCGGAATATGATGATTTTTTTGGATAAGGACTGATGTGAAAAGGAAATATTGCGTTCGGGAAAAATCTTTGTGGATGTCGATTTGAAGAATGAAACAAAACCCTAGTTCACTCACCTATAAAAGAGTTGCTACACTAAAGAAAAAAAGAGGCCATACATTGAATACACGGCCGCACAAGAGGGAGTTCTATTTTTCGAGTCTTTTCCTTCGTTTTTTGGGTTCAAAATTCAATACGCAAGGGGGCTTCTCGGTTGATAATCTCGCTTTTCCTTCGTTCTTCTTTGTTCTTCTGGAGAGAGAGCAACACAAAAGGAGAAAGCTTTTTGCTGGAAAAAAAAAAAGGAGAAGAAAAGTCAGGGAGCAAAGAAAAGACAAAGAGCAATGAGGGGGACATGAGGGGGACGTGAGAGAGAAAGAGAAAAGAAAAAAAGAGAAAAAGGAAAAAAAAGGAAAAAGGGCAAAGTTTCTTCTTCCTCCTGCAACTACTGGCAAACCCCCTGCACAATGCACAGCGCCGCCATGCCTCAATCACTCCCTGTTCCTCGCATCGGCCACTGCTGCTCCTAGGGTCAGCCTCGAACACAACGCCAGCAGCCATGCAATCGCATAGCAACCACTGCAACGCCACCGCTGTTTCTGCGACCGGCAACCTACAGCAACCCGCAAGCACTACCATCAATCTGATCCCTCTGCCGGTCACCGCCTTCGTGCCCCTGCTCACCCACGAGCTCCGTCTCGCCATAAGTTACTACCACTGCGCGACTCGACGTTTGCAACCCATGAAATCCCGGTGAAGCTGCTACTGTGCCTGCTTTGTCTGTGATATGCTCGCCCGGCACCGCTCCTCGGCCACATCCCAACGCGCCACGCCCGCCAACCCGCCGCTTCCCGCTCGCCTTCCACCGTTTTGCCGCCGCCCGCAAAGCTCCTCGCCGATGCCCCGAACACCAGCAGCCACCCGAGCCCACCTAGCTCCGCCTCTGGTCCAATGCCTAGTAGCCACCTCACCGAGTGACACTCGTAGCTGTTGCAACCCGTGTCATGCCCTGAACCTCAAGCGCGCCAACATCCCACCATGGTCATTCAAATGCGACGTTCCCAGGTGAAGTCGCCGACCCAATCGGTTCTTTAATGCACATGCGAAAGCGTATTATAAAACTCCTGACAATAAAATACATGATAAGAAAGCAGGAAGCAATTTCACAACCAATCACTTACATAAACCAACGGAGTTTACAAACAGAGGCCTACAGCCAAAAGTTTACAAAAGACCGACTCTTAAAATGAAACTGTCCTATGACCTACAAGTCGGACACGAACTCCAATCCAACAATCTTCACCTCTGCAACTCCACAAGGCCAACCGTAACGAACTGGCCGCTCCATCCACTAGGGACCTAAAAATGTAAACCAACAATGGGGTGAGACATTGTCTCAGCAAGTTCAACCTCCTAAACCCCTATTAGAAAGAAAATACACCCAATGGTGGCCTAGCCACATCATCACAACCAATGAGACTTACCTTTTCCTCAGTTCCTTCCTGCAGGTTAGCATAGTTCATATTACTTGAGCATATACGGTAATAGAATTCAAACAAATCAATTACTTGGATCGGATCGGCTCAGCGATCAATCGACTCAGTCGATTACATGTCATCAAGGTCATCACACGGTCATTCTGACTATTCATTCTCGACCCTCAAACACGACCCTACAGGCAAATCTAAATTTAGTGGTAATCACAGCCCCACTCGGCAAGTTTAGATTTAGTGGCATCACGGCCCCACTCGGCACAACCTTTAATAGGTGGTAGATCACGGCCAGACGGGCACGATCGATTCCAAATTCGGTGGTAAATCTCGGCCCTATTAGCACGGTCATACTTCAGAGGTTTTCTAAGTCCACTCACAACCTTTCATGGTCAATTACCCATAAAATACCGACATTCTCAAATTTTGGGATAATTCTCTCATAACCATTAATTCACTCAATTCTCATAAACCGGCACTCAAATAAATAAACAGAAAGCACCACTAAAATCAGCACTGAAATCAGCACAAAATTCTGACGGTTTAAGGTCCCGAAATAAATTTATTCCGAAAATTAATTAAATAATAATATCCATAATTTTCACAATCCACACTCAATTTATAATATCCAACCATCAATTTCAAAATATGAATACATAGCAGCAATCAGCGCGAAATTTTGAGAAAATAAGGTCCCGAAACAATTTTAGGAATTTATTAAATATTTAATTTTATTCCGAAATTAATTAAACAATAATATTTTAATCATTTTCGTAATATAATATTTTATTAAATAATTGAATAATTTCGAAATACTTATATAATTCAAAATTATATATTTAAGTCCAATCATCATTAAACTAACATAACCAACCATTTAACTTTAATTAAACACACCCTAAACTAATCACACCCCTTAATCTAATCCACACCTAATTAATCTAATCTAACAACCTAAGCTTACTTAGCTTAAACTAAGAACACCCTAAGCATAATTAACTCGTTAAACTCACCCGATAACGAACCGTTCGGACCAAAACGACGGGGATGTCGTGGGGATCGACTTTCCTCAAGGCAGGCCAAGCATCCGGGGTCGGGAAGGCCAAAACGGACCAAAACTGAGCTGGAAATACCCACAAAACCAGCTACGGTTTGGGCCGAGATGGGGCGGTTCCAGCGTCGGTTGGGCGGAGGAACGGCGGAGGAAGGAGGCGGTAGCTCGGACGGTGGCACATGGCGGCTAGGCGGGACTTCCGGCGATGGCTGCGATGAGGAGCAGCGGTGGACAAACGGGCTGGAGGCTCGGGCGAAGGTGGCGTGACGATTGGCCGGCGAGCGTGCGCGTGGACGGCAGCGACGGCAACGGTCTCCGGTGATGGAGATGACGATGAGTTGGCGGAGGGGGGCGTGCGGGCTGGCCTGGTCTAGTTGCACACTCCCTCTCTCTCTCTCCTCCAAATCTAAGAAGCCAATTGAAGAAGATGATGTTGATAGGTGGAGGTGATGTCCCACCTTTTTTAGAGCAAATCCCCACCCTCCACTTGTCAAGATCTCCTCCCCTTGGGCCCCCAACCATGACATCACTTGATGATGTCACACTCCACTATCTCAATCTCCCACAACATTATTCCAATTGGTCCAATTTCATTTTCCGCCATGGCATAAAAATCTTGTACTTCCAATTCTTCAATTCTATTCTAATGGAACCAAATTGAAGTCCATAAAATTAATCCAATGTCACCACACTTCAATTCACATATTTACTTGACCACAGAACCAACTTGAGTCCCAAAAGCATGACCAAAAGCGGGCCTACTAATTTCTCAAGCCAAATTAACCACACTTTGATTAATTTGCCGAAAAACTCAGTTTGCATGAAAAATCCTCCGAAGATGAGTCAATGTTCCTAAAATGATTTGTGACACACCATGACTTCCAATTTTTGAATTCGCTTTCAATTTCACAGGTTAATTTCACTCTAGCATGATACTAGTGCGTCCTAATCTACTAGGTAGCTTTTAGAGGTTTTCATGCATTTGACCTGTGGTTGATCAATTCAAGCCACAATGTACATCTTTAACACATTGGCGACTCTCGGTTGTCGTGGTAACCTCAATATTTCAAATACGGACACAGGGTACCCAAACGACAGAAAAGCCGGTCCAGTGCCGATTGACAAGAATTGTGCGATCTGGTGGAATCACCCACACTCGATCACATGCCTCTGTCGAGTTGACCTATCTCCGGTCTCTAATCGATTTTTAACTGTGTCGTAATGACCCTTGCAGATTAGCTCGGTCGAAAGGTCGTTTCCTAGTCAAATTCTCGAGTCCGATGCATTAGAGTTTCTTAACGGCTTCACCTAATAGACTAATTATCCCATGAGTGATCAGTTCATGGAAAATAACTATATGCGTGCAAATGAAATGCCCATTTCAATTTACTGAAAATAGAATTGGAAAATCGGGATGTCACAACTCTTCCCCTCTTATAAAAATTCCGTCCTTGAAATTTAAACCATTACAATTTTTAAGCAAAAAGGTGGGAGTACTGTCGTCTCATCTATTCTTCTCTTTCTCAGATTGCTCCTTCTGTATCGGTGTTGCCAGATCACTTCTATCTTGCCCAAACCACTTCGGATCCAAAATACTAAACTCTTGCCCATTTTTGCAAAAAGAGAGTTGCAAAAATTTGGTTCTTTTTCTTTTTCTTTTTATTTTTCCACTAAGCGACTAACTGCCACGTCAGGAATTCGAACTCCCGACTTCGGACCATTTTGCTTCTTTCCCGGGCACCACTCGACTAAAGGTGCCGGCAATGTCTCGAATTGTTTTATTTATCCATTTAAAACCAAAATCCTCCTTTGAACAAAAATTTCGATGGATTCCGATTTAAATGCTGTTTCATCTTCCCTTCCTTAACAAAACGCGATGTCCCTATCATAGGCGACATTTAAGGAAAAATATATTTCCCCTACTTGAAATTCCAAGGTCTGTGATACTAACCTGCGTAGCTAAACTGGCGATTCTGAGTGGCCCCAAGTCTATCTCTGATAACTGCAATTGAATCACTGATTTATGAACCAACTCTAGACCTGATCTCTGACCTCAACTCAACCAACTGAAGTTCTGTACACTCTGCTATGCTCTGCTTTAAAATGAACCATCTGACTGTCCTGCTGAAACTGGGAGCCAACTGAAAACTCTGCTAGTAACTATTGTTGTAAGCGAACTCAACAAGCAGAAGTTGTTCCTTTCAACTTCCTTTGAAAACCAACCCACATGTTCTCAACATGTCCTCAAAGATCTGAAATGTCCTCTTAGACTGGCCATCGGTCTGAGGATGATAAACATTACTATACAGTAACTTCGTTCTCAAAGCACTTTGCAAACTTTTCCAGAAGATAGCCATGAATCTCGGGTCTCAATCTAATGTAATCATCATCGGCACTCCATGCAGATGAACTCTCTAACGCACGTACAATTATGCGTGCTTGTCCAAAACAAGGTCATTTCATACGGCGATGAAGTGAACCGACTTCAACTATCTATTGACCATAATTTCAATCAAAATCATTACCCTTCTGGTTCCTTGTTAAAATCGTCACCAGATCTACTGTGACACGATCCCATTTTCACATTAGGGATTTCGAGAGGTTACAAGAGTCCTCTCTATTTACAAAGCTGTGTCTTCACTCGCTACTATGTCAAACATTTGGCGACATGGTTGGCGATGTCCGTCTTCATACCAGACCACCAATAATGTTCACGGGGATTCTGATACATTTTCATACTAACAGGATGAATGATGTAACCGTTACGATGAGCTTTTGACCAACTCCTCTTTAAGTGCTACATCGTCAGGTACACACAATTGTCCTCGAAACCTCAATGTTCTATTTTTCAGAATTCTGAAAATCAACATTTCTCTCTTCCTTATCTACTTGCATGACTTTCTGAAACTTTGTATCTGATGGTTGAAGCATTCTGATTCTGATATGCACTTTTGGCTCAATTCTGAGGATGGCCATAAAATTTAAAATGTGGCCTACCTCAAATTTGAAAACCAAATCTTGTGCCTTCTCAATTAAAACCCATTCCTTGAGTACCATCTGCGCTACTAATGACTTCCAACTTAAGGCATCTGTGACTTTTTTTTTCCTAGGGAATACCGAATATCACAATCCTAGCCCTTCCAAAATTCCAACTAACGACGCCGTCTCATATTCAACTCCTTCTAAGAAAATAAACACTTGAGACTTTGATGGTCAGTGAAGATCTGGAATCCTTCTCCACACAAGTAATGTCTCCCAATCTTCAAAGCAAAGATGATCGCCACGAATTCTAAGTCATGCGTCGAATAATTTAACTCATGAGGTCTCAACTGACGGGACGCATATACAACAATCCTACCATGCTGCGTCAATACGCAACCCAGCCTCTTAAACGACGCATCACTGTCGATCTCAAACCCTCCTGGACTAGATGGAATAGTAAGCACAGGTGCAGTAATTAGCTTCTGCTTAAGCTCTTGGAAATTACTCTCACACTTATCCAACCACACAAACTTTTCTTCCTTCTTCAGCAGTCTTGTCATCGGCGATGCTAACACTGAAAACCTTTCTACAAACCGTCTATAATACCTTGCTAAACCCAGAAAACTTATGATCTCTGTCACTGTAGTCAGTCTTGGCCAGTTGATTACTGCTTCAATCTTGCCTGGGTCCACTGAGATTCCTTCTCCGGAGATGACATGACCTAGGAAAGCCACACGAGTTAACCAAAACTCGCACTTATTGAACTTGGCGTACAGCTCGTGATCTCTCAAAGTCTGAAGCACTATTCTTAGGTGCCTTTCATGCTCCTCAGTACTCCTTGAGTACACCAGGAGGTCGTCGATAAAAACGATTATGAACTGATCCAAGTACTCCTTGAACACACGGTTCATCAGATCCATGAAAGCAGTTGGGGTGTTCGTCAACCCAAACGGCATTACAGTAAACTCATAGTGATCGTATCGAGTGCGAAATGCCGACTTCGGTATGTCTTCCTTCCTAATCCTTAACTGATGATACCCTGTCCTCAAGTCGATCTTAGAAAATATCGACGCTCCTTGAAGCTGATCAAACAAGTCATCGATCGTCGGCAGTGGATACTTGTTCTTGATCACCACCTGATTAAGTTATTGATAGTCAATGCATAGGCGCAACGAACCATCTTCTTTCTTCACGAACAAAATTGGTGCTCCCCAAGGTGATGTACTAGGGCGTATAAATCATTTATCCAACAACTCCTGCATCTGCACCTTCAGTTCTTTCAGCTCTGACAAAACCATTCGGTAAGAAGCCTTAGAGGTTGGCTCTGTCCCAGTGCTAACTCAATCACGAACTCAATTTCCCTTTCTGGAAGCAAACCTAGTAATTTCTTCAAAACACACCTGGAAACTCTTGAACCACTAAGATACCTTCTAACTTCAGCTCCTCTACTGTCGTATCCATGACAGTCGTCAAGTAACCTTGACACCCTCGTCTATCAAACGGGTTGCCTCAAGCGGTAAAATTAAAAAGGGATCAAGGGTCCTCCTCGACTTTTGATAAATTTAAACTTTTATCCGTCAACGATTCAAATTGTATCACATTACAACAACGATTCATTACAACAAAAAGCTCCTCAAGCCAAACCTTTTCATATATGATATCAAAGTCATAAATAAGCAAATTAGTCAAGTACAACTCTAGTTAACGATTCTTCTTTCTACAACCGCATTACAACAACTGAGGTTCTTTAAACTTAATAAAATTCTGTTGCACTACTCTGATAAAGTCACCCATAAAACATTCCTCCTCTGATCGGTGCACAACTCGAATCATCCTTGAGCTGGCGGCCTATTCAAACCACCCTACGGTGCATTCTACGGCGCGAATCCTCGATTCTGACCCAACGGTGGTGGCCACGGTAACTGTTGCGGTCCCATCTGCCTGCACAGACAATTCCTGGCCATGTGACCCTACTGGCCACACATAAAACAGGCACCCGTCCTAAAATGGCATGGGGTTGGTCTATCCCTTTTCCCACAAGCACGACACATGCCTTTCAGGTTGGATGCTAGCTTTCCCTTAATACTCCTTCGAGTGGGATGTTTAAAGTGCTTTCCTTCTATCATTGGTCTCTTCCCAAACCGACTTCCAACTCTGTCTGAACTGAACTGTGACCTAGATGGGGCGGCTCGCTCCTCGATCACAATTCCAGGTTGGGTCTCAACAGGTGCAGCAACAACGGCAATTACGGCATTGGCGGCAGCAATGACAACGGCAACCGCGGCGGCTTGATCTTGTGCTTGCTGACCCAAAATGCTTCCTAAAGACTCTAGCGCCTGAACAATCCCGTCGAAACTAAGATCGTTCGATGCTGCTACACTTTCAGTACCTACTTGCGGCGGTACTCTCACACATGCACTGGCCTAAGCCTGCACTCTGCCTCGGGTACCAACTCCTGTCAGCGTCCTAACCCGAGATACATGTCCTATCAACCTCCTCCAAGGAGTTCCCCACTCCTGGTCACTCATCCTACAGGCTCCTTATAGACACCTGTTTTCCAATTCCAACATCAAGTTAGAATTTGAGTGACCCCACAAACAAGCTGCCAATCAGCTATCACTCATATGCATCAGCATTTTAAAAGCCTTTCTTACTAACTATCCCATGACTCATCACACCTTATCACTCCATACACAGACCATGCTCTGATACCACTTAAATGGGCATGTCACGCCCCGAACCTCGAGCGCACCAACATCCCACCATGGTCATTCAAATGCAATGTTCCCAGGTTAAGTCGCCGACCCAATCAGTTCTTTAATGCACATGCGGAAGCGTATTATAAAATCCCTGACAATAAAATATGGGATAGGAAAGTAGGAAGCAATTTCACAACCAATCACTTACATAAACCAACGGAGTTTACAAACAGAGGTCTACAGCCAAAAGTCTACAAAAGGCTCTTAAAAAGAAACTGTCCTACGACCTACAAGTCGGACACAAACTCCAATCCAACATACTTCACCTCTGCAACTCCACAAGGCCAACCATAACGAACTGGCCGCTCCGTCCACTAGGGACCTGAAAATGTAAGCTCACAACGGGGTGAGACATTGTCTCAGCAAGTTCAACCCCATAAACCCCATTAGAAAGAAAATACGCCCAATGGTGGCCTAGCCACATCATCACAACCAATGAGACTTACCTTTGCCTCAGTTCCTTCATACAGATTAGCACAATTCATATTACTCGAGCATATACAATAATAGAATTCAAACAAATCAATTACTCGGATCGACTCAGCGATCAATTGACTTAGTCGATTACATGTCATCGAGGTCATCACATGGTCATTCTGACTATTCATTCTCGACCCTCAAACACGGCCCTACAGGCGAATCTAAATTTAGTGGTAATCACGGCCCCACTCGGCAAGTTTAGATTTAGTTGCATCACGGCCCCACTCGGCACGACCTTTAATAGGTGGTAGATCACGGCCTGACTCGGCAAGTTTAGATTTAGTGGCATCACGGCCCCACTCGGCACGACCTTTAATAGGTGGTAGATCACGGCCCGACGGGCACGATCGATTCCAAATTCGGTGGTAAATCTCGGCCCTATTGGCACGGCCATACTTCGGCGGTTTTCTAAGTCCACTCACAACCTTTCATGATCAATTTCCCATAAAATACCGACATTCTCAAATTTTGGGATAATTCTCTCATAACCACTAATTCACTCAATTCTCATAAATCGGCACTCAAATAAATAAACGGAAAGCACCACTGAAATCAGCGCGAAATTCTGACGATTTAAGGTCTCGAAATAATTTTCGGAATTTAATAAATAATTGAATTTATTCCGAAAAGTAATTAAATAATAATATCCATATTTTTCACAATCCACACTCAATTTATAATATCCAACCATCAATTTCAAAATCTGAATACATAGCAGCAATCGCGCGAAATTCGAGAAAATAAGGTCCCAAAACAATTTTCGGAATTTATTAAATATTTAATTTTATTCCGAAATTAATTAAATAATAATATTTTCATAATTTTCATAATATAATATTTTATTAAATAATTGAATAATTTCGAAATACGTATATAATTCAAATTTATATATTTAAGTCCAATCATCATTAAACTAACATAACCAACCATTTAACTTTAATTAAACACACCCTAAACCAATCACACCCCTTAATCTAATCCCCGCCTAATTAAACTAATCTAACAACCTAAGCTTACTTAGCTTAAACTAAGAACACCCTAAGCATAATTAACTCACTAATCAAGGTTTAGTGAGCTAAACTCACCCAATTAACGAATCGATCGAACCAAAACGACGGGGACGTCGTGGGGATTGACTTTCCTCAAGGTGGGCCAAGAATCTGAGGTCGGGAAGCCAGCCAAAACAGGCCAAAACCGAGCTAGAAATACCCACAAAACTAGCTACAGTTTGGGTCGAGATGGGGCGGTTCTGGTGTCGATTGGGCGGAGGAACGGTGGAGGAAGGAGGCGGTAGCTCGGACGGTGGCACACAGCGGCCAAGCGGGGGTGGTGGCTGAGACGAGGAGCAGCAGCAAACAAACGGGCTGGAGGCTCGGGCTAAGGTGATGCGAGGGCTGGCCGGTGAGCGCGCGCGGATAGCAATGACGGCGACGGTCTCCAGCGACGACGAGCTAGCGGAGGGGGGTGTGCAAGCTGGCCTAGTATGGTCACACACTCCCTCTCTCTCTCCTCCAAATCCAAGAAATCAATTGAATAATATGATGTTGATAGGTGGAGGTGATGTCCCACCTTTTTTAGAGCAAATCCCCATCCTCCACTTGTCAAGATCTCCTCCCCTTGGGCCCCTAACCATGACATCACTTGATGATGTCACACTCCACTATCTCAATCTCCCACAACATTATTCCAATGGGTCAAATTTCATTTTCCGCCATGGCATAAAAATCTTGTACTTCTAATTCTTCAATTCTATTCTAATTGAACCAAATTGAAGTCCATAAAATTAATCCAATGTCACCACACTTCAATTCACATATTTACTTAACCATAGAACCAACTTGAGTCCCAAAAGCACGACCAAAAGCGGGCTTACTAATTTCTCGAGCCAAATTAACCATACTTTGATTAATTTGCCGCAAAACTCGGTTTGCATGAAAAATCCTCCGAAGATGAGTCAATGTTCCTAAAATGATTTGTGACACACCATTACTTCCAATTTCTTAATTCGCTTTCAATTTCACGGTTAATTTCACTCTAGCACGATACTAGCGCAACCTGATCTACTAGGTAGCTTTTAGAAATTTTTGTGCATTTGACCTGTGGTTGATCAATTCAAACCACAACGTACATCTTTGATACATTGGCGACTCTCGGTTGTCATGGTAACCTCAAGGTTTCAAATACGGACACAGGGCACACAAACGACAGAAAAACCGGTCTAGTGCCGATCAACAAGAATTGTGCGATCTGGTGGAATCACCCACACTCGATCACATGCCTTTATCAAGTCGACCTATCTCCGGTCTCTAATCGATTTTTAACTGTGCTGTAATGACCCCTGTAGATTAGCTTGGTCGAAAGGTCGTTTCCTAGTCAAATTCTCGAGTCCGATGCATTAGAATTTCTTAACGGCTTCACCTAATAGACTAGTTATCCCATGAGTGATCAGTTCAGGGAAAAGAACTATATGTGTGCAGATTAAATGCCCATTTCAATTTACTGAAAATATAATTGGAAAATCGGGATGTCACAACCCGAGCTGCTCCGCCCCTTGCCCGACGGTCCTCACCGAAGCTCCGGCGACCGCACCCATCACCCTCACCGAAACCTCAACAAACCACCACCCACGGTGACCCACCACCACGGCCGCCCATCCTTGAGCCACCCCAAATCTCAATCATGGTCCATCTCGATCGGATTTTTTGGAGAAAATTCAAATTTATATAGATTTTGTTATTTTATTATGTATGGATTTATTTATTAGATTATTTTATTTTATTAGGTAGATTTATTAGTTAATTTTATTTTATTTTGTTTGAATTTTTTAAATTTTGTCTCGTTATTTGAAATGTTTCTCCGTGCATAATTGAAAATTCCGATGTAGCATCCAATCGCAACCGCACAAATTTTTATCCCATCTATAAGGCTTTGGATGGAATAATTATTCACGTGAGAGTAAAATGGGTATCTTGATCTTTAAGGCTTAAGATCAATTTACCGATTTTATTAGCGAAGTAATCAAATTTGAATTTCAATTCGAATGATGGATAACATTTTTGATGACCATGGATGATTTAATGTTTATCTTTTAATTTTTTTATTTATCCCAAAAATACAAAAAAAAAATTGCATTTTGCATTCCATGTAGATTAGGATTGATTGCATGATAGGTTAGTTATTTTTTATAATGCATGTTTAGAAGGCATTTAGAATAGATAACATTTCACTTTAGTTAGATTTTTATTTTTGGTGATTTTTTAATTACGAATTTTCATAAAAAAATATAAAAGAAAAAATCATGCGCATGTCATGTAAGATTAAGTTCATGAAATGCCCGTCATCGAGTGATTGTTGCTAAGTTCATTTAATTAGAAATTGCCCATCATTAAGAGTAGGTCATTTTGGTTAATTTAAATTTGCATATTTAATTATTGCGTGTTCATTAAGAAAACACAAAAATTACTTTACTCATTCATATAGTTTAGGCTATACTGCTATGTCATATCATTTAATGTTAGATTAGAAACATGCATTGCATAAAACATTTTTTTCTTTAAACAAGAGAAAATCATGAAAAAAATATTGAGTGATTGCATGTTTATTAGAAATCATAACTAGGATTGTTAATGTGAATTATGATCTAACATTGCATATGATTTCGTTGCTATGAGATAAGTCCTGTAATTTATTCACTTCTTTATCTGGATGTTAAATTGGTGGTTTGCGCATTTGCATGATCACCTCACATGTTAGGGAAGTGAATTAAAATTAATTCAGGCTGACTGCAAAACATTTTTTCAAAATAAAAAAGAAAGGTACCGAAAGGGCGTTAGAGAAATCAAGCATAATCAAGTCTCCGAACTCACAATCTCTGGTTCGTAGGAGTAAAGTAAATCTCCTGTTACTTTACTTGGGTTTCTAATCAACTCACCAAAAATAGATTAGTGGCGAATCCTAATTGAAAAATCATTTGCATGTTACAAACTTGAACCTCAATCGCGAATTGGTATGGGCTTGGGAGAGCCCGAGTTAAGTGTAGCCTTAATAATCCATTAGCCAAACCCTAAGTGGTTCACCGAAAATTTGGTCGCGGCAACTGTCTTAGCACCCATATGATTACTCTCACATGTTAGTGGTTTAGAATTAAAATTGGACAAGATTGCTTGCAAAATAAAATAAAAAGGTAGTGAAAGGGTGTTATATTTATTTAGCATAATAAAGTTCTTGTATCCATGATATCTCTGGTTTGATGTTCTCCAAGATCTTAGTTGGGTTTCTAACCGACCAATAATAGATTATTGGTGACTCCTGATTGGTATGAGCTTGAGAGAGTTAGCGGTAAGTGTTCGCTTAGTAATCCATTATCTTTCCTTTGGCCATTCAAGAGTCGCAACATTAATAAGTGTCAAGGGCTCGAGGGTCACTTTTTTATAAGAATTGATCCCCAAGAAAAGGTAAGCAAGACCAATAAAAAAAGGTGTGACTCAATAGAAAATATGATAAATTTAAGAAAACATATAAACATTGGTAAGCAACTCAAGTGAGAGTGGACAACCTAATTTTAGTGGGTAGTTTCATCAGAGAAAAATTGGTAGGTCACTCAAACAATTGTTGGTAATTTCATCTAATAGTTAGTAAAATTAAAGCACGGCTAGGAAAGATAAATAAAAAATAAACTATAAATGGACATTTTTGTTCACATATAAAAGAAGTTAATAATATAATGGGTAATTAACTCAAATAACAGTTGCCAATGCTAAAAAAAATGAGTTTGTAACTTAATCTAAGAAACCATTGGAGTTTGCCACTCTTCCCACATGGGAAGGGGGAGGTGGGAGTTCAAATCCCCACCTTCTCATGGAGGATTGAAATAGGGACGATTTAGTTTTAGATGTGAGTTTCAACTCCCACGCCCTACAAAGAAATAGAGTAAAATTCTGAGAGTGACAGTTAAAATAAGAGTAGAGTATGATTGACAAAAAAAAAAAAAAAAAAAAACATAATATAATGAAAGTTGTTGATCACTTAAACTAAGGTTGGTAATTTTTAGAAAGAAATCGTCAAATTGATGGGTTGGTAAATAAGGCAAATATAAGTCGGTAACCCAAAAATAAATAAAAATCGATTACACGTTGGTTAGCAACTCAAATGAAAGTTGGTAGACCAAAACTAGTTGGTAATCTATTAGGAGAAAAACTAGTCAATCAAGAAAATAATTATCGGAAATTCATATAACAGTTTATAAAATTGAGGCGCTTGTAGGGGAGACAAATAAAAATTAGTAAAGGGTAACAAAAGTTGATAATCTAAAAAACATAATAATTGTTTGTAAGTAACTCTAATGAGAGTTGGTAATAGAAAATTAATGAAAATGTAATCAGAAGTTCTTAGATCACTTAGATAAAGAGCAATAAATTCATATAAGAATTAGTAAATTGAAGGGCTGGCAAGAAAGACAAATAAAAATTAATATAACATAAGAAAATTTGAAAATTTTAAATTATTAAAAAGGTTGGCCATTTTATAGAAGTGTGGTTAATCTACCAATAAGTCACCCCGAAAATCAAGGGGTAACTGGTGTTTCCTTTATGAATAACTTTTTAAATTTTTGAACCTCTCCAAAAATCTATAAACACGGGAAAAATTTTGGTTTCTTAATGAAATAGTAGAATCTATATCCTCGTCCAATGTCTGAAGGCAGTGCTAGCAACTATGTTTTCTTTATTACTTTCTAATAACCAAATATCCATTATCATATCTTTATTTCTGTAATTACATCTATTATGACTAAACAGAAAAAATAGTAGCTCTTACACTATAAAAAAAAAAAAAAAAAAAAAAAAAAAAAAAAAAAAAAAACTAACATGAATACTGAATAGGAAATATCAGATTCCATATATATGACAAGCGCACAATGTTTCCCCATCCAAGATCAAAACAAATAAGCTTCTCCTAAATTACACAGACCATGACGACCGAACACTTCCAAGGTGGAGTTTTATTTACTCCGGTTTTACCGCGGTGGTGTTGTTCACCCTTGAATTGAGAGTTTTACCAGAACACTCTCTCACTAACCCCTTATATCAGGGGTGAATAATACTACATGTGTAAAAAATATTTTACAATGACGATGTATGCTCTAATTTTTTCATATATGTATACTTCTTATTTAGCAGACTTCATACTTGTCTCTCCATAATTTTACATGGAGCTTGGCACCAATACAGGAGATGGGCATGATGCAAGATTCCACAGAAAGCTGATGTCACCCAGATCGTACGGCGGATCACCGTCCGCGTCTCTCGCGACTATCGCTGAGTAGTCGCAAATGTTTGGAGGAGAGTCACAGTCTAGGGATGTCCTAGGTCTCTTTGGAACTCTAGTTAGTATTTCCTCGGGACCTTCCGAGTCGGAGTCGGCTTCCTTGACATGTGACTCAGACTCCTCCGAGAGCGAGGGCAATGACACGGAGAGGACGCTTGGCTTGTTTGGCCTCGTACCGACAGTCAATGGCCGGACGTTCTGGTGTTCGTCCATCATTCTCTGGAAATATCTCCCTTGTGCTTCTATTTTGAGCCTCAAGTTCTTCTGAACCTGTAAGGGTGGGACATAAAAATTATTAACCAATATGAAATTTTGATCCTTGACATCAAATTATGCGAACAAAAGTGCTTAAAGTGTGGGGATCTTTTTAGACTAACTGTGGACCTCAAAATTCTCTCTTTTGGATCGTTATAGAAGAGAATTTATTATATTTTATGCTAAAATAGGTCAAGTGTGTTGCTATCTCTGTGATTTGATCCTCCATCTTGTTTTTATCATTCGGTCAAGGCACTTGTTTTCTCCATCTCTATGCAATTAAGTCCTTTTGTGACAAGAAAGAATCCTAAAGAAAGAGAGGAGAGAGGGACTCAACAAAGACCGGGGCCGAGAGACGCTCGTGGTGCTCAAGTAAGGATCGTTGACCTAGATTAAAGTCACCTTTGGACTCTGAATTCTTCATATTAACGCTTGTCTACATACCTCGTCTTGGTCACTTAATAGAGCTTGATAGTTCATTTGAGCTTGTCTGATGACTTCTCTAAGTTGAGCACCACTGCAACAATTAACGACGAATTAAAGAAAAAACATTTCTTGTGATTATTGAAGCGGTACAAGTGCTGCAGAATTTACTTACCATGTAGCACTAAAATTAGGAAATATTTCGGAAATGCTTCGCCTTTCAGACTTCTCTGAGAGAGAGAGATCATAGTAATAAGCTTTCGATTTTTACAAAGTGGGTAAGTTTCCAAAAATTTTCTAAGTAGAAATTGTTGCCCACTTACTAGGAGGTTTCTCCGAAATGAGCGTTGACATCCTGTACTTCTGCAATATAATAGCAAGAAAAAAAAAAAGAAAAGGGAAAAATCATTGGTGATATTGTCGAGGAAGTTAAGATATTACATACAGAATTAGAAGAGACGACACCTATGTTTCACCACCCTTGTAACAATGAGCATTGGTCTTTCACTCCTTAAGTTCAAATATAAAGAAACCCTACAAAATCTATCAATCGGATCACCGCATAAATGTACTACTAAATTTAAAGGATCTCTATTCTGTAATAACATCGCAAGATTGAACGAATAAGTGTTTGTTTTTTTATTTTGAATAGTCTTATCGCTCTTCTGAAATCGAAAATATTTCGTCAGTACACAAATTACATTACTCCCATCCGTTAATATAGATCTAAAAGAAAAGGTGCACTCCATACTTTGCATATACATCAATGTACCCTCGTGTGTAGAAAGCCAAACGCATTGTCTATGTTCTCTATGCAAAACGTACAAGTGTGAAATATCAAAGGACAAGAAATAGACGAAGCGTCGGACTTAGGAAAAACAACCACGTGAGGAAAATACAACTAGGATGAGTTTTCGAACGAGTTAATACAAATTACACACTTTCTTGATACATGATCGATGAGATGTAATGTAAAACGATATGAATAGAGAGGGCAAGATGGCGGACCTGCAAGTGGCTTTTGACATGGTAGATGGTGAGTCTATCATAATCCATAGCCTTCAAGATTCCCTTAGGCGTAGCCCCTCCAAGAAGCAAAAGAATTCCATCAAACACCATAAAATCCAACACTAATGAACGACTCACGATGATTGTCGACCAACGATAGACATCGACTCTGTCTCATCTGAGTTTAACAAAAGCGCCCCCCCCCCACGATTTTGACTTGTATATGAGAATGATTTTCCAATGAAAAGCAAAGTATATAACTCAACATAAGTCAAAGCTAGAGACTTACTGTCGGCGCCACCAAGCTGCTCCACGGCCGCCACAAACCGGTCGTGCAACTCTTGGGTCCAGCGCAACCTCTCCTTCCCCGACCCATGCGAACCACGGCTCAAGCCCATGTCAGAACACGCAAAGGAAAGAAGGCCGGCCAAAGAATGTAGGTTATTGCATGAGCTCTAGGATGGGTCTAATCGAATGCAAGATTTGAAGGGGAGGTTATAGAGATGGAGGAAACATGGAACAAGACAGGAATAGATGGACAGGTTGGAGACAGAAATGACGAAATGGCGATTTTAACCAAGGCGAGGTTTTGGTAGGCGAAGATGCCGTGAAATGTCTCGTCGAAACCCAAAATTCTATATCCATCCAGAGTCCAAGATATTTCGGGTGCCACCCCTCATGAGTCACGAGAATACCTAGGAGACTTGACGTTTCCAAGGATATGATCGAGCACAAGCACTGTCGGTCACACGTTTTCGACCTGAGTCAAGTCAACCAGACTCAAACTCTGGGCGTACAATCGTTGTTTTCGGGACATTAGAGGGCAAAGAAATAGATGTGCGTCTTGTCTTTTTTGCTTAACCGGATTACAGTCCTTTTGATGCCACATTTTGTGCGATTCTGGACAGAACGGGGGAATGGGATGTATTAGGTGGTAAGTTAATGACATTGTAATTCTAGGTCAACTTGACATATGACATCATTTCAATTGAAATCTATGCCTCTTTCCAATTATGGTCAAAATTGAGGATTCCATCAGAAAAGACATATTCACAAATGACTCGCTTTGTTAGTTTGCTCATAGTAGATTGGCTGCATCTTCCTCGATCTTTTCTCCTCCCAATTTTTGATTGCTTGATGTCGTTAAAAGGTCGAAACACTAGGTTACAATCACACTAAGAAGCAATCTCATCACTTTCTCTCACAGGCCACAGCAGCCACCATCTCGGCTATATATATAGCTACCAACTCTAGCCTCGCCATGCTGTTGCCGCCGCCGCCTCCACCGACACAGATTTTCATTCACTCAATACTTCCCATTACATGCCGGTCACCAGACAAAATGGGTTACATATTGAATCTCAGATTATCCAGTTAACGGCTAGGAATCAAGTGCATGCACCCGTTTCGCCCAAGAAAAATTCAGATATGCATTAGGTAAGAGAGGGATTGTTGACACCTAAATTTTGGGCAACCCATTTAGTAATTTATTGCATAAAAAAATTAGGGATTAATTTTTAACCCCTAAGAAAAAATATTCTAATTCAATTGCATAGCATATAATTTTAGGTGCATTTTTTTTTAATTTACATGTTTCGCATTTTTATTTTTTAGGACCGGTGGTGGATGGGTTAGAATTAATATTTCGAGCTCTAGCTTGGCAGTTCGGACTAAGCCCAGCGTAAACGAGCAAAATTGGCCCGAGCCCATTTTCTTTTAATGACAAAAATTACCTAAATTGAGATTTGAAATGAGGATTTTTGAAATTTAAGAAAATCGGGTTGTAATCTTATCTTTAAAAATCAGTAGAAAATATTCAGGAGATAAGGAAAATAAGAGAATTTTTGTGATCAGGAGGTTATAGAAAAATTCTCGTATATATTGAAAAGTGGATGAAATATTTCACGAATATCATATCTTTATTTGCCTATAAAGGGAGCCGTGTATGATGGAGAAAAGGGGGGGCTTTTCTAGGGTTTCTTTTTGGCTTCCCTCCGTTCGAAAAGAAAGAAGAAGAAAGTAAAAGTTAAAAAATTGAAGGAGAGAGAGACCATTGAGGAAAAGCTGCCGGAGGAGAAAAGTAAAAGTTTCTGCAGAAAAGTGCAGAGAGCAGAGAGAGGAGTGACGTGAGTAGGAGGGAAAAAGGAAAAAAACAAAGGCAGACAATGTTCATCTTCTCAGAGGGTTCCTTGGTCGCGCGAGACTCCTTTGCACCCTGGTCTCCGCGTCTCCGCAGGCCACCGCATCGTGCCTCGCCGCACCGCCCTGCAACCGTCCGAAGCTCCACCATCGCCGATCTGCCAGCAACCCGTAAAGCTGCTCCTGCCTTGACGTGCCTCTGCCGTTGCTATCTGCGCCCCATCGAACGCCGAGCCGACGCCCCTGCAACGCCCTTATTCGCGAAGCCACTATTGATCCGCCCCGGTCAGTCGACGCCGCAACCCGTCTGCCCCCGTCGCTCCGTCCGACACCCGCGAAGCCTCCCCTGCTCGACGCCACTGCCCGATCCTTGCACCGACGACCCGCGACCCTCTGTTCTGACCCGACTCCAACCCGAAGCTCCACCTATAGAGCCCTCGCGTCGCCGCCACACCAGTGCTGCCGTCGTGCCGAATCCGGACGCCACCAGAGCCCCAAATCAGTCGCACCGCCGCGCCTCCCTCTCGCCGCGCCTGCACCATTGCCAATCCACCTCAGTCGCGACCGCCTCACTTGAAGCTCCACCGGCGTCCGTCTGTGCTCCCCTGTCCTTGCTGTGTGCTGACCCACGATTCCGACGGTCCTCTGCCGCCCGATCCACCCCCTGCCAAGCCGCTCCATCCACTGCTGCCTCCATCCATTGCTGCCTTTCACCGAAGCTCCGACCGACGGCAACCCTTTGCCCAACGCCGACGAATTTGCTGCCCCCATTTTCCTTAGGTTGCTCATTTTTCTTTTATTTTCATTTTTTTCTTATTTTATGTTATTTTACTTTATTTCTAGTTAGTTTTGCTATTATTGTTTAAGTTTGAATATTGTGAGGTGGCTTTTAGGTTATGGATATTGTAGGCATTATTGATAGGAGTTATCCCTAAAATTATTCTAATTATTAATTTGACCCGTAAGATGTCGGGTCATTTTTTTAATTATATTAATTATTGAGGTTTGTTGATAATATTTTAATTGTTGAATCAATATAATTATTAATTTAATCCGTAAGATTTCGAATCAGATTTTTAATTATCTTGAACTTCTTATTGTGATATTCAGAGTTAGAGTAATCTTTAAGTTGACCTGTGAGATAACAGGTTATTTTTTCGATTATTTTAATCCTTTATTTGATTGAATGTCTTGATTAGTTTAAATACAATGTTTATTTGATAATTGCTTGTTTTGGAAAACCACTAAAAAAATCCAAAAAATAATATTTGAATTAGGATTCAGTTTGTTTTGGAATATTTCTTGTTATCTTGCATATCTAGAATAGGGATTTTATTTCGAATTTAGAAAAAAAGTAAAAAAAAAAAAAATGCGTTCATTTAGGATGTTAGTTTTTGTTTAATTTAAGTTGCATGTTTAATTATGTGGCAATTTTAAATTTCGAATTTTATATAAAAAAAATTAAAAAAAAAAAAAACATAAAAAATATCATGCATATGTCATGTAGAATTAGGGCATTCTTTGCACGTCATGGCATGTTAGGATTGCATATTATAGGTTTAGATAATTTCTCCCAAATAGATTGCATGTTTTTGTTAGGAATAGTCATGCGCACGTCATATAGAATTAGGTTCATGAGATTGTTAATAGGTTCATTTAATTAGAATTTGTTTATTAGTAAAACTAAGTCATGTAGTTAAAATGCATGTTTTTATAAAAAAAAAAATTCTAATTTCAAGAAAACAAAAAAAAAAAAAAATGATTGCTTGCTTTGTGTGATGCAATTTATCTATTTATCTTTTTATTCAATGTTTAATAATGATTGAGCATTTGTGTGATCATCCCGTTGCATGATAGTAATTTAGGTTAAAATAAATCCAAGCTGCCTGCAAAAACATTTTTGAAAATAAAAAAGAAATGGTACCGAAAGGGCATTAGAGAAATCTAGTGTAACCAAGTCTCCGTATCCTTAGTCTCTGGTTCGTAGGAGTAAAATAATTCTCCCATTATTTTACTTAGGTATCTAATCGACCTACCGAAAATTGATTAGTGGCGACTCCTAGTTAATAATTATTTGCATATTTGAACCTTAAGTCGCGAATTGGTATGGGCTTGGGAGAGCCCGAGCTAAGTGTAAAGACTTAGTAGTCCATTAACCTAGTTTTAGGTGGTGCACCCGAAAATTAGGTCGCGACAGCTTGGCGACTCCACTGGGGACTTGTGTTAAAACACTTAATGAACTTAGGCCAATTTTTCTTTTCTTTTGAAAAATGTTTTTGTTTGGCAGCGAGGATCCCAGGTACATCCCTAACATTTCTAAGGTATTAAATGTTCTTGCAGATAGGAGGTATAATGGGAGTAGTCTTTGATAATCTTTGTCTTGCAGGAGGGTGTGAGATGATTGATTTATTTTTTCTTGATTTGAAGTGTTGTTTGTATTTAAACTGTTATGCATGCTTTATTGCTTTAGCACTACACTATTGCACACACAACCTATGGCCAAACCTGGGTTGCGATAGGATTTTTAGGATGGTGTTGAGAATGATACTTCCTCCAAAGCAAGACTGCTACGTAGAGGTTGACCTTCTTTTCCCTGAAATTTCTTTCATGGTGTCGAATGTGTTTGTTCATATTCACAAGACTACGTGATTATTGGGCATTCCATTCAACTGAGCCGGAGTTAGGAGGACCTGACACATTAATGCGAGACTGCAACGGTCAAATCATCATCTTAGCTCCACTTTGTTAAGCCATTTAGAATAGAAATCGAGCCTCACATCTCATGTGCATATCTATGTGATTGCCGTTGATTTTATTTGGTGAAGTCTTTTATCCATATACTATGCAATTTATTTTGTCATACTTTTGGGTCGGTCCATGACAATCTAGGTCAATCATTGATTTAATTCATTTGTCAATTAGAAATGAAATGAGAAAATTGCCATGCAATGAATGATTTGAAAAATAAAAAAATTGGAAATTTGTTTTAAATTCATGTCTTGGCTTTTCCTAGTTCATGTTTAAGAAATTCCGTCCCTACTAGGGCATCCCATGTCTTTGTTTTCCTAGTCCATTTTTAGGAAATCATCTTCATATGTGGACTTTTCTTGACTAAAAAATATATTGTTATCATGGATTGGTTTTCTCATTACACCTCGTACTTACATATTTTCATTCAAATCAATTAGGTGATAACGGATCTCTCACGTTCGCCCATAATTACGCGATTATGAGCTAGAATGGCCAACCAAACTGAAATGCGTGATCGTATCTCCGCTATGGAAGACCAACTCCAACAGTTGCTTGCCTCTATGCAATTCATGACAGCTCAAATCCAATCCCTTTGAGCGAATCCAACTCCCGCACCTGCTCTCCCTGAGATAGTAGTTTCAAAGCCAACGAACAAGGCTCAAATTATGGGTGATGACGACATGCCTGACCTGGAATATGACCCACTGTTGGTCACTGCCAAAAAAACTAAGCTTGACAATGTCCTTAAGATAGGGCAAGATGAAGTGAAAGTGAAGGACACTCTAGGGCAGCCAAGTGGCAAATTCGATTATTTGGTGAAATATTCGGTTCCACCCAGCTTTTACTTTGACCCTCGCAACATAGTTCCAAGTGGATGGGATGACATGGATGATCTGACGCCTCCAAAGACAAAGAACTCTAATGACGCCCTGGGAAGAATCACAAGCCTATTCAATGATCTTGTCATAGGAGACATTGATGAAGGACCTCTGGAAGAAATCGACCATGAAGAGTGACCTATTTATCGCTTTCGCACATTCTCCTGCATGGGAATTTTTTATTACTTTTTAGGAATTGTTTTTGATTTCTTCTTTTTTTGCTTTCTTTTTAGCGATTAGGAATCGCATTTTCCATTCAATAAATGTAATTGATTGATGAATTTCAATGAAATTACAATTTTATTTGAAATTTTGAGGACATGATGGGGTACACCAGACTAGTCCAATGACGATATCCAACTATGAAAAGAAAATATCATCCACGGATAAATCCTAAAGGCTGGACTTTCTCATGCTTCCTTCCAAAAACTTTTTCGAAAACAAAAAGCATTTCACTGTCAAAAAAAAAAATCTCAAAGCTTATATCAAATTAAACCTATTTATTTGTCTGACTCATTTACTTCTTATCTCAGAGCATAATTATATCACTTGTTATGACAATGGACATTTGAAAATAGCGTATCAAATTTCAATGATCATAAACTTGATTTGTGAGCAACGGGCTTAGAGCGCACTTGCAGTGAAAAACAGATTTGAGACAAGTAAAAGAGGACCATCGTTCCCTGGTGGAAGAGATGACAAATTGGGGGCATGGCAGATTTTGGTAGTGACCCGATTGGGATAAAATTTCGATCCGAGCCAAAATGGATGTGCAATTTGAATTTACTTTGATGTTGCATAATATCATATTGATGCACGTTCTCTTGTGCAGGGGCAAAAGTGGATTTTCAATCTTAGATGATAGGGACAATCCAAAGATATCAACTGCTGAGGCAATCCCATTGTAGAGAAATCCTTGAATGAATGCTTAAAACCATTTTGCAGTGTGGAAAACTGTTTGTTTTAAAGGTGACAATTTTTCATGCCTAAAGTTGTTGAGTTTTTTTAAAAAGAATTTTGCATGATGACTCTTACATGTTTTATCCACCAAATCCACTAAAGAACATCAAGATAGACTAAATTAATTAATGATGTGGAATTGATTGAGCATACTAAATGAGACGAGTCGGGATGATGAAAGGCAAACCCTATTCTATACACAGTCTTATATTCATACACTCGTGAGATGAGTGTAGGAAGGTTCATATCCATAAGGTAAAGAGTTCTCTCGCAAAAGGTACGGCAACCGAAATGATGAGGGACAATTCATTTCTCTATCCCAAACACTACAGGTGATCCATTGCTTAACCCTTTTGAACCCATACACTTATGGATATTCTTTTCAAATCACCCCTGTCAAGAATCACCCCCACATCAGGGCAACTAGGAGATAAAATGGCATCATGAGGTGAGGAAAATGAATTGAAATTTTCTTGCTCTCACTTGCATCAATCTTCAAGTAGTGCTATTATATTGAATTCATGTGTTAACTTAAGTGCCTTAGGATGACGAAGAGCATTTCTTTCTCTATCCTATACATTTATATCTTTTGCATAGCCCACTTGAGCCTGCAATTTCATTTCTTTTAAACCCAATTGATAATCATCCCCCACACTGGGGCAAGGCAAAAAGCAGATGAAGACCCTTGAAAATTCGAGTGTCATTCAAAGTGTAATTGCTTGACACATGCATTATGCGCAAGAATTGAAATCAAAATAGAACTAAGGGGCATGAAAAAAGCAGTGTGCCTGGTAAAAGTAAGGCCAATGCCCATGAAAAGAAGTGAATAAAAAAATGCATGAGAACTAGGGGGCAGTGTACTTGGTAAAAGCAAGGCCAATGCCCATAGATGAAAAAAAAAAGTCAAGATAGGTGACTGTCAATTGCAAGAATTGAATCCCAATGGAGCAATACTCAAAGAACTCAAATGTTGAGTTTTTTCAATCAATGGGGCACTTCATGAAGACAATCCCCGATGGTGAAAAAGAAAACTGGTGACAATGCCAAGATGATCATCAACTCTCACCTTTTACACACATTTTAAGCTTAATGATTCTTTCATTTCTCAACCCGTGAACCTAGCCTACGTTACGTCCCTTACAAAGTCTCTTCAAATTATGGCACTTGAATTAACGTAGGAGTTCATATGTTTATAAGCATCGCTCAAAGAAGTGCGAGCAAGATTATTTCTTTCTCATTTTGCAGAGTTCTTGACTTGTAAACTTGAAGATGTAAACTCGGAGATGATTGCGAAGCTGTTCTTTCAATAGCCTTGACTCAAAGAGTCCATTTGTTAAGCCATTCACCAAGCCCACATTATGGTCCCTGTTAAAGATCTCTCAGATTGGTAAAATCGTACCGCTTGCAAGAATACTCGGACCCATGTCGATATGATGAAATTGAGTGATTCTCATAAAATAGCCATTCTAAATGAGAGTGAGTGAAAGTCATTTCTAACTGAAAATCTCTCATTTAGTATTCTTAAGAAATCCATGTCATGAGTGAAAATTATCTTGAGCGATAATTCTCTCTAGTGGAAATTTGGGTGATGCAAAAGTCATTATGCATGAACCTTGATTGAATTGATAAAAGCTTCAGTAGATTTTGAAGTATGCATTCCATAATAGCCTTAATTGCTTATTTCTTTGGTGAATGCATTTTTGCTCTAATCATGTCTGACAGATAATGTTTTCTCAAAGACCCAAGAGCTCCTGACATTCAGGTTCCTTTCAAAATGCCTCATGACATTAGGAGATGAGAAACCATCATGAACATTCAAGGTGCATCCTTGATGTTCCAAAATTTATTTCTACCAGGAGATGAGAGGCCTCCACAGGATATCTAAGTTCCAGAAGACATATCCCCAAGAATTAGAGATATCATCAGGTAAGTATATCTCTACCCATTCTCGACACTTGACTCAGTCAAGCTGTCCTTTTAAATTGACCCGGCGTGCTTCCGTAGCCTAGTGTCCTTATATTGATCTGGTGTGCTTTCGTAGCCTAGAGTCCCTTTATATTGACCCGGCGTGCTTTCGTAGCCCAAAGTCTCTCTTTATTGACCCGACTTACTTTCATAGCCCAATGTCCATTTATATTGACCTGGCGTGCTTTTATAGCCCAGAGTCCCTTTTAATCGACACTCGATTAAGTTGTCCCCAAAGATTTTTCTCCAAATTCAATCCCAGTTCAGGCGATCATAGAATGGTACAGGTCCTGGAAAGTGAATCCCAGTTTAGGCGACCATAGAATGGTACGAGTCCTAGAAGGTAAATCCCCGTTTAGGTGACCGTAGAATGGTACGGGTCCTATAAGGTAAATCTCTGTTTAGGCGACCGTAGAATGGTACGGGTCCTAGACAACACATATTTCCCTATTCAGGTGACCATAGAATGGTACAGGTCCTGGCAAAGGAATCCTCGTTTAGGCGACCGTAGAATGGTACGGGTCCTAGACACAACCAAGCACTGCCATACTGGGCGACTGTAGAATGGTACGAGTCCTGGGAAATCAGTCTCTTTACAAAGCCATGTTACTATTCTGGACGACCGTAGAATGGTACAGGTCTTGGACATGTAACACAAACTATCTCGAATTACTCTATCCTCCTTAAAGGTAAGTTATTCCAGGCAGGTTCATTTGTCATTTGCATTTCCATGCATCATATAAATTGCATCCAAAAATAGAATTCATTTTCCAACAAAAATCATTCATTGCATACGCATAACCAAAATTTAGGTCTCAATTTATCTTTGAAGGCAACCTCTACAAGCTCACCTTCAAAGAGGGGTAGCTGTTGATACCTAAATTTTGGGGAACCCATTTAGTCATTATTACATAAAAAAATTAGGGATTAATTTTTAACCCCTAAGAAAAAATATTATAATTCAATTGCATAGCATATAATTTTAGGTGCATTTTTTTTTAATTTACATGTTTCGCATTTTTATTTTTTAGGACCGGTGGTGGATGGGTTAGAATTAATATTTCTGAGCTCTAGCTTGGCAGGCCGAACTAAGCCCATGAAATGAGCAAAATTGGCCCGAGCCCGTTTTCTTTTAATGACAAAAATTACCTAAATTGAGATTTGAAATGAGGATTTTTGAAATTTAAGAAAATCAGGTTGTAATCTTATCTTTAAAAATCAGTATAAAATATTCAGGAGATAAGGAAAATAAGAGGATTTTTGTGATCAGGAGGTTATAGGAAAATCCTCGTATATATTGAAAAGTGGATGAAATATTTCACGAAGATCAGATCTTTATTTGCATATAAAGGGAGCCATGTATGATGGAGAAAGGGGGGGCTTTTCTAGGGTTTCTTTTTTGCTTCCCTCCATTCGAAAAAAAGAAGAAGAAGAAGAAGAAGAAGAAGAAGAAAAAGCAAAAGTTAAAAAAGTGAAGGAGAGAGAGACCATTGAGGAAAAGCTGCCGGAGGAGAAAAGTAAAAGTCTCTGCAGAAAAGTGTAGCGAGCAGAGAGAGGAGTGACGTGAGTAGCAGGGGAAAAGGAAAAAAAAAAAAAAAACAAAGGCAGACATTGTTCATCTTCTTGGAGGGTTCCTTGGTCGCGCAAGACTCCTTTGCACCCTGGTCTCCGCATCTCTGCAGGCCACCACATCGTGCCTCGCCGCACCGCCCTGCAACCGTCCGAAGCTCCACCATCGCCGATCTGCCAGCAACCCGCCAAGCTACTCCGGCCTCAACGTGCCTCTGCCACTGCTGTTTGCGCCCCACCGGACACCGAGCCGACACCCCTACAGCACCCCTATTCGCGAAGCCACTGTTGATCCGCCTCGGTCAGTCAACGCCATGACCCGTCTACCCTCGTCACTCCGTCCGACGCCCGCGAAGCCTCCCCTGCTCGACGCCACTACCCGATCCTTGCACCAACGACCCACGACCCTCTGCTCTGACCCGACTCCAACCCGAAGCTCCACCTGCAGAGCCCTCGCGTCGCCGCCACACCAGTGGTGCCGTCGCGCCGGATCTGGACACCACAAGAGCCCCAAATCAGTCGCACCGCCGCGCCTCCCTCTCGCCGCACCTGCACCATCACCGATCCGTCTCAGTCGCGACCGCCTCGCTCGAAGCTCCACCGGCGTCCATCCGCGCTCCCCTGTCCTTGCTGCGCGTTGACCCATGATTCCAACGGTCCTCTGCCGCCGGATCCGCCCCCTGCCAAGCCGCTCCATCCGCCGCTGCCTCCATCCGTTGCTGCCTTTCGCTGGAGCTCCGACCAACGGCAACCCTTTGCCCGGCGCCGACAAATTTGCTGCCCCCATTTTCCTTAGGTTGCTCATTTTTCTTTTATTTTTATTTTTCTTATTTTATATTATTTTACTTTATTTTTAGTTATTTTTGCTATTATTGTTTAAGTTTGGATATTGTGAGGTGACTTTTAGGTTATGGATATTGTAGGCATTATTGACAAGAGTTATCCCTAAAATTATTGTAATTATTAATTTGACTCGTAAGATGTCTGGTCATTTTTTTTAATTATATTAATTGTTGGGATTTGTTGATAGTATTTTAATTGTTGAATCAATATAATTATTAATTTGATCCGTAAGACTTCAGATCAAATTTTTAATTATCTTGAACTTCTTATCGTGATATTCAAGGTTAGAGTAATCTTTAAGTTGACCTGTGAGATAACAGGTTATTTTTTCGATTATTTTAATCATTTATTTGATTGAATGTCTTGATTAGTTTAAAAACAATGTTTATTTGATAATTGCTTGTTTTGGAAAACCACTAAAAAAAAATCCAAAAAAATATTTGAATCAGGATTCAATTTGTTTTGGAATATTTCTTGTTATCTTGCATATCTAGAATAGGGATTTTATCTCGAATTTAGAAAAAAGTACAAAATAAAAAAAAATGGATTCATTTAGGATGTTAGTTTTTGTTTAATTTAAGTTGCATGTTTAATTATGTGGCAATTTTAAATTTCGAATTTTATATAAATAAATAAATAACATAAAAAATATCATGCATATGTCATGTAGAATTAGGGCATTCTTTGCACGTCATGGCATGTTAGGATTGCATATTATAGGTTTAGATAATTTCTCCCAAATAGATTGCATGTTTTTGTTAGGAATAGTCATGCGCACGTCATATAGAATTAGGTTCATTTAATTAGTAAAATTAAGTCATGTAGTTAAAATGCATGTTTTTATAAATAAAAAATTCTAATTTCAAGAAAACCAAAAAAAAAAAAAATGATTGCTTGCTTTGTGTGATGCAATTTATCTATTTATCTTTTTATTCAATGTTTAATAATGATTGAGCATTTGTGTGATCATCCTGTTGCATGATAGTAATTTAGGTTAAAATAAATCCAAGCTGCCTGCAAAAACATTTTTGAAAATAAAAAAGAAATGGTACCGAAATGGCATTAGAGAAATCTAGTGTAACCAAGTCCCCGTATCCTTAGTCTCTGGTTCGTAGGAGTAAAATAATTCTCCCATTATTTTACTTAGGTGTCTAATCGACCTACCGAAAATTGATTAGTGACGACTCCTAGTTAATAATCATTTGCATATTTGAACCTCAAGTCGCGAGCCCGAGCTAAGTGTAAAGACTTAGTAGTCCATTAACTTAGTTTTAGGTGGTGCACCCGAAAATTAGGTCACGACAGGGATTCCACAAAATATGTGAAGCTAGTTCGGCTAGATGGGCACTGGGCTAATTTCTAGGTTATCCATCCAAGATCTTCAAAACCTAACTGTAGTCACTAACTCTATGCAAGGTATGTATCGTCATTTTATCCCATGAGCCACGACACAGGCCAAAAGAGCAAACAGTATGATTTCATTATATGCCCAACGCAAAAGCTTGAGGGATTACTCTAAAAGAGCTATGATGAAGCTATAACCGATAGCCTCCAAGGCACCGCCTATTACTTTCAAGAATTCACGCAAATAGTTCAGTCACTCAAGGAAAAGGAGGCCACGGCTGTAATATATGGCCCATTAATTCAACCCATATTTTGTTAGCCAAACCCAAAGTCCAAAGCCTCCAGCCCGGCCCATTTTTTCCTTCTTCAACTGATCGTGCAAGTGGGAAAAGAAAGAATTCGGGGTTGACAAAAACAAGAAGAAATAGAATAATTCGTCCGTGAAGAAAGAAAGGAGAGAAAAACGAAGGAAAACAGGAAAAGTCTTCGCACATTCACGATCCGAAGATGATTAAACTCCGAATTGCAAGGCCGAGTAAATAATTGAAGCCTCTATTCGCTAAATTGGAGAAATTGTTGAAGTTAGGGCTCAGACTTGGATATATGTCAATTTTGTGTTACATTGTTTAATTGAGGAATTGTTGGGATGTGTATATATATATATATGGAAATGATATTTAGTGCGTGGTGAAGTTATAGCATTTTACAGAACTCGATTTGAACTTACAGTTTGCCTAGAACCAAATTTTTAAGTTAATTGTGCATGTTGAACAGTAGTGAATGGTAACTTTCGAGTTCCGGGTAAATTTTGGGTCAGCCAAACTAAGGATCTTGTAGTATGTCAAAAAGGCTTTCTATTAACTGTAAATTCGATTGAAATAGAGTTTGGCATAGAAAGTTATGACATAAACAAATTCAGCGTGCGAGTTGTGCATAGCGAACAAAATTGGGTTTTCGCTATGGGTGAGCTTTTTGTTGACATGTAAGTGTTGTTTTATCAATAAATAAGCGTAGTGTAATCGATTCACTCATTAGAATATTGGTTACTCAATTTTTTATATCGTTTTTCAATTAATTATTAGGAATTCAAGTGCGTCAGGTTAAATAACCACTATAGGTTAGTCGTCAGCTTTCCCAAGCAAGTGGTACTTCTCATCTTTGGTTTTGTAAAACTCATATTTTGAAATGATAGAAAGATGTATGTTTTATGAGTTAAAGAGTCCGTGACATGTTTCATTTTTCTTTGAAGAGGAAAAGTGAGGTTTATAGCTTTATTATTACATAACTTCGGATTGAGTATTTACTACTATAATTGTCATTTGAAATGATTTAAGAAATGTTCACGAAATGAATTGCTAAAGATATTCTGGTGGATGAGTTGAGCTGTGACAATTGTATGCTTTGTTTTGTAAATCGATTTTGTGATATTAATTATGGATTTGGCATTTTGATTTTGGAGGATGACGGTTGGTGCCCAAAATCATTATAAGTTAATGAGGCGGGACATGTTTCATATTTCTTTGAATACGAAAAGTGATGTTTGTAGCATTATTGTTACATAACTTCAAATCAAGCAATTACTACCGTTATCATCATTTGAAATGGTTTAAGAAATATTTAAGAAATGAATTGCAAAAGGTATTCTGGTGGATGAGTTCAGCTACGAAAATTGTATGCTTTGTTTTGTAAATAGATTTGCGATATTGATTATGAATTTAGTTAGTTGATTTAGGAGGATGACAATTGGTATCCAATATTGCTATGAACCCTATTAAGAGTATGTGGGTATGCACATGCTAATTTAGATATCCTTATGAGCCAAGTTATTGACTATATAGGTGGAGACTTATTTAAAGGGGAATTCCAATTGCCTTGTCATGAGGCATTATGCGTGATAATGGTTAGATCTGAGCACAAGATTGGTTAATAAAATGGACCATTAGCATGTGTTTTGATGTGATTGACAAATGAGCTGGATCATTGATTTGTTTGGATATGATTTATTGAAATGAGTAATGTTTATGTTTTAAATGTGCTTATTAATTGTTTAATCCACTTAGAAAAATGTATTACTTACTAGGCTCTTTCTTTTCATTTACTTGTTTTTCAAGTTTTTCAATGAGCTGCAAGTAGGTGGGTCGTGAGCATTATCCTGAGGACTTTTAGATAGTGGGAACTTTTGAGTATGGTTGTACATAGTTGTTAACTTATGAGTTAGCATTAGCATTTTGATGAATTATGAATACTCTAATATCGTAACTAGGTTACTTTTTATTAAATATATAAAGAGATGTATGTATTTTAATATTAGATTGAGTTATGATTACATTAAGGCCGGATCCTCTAAGTGAAAGGACGACTTGTCATTGCCCCTATTCTTGTATGAGTTGGGGGTGTGACAATGGCGATGAGGCCACTTGACCTTTCAAGCTCATATCGGGCATGAAGCTCATCTAACATTCCAAGAGAGAGATAGAAGCAAAATATGTTAGCGTAAATGTAATCCAATAATGCAGAAATTTACAATCAAAGAATCTTAAATTTTCATGATTTTTCACAACAAATGGATGATAACGTACCTTTATCCAGAGAACTAACTTTGAGAAAATAGTTATTGCAAAAATAGAAGAAAATGAAGAAATCTAATTTCTCTCCCTTAACCCACTTTGGTCTTAATGTACTTTATATGATGGATGATAGAATACAATATTGTGTTGTTTTTGGTGGAGAAAAGACCAAACTCTTTTTATACAAATTATCAATTGATGCTTTCAATAAGTGCTTTCAATAGGTGTCTTCTATCAAAACATATTCTATCTTCATGAGAGTCACGCATTTTCATAAGCATTGCACATTCGTATAAAAATTACACCTTTTCATAAGAGTTGCATCTTCTCACAACCAATATTTTTTTATAGCATTCAAATAATATTAAATCATTAATTAATAAAACCATGTAAGCCGCAATAATTTTTACAAAATAAAGGGCATCTTACATTGGCGCCTTCTTAGGTACTGATTGTTTTTCATCAAGATTGCAACGAGGGGACTCAGTTTATCTCGAGTTTCATTATCTTCTAATAAAGGTCGGATCCTATTTGAATAGTCTCCAATTATAGCTTTGACCGGGTTGCTTATATTGCGTGGTTGGCTTATTTTTCTTTGTTTTCAAAGTCGATCCGGTCAAATCTATTGGTGGCAAAAGTATCAAAGAGTGATAAATTTATGATATTGATACTAATTCAATTATAAATCTTTTAATCAATCCAATTGAATCCTAAATATTCCATCCAATCAACTTATACTGAAAATTTACTTATGTAAATGCTGATCATCTTACGTGGCACGATTAGCACTAATATAAATAATTTTTTATATCTTTTCTATATTTTTTAGTTTTGACACTTTTTTTTTCTTTCCTTTTTTCCTTTCCCCTTTCTTTTTACCGACCATGGCCGACGAGGGCAACCTTTGCCCAAGCGAGGCCAGCCCTCATCGACCACAGGCAAGGGTCTGCCTCACCATAAATGGTGAAGGGGGCCTCATCAGCCATGGCCTATCCACCAACCACAAGCTAAAAGTAAAGGGAAAGAAAATAAATGAAAATTTATAAAAATGCCTACGTTAACACCGGTCGAGCAACATAGGACGACTTGTCACCAATTTCCAACCTAAATTGGTTAGATGGATTGAATTGGTATCAATATGAAAATGTTTAAAAATTAAATTGTTTTAATTAAAAAATTTATGATTAAATTGGTATCAATGTCATGGATTCAAGACTATTTTAGTCTTTTCCCCCTTATGGATTGCATTACGTTTCAATTATTTTTAGTTTGGTTTACTTCCGACTTGGGCTGATATTGAATTTGAGTTGCCGATTTCAAATTGCTTATTATACTGGTATTTATTGATTGGGCTTGTTCTTGTTTATACTAGATCCAATTTAGATCTTTGATTTTTTTCTCTTTTTTCTCTTTTTTTTTAGTAGACTCCTAGAAAGGATCATTGTTTCCTTCTTGTAGATAAGGGACGTGAACATTTGTAGTGATTCCTCAGGGAGCTTCCTTGACAGCACAAGCAGAAATCCTAGCCCTCCAAAAAATAGAGCACTACATATCTACAAAGCACGAACCCATCTTAATTGGGTTTACACAGTTTGAATTGATAAGGGCATTGAAGAGCGCAGATTGGTTGTCATGGTAGCAGCACGTGCTTATCACTCTAATATTTAGACATTCGGGTAGCTCATTGCTTTAGAAAGGCCAACATGGTCACTGATCAAATTGCAAAAACCTAAGGGAGAAAAGACTTATCACAAAACTAGGTTTCTCCCCCCGAGCCCTTTGAGATCTATAATGGATTGAAGGCCAATTGTTGAGCCCTCTGTTTTTTCTTAGTTTAATCAGGAATAACCTCTATTTTTCCTCAAGCTAATTGCCGTTTTAAGTTACCATCCTTAGTTCGTGCCTGGAGATTCTCATGCGATCTCACGATGTAATTGGCTCAATGAACGAATGATAACATCTTACATTGGTTTCACATGATTCTTGCAGAATGCGACTGGAGCTTGTCATCTTAGCAAACAACATATATCTGTAAGAGTCTGCGATGAAGTTGCATCATCTGATTAGCAAAGTAAATGAGTCATACGAGCTATATCCATGATTTCCAGGCACATTCGGGCCTCTTTTGCATTGTTCGATTTCAGCAAAATCTCCCGTTGAAACACTTTCAGCCACACCTTCGCCGCAGTACAATGAGCGCTCACCCGAGATGAGCGCTCTCCTATAATAACTTTGCTGGAGCCTGCCATCTTGAGCAATGTCAAAGAGACGTAAAGGGGCAAGAGAAAAAAGAAAAGGAATTGCAAACTGAGATGACATCATTGTTGATAAATTTTGATGTCACAAATGACCACGACTTTATGGTCCCCCAATTATACAACAAATGAACATATCCCAAACAAGAGGACACTACAGATACATCAACAGACAGGTCAAATGCCTTCTTCAGAGTGTCACAAATGCAAACATTACAATTGAGGCAGCAGCGGCGTCATCGTCATCACCTGTACGTCGCTTCCGGCGACGGGAAGAACCGTTTCGCTAGCCACTGGATTGGCCTGAGCAGCTGTGCCCTCTTCTTGCGCCAGAACCAGATGGCTGCATTGTATTGCTCATTGCGGATTTTGCGTGTGGCCGCCCTCCAGTCATACTTCTCCATCTCCTCTCGAGCAGCCTTACCGATGGTTTCTCTCAACTCGGAGTTCTGCAGAAGAGGCTCGAGTTTGCTCATGCAGTCATCTAGGTCTCCAGGATTGTAGAGGAAACTGGTTTTCCCATCCTGTTCCGGAGGGATGATGTCCGGGACCCCCCCAGCGCGAGCCGCCACCACAGGAAGACCCGAGGACATGGCCTCCAGAACGACGAGGCCAAGTGTCTCGGATTCCGAAGGCATCATGAATACATCCCCACTTGCATACGCCTGGGATAGCTCTTCGCCTTGTAGCATCCCGGTGAATACTGCAGGCATCCCGGTGAACATCCTTTCCAGTTCCTCCCTGTCAAAAGAGAGCCGATATGTCTGTTAAAGGAATCAAGCAACTTATTTCCACCTACAATTAGGTGACATCGCAGGACAACTTGCTAGAACTACTACATCAAGTCTCGAAAATGGCCATTTCCCTCATCAATGCAATGGCTTGGATAAGCCGCAACCATATCCAAGTAACTCTCTCTCAAAGAAGGAATAACAATAATGGCAAGAGTATCACTCTTGAAATTCAGTTACCTGTAGGGTCCATCACCAATGAAAGCAATCCGTGCATTGGGGAGCCTGTCCATCACGCTGCCAGATCACAGTAAAGAAATCTAAGGATTCAAAAACTACATGAAAAAGGAAGAGCAGGAACAGAGATAGTTTCGACAAGAAAAAATGCCAAATAAATTTCACAAATCTACTCTTCTAAGGAAAGATGTTAAAGACGGTCCTTAAATATCTCTCGCAAAATTCTATATTTTGACATCAATGTTAAATAGAACGAGAGAACCCTAAGGACTAGGTTTCCAGGTTAATATCCAGCATGATTTCCTGAGGTAATTTTTTTCCTACAAATGTAGTAAAACAATGAGGTACCTTTTTAGAAAATCCAAGCTCTTCTCAACCCCAAGTCTTCCAACATGAACGATCAATGGTTTCTCAGGTTCACCATTGCTGATCACAGACAGGCCAGAATGAGATACACACCAAACCAAATCACTGAAAGGCAAGAGGGGAAAACAAGTTCGAAAGCCTACCTCAGTCTATATCGCATTTCTTGAGAACGGAAACGAGGGTTAAAGCTTTCGGAATCAACACCCTTATTCCAAAGGCGGATCTTGTTTGCTGCATAATAGCATAGTAAAGCAAGATCAGTCTATCATGCCATTGCATTGCAACATTTGATTACTTTATTTTAACAAAAGAAATTAACTCAGTGCCTATCAACAAGCAGGCCTTGTCTCTAGGATTTTTCAAGCCCTCGCGAAGCGTTAATTTACTTTACCCACCTGTTGTGACTCTATAGGCTTGGAGTTCCTTCCCTAATGCAGCCGATGGCACCAAAGTCAGATCAGCTGCTCTGTGAAGAAATTCTACCGAGGAAAAAGGAAAGCAAGAATGTCACACACATAATTAGGGAAAAGAAAAGCACCTAGAGATTCGTTTTAACAGGCATCCTTGGAATCTCACTTACTTATTATCAGCCACATGGGGTGCACCAGCCAACTGAACGTGTACCTTGGTATGTAACTGCATGGTGAAAACAAGAGAAGAATCAAACTCTGGTCCTTTCCAGTGAAGAATAAAAGAACTAAGACGCCTGATCATTTCAAGTTCACTCTTGAAACATTAATCAAGATATATTGGAACATACTTAGAAGTTAAAAATAAATGCTATTATAGTGCAAACCTTAGGACATAGGGGAAAATCAAAGGGAAGTTTAACTTACACTGGGACATGAGTATGGTAAGACATAACTATGGGAACACACAACAATTTTGAAATGGCAAGCGCACCAAAAACCTGCAACATCGTGCATAAGTTATATCTTGAGGTTCTTCAATCTATGTGCCAGCAAATCAACAAGGGCCAATCACTTACCATTATACCAGGTGAGGATGCATGGATTATGTCAGGCTTGAATTTCGCAACCTCCGAAATTATTCTAGGACTGAGGGCCAGGGAAAGAGGAACCTTCTGATACCACGGACAAGGAAAGCTGTAAAGAAAAGAACAGACACACAAGATACTTAGTTGGAGAAGACACTGGAAATGGATAAAAGAGAACAAGAAAGTATATCAAATTCTTCAAAGCAGGATGGCAAAATAAAAGAATTCTATGTGGTGCACTTTTTCCAAGTAACAGTAATACGATAGAGTAGCCAAAGGGACTTTTGCACAAAAGCCTGCTCACCAACATCTCCAACTCACAGGTTCTCCACATTGGATGGTGTTGAGACCCTGTAAAGTGGAGATGTTGGTGTTGAGCAGTTATCAAACTAAATTTGACAATAGATAGAGATTTGCTGCTGTAGCCTTCTTTCTAGATTTGCAAGAACCAAAACTAAAGCAACAAAGAAGCACTGATGGAAATGGTATGTGTTACAGCATTGAAGTTCCTTTATCCAATTTATCCTCTATTAATTAGAGATGTTCCAAAGTCCTAAAAATTTCTTAAATGTTCCTCCTCAGGATTATGAGACAACATACAATTAAAGAGTCTAGACTGCTATCAATTTTAGCACTTTGAGCCTTCTATTTGATTGGTGAGGCGAATAACTCAGAGGCAGAGAAAAACCTAGACAATGCATTTCAGTAAAGGTTACAGATGATGACGAGGTATTTTAATGGTAGAAAATCATGTTAAGTTAGAAAACTTTAGCAACCTCCGTGATCCGATCAACTTAGCTCCATAAAATTCATCAGGTACTCCTTCATGTGTAGTCACAACCATCACCTGCAAATTTAAGAAATATCTATCAGATAGGAAACTGAAGAAATAGCCAGAGACAAATTAAACCTTCACGAATACTACGAATCGCATGTTTAAAGAAGTGACAAGTTTTTCGTGTGAAAGAGGTCTCTTTGGAGAGGATTCTACATTCAACTTCTTACATTCGTATTTCTTGTGGCTCTCATATTTTTTTACTTCTATCTAACTCAGAACACCTTAAACCTTTCAAAATATTCAGACATTTAAATTTTTTTCATAATTTTCTCAAGCTGGAAATGAGTTTTTCCATCTTCAAAATTTGAGGGAAAAGTGATAACTACAGTAATAAGTAGTTTTCCTACACTTCCAAATTTACGCACACATGTAAATAACTGATGATAATTACTAAACCCCAACCCAGCTGAAGCACCATCTAGTGCTGCCATCTCTTTTCAGCTAGCAATCCAGATTAGCATCAGTTAATTTTTTAATGTAATGTGACTATAGTTTTGCTGCCACTTGCAATCCCAGTAAATACATTTGGAATTTAGAAGCGCGTGAACTTACCTCATCTCCCATTTCACGCAAATACTTGATAAAATTCTGAAACCGATTTTTGTAGCCTGATACATATCTGTGAACGCAAAAACAAGAGAAGCATCCCCATCAGTGTCATTCTATTTGCACCTCATATATGCAACCCACGCCACAGCAAAGATATGTGAAGAGAAAGAGGCGTCTATTTCTCCATCAACTAATAATTCCATTCCAGAGTAATACTCAAAGTTATGCTTTACTGTGAAGGGAAATGAACCCAAAATCTTGGAAGTTACAATTGACGCAAAGATCACTTCTTAGACTTGGAAAGATGGATTTCCACAATGCACTATCAGAAAACACGAAGCATAAGTTTCATCCAATATATTATGTCAATTAGCACCTCAATGGCTCAACCAATTGAAGCAAATGATATCATGATAAGCATGACATGAGCCTGCATACATTGAGGCATACATATCCCTGACCAAAAGCTCATGGAAACAAGGACTTAACACAAAGAAATGCATAATCGTACAGTCACATATCACTTTCAAGGAACTGTAAGTATGGTTTCTAGATTGCACATCCACAACCATCAATCGCAATCCAAAGTGTGAATAGCTAAAAAAGATAGTGAAATTCTAAAATTCAGGGTAAAACACACGAATGCTTGCAAGGCCAATCCAGTCCAATTGTTTTTTTTTTTTTTTTTTTTGGGGGGGGTGGTGTTGGGGAGGAGGGACACTGTACTAATCACAATTACGCAAAAAGGACAGATGATCTTAGCCCACAAAATTGCAAAAGAAACTTTTTCAAGACAAAAAAAAAAATAACATTCTTTAAAATCAGCCAATCTTAGAGAAACCGCCTAGCTAAACAAAACATCACATCAGACAGCAGCCGGAACACCACGACATAAAATACTCTGACAATGCTGGTAACAGGACGAGCAAAAGCACTCTCCAGTCCTTAAGAACACCTGAAAACACCGAAGCACCAGACGTGTCCCAATATAAAAAGCACAGAAAAAATCAAAAGGAACCCATCATAGCAGGGCGGAGAGAAATCGAATCTAAGATCGACCCAGCTCGACCAGAGCAAACCACTTTCCACCCACGCTTCCACAAGCTCCCCATCGCCCCGTCATTCCATCAAACGCCTAGTGGGTCAGAACCCAGAAACAAAAAAAAAAAAAAAAAAAAAAATTGTCAAGAACCCAGGAAAGACTCACGCGAAAGGAGAAGGCTCGACGAAGAGCGCAATCCGACGGGGCCTGGCGTTGCTCTCCGGATCGAGCAACGGAGGGGGGCCCTCCTCCTCCTCATCCTCCTCCACCTCCCGCCGCCGCTGCCTCTCCTCCTCCTCCTCCTCCTCCTCCTTCCTAAGCTCGCTGATGGTCATCTCGACACGAACCTCCCTCCTCCTCCTCCTGCTCCTCCTACTACTCCCGCTGCTCCACGGACCCTTTAGCGCAGCGGGCCGGGCGAGCAGGCAAATGGGTGGCCCGGATCTCGCGGCGCGGACTGACAAAAAGAAGAAGAAGAAGAAGGGCAGCAGGCGTAGCGGGGGCGGGCGACGATGTGGGGAGGGAAGGACGGGTGGGGAGAGAGAGTGCGGGGTATGGAGAGAGAAGGGGACATGGCGAGGTGGGGTGGTTATATAACGTGGAGAGAGAGAGGGCTAGCTTTGGGGGAGGGGATGATTAAATTTGGGAAGAGGGGTAAAGTCACCCGTGGCTGTGTTTGGAAGAGAGATAGAGATAGAGAGAGAAAACCCCTCTCTCTATCTCTTTCTCTCTCCTGCCCATTGGACAAATGGATATTCCCCCCCTCGCCAGAAGGCATCGATTCGGAAGCTGTGTGAGCATATGCTGTTAGGGGGCTGCTCCCCTGTATTTTTTCCCTTATTTTCTCCCCTTTTTCTCCCCTTTTTTTTCTTTTTTTTTTTTGGTCGGCTCTCTCAAATTGCTCCTGGGGGAGGTTTGTGACGTCATAATCATCTCTCTCTGGTTTTTTTTTTTTTTTTTGGGGGGTAATGTGATTCCAACAAAGGTTTGACTGCCTCCTTTTTTTAATGAGATGGGACGGCATCTTGGATTTCCGATCCGATCCATCCCGGTAAATGCGTCGGCATCATCTTGCCCAACATGCATTCGATGAGCAGCAATCTTGCCCACCAGATAGGGAAGGTGTCCATGGATTCGATGAGCAGCAATCTCGCTTATTGATGACCCTACATGGGTCGTGGCATAAAAGCATAGTTGCAATCCCATATCGGATTGAGAGTCTGTGGTGTGTGGTGGAGAGAAGATGATCATCCTCGAGTCTCTTAGCCCCATGTTGGATTGCTTGTCTTTAATTAATATGAAGTGCTACGGTAAATAAGCACATGTTATGAAAATTCATTTGTCTCGTGCGATGAAAGATCGATCATCCATACCCAGATCACATCTTGGAGGAATTACAACTTTTAAGAATTTGGTCAAAAAGGGATTATAGTGAACTAGAAACGTCGCATTTCCAAACCATACGAAATTGGGACAGGTTTTATGCATCCATCTCCGAAAATAACATATATTATTTCTTATTATAAAAAAATGAAAAAAAAAAGGAGGATATTTAACCCGGTGACATTACTATGTCATAGTTTTTTAAGTCCTCAGTGATTAAATTAATAGGAGACGTATACATCAACGTTTACCGTGTGGGTCTGATTCCGTGCATGAGAATATCCCAACCCCACATGCCAACAGGGGCGGCCCTTCTCCTTCTTAAATTAATTAATTTAATACTACTATTGTCATATCTCTTTTGTGTGTCGATTTAGACAACTTGCCGCATTTATGATTACGTTCTCTATTTTGTCCGATAGCACGACGAATTTAAATTTATAATTTCGAAATATTATATATTTTCATCCCAATTGAAGAAGAGAAGTTTAAGCGAAAGAATTCTCGGCCAAAACAGAAAGAAACAAATGAGGAAGAAATAGTTCATAAACATTAACCGAATGTATAATGTGATTCTTGTCATATATGTATGAACTTATAATTATAATTTTTTGTGATACTAATCGAATTTAACAAAAAATAAATTTATTACAAATATACTAATTTAAAGTTTTTAGTAATCAAAAATTTAATTTAAGATGAATTTATCGTAAATGTACTAATTTAAGATATTACCCCAATCATTTTAATAGACAAATTCAACAATTTTAGGACCACCTAAAGTCATTGGGATGCGTGGGATGACAGGTTTGCCCTCGTGGGTAAAATCATGTCGGGCGGGTCGTACCCCACGTGTAAAGTCACTGTCCAATTGCCTTTGTTTCCCGCCAGGACATGCACGTGCAGTCCTTAACATTATCTGGTCTGGTCCTTCACAATTTCCGCTCGTGTGGGGCCCAACCCGTCATTATTAAACCCCCCGATTCTCCACGCCCCTCCAAAATGACAGTTGGCGTTATTTTGGACCGTACGATAGCTTTATTTTATTTTATTTTCTGTTTTTCATTGATTTTTTTTTCCTTTTCTAATGTAGCGTTTGCTTACGGATACCTAACTCGTTTGGTCACGGATACTTAACTCGAGCAAGAAAAATATTTATACGTTCGAAATACGGTATTCCGTCGCGCTCATCGAAAGCGTTGACCGCGCTGCCAAACCTGTCGGGGTGAAGTAACTTTCATTTCGTCATTCCTTTAATTTTATGTTTAAATGGATTTTTTTAATCCGGGGGAGAAAAATAAAAGGAGGAGAAAATGGGAGATAAGAAAAGAAAAGAGTCCTGTTCCCGTGTCCTTAGATTATTAAAAGCGAAAAAGAAAAAGGGGAGTTGAATAATTTATCTAGAATGCATTTGTTTTACAATGATTTGAAAAATATATTTTTTTTAAATCGTTTATATCTCTTGCTAAAATGAATATATAAAAAATATTTCCATCGTACATGATAAATAATTAGGTATAAATTATTATCCATAATGAAAACATGTCTCATTGACTAATAATTTTAAACGATATAAGCAATTGTTTAATCATTCAATTTTTACGAAACAAACGGGACTAAGGGCGCGTTTGGCGTGTCTTTAACCGATTCGAAGAAATGATTATTTTTTATTCTCGTTCTTAACCGATTCGAGTAAAAAAAACGCGTTTGGTAACTATACAATTTTTTTGATTCGGAATAGAATCGCGTTTGATACCGTCTTAATTGATTCTGTTCCAAATTAATTTCTTTTGATTTTTAAATATTTTTTAAATATTTTTTTTATTTTTTTTTTACTTTTTTTTTTTTTTTTTTCTTTTCTTTTTTCCCCTTTTTTCCTATTACTCTTCTTCTTCATTTGGCCGGTCGCCGGACCGACGATGCTCACGGAGCGTCGCCCGCCTCGGCGAGGTCGCCCTCGTCGGCCGAGCCTCGCCGGTGGCCGGGCGAGGCGGCCCGGCCACCGGTGAGGCTTGGCCTCGCCGGATCCGGCGAGGCCGAGCCTCGCCGTGGCCGGGCTTGCCTCGGCGAGCTCGCCGGACCTCGCCCGGCTCGGCGAGCCTCCGGCGAGTTCGCCGGACCCGGCCGGCGGCAATGGCGACGGATGGCGGCGGGCGGCGGCGGGTGGTGGTGGACGACAATCGTGGGATGACGAAGGAAGGAAAAAATGAAAGTTTCACTTTTTTGATTTTTTTTTGATTCTCGGACGAAGAATCATATTTTTTTTTATTCTCAATTCTCTTCCTAACTGCTCTAACAAAAATTTTACCAAATGCGATTCTCGTCCCAAACCGATTCTTAACAAAAATCAGAATCGCAGTCTTGTTTGGCACGTTACCAAACAGCACCTAAGAATCTAACTTTGCAAAAGACATTGTTACTTCAAGTTCAATTTTTCGGAAGTCGAGGGCTCTTTATAAAAGTTAGTGATTCTCTTTCAATTGCAATAAGAATCCTAAGGCTCAATATTGACGAGCCTATTACTACAATCATTGACTTGAACTTTATCGCCTCATGAAAAACGGCAGGATGTTTTATCACTACGTTACCACACTCGATGTTGGTAATTGTAGTTGCCAAGAGACATAATTTGTCCACTTCCCTTTCAAGTTGTTTAATGAGACCTTTTAAAGTATTCTTCTAAATTCTACGCCACATGCAATTTGAGTTTTAATCAATGTCTGAAGCTCCAGAAGTACAAATATTGAGAAGTAAAAATTTATTTTCTTAATTTTTGGAATTTAAAATATTTCTTTTAGGTTTTATATTTCTTTTAGAGGACTAAAAACCCAATGAAGAAAATAAAAATTAAATTATGAACCAGAAGGTATTCATTTAGATGCCAAAAGGGTTTACTTATCTTCTCGTGGTATTGGGTCTAACAAGCCTCATTGAAAAGCATTTTATGAGTAAAATCCTAAATGCACTAAATTGATATTAGAAAGTGCATCCTTAACATCGCTCATGGCAGATTAGTCGAAGCATGACAAGTTGGCACGGACACCGCCACGATATCAAAAGGAAGATTACAAGAAAAGATGCCGACAATTTTTGAAATCTTTTTGGTTCCAAAAATCAACTTTGAATAGTACTGCCAAATGACAATCCATAAGAAATTAAGAAATCGAAACTTATGTCGCTGAAAATGGTCACGTTGACATAGGTGATCTTGTCCCGCACGTTTGACTCACCTATGTTTTGTCCAATAAAACACGCGATTAGATGTAATTTCAATGCATTTCCAAAGAAGCATTTCTTTCTTTTCTTTCCTTCACTTGATTGATTTAATAATGTTCGATGCAAGGTCAAAGGGTTCTCCAGGTTCGAAAGGAACCAACGAAAGTCGGGTCTTTTTTTATGAAGTTGTTTATACAAGCAATGTCCTTGAAGTGATAGCATTATCTTCATAAATTATGTCAGAAATTTATTTGATAAAAAAGTGCATTATTTGATAATAATAAAAAAAGTGCACATAAAACTTTTCAAAAAAACAACTCGGGATAAATGCCCAGGAAAGTCATAAATCTATTATACATCAGCCAATTCAATCATAACTTTTCAATTCAATCAATTTAATTCTAAATCTTTTGATAATTTTTTAATGTAGTTATTCCAGCGAATTTTAACTGAAAATCGCCAATATGAACATTGGCCATCCTCTATGGCACCACCAGCACTGATGTGAATGAGTTTTGCAATATATTTTTTTTTTTACCTTTATCTTGTTTTTCCTATTTTCTCCACTAGTTGTCGGGGCCTTAGCGATCGTCGACGAGGGCTGCTGACCACAGGCAAGGCCCAATAGATCTAGGCGAGGCAAGGGCATCATGGCCCTCGCTTGTGGTTGGTGACCTACAATAGCCATTGTTGAAGCCTCGACGACCAATGGACTGAAATAGGGAAAAAAAAAGAAATAAAAAATTCAGAAAGTTTAAAAATAATTGCAAAAAAAATTAACCATGCCACATTAGATAGCCGATACTAATTGGATTATCACGTCAATGATTTTTCAGTCAAAATTAAGTAAAATGTATTACATTGGAAAACTGTAAAAAAGACTATAAGATGAAGTTTATGTATATAAATTATATCACCATATCTACACACATTGACCCCACCATGTTAAATATCTCTATAGATGGAAAACTGGTAGGATGAACTATCGCTTGGCCCGGTATAAGAGCTGAGTAGCATTGGTGATTGGGAGGGGGAGAGAGAGAGAGAGATGACTCGTGCCAAAAGAAAAGGCAAAGATCTCCAGACGCATTCACTTTGATATTCGCGTCCGTTTCTCACCACCCGAATAATCGACGGTAGCGATGTGTCATCTAGTAGTCGGCATCTCATAGATAAGGAATCAAAAAAGGCCTCATAGACAAAGGTAAAGGAGAAGATGCTTTTTAAGAATATATACGGATGAAGGATGCGATGGAGGGTTTCCCTGTGCAACTAGTTTTGGCTCATTCTTCACCCCTTTCCTTGTTTGTCTCACGATTTTTGAAGTTTTAAAATTTATCATAAAAGTATAATTAAGTTTGAAAACTCATAAAAAATGCAATCATGTCTAAGAACTTGTCAAAAGTGGCCAAACAAAATCATTATGTTAACACCACCCGTGGTGGCGGCATAGTGGTTGAGCGGCTCCTTTCGGGAGAGATCCTGAGTTCGACTTGCTGCGTCGTCCGCCTTGCAAGAAAGGAACCCAACCCGAGACGGTAAGGGTGGTGGTGACTCTACTGTTCCTCTAGGGTTTACTCCGCCGCGAAGCGGCGCACGGAGGTTCCCTAGTACCAAAAAAAAAAAATCATTATGTTAATTCTGTCCAAATAGAAAATGTTGACATGGCTTCTTTTTTAATTATTATTTCCTCTTTCCTACATGGTGCTAATGTGACTAACTAGCGAGAGAGCCCTCGCCATCGCCCCCACCATTGTTGGCCCCAATATGGCCAGCCAAGAGTCGACAAGGTTCATTCGAGCTCGGCTGGTGGCGATCGTAGGCAAGGGCCTCAGGGCTCTCCCCTAGATTGGGTGAGGGTCGAAGCTGCCACTGGTCGCCCTCGCGAGATTTAGGCGAGGGTCGCTGGCCATCCTTAACCTTCTCTGAGAGCCAGCATTAGAAGGTGGCGACAAGGAGGGCCTGCAGAGTCTTTGCAATTGCCAGTTTGCCTTTTTAAAATTTAATTTATTTTTAAATATTATTTAAATGATATTTAGATTGAAAAAAATCATGTTTAGACCAAAATGATGTCATTTTAGCTTTATTAGTCATGCTTCAGCCACATCAACACCACATATAAGAGGGAAAAAAAATGCCATGCAAACATTTTCCATTAATCAATTTGGACAGAATTAACATAAGGATTTGGTTGAGTCAATTTGACAAGTTTTAAGATATGATTGCACTTTTTGTAAGTTTTAAGACTTAATTGCACTTTTGTGATAAGTTTTAGGATTTTCAATGCACTTATCATTTTATTCTCTCTCTTTTCTCTTTTCTTTTCTTTTTAAACAAGAAAGCTCATTTTACATTTTTTCATATTTTGGTGTACTAGTTCATTTTGCGTCTCTTTCCCTTAGTTTCGTCATAAGTTTGATAGCCATACACTGTGAGAGGAAAATTGTGAAAAAAACTCTTAAACCTATTTGATCCTAAACCATTTCAATTTTGGCAATTGAATCCTAAACGTTTTCAATTCTAAAATTAAGTCATAAATCTTTTCACTTTTTATTAATTGAGTCCATCCAGTCAATATTAGCGTAAATTCGCTAATTTGGATACCAATCATTCTACGTGACTCAACTAGTGCTAACGTGGACAATTTTAATGATATTTTAATATTTTATCTAGTTTTTTGTTAATTTTTAATTGTTAATTCCCTTTTCCTTTGTTTTTTTTTTTTTTAATGCCAACGAGAGTCACCAATGACCTCACTTATTGCAAAAGGCTTGCCTAGACTAGGCGTGAACCGCCTTGCACGTGATTGGTGGAGCTTTGAAGCCCTTGCCCAGGGCTATCATGGCCTCACTAACCATAGGTGAGGGATGAACCTCGCCGACACAGATAAAAAACAAAGGAAATAAAAATACAAAATTTGAAAAATAAAAAATTCAAAAAACTTATTGGAAGTTGTTCACATTAATTAATACCAGTCAAAATTGACTAAATGGACTCGATTGGCAAAAAATGAAATGGTTTATGATTCAATTGATAAAGTAAAAAAATTTCGAACTAAATTAGCAAAAGGGCTTTAGGTTTATGATTTTTTGGATAATTTTCCTCATCATGAGTATCTCCTTTTCTTTACGATGAAGAGATGCTTCTAACATAGGTAAATATTGAGCCTAATAAGATACCCTACTAATCTTGTGGATCAAATATGACCTGATGCCAACATTATGAGATGTAACATATGTCGGCTATCATCAAGAGCTCAATGCCAAGATTTAAAGCAAAAATTGCAAAAATAATCGACATCATGTAGGATGGTCAATACTGATTGGGCCACCACATTAGCAAAGGACACTAGCAAATCATCGAACATTTAGGACTAAGGTACCTTTTTTTGGCTGAAGACATTTTCCTTATTTCTAAGCATTTTGTTTGCTTAGAAAAATGAGTCAATGGAAAACCTATATTTAAATTTAGGAAGATAATTGCTATTAAAAAAAAATCAAAATTTGTTTTCTAAAATACGACTACATCATATCAGCGCTTGCACACAAATTTGTATGCTTGGGTATAGAAATCCCAATGCTAGTTCTAGAGTCCTTAGCATCTAGGATTAGGTCTTGAGTGGTTGGGCCCAAGTCTGGGTCTATCAAGGCCGAGCTTGCCTGAAACCCTAGTGTTCATGCACAAGTCATCTAAGTGCTCATGCCTCGATCCTCGGAGCTTGAATCGGGGTTGGCCGAACTTGGGACTTTAGTGCTCATACCCAATTCTCCGGCTGCCCATGCACAAACTACTAGCGTTCGAATAATATATATTTATTTAGGAAAAACAAATCATATTTTCCTAGACCAAACAACAAAAATATTTTTAATTCATTTTCAAGTTTCAATCAAATACTTGAAAATAGTCATTTTCCAAGAAAAATGACTTTTTGGAAAACATTTTACAGAAAATGTCACATTTTCTGTAAAATAAATTAATCATAAATTGGTCAAATCGAAAAGTTGGTGATAGAATTGACTAACATAAAATGAGTTTATGACTTTTTAAATAGGTTTTTTTTTTTTTTTTTTTTTTTTTTTTTTTTTTGTATAAATCTTATGAATCAAATGTGGTGTGATCCTAACATCAATTTTTTCTATTTTTAACTTTTTGCATTTGACAATGTAAAGTACGGTACGTAGCACGAGTTCGATTCATACACATATGTCTTGCCTTTCGATCGATAAGACAGCCTAACAGGGTTGGGTACCTCCTCTTTGATATATGCCTGAAATCATTAGTGATTGTTCGAATAAGAATCTATTGCAAAGACGCATTACTGCTGTCCCCCATTTTTTCTCCCCACACCTTGCTACCCAACTTTTTGTAGATATGAAAAGGATAACTAAAAGTCGCCCACATAAGAAAAGATGGAAAAGAGGTTACTTAGGAATATATTCCTGCATCCTCGAAGAAAAAATGTTTTTCCTTTAATCGGAACATAAGATCTTGCGAGCGTGCGTCACCTACCCTAACATTTTCACCAATTGTCCTTTACGACAAAAAAAGAAAGGAAAAAAGAAGAAGAGGAAATCAATCTATGGTAGGCCCAATAAGATATTATTCCATTTGGAGTATGATTTATTTTATTAATGGGGTCCCACGCTCGACAATTTATCTGATTTCTTTAATAAAATATCATCGTTGAAGATAATTAAAGAACTCATTTTTTTTTCAATAATACAAGTTTAAGTCTAACTTCTTTTTTGGTGGTGATAGTTGGCTAATTTGAGCAACATTAATAAGATGGATACTTTCGAATTCTTTAATACTCAGTTTGGAATGGGAAGACAAGAGGAAAATATATGTATTGGAACCACAATATATTCTGGTGGATATTCTTTACTAATTTCTATACAAAGACCCCACATACCCCATGTATCAATAATGCGTCCAAAACAATATCAAATATGTTCTGTCGTTCCTTGGCTAAAGTATTATAGTATTCGGATTGGGCCAACTTATGGCGTATAGGTTGTTATGCCAATAACAACGCCAACTAAAGTTAGCTTTAATCATTATATATTGAGCAGAAGCAAAAATCTCTAGCATGATTATTGGTATTAAGAATGTCATGTACTCCTACTTTTTTAAAGGTAAGATGGAGTAGAGAAAATATCCCAAGCTAATGTTTGAGTATTTGGCACCACGGCACTGATTGCTTTCATATGGTTGGAGTCAATTGGTGCCAAAACTCAAATGCAATAGAATATGGTCCATGAATTTCTTTAATATCCTTGAAAAAGGCAAGTGTCAAGATTGTCATTCATTGGGTTTTTTGAACCGGAACACCAGCTTCATTCAATATCTTATTCTCGAACTCATGTCTTAAAAGATGAAAAACCCTAGCTGTATTTTATTGGGATATGGTTTATACTCTCTATGTTGCGGAGGCAACGCCCCCGAGCTAGAGGGCTTTTATAACTTAAACTCATAATTTATTAGTAGTTTGGGTTTGAGCTCATGAATAGCATATCGTCATTTTTTTTTATTATTAAGGGATATAATAGAGAGGTGCAAGATGCTAATTATAATAGAATATTCCGTTGAATGTAGCCCTAATTTAAGAATAAATTAAAATAAAATATTGTGTCTCAATTTCTCTTTCTTTCTTTTACCTTCTATTTTTTTGTGATTGTACGTCTAATCTTAAGATATTCAAAGGGCTTCCAAAGTCAAATGGCCTTATCATCAGTTTTGACAAGGCATAAAGGATGTCTGCAGATGTCTTTGCATGGAAGATGGAGTGAAACGCGTGGAAAACCCTATCGACTTTTAAACACTCATCAGTAATTGCAGACTGTCACGTACGCATCGATTCCTCTTTACTTTAGCCAGAAGGCAACAAAAGCGTTGGTTTTCCCGCCACGTCAGGATCATATTTAGGTATAAATTCCGATTGAGGATGTAGGTCAGGATAGGGCTGTGCAAAATACCCGAGAACCGCCCGGACCACCCGAAACCGGATCGGAACCGTCCGGAACCGGCAGTTCTTGAGGGAACTGGTCCGGTTCCCGGTTCCAATTTTTCGGAACCGGTGGGTACCGGTCCGGTTCCCGGTTCCATGGGCGGATCCGCCCACCCGGACCGGACCGAACCTCTTCAATATTAAAAAAAAAATTACTAAAAGAAACCCTAGATTATATCTCATCTCCTCACTCCCTTCGTCTTCGGTTCTCTCTCTCTTTGTCTCTTTCTCAATTCCTCCTAATCCTATTGCCATTTCGATTCCTCCCCGAGCGTCGATGCCGCCGCCACTACTCCTCCGCCGCTGCTGTTCGCCCCCTTGCATCGGCCGCCGCCCGCCATAGCCGCGGAAAATTGTTTCGCGACCGTTCTATGTTGAAAACCCGACCATAGACCTCCTCCCCTCCTTCCCAACTCATAGACCCGACCGTTCTATGTTGAAGACCAAAATTGTTTCCCGTCAAGATCGGTTCCATGCAACAAACGGGTGGATCCCAGTTCCAATTTTTCGGAACCGGTCCTTAGCGGGCGGTTCCCGGTTCTAGGTCGGGAACCGCCCGCCCGGACCATGCACACCCCTAGGTCAGGATGCGCAGCTTCATCTTTTTGCTGGAAAAGATGGTTTCTTCCCACGTAAAACACGTGGAGAACAAGTCTTCTACGGAACACTTTCATAGTAGTCTCCATTTTTAACACCTCTAGCAGTTGCGAGGAAAGAGGATTTCTTCTAACATCGATAGAACTAAAGCCTAAATAGGACATCGCAGTGAATTTCGGAGAAAACATCCCCACGACATAAGACCAAATCGTTCTAGCTCTTGCAACTTTTTCTTGTTTCTAGCTAGTAAGCAATCCCAAAAGCCAAACCAGTTAATGTAGCTAGCCAGCCAAAGAAACTACGAATTTGAGAAGGATTGTGTGACATTTAAGCCCAAATCTTGTATAAGATGGCTCAAGATAAGGCTCGCATAGTCCTGCAAGATTGCTCAAAATGAGTGCCCAGAAGCCCAATTTGTAATGTGCAGCCCATCAATAATTGACCCAATTGGATTTCATTGAGCTTAGCAAAACATTTATCGATCCATCGCCAAATATGATCGAGGCATCACTTGATTTGTGTTAAAACAAGGTCAAGTTGCTAGGACCAAAGTTTTGATGTTTAGAGTAAGAGAAAAAATAATGATAAAATGTTTATGGTGGCTTGACCTCAAATAGAATTGTATAATATGTATTTATAAGAGTGATTAATCATGGTAATAGAAATATAATAATAGAAAACATCATAAGACATATAAATTACACATCAATACAAAGAACTTGAAAGCACTACACAAGTTGCTTGAATTTTAACTAGTGATATGGAAGTTCAAAAGTGTGCATACTCCAATTCAATAAGGCGCACATCGTTTTATGGCTTTCTTGACCATTTTCCATGTTATCAAGAAATCAATGATTAAATGTATATATATATGAATTCGTTTATTTGAAATATGTAACACTACAAAAATCCAGTATTGGGTTTTGGTTAAAGAAAAAGGGAAAATAAAAATAACTGCACTTTTCCTACAAAAACAAAATTATCTTTGTAATTGAATTAGATTCATAATTATCCTCGATTCTTTTCTTTTGAACAAAAACTAGTTATTAGTAATTCATAGAGTTGCGCCCCTTTTCCTCAAGTACGCCATCTTCTAAAAGTTCCACATATTAGAATACAATGATCTGGGCATCAAATAATGCTAGAGATACTAAGACTCATATATTAAATGACGTGGCAAATTGTTCTCCGCCGAAAAAGTACCAAAAAAGTCATAAACATATTGTATTGGTACCAATTAAGTCATAAAATTTTCAATTGGTACAAATTATGTCCATCTAGCCAATTTTGGCCGGCTGGCACTAACGTGGACGTTAGTTGGTAGGAGAATGGACACCGACTTGCAATTTTTAAATATTTTTTTTGTTTTTGTTTTTTTGAATTTTTTCCTTTTTGTTTTCTTTTTCCTTTTCTTTTCTCCTTTCTTCCTCCTTGGACTATTCCGACAGTGGCCAACGAGGGTCGTGAAGCCCTCGCCTACCGCCGGCGAGGGTCATGGCCCTCACCCAGCCTCTCCTAGGGCTGCCAACGAGGTGACTTCGCTCGGATCTAGGCAAGGCTAGCCTCACCTTCGCCTTGCCGTGGGCGAAGGTGGCCATGGCCTAGCAATGGCCGCCTTCGCCAGCGGCAAGGCTCGGCAGGCCACGTTGGCCTTGCCGACCGTGGGCGAGGCCGCCTTCGCCCGCAAAGCAAGGCCAAGGCGAGGCTGGCCTTGCCCAGATTCGGGCGAAGCTGCCTCGCCCACGGCCTTGGGCAAGGCCAAGCGAGGGCAGTGACCCTCTTCGGTGGCTGGCGAGGGCTAGTAGCCATTGCCTAGTGGCTAGCGAGCCTCCAGCCTGGAAGCCCTCGCCTCCGCCCTAGCGATGGCCGCCATGGCCTTGCCAGCCATAGGCGAGGTTGGCCTCGCCTTGGCAGCTTAGCAGCCATCGCCTAGTGGCCAACGAGCCTCCAACCTGGAAGCCCTCGCCTCTGCCCTGGCGATGGTCGCCATGGCCTTGCCAACCATGGGCGAGGCCGCCTTCGTCTGCAGCAAGGCCAAGGCGAGGCTGGCATCACCCAAATTCAAGCAAAGCCGCCTCGCTAGCGGCCCTGGGAGAGGCCGGGCGAGGGCTGCGACCCTTGCCAGCGGCAGGCGAGGGCTTCGCGGCCCTTGCCAACCACCAGTGAAACAGTCCAAGGAGGAATAAGGGAGAAAAGGAAAGGAAAAAGAAAAGAAAAAGGAAAAAATTCAAAAAAACAATAACAAAATATTTAAAATTTGTCACATCGACATCCGACCACTGGTCGACATCCACGTCAATGCTTGCCGGCCAAAATTGGTCCAATTAAAAAATTTAGGACTGAATTGGCACAAATGCAATAGGTTTATGACTTTTTTGGTACTTTTCCCTTCTCCGCCACATTATATAATAACCCATTTGATATATAGATTTTAGCATCTCTAGCACTATTCTTCCATTTAAGTTTGATCTCACCATTTCGGAAGTTTCTAGTATTGTGACCATGAAGTGACTTGTCATTGCTCGTCACAAATCCTCTCTGCAATTTTCGGCTTGAGGAGACTCATTAGGGTTTGCTTGACTAGAGGTCTGGCGGGAATTAAAGATAGTCGCTGGATTTTGACACTCCCTCATTCAATAACTCCCAAATGGACATCAAATCACCGCCATGTAGATCAGGTGTGCACGATAAGAAACACGGCAAGAAGTAATCAATTGAATTTTTCAATTGGTATCTATGGAAAAAAAAATCTAATTTTAAAAGGTGATCGCCAGACTATATCGTCGATGTATAGTACATTACGCGCAAAGAACCGGCTTATAATCACGGCAGAGTGTTAATTAATATTCTATATATACAATGTTAGTCCTTTGTACTAAGAACTTAATCTAATGAGAAAACGGTTTAGACTCGAAAGTGGCAAACACATGTTTGATGACAACTTCTTCTCCACTTACAATAAGATGTCATCATGTGAATGGAAACAAGAGTCACAATCGGATTGAATTATCGAGTTTTTGTGGATCCTTTCTAGTGAACTTTTAATCATAAAGTAAGAAAAATTTCAATTTTGAAAATATCGATTGGATAGCGATTGTAACGGTAGTTTTTTTAGCTAGTTGCTTAACAATTTTTCTTACGGAAAACTCGCTGAGATGGGCTCCTTCTAAATGTTAACGTATGCACATGTGCACAAAGGAACTAAGAGAGGCAAAAGGACCACTCATCTGTCTCGTGAGCTCAACTAGAGAGAGGGACGAGAAAAGGAAAAGCAAACACGTCTCCTAGCAATAGGGGTTATGGTGGATCACCACCATAATAAAGGGAGGGCTTATCTGTCCCGATAAGTTATTTCACGTCGTGAGCAAACCTCTGAACGGCTTGTGTTGCATCATCTAGCTATTGCATGTATCAGGTGGAGAAAATTCCTGGCTGCTGATGTTTAGTGGGGCCGCTACGACAGATTCACTGACCTTGAACCTTCCAGGGTGGTGGGGATTAATTACGGTTCAAACCAAACATTTCTTAGCTGGTGCAAGACCTTTATGATATCACTCGGAGGACGTTGCCGGTGCCAATCGCCCATTATCAGCCTTTTTCATTCATGGAAAGAAACGAGTCGTGGCGGGCCGGGAAAATGGGTCACAAATTGAACGATGCGTCTCACCTACTCATTCAATTTGTACACTCACGATGGGTCCGCTCTCTCTAGATCACAAGGCTCTGCAAATTTCCAGCGCGCTTTGGCAGACTGGCAATCACTGGAGATCTTCAGGCGATATCCACTGTCCAAAAATAAAATCGAGAAGAATTCTAGACTAGAATATACAAATATTGTCCAGTTCGAGAGTTACGATGTGGGAGAGTTGCCTTTGATTTTGGGCCCCTTATGCCAGATAAGAAGGTTGTCCAAACATCACTATTCATAATGTCCTTTTAAAATTTAAATAAAATATATAATCTATGTAGAATTCGGGGATATCTGTATATGTACTTTTTCGTTTTTTCCAAGTCGAATTTCCCCCATTTCTTGTCACAATTTCCCTTTAACCTTTCTACCAATCCAAACTTATAGGAATCATTATCCAAAAAATCCTAAAATTATTATACGCCGGCTTCAATTCTAAATTTTTTAATTATGCCAATTCAGTCACAAACCAATTGTATGACAATCAATTTAGTCCAAAACCTTTCAATTGTGTCAATTTAATTCTAAACATTTTAATAATTTGCCAATTTAATCATAAATGTTCTAGCAATTTGCCAACATAGTTCTTCCAGGTAAGTTTGGTCGGAAATTGCCGAAGAACTACATTGGCAAATCATTAAAAGTTTTAGGATTAAATTAAAAAATCGTAAAAAGGTTTAAAATTAAATTACCACGATTAAAAGGTTTAAAACTAAATTGGTTGCTGTATAATAGGTTTAAGACTAAATTGGCATAATTGAAAGGTTTAAGACTGAATTTGTTGCTGTACAATAACTTTAGGACTTTTTGAACAATTTTCCCAAACTTACAAACATCACCTTAAAAGATATGCCTTAGAATCACTTGGCCTTTTTTGCGTAAAACCCGACTAGACTTGGCTTACGGACAGCTTAAGAACTCCCAAATGACTGAGGCAAACACGGCCAAAAAGATTTTTTTTATAACAATTATGCCTTGCATAAATCGAGTATATTTGCATCCCTGGTTATTCTTAACCCCCCTTAGTTCCTATGGTAGGTCTACTGACTGATTATGTACATCTACAAGCCCGGTGCACAAGAGATGGAATCAACTTGAAGGGGCCTTGCATTTAGGGTCGAGTCATCATCAGTCCATGTGCTTACTAGAGGAAAATGTAGGCCCTTCGGTTCTGTCCATTTAATGCTAGATCCAAGATCTGAGCTGGTCATGATCCATTTGTCCTGGATCAAGAATAGGACCACATTGTGACCCCATTTTGCCAGTAAAGGAAACGAAAACGAATTTTGAGACCTTTACCAATTATTCAAAGAGCTTAAATTGTGAAATAAATGTGTATCATCTTTATAAGTATCTCTCTCGCGTGTAGACTGAATTTTGGCATAAAATTAAAACATGAAAATATACATGGAGAGACAAATAAGAAGTTTAGAAAGATTTAAATTCGGGTTCTTTTACTCTTATACCGTGTGAAAATATCGGTACCACTACTAACTATTTCAAAACGATTAGATCATTAGATGATTGGAGCGATTTTTAACATTCAAATACTCTAGCGGTTCATTTCTATTATTAGAATAGTCTCTAGCAAGAAAAAGGGGCTCGTATAGGTCAATTAGGTTAGGACGAAGATAGACTTTGCATTCAACCGTCTCCTATCTTGACAAGTTGAGTGCCCATGAAAATATAAACTAGGAAAGATTGGCCTGTCGACTTTGTAGTCTCACCAAATTTAATAGGGAATATTGCAGTAAATAGAAGTTTGTGATGAGGTCCAATCTCAATTTGACCAAGATGTTGTTAGATATTGTGTCCACATACACTGCAATTTAATTACCTCACTTCCCACCAAATAATTAGTAAGTCATTGCCGTGCAAGAGCAATCACGAAAGCTGGTCTTGGTTGGTGGAGCTACTAGTCAAGGCAAATGTAATGCCTTTTCTAAAAATGTGAAGGAAAACATTTTAAAAAATAAACATCAAACAGTCTTATATTTTCCTGGCCAACTTATTACGTTATAATAAAATATACCCTTCATTGTTTTTTGGATGGTTTGTGTGGCCCGTGTTCTAATTACGCATAAAATCAAGAAATTATGAAAGACCTTTAACAAATTTCAGCTTTGTTCGCATTCCAACGGAATTAATTAGTTGGGATACGGGAAAGCGGATAGAAAAGTTGGTCCGTTATTTTATGTCAGCCGTAGAATTGGTACAAAAAATACATAAAGTATTTTTCTCCACGAAATAGGCATATAATTAGAATAAAGTGACCTTGATAGAAAATAGGTGAAGTAATATACACGAGCGTGCAAGGACTTTAATGACGACTGTGAAATGATCACTACAATTACCATTATTTGCCTCTTTCTATGAACTTCAATCATCCAAACGCACGGAGAAAATAAGGTGCAAATCATGGGATTCTTTCATCCCTAATCCATCTTCAAATTTACTCATTGATTGCCCGGCTGCTTCTCCTCCTTCTCCTTCTTCTTCTCCTTCGATGGGACACGGCCGTCGGTCCCGGCGAGAATGGCGTACTTGTCCTTCCTAGTGAAGTTGGTGCACTCAAATCCTAATGTCCCCGCCAAGACCCTCTGTATATAGTTCGCCACCTCGATCGCCGACTTTCCACCCGTGCACGTCAGTTCCTGTGGCAGTTGGTTCAGGAACGTGATCTCGAAAGTCGGCATCGGGTTCATGAACACGAAGTATGGGTCGAAGAACTTGTGCCCCCTTACGGTGGTCCCGTGGAACACGGTCTGCTTCGTGTTGATCGCGATGGGGACGATCCGGTCAGTGAGCTCGGCGAAGAGCGCACTGAACCGGAGCAGGAAGGGCTCACGGCATGTGGTCCCCTCGGGGCAGATGATGAGGTCGCCCTCCTCCAGGAGGTGCCGGATGTTCTCGGCATCCTTGTCCCGCTCGCGGGAGAGCGCGACAGCCTTGATTGGGGAGATGAACTCGGTGAATTTGCTGATGCTGTAGGTGACACAGCTGATCTTGCGGCCAAGGGCGACGGCAGTGACAACGGGGTCAATGACTGCGCGGTGGTTGCAGATGAAGAGGACGCCAGGGTGGCCCGGCTTGGAGGGCGGGGGCGGGGTGCCCTTGACAACAAGCTTGATGCCGAGGAGGGAGTAGTTGTAACGGGCGATGCGCTCGGGCAAGGGGATGTTGGTGTAGACACGGAGGATGGCAAGGAGGACGCCGACCGGAAGCCACAAGAAGGTGAGGAGGGCGATTAATGGCGTTGGCCGCTGGACGAGGCGGCCGTCGTGGAAGATGACGGGGCTTAAGAGCTTGGTCCGTGGGAGTGGGTCGCACTTGGTTCTTGGCACCATGTATGCTTCCTGTAGTGCGTGCAAATTATCATTACAAAGATATTATCAAATCATCTTATTATGTTGCAATAACTGAAGCCTAAACGCCGAAGAAAATTAAGATATTATTTATCAATGGACCACACGTCTTTAGTTTCCTAAATCTGCATGGGATGTGCCTAACCACGTCGCCTAAGAAATGACCATTGTTGGAATGCTTTTGTTGAGAAGTGAGAGTCATAAATCCTAGTCACTTCCTTTTCCTTTTTGGGTGCATGACATTTATAGCTGCAACCGTATTGAGGAGACCGAGCTAACCATAATTTGAAAAAGTTACGTAAGCAAATTTTCTCAGAAAGTCTGCCTTTGTAAAGTATTTTTTTCCCCGTGACTTTGTTATTTGAAATTGACCGAGCCTGGCCTGTGCACAATAAATTATTGTCTTAAACTCGTTCTATAATTGGGGTTGCGTATCTCTTTATTCTTGCTTGGAAGAAACCTCCTGGGATCCTCATTAGAGAAAATCTCGCCTCGTCTTAAACGTGGATGATGTCAATATCTGTAATTCATCAATTAGACGACATGCCGAGGAGACAACACGCTAAGAAGTCGATGAACATATTCCATTGGCATGGAGTCGAAAGTGGCAAAAGAGCTTGAACAAAATCATCGAATGCTCTACTTCTTCTTCCATACTTTTATGTACCATACGCTTTTCGTGGTATAGTTCATTGTGCATGATAGATCATGTGATTTAGCTTCACAGATGGAAAGGTACGTGCTTGAATAGTCATTGAATATTAGGTAAAATAAGAGGTTAGGAACTTTATCTTTCGACATTGCAATTTACTGTGCACGCATGCGAGGCTCCTATCTGTCGCAGCTTGCAATTTAAGGATGCTGTACAAGCACTCACCAAACACGCAATAAATAGAAAGGAAGAAGAACCTAAATTGCAAAGCTCGAATGATTGAATGATTTGTACCTTGCAAATGGACATGAACTCGTGGTCACTCTTGCTGTCTCCGAGGCCTAAATCCGGCACGTTCATCCCGAACTCCTTCGCCACAGCTTCCCTCTTGCTGTCGCCAACGAGGATCCCGGGTTCCTTGACAAACCCGGTCGCGCGGCCCGACTTGGAGACTTCTAACTCCGTTCCTAGAACCTTATCGGCCCCTAGGAACGTCTTCACGAAATGCTCCACCATCACCCTAGGGCTCGCCGTGACAATATACCGCCTCCCAAAGGAATTGAACACCCGCCAAGCCTCGGGGTGGACATCGTCCGCATAGAACTTGGGCAGCACCGACCGGGACACGAGCTCGACGTCCCGGATCTTCAGCCCTGCCACCGAGATGAAGATCAGGGCCTTGATTGCCAGCGCCTCGGAGATGAAGGTGTCAGCGAGGTACACGAGCGGGACGGACAACAGGAGGACGAGTGCCCTCGCGAGGCTACCGGCCTCGAGGGCCACGAGCAGGTAGTACGGGAAAGCGCTGCGTGACACGAGAAGAGTGCCATCTAGGCCGGACGCCACCGCCTGGCCCGACCTCCCCTCAGAGCTGCATTTCGCGACCAGCTCAAACCGCCGGTCCCAATGAACCCCCATCACCATTCCCAAAGCTTTGTCTCTCGGTTCAGCTAATCTCACTAATAATCACTCAATCCTATCTCTCTCTATGTGGGCTTAGAGAGAGAGAGAGAGAGAGAGAGAGAGAGAGAACACAAATTGTGCAATTGAATGGTGAGGGGGTTTAAAAGGGATGGAAGGAGGAGGGGGAATGCCGTTGAGAATATAGAGGAATATGCAAAAGGCTTAGGGAGAAATGAGGAAAATTATTTTAATTAAAGGTGTGTGGTCCGCTAGTGGTTGAGAGAGGGCTATAGCAACGCCCTTATAACACTTTCATTCAATTAGCCTCCCTTTTCAGTTTCTAGGCGCCAGCCGCATGGCCCGACTGCTCGGCTTGGCTCGGCTAGTTGAGCCTGGCTTCTCTTGCTCGAGCTGGGCCGCGGGCGGCCGTGTGTTTTTCCTCCACCGTTTTGACTTTTCGCTTGTCCTTTTGCCAAGTTTGCTTACTAAAGACGAAGAAAGTAGGTTTTTACTTCTATTTGGGAGGTGAGGCTTTCCCCCGAGTTTAGTATGCACAGCAAGTTCAGTCAACCAAGTGACATAGAACGCACAAGTGACCGCATAAAGTTAAATTTCACGATGCTGTCCGTTCCACTAGGGCCAAACTATTAGGAAGCCCGACACCTTCGTTCAGGAAGATTACTAAGAGAGAGTTCAAATCTAAACTTGCCAATATATTTTGGACTCCATGTTAGGTATGTTCTCCTTTAATTCAAGTATCCTTATGCGCCAATATATTTCAACTTTAATCTCCACTTTGTTGCTCTGTGAACCACAACAACAATAACATCCACCCTTATTCATGGTCTCCTTTTCTAGACTGAATCAATTTAGATGGCGTTGCTACACCACAACGCGCACTTTCACCCCCAAGTCTTTTTTCAATCCGATTGAATCATAAAAGATGCCTATAAATTGCGTAGGTTATAAGATTTTTTTTCCTTATAACATTAACCAAACACTGATGTATATTTGGAGTGGTCCATCAATCAGCCATTGACTCTAATACTCTCTGTTGGGAGCGTGCGATGAAAACCCTATAATTTCACTAAGCGAGATCATCAAGGAGCCCATCTTCGGGCCCATTTATGTATCCAATCAAACACACATTCTTTCAAAAGCTCAACCAAATGGTGGTGAGTATGATATAGCAAGGAGTTTTGTGAAGATAATGAAATAAGAATAATAAGAACAGTTCCTAACAAACCACGAAAAACTAAGCTTTTAAGAGGATGAAGAAGGTGAATTCTCACGGCTAAAAGCTTTTGGTCGAGTTTCATTTGTGCACATTCTTTTATAATACAACTCACATATATATTTCAACAATCTCCCCATCATGTGAGAGCTTAGTGTTAAAACTGCTCCCACTTTATTCAGGTAACTTGCTACATCAACATGTCTTAAGTTGAGTCCGTTGCCTTGTAAGAACTACAACAACAATAATGTCTATCTTCATCCTTAGTCTCTTTGCCTAGACCGAACCATAAAGGTTGTAATCAGGGCCATGTTGCTAACAATACCCTGGTAAGAACTACAAGAACAATATCCTTAGTCTCTTTTCCTAGACCCAATCATAAAGGTTGTAATCAGGGCCACATTCTAACAATACCCACCTTCATCCCAAATCTCTTTCTCACATGAAGGCTGCCTAGAAACCACCATGGTCAAGAGATTCCTTCTTTTAGCTATTCACCAACGTTGTTAAATGTTAAGAGTAAGTTTGTTCGTAAAATTCTAAACGCAAGTGAACGTGTCGAACAAGTAATATAATGATGAGAAAGAATATCGTCCCACGGAGATCGATGATTAATAAACTAATTAAATACTAAAATAGATTAACTCTAAAATTTATCTAACAGATCAAAATATAATTGAGAATAAATTAAAAACGAAATTTGTAGACTAAATGTAGTAAATCGATCGATAAATATGTTAGAGCATCCGATTTCACCATAACCACTAGATATGAATTTCAGATTATTGTGAATACAATAACAATATCAAACATGTGATAGCGGAATTTCCTAACCTATTTACTATCCTATCTCTAGGTATAGCAAACCTACTCAGTTTATTAATCCACTATATCTCTATGTGAATTAAAATAAACACGAGTGCATTAAGAACTATGAATATTCCCGGCTTACAATGAGTCTTTTGGATCACCTTATCACCGAAAGCTACACAAATAACGCGGTATATCTCTATCCACGTTTAATTCATGGTTATATATTATAATGAGCAATTGCATATTATCACTTCTCGTCTCAAACATGCACATCAAATCATTCAAGTGGTGGCCAGTCACTCAAAAGCATTAAGCACAATAATATATAACTCACATGAATGAAATTAATTGTAAAACATAAAAATCATGAAATTCACATCATCATGGTTAGGCTACATCGTAGCCCTAACAAAAGAAAATTAGAACATAGTAGATGAAGAAATATAAATATAAATATAAATTAAACTCAGCATCTTGAATCGAAGAACAAGAATTCTGTCACCACTTTTGTCTTCTCTTCAAAATACTTGAAAATCTCTCGAACAATGAAAACGATCTAAACAGAAAAACTCACTAAAACCTAGCTGCTCTTCCCTCTCTTTATTCTCCTCTTCATAAGATATATCCAAGATTCTTATCTCCAAGCAATTGCGCACAAAATCAGGGAGTAAATCAGAAGATTTTGATTTGATATCTATCTCCCTATCCGCTTGATTTAAATTCCTCGATTTTCCCATCTTTTCCTTATCTTCTCCATATATCATTATTCTGCATAAATAAGGAAAATTCAAATAATCAGAAGGAAATCCAAATATTTTCTCATAGATATTGCATTAATTGTTGCCTAAAATAGGTAAATAACTCTATATTTATAGAGTTATCAAACCCCCAAACTTAACCTTTTGCTAGTCCTCGAGCAAAATCAAGACATAACACATACTCAAACTAACAACCTCCTCCATGACATCTTTCCATAATTGCTCAAATTCACAATTAAAAGAAAAACACAAATTCCATCTAAACATTGAAATTGATTTATAAGTTAAGACCAATTCTAACTATGTGATCCAAGTGTGTGTGTGAGAGTCCTCATCTTTTTCGAATTATATGCAATTCAGATAAATTCACATTGACATGTAACCTCTCAAAAATTCTCAATAATTATGACCAAATCTCATAGGTTTGTTTTTCATTCCTCTCTCCACTAATGTAAGCAATTATCCAACCAAAAATCAATAGGACTTTTCTCGGGTTGTAATGTAAGGCTGGGCTAAAGGTGAGATAATGGAAATTTTAAGCTCAAATCACCCATCAACACGTTGATTTCTAGGATCTAATTAGAGCCAATGTCACCATCCAATTTCACTCCTTCAAAATAATTTCTTTGTCACCAAATATCATCATTCCTTTTTTTTTCCTTTTTCTTTTCTCTTTTTTTTTTTTTCTTTTGAATTGCTTTATGGTGGAGTTTCTCCCAAAGTCCCTCCTAATATAACATGAAAACTTCCAACCCATTGAGTATCCAAAAGGCTCACTCAATTGAAAGTTGGATAGGGAACCATAAAAGCAATTTTTTTTTGACAATACACCCCAAACAACCATAGCAATCACTTTTTTTTTTTTTTTTTTCGTACTCCATCATTCCTCCCAAATTTCTATCAAGCTCAAATAATTTTTTATCCCAAAAGAAAATCAACGTGTTCATAGGGCATGGGACAATGATATAATTTGATAACGGCTAGGCTAAATATATATGGGTGCCAATGAAAAATTGGGTAGTAATTAAGGCTCAAAGGGGTGACTAGGGATGAATAAACAAGGTTAGCTTGAAAGGCTCAATCGATCCAAAAATTGCCTAAATCATTTTCTCAGTTAGATTTAGCTTAGGATTTCGCCTCAAGAGAAAATCAAACAAATTCTAAGATTTGGGTGAAATCTAAGAAAATCACATACTTCACATGAATGTTCTCTAAATTTACATACAATTAAAAAATTAAGGACTTTTAGTGCTCGGTAAGTGGATCAACATAATCAAAATTAAGATTAACTCACATATCAATTGCAAGTTTAAATAAAATTTAAATTTTCCTAAGAATCGCAAAAATTCACAACCAGGAATGCAATCATGATAAAAAAAAAATTAGCCAAAATTTTTTTCTCCCCCCCAAACTTGAATGAAGCAGTGTCCTCAATGCGAATAATAGAAATAGGAAGAAGAAAACTCCCCTGGTTGTAGGATAACTTCATAGATGACTCTTGATGATTAAACTCTTGAAAATTGCTCCCTAAAAAATTAACCTGGATAAAACAAAGAAAAGTTAATCTTTTTTTTTTTTTTTTTTTTTTTTTTTTTTTTTTGCAAAACATAAAATTAACAATAAATAAAAACATAATTAAAATGCTCGGGTTGCCTCCCAAGAAGCGCTTGCTTTATAGTTTTCAGCCAAACTATCTCGATATCGCTAACTGGAGGATGAAGTTCAATTGTGGTCTTTCGCTTGTTGTAACCACCTTCAAAATAGGGCTTCAAACGTTGACCGTTTACTTTGAATGTGCCCTCGGTGTCATGCGCAACTTCAACTGTTCCATATGGGAATACCGTGTAACTATAAAAGGACCAGACCATCGAGACCGCAACTTTCCTGGAAAAAGTTTAAGACGGGAGTTATAAAGTAAGACTTTTTGACCAATTTTAAACTCTCTTCCGAATATGTGCTTGTCATGCCATCTTTTGTACGCTCCTTGTACAACTTAGAATTTTCATAGGCCTCATTGCGAAATTCCTCCAATTCATTCAGTTGCAATAATCTTTCTTCACCTACAGACTGCATATCAAAATTCAGAAATTTCAATGCCCAATATGCTTTATGCTCTAATTCCACTGGTAAGTGACAAGCCTTTCCAAACACCAGCCTAAAAGGAGACATCCCAATTGGAGTTTTGAACGCTGTCCTATAGGCCCAAAGTGCATCATCAAGTTTTATTGACCAATCTTTTCTAGAGGCATTCACTGTTTTTCTAAAATTCTCTTGATTTCCCTATTTGAAATCTCTACTTGACCACTAGTCTCGAGGATGATAAGGGGTTGCAACCTTATGTGTGACTCCATATTTACTCAAAAGTGCTTCAAATTGTTTGTTATAAAAATGTGTCCCCCTATCACTTATGATTGCCTTAGGAGTGCCGAATCGAGTAAAAATATTTTTCTTTAAGAATTTGACCACAACCTTAGCATTATTTGTTGGCAATGCTACAGCTTCTACCCACTTAGACACATACTCCACAGCCACTAAAATGTATAAATTTCCATAAGAAGGTGTAAAGGGTCCCATGAAATCAATTCCCCAAACATCAAATAATTCACACACAATAATGTTGTTTAAAGGCATCTCATTTTTTCTTGAAATATTTCCAGTTCTCTGACACCTATCACATGAAACTACATAGGAGTATGCATCTTTAAAAATTGTAGGCCAATAAAAACCAGATTGTAAAATCTTAGCTGCAGTTTTGGTGGCACCAAAATGGCCACCTGCCTCTCCATCATGACAATGATGTAGAATGTTTGCCTTTTCTTCGTCCGAAACACATCTCCTTATGACCCCGTCCGCACATACTTTAAACAAGAAAGGTTCTTCCCAAAAATAATTTTTAACATCGAAAAGAATTTTTCTTCGTTGATATGATAATTCGGGAGGAAGAACATTACTTACCAAATAATTTACAAAGTCTGCGTACCGGGAATTTTTGTGGACTTAATGGAAAATTTTTTCTCATCGGGAACTCTTCCAAAATTGGTCTTACCTCTTCCTTTGAATTTGGAATTCTTGATAAGTGATCTGCAATTAGATTTTCAGTCCCCTTCTTATCCTTGATTTCCAAATCAAATTCTTGAAGCAATAGAATCCACCTGATCAACCTAGGTTTTGATTCTTTCTTTTCAAGCGTATACTTAAGAGCGAGTGGTCGAATAAACTATAACTTTTGAGCTAATTAAATAAGAACGAAATTTATCAAAAGCAAATACTACCGCCAAAAGTTCCTTTTCTGTTGTTGAATAATTCAATTGTGCACCCGATAAGGTTCGGCGGCATAGTATATGGTTCGAAAAATTTTATTCTTCCTTTGTCCCAAAACAGCTCCTACTGCAAAATCGCTAGCATCACACATCAGTTCAAAAGGTAAATTCCAATTTGGTGCTGCCATAATTGGTGCTGACATTAACTTCTCCTTTAAAGTGTTAAAAGCCTGCATGCATTCAACAGAAAAATTAAAAGGAGCATCTTTTTCCAAAAGATTAGAAAGAGGTTTAGCAATTTTTGAAAAATCTTTTATAAATCGCCTGTAAAATCCTGCATGCCCCAAAAATCCTTTGACAAGTTTCACAGATGTTGGCGGAGGTAATTTTGCAATAACCTCCACTTTGGCTCGATCGACTTCTATTCCATTTTGAGAAATTTTATGCCCGAGCACTATTCCTTCCCGCACCATAAAGTGGCACTTCTCCCAATTCAAAACAAGGTTAGTCTCCTCACATCTTTGTAAGACCAAAGCCAAATTATTTAAACAAGAATCAAATGATAAGCCAAAAACAGAAAAATCATCCATGAAAATCTCAATATATTTTTCAACCATATCGAGAAAATAGCCATCATGCATCTCTCGAAAAGTAGCCGGTGCATTACAAAGACCAAAGGGCATTCTTCTAAAAGCAAAAGTACCATAGGGACAAGTGAAAGTAGTTTTCTCTTGATCTTCGGTGCAATAGGAATCTGATTATACCCCGAATATCCATCCAGAAAGCAATAAAACTCATGCCCTGCAAGTCTTTCTAACATCTGATCAATAAATGGTAAAGGAAAGTGATCTTTTCTAGTGGCATCATTCAATTTTCTGTAATCTATACACACACGCCACCTAGTAACTGTTCTAGTTGGAATCAATTCATTATTGTCGTTTTCCGAACAGTCATACCACCTTTCTTTGGCACAACTTGTACAGGACTTACCCAAGAACTATCAAAGATAGGATAGATGATACCGCATCAAGTAGCTTAATTACCTCGGCTTTCACTACTTCTTGCATCTTCGGGTTCAAACGCCCGAGGTTGGATAGTGGGTTTATATTGCTCCTCCATCAAAATTTTGTGCATGCAAATTGAAGGACTAATTCCCTTGATATCAGTTATTTTCCATCCAATTGCACCCTTATGCTCTCTTAATACTCTGAGCAATTTCTCCTCCATCAAATCTGTCAAAGAAGAAGATATAATTACTGGTAAAGAAGAAACTCCATCTAAATAAGCATATTTCAAATGAGAAGGTAAGGGTTTGAGTTCAAGAATTGGAGGCTCTTCAATTGATGGTTTAGGCTTTGTAATGTGTTGTCCCAACTCCTCAAATTTAATTGCCTTTTGCCTTGAATATGGTGGAATTGCCTTCATAAAATTTGCGTACTCCTTTATCTCCTCATTCTGATTATCTTTGTCCCTTGGTTGAATCAGACATGCTTCAAGTGGATCTTTAAAAATATTTTCCTGAAAAACCTTATTCACCAACTTGTCAACTGTCTCAATTCTAAAACAAGAATTATCATCGATGGATATTTCATTGCTTTAAAAACATTAAATGAAACAAGATCATCTTGAACTCTAAGGATCAACTTCCCTTGTTGCACATCAATAAGAGCTCTTCCTGTTGCTAGAAAAGGTCGACCTAAGATAAGTGGTACCTCAAAATCTTCCTCCATGTCAAGAACTATGAAATCTGCAGGAAATATAAATTTGTCAACTTTTACCAAAACATCTATTGACCTCTCGGATATTTAATTGATCGATCAGCCAGTTGAAGTGACACTGTGGTTGCTTTTACCTCACCCAATCCTAATTTCTTAAAAATTGAATAAGGCATCAAATTAATACTTGCACCTAAATCACATAATGCCTTTTCAAAGTAAGAATCTCCAATAGTGCAAGGAATAGTAAAACTCCCTGGATCTTTTAATTTCGGAGGCAATTTGTTTTGTAGGATGGCTGAACACTCCTCATTTAACTTCACAGTTTCATAATCCTCCAGCTTTCTTTTGTTTGCCAAAATCTCCTTCAAAAATTTTGCATAACTAGGCATTTGCGCTAAAGCATCTGCAAAAGGAATGTTAATGTGCAATTTTTTAAATACATCAAGAAATTTAGAAAATTGCTTATCTATTTTGTGCTTCTTTGGAGTCGCCGAGGGAATGGAATTGGCGGCACATATGGCTTGGGATTATCTGGAAAAAGTTTACTCTTGCTTGTCTCCTTTGATTGTTTATTGATCACATCTTCCTTGTCTCGACAATCTCTTCTTCTCCCACTTGTTTACCACTTCTCGGGGTAATAGCCTTTATGTTTTCAATTGGATTTTTCTCTGTGTTGCTCGGCAAAGAACCTTGTTGTCTCCCTGACATCATGCTTGCTAACTGACCCACTTGCATCTCCAAATTTTTGATTGAAGCCTCTTGGTTTTGAAATCTCACATCCGTGCTTTTGATGAAGTCATGAGTTGTATTAGCAAGTTTGGTGACTATATCTTCCAAATTTGACTTTGTCTCTTCTGATTGTTTGAATCCCGGTGGTCTCGTCACATTCTGATTATTCCATGAAAAATTTGGATGATTGCGCCATCCCGGATTATACGTGTTGGAGTAGGGATTATTCTGTGACCTGTTAAAATTCCCAACAAAGTTAGAATTTTCATGAGATTGTTTAAAAGTATTACCTACCCGACACGCTGTGCTAACATGTCCTCCACCACAAAAATCACATGTCAAATTCTGAATTTTCATGGCATTATCTAGCTTTTTGTTGAGTGCTTCAAATTGTGCAGTAATTGCAGCAAAAGCATCCACTTCGTGAACTCCGCTAACTTTTCGCATTGGCAGTCTTTCAGTAGGCCACTGATAACTATTTGATGCCATCTCCTCTAATAAATTGTAGGCTTCTTCTGGTGTTTTATTATTTAGAGTTCCTCCTGCAGCTGCATCAATCATAGAACGAAGATTTGCACTAGAGCCATTATAAAAAGTTTGTACCTGCATCCATACGGGTAGTCCATGATGTGGGCATCTCCTAAGAAATTCTTTGAATCTTTCCCATGCTTCATATAATGATTCATTGTCCATCTGCATAAAATTAGTAATATCTTTACGCATCTTCGCAGACTTTGCGAGGTGGAAAGAACTTACCAAGAAATTTCTGAGCCATATCATTCCATGTAGTGATTGATCCTGTGCAGAAGAGAAGAAAGCCAACTTTTAGCTTTGTCTCTAAGAGAGAATGGAAATAATCTCAATCTAACAGCATCATCTGTAACTCCATTATATTTAATGGTGTCGCAGATTTCAAGAAAAGCATCAATGTGAGCGTTTGGATCATCGCTTGGCAGCCCACTAAATTGCACTGATTGTTGAAGCATCTGAATGAGTGATGGCTTAATCTCAAAGTTGTTTGCTTGAATTGCAGGTCTTCTGATACTTGATGTGGTGCCTTGAACTGTTGGCGCAGCATAATCTCTTAAGAGTCTACGTGGATTTTCATTCTCACCATCTGCCATCTTAGCGTGATTTCTCTATTCTCTCAGTCGCCTTTTAAATGTACGCTCGATTTCTGGATCAAGCTCAGCAAATTTCCCTTGTTGGCTACGTGTCATAAACCGATGTACACCCTGAAAAATAAAATGAAATAAAAGCTAGATTAAACTTAAAATTATCTGGTATCAATATTAATTAATATTAAACAAACGATCCCCGGCAACGGCGCCAAAAACTTGTTCGTAAAATTCTAAACGCAAGTGAACGTGTCGAACAAGTAATATAGTGATGAGAAAGAATATCGTCCCACGGAGATCGATGATTAATAAACTAATTAAATACTAAAATAGATTAACTCTAAAATTTATCTAACAGATCAAAATATAATTGAGAATAAATTAAAAACGAAATTTGTAGACTAAATGTAGTAAATCGATCAGATAAATATGTTAGAGCATCCGATTTCACCATAACCACTAGATATGAATTTCAGATTATTGTGAATACAATAACAATATCAAACATGTGATAGCGGAATTTCCTAACCTATTTACTATCCTATCTCTAGGTATAGCAAACCTACTCAGTTTATTAATCCACTATATCTCTATGTGAATTAAAATAAACACGAGTGCATTAAGAACTATGAATATTCCCGGCTTACAATGAGTCTTTTGGATCACCTTATCACCGAAAGCTACACAAATAACGCGGTATATCTCTATCCACGTTTAATTCATGGTTATATATTATAATGAGCAATTGCATATTATCACTTCTCAGTCTCAAACATGCACATCAAATCATTCAAGTGGTGGCCAATCACTCAAAAGCATTAAGCACAATAATATATAACTCACATGAATGAAATTAATTGTAAAACATAAAAATCATGAAATTCACATCATCATGGTTAGGCTACATCGTAGCCCTAACAAAAGAAAATTAGAACATAGTAGATGAAGAAATATAAATATAAATATAAATTAAACTCAGCATCTTGAATCGAAGAACAAGAATTCTGTCACCACTTTTGTCTTCTCTTCAAAATACTTGAAAATCTCTCAGAACAATGAAAAACGATCTAAACAGAAAAACTCACTAAAACCTAGCTGCTCTTCCCTCTCTTTATTCTCCTCTTCATAAGATATATCCAAGATTCTTATCTCCAAGCAATTGCGCACAAAATCAGGGAGTAAATCAGAAGATTTTGATTTGATATCTATCTCCTACTGCTGCTTGATTTAAATTCCTCGATTTTCCCATCTTTTTCCTTATCTTCTCCATATATCATTATTCTGCATAAATAAGGAAAATTCAAATAATCAGAAGGAAATCCAAATATTTTCTCATAGATATTGCATTAATTGTTGCCTAAAATAGGTAAATAACTCTATATTTATAGAGTTATCAAAGTTACCAATCAATCATCAACTCCGATACTATTTGTTGGCCAAATGCTCAATAGAACCTCAATACTCTTTCACCAGCGAAGATTGCCAAGAGAGAGTTTAAGTCCAAGTCCATCAGCATATCCAATTAGACTCACTTTCACTCAAAGGATTAAATCATGAATTACTAGCCAACTTATATATTATCTAATTAATCCCACTAGATCTCTAATGTGAGATCTTTTTAACACAACTCACTCACACATCTCAACACAAACATCCAAAAAGAATATTCAAAAATAGCCATATAAGGTGATGACCATTTGGAGCTCTGACTTATAAATCACTCAATAAAGTCTCTTTCAACCGATGTGGAATTTGAGATATCACAAACTTCCCAACTTATAGAACCAATGTTCTTATTGATGTGGACCCATAACATCAAGCAATACTCCCCTGATTCAATTTGTCTTCTAATCTATTTGTGCCTCTTTCACATTCTAAAGCCTCTCACGAACCACTTCTTTTCCTTTTAACCCCCTCAACTTGGCTATTTATACCCATCCTCATTGCATCGGGTGTGAATCTAGCCCTTCCAAAAGCCACACACTTATCGGAGGAAGCTTGACTCGCAAAAGCCCACCCTCAAATAAGTAAGATTAATTTGATTAGTATAAACTATTTTTGACTAATTTTTGCTAATATTAATAAACCTAGAGAAAATTCCAAATAAGGGATTGAAGTGCCTTTATTTTTTCAAACAAGGATATGGTACGGACATTGTTTCAACTAAAGACCTAAAGTATTGTTTCAAATAATTACCTAATGTGTCATCATTTTCTCAAATAAGGGTCTGAAGTGAATCTTGTTTCAAATAAGGGCCCGAAATGGCTATGTTTGTTTGAAATAAATGCATGATTTTTTGGCTAATTAGGGGCATTTTCTTCCTTTATCTTTTTTATATATATATATATATATATATATATATATATATATATATATATATATATATTTTTTTTTCCTTTTTTCTTTCTTTTTGTCCTTTTTCTAGTTTTTCCTTTCTTCTTCATTAGTGGTCGATCAACCATCGGCGATGCCCAAAGAGGGTTGGGCAAGGCAACCCTCACCCAGGGTGAGACCGCCCTTGTGGCTCTAAACGTGGGTGACCTCGCCAACAGCCAATGAGGAATGGCCTCACCTAGGCGAGGTGACCTTCACCCCGGGGGAGGCCACCCTCACCGCCATCAGTGAAGTCAACCCTCGCCAAATCTAAACGAGGGTCGCCTCACCAATGGTCAGTGAGGGACGACCTCATTCATGACTTGCAAGGGCTTACAAGCCCTCATCGGCCCTTGCCAACAACTGTCGATGCTCTTCGAAAAAAAAAAAAAAAAAAAAGGAAAAGAATAAAAATTTAAAATTTAAATTGTCTTTGGATGAAAACACCCTTGATCGGCCAAAATATTTAGTCGACCGGCGATCGGTGAGGTCATGCCCTTATTTGAAACTATTATGGCTCTTTAAGGCCTTTATCTGAGATTAATATTGTTACTTCAGGCCCTTGTTTAATATAAAGTCCACTTCAGGCTCTTAATTGAGAAAATGAGGATATTTCAGATCTTTATTGAAATTTTCCCATAAATCTATTACATGATTAAAAGTCTCTCCTACATTATGTGTTATGGATATCAAGGAAGAGAGGCAACCTATTGTCGCGCGACCTATTTTTTTCGAAAGGTGAATCACCTAAAACTAGGTTAATGGATTACTAAATCCGAAGACTTGGCACGGACTCTCCCAAGCCCTACCAATCGCGACTTGATACTAAGAAAATGACCCATTAAAACACACAATTATATTTCAAATTGGAGCCGCCACTAACCAATTAAGGCTGATTAGAAACCCAGGTAAAGTATGGGAGAATACTTTACCTTTTACGAACCAGAGATTTAATGGATTCGGGGACATGGTTACGCTAGATTAATCTAACGCCCTTTCGGTACCTTAGAAAAAAAAAAAACATTTTTGCAGGCAGTCTTGATTAATTTTAACCTAAGATACTAACATGCAAATGGTGGTCATGCGGGTGCACAATCAATTAAATAACATTCAATACATCAAATGCTAAATTCATAAGAAATTATAAACTATAACTTTATTAAAGTCCACTCTCTAAGAAAGAACATTTACAAAAGCTATTAATAAAAATGCATGCCCTAAACATGATTTTCTGAATGACATGATATCTAATTAAATGCATGATATCTAATTAGATGCAATCTTAATTTAAACTTAACATGCATGAATTTTATTTTAACGATATGCGAAATGCAATTTATATGGCATAACTTAAACTATCACTATATGTATGCAATCTAATTTATACAATCCTAAATGTGCATATACTATATGACATGGGATGCATGACATAACAATTCTATATGCATACTCTTTTTGTGATTTTTGTTATGATTCTTTTTTAATGTATGCAACCTACACTAAACAATGATGATATGAAATGGGATTAATTATTAACTAACCTATTAATTAACCAAGTAAATGATTTTTGTGTTCTTTTTTTTTTAAATGTTAATTATATGCAATTAAAAATTACACGATGGGATTACTAAAACATAATAATATGATGCAATCCTAATTTACTAACGTGCAAACTCTAATTAAATGTGCCTACTATGCAAACTAGTTAATATGCACCTATTATTATTTTTTTTATATATCATGCAAACTTTCCCTAAATAAAAAATGTTTAAATCCAATCTTGACTAAAAAAAAACTATCTAAGGGTGAAATTCTAAAAATAATTCTAAAGGTCAATTTATTAAACCTATGTGTCTTAACTTAATAAACCTATATGACCTACATGCTCATGCAAATTTTTAACTTTTCACTGTTCCCTTTTTATAATGTTTTTCATTTTTTCAAACAAGTAACTATTTTTACATAAAAACTAAGATAAGAGTTAAAATAATCAAAAAGATAATCCGTTGTCTCACGGATTAAATTAATAATTATTTTAACTCTACAATCACCACTAGGAAATCAAAATAATTAAAAATTTAGTCCGAAGTCTTACGGACCAAATTAAATAATTATTGTGATTTAACAATGAAATTCTAACAAAACAAACTCAAAATTAGTATAATTAAAAAAATGACCTGATGTCTCTCGGATCAAATTAATAACTATAGTAATTTGAGGTAAAATCTTCGGATAATGCATATAGAAATTGCAAATATTAACACCCAACATTTAAATAATTAAACTAAACATGCTATCAAATGAAATAAACAGTAAAATTAACCTAAAAGATGAAACAAATAATGAAATAGACTAAACTACAAAGAAATGAAAAGTAAAAGTAAAAATAAAACTACCTAAGGGCTAAAACCGAAGGAGAGCGTCGGGCGATCGTCGGAGAGGAAGGGGGCAGCAAGTGGTGTCCGGTGCAGGCTCACCGGCGTTCGGGGTTCCGGCGAGGTGAGTCGCCGGTGCGGTTGGACGGTGACAACTCCACTCGGATCGGGAAGTTGCGGAGCGGGGCAATCGGCACGGCGGTCGCGGCGGCTTCGGGTCTTCGGTGGTGTGGAGTCTAATGGCTTGACCGGCTTGGGCGAGTGGCGCGTGGAGGCGGAGCGGTAGCAGTGGCTGACGGTGTAGTTCGGAGTCCGGCGATGCTAAGGTCAATCACGCAGCAGAAAAATTTCCGGAGAAGATGAACAGTGGGACTCCTTTTCTTTTCCTTTCTTCTTTTTTTTTTGTTCTCTGTCGCACGTACCCCTCTGTCCCTTCTCTCTGCTGCTGACTTTTCCTTTTTCTTGTCAGAGAAAGGAGAGAAAAAGGGTTTTCTCTCTGACCAAGATGGACGAAGACTTTCTTTCGCACGTCTCTCGAAAAAAAAATTTCGCTTTTGAATTTTGCTTCCCCCACTTTGACTCACGAACCGTTGCATTTTTATAGTGAAAACCTCTATTGTCTTTTAGAAAGTTATGCTTCCTTGATTGCGGGAATTACAGAATTTCAACCCCGATTTGCCATTGCAAATTAACATTTCGGTTTTTCACTCATGTTACCAGAAACCCATCCAAGTTCGTTTTGATTTTTGCAAGCAGTTCACCTGATGTATATAATCTTTTGATACTTTCCCTTTGATTTATCAATCTGGCCATTATCCTCACCAATTTTGGGTTTGGTTTCCATTTTGACTTTTATTCTCTTGATTTCTTGAAGATCTAATTGAAGCAAGAATAATTAGTCAGAATTCCCACCTTCCATGCATAATTCAATCAAATCAATTTCCCCCATTTTCATTTTTTTTTTCTTTTATTTGTTAAAAATGCAATTTTATTTTTCCAAAATTAGGTGTCAACACCTATTGACATACATCTTGAATGAGTTGGTGAAAGAGCCATTAAACCCATTAATAATGTACATTATCACATCATGATTTGCTTTAATTATCATGAAAATGATCAAACTCAGTGATGTCAAATCCCCAAGCACCTACTGGAAAGGTGACATATCATGAATAAACGCATGTGCGACATTTACGATCGGCGAGGTCATGCCCTTATTTGAAACTATTATGGCTCTTTAAGGCCCTTATTTGAGATTACTATTGTTACTTCAGACCCTTGTTTAATATAAAGTCCACTTCAGGCTCTTCATTGAGAAAATGAGGATATTTCATATATTTATTGGAATTTTCCCATAAATCTATTACATGCTTAAAAGTCTCTCCTACATTATGTGTTATGGATATCGAGGAAGAGAGGCAACCTATTGACATACATCTTGAATGAATTGGTGAAAGAGCCATTAAACCCTTTAATAATGTACATTATCACATCATGATTTGCTCTAATTATCGTGAAAATGATCAAACTCAATGATGTCAAATCGCCAAGCACCTACCGGAAAGGTGACATATCATGAATAAACGCATGTTATGTGTTATGGATATCAAGAAAGAGAGGCAATGTATTGACATACATCTTGAATGAGTTGGTGAAAGAGCCGTTAAACCCATTAATAATGTACATTATCACATCATGATTTGCTCTAATTATCGTGAAAATGATCAAACTCAATGATGTCAAATCCCCAAGCACCTACCGGAAAGGTGACATATCATGAACAAACGCATGTGCGACATTTACGAGTGATTGAACTCACAACGGTTGAGATACAATGAATAACTATGAATGAGTATGACCGTGCTATGCAAGAAGTCAATCGCCATATGCCCTAAAATTTGTGACTAATTTTAGGGGTCAAATCTCTCAGTAACTCTATTTACTTCATTTATTTTGCAACAGATATATCTCATTAAAAGTGGGAGATAAATGTAGTTTATTTATCTTCACGCATTTTCATATTATAAGGTTGTTTTGCTGAAAAGTGCCAACGAAAAACCTTTTTGGGATACAGATCGATATGGAAAGCCACAACAGATGTGAAGGGTCCTTTATCATTCTTGGATATGAAACGCAATTAACGAAAAAATTAAAAGTGCGCAAACCGAAAACAATCGTCTCTAGTTATGTAAAAGGATGGTAAAATAAAAAGCTAAACTTGAAGAAAGATTGAGCAATTGGTATTCATTAGTTCATTGGTAGTTCTTTGCATGAATTACAATCTAGTATTTCTAGCTACTACTAACAGCTATTACCAAAAAAAAAAAAAAACTACTGCATCCTACTAGACTTTTAGAGTTCAACAAATTTCACACATGGGTGATCAATACCCACTGATACCCACTACTCGAAGGTTATTCTCTCTCCACTCTCCTTGCCTAGTGTCACGGGTCAATCAAACACCGTGCGGCCTTAGGATCGGTGATCCTAAGTAAGCCTTTTCGCTCACACACGCACAACACAAAGGGTCGGAAGCCCAAAGGGCGTGTATATTCACTTTGAATGAGCTGCGCTCAAATGAGGGAGAGGGATCCCTTTTATACAAGTTTGGGACTAATCTCGGCCGTGGATCGTCCCTCCGATCCAACGGCTGTGTTTGAATCCGTATCATCATTATAAGGCTACCAACAGGCCACTTGAGGGCTACGTGCATGGGGAATCAGCCATGGTGCAGGCCCAAGTCAGAAGCAAGATCAGGGACAGCATGGTCGGGTCAGAATCCGCATGGGCGTGTCAGGGCCGTCTGACGCGGAGCAGGTGAACCACTCCGGATTTGTGCAGGGGCTGGTCACGGATTGCCTAGGGGCTGCTCGCTGGTCGTGCACGACTCGTGCATGGGCGGATCAGACGCGGATCATGGAGCGGGCACAGCTGATCCGCGGATCGGTCATTCCGACCGATCAAGGATTGATCGGCGATCGAACATGGACCGATACGGGATCGATCAGGGATTCGATCGGGACGGGCATCGATCGGGGCGTTCCCAGCTACGCCCCGGATGCGTGACACGGCCGAGCATGGGCGTTCTTGGTCATGCTCGTCCGTCGGCCGTGTCATTCTCCCCCACCTAATCAGGCGACGCCCTCGTTGCGTCTGTGGCATGGAATGTTTCAATGTGCTTCTTGAATTGCCACAGCGCCTCGGAGGGTTCCCAACTTGCTTCACTTTCGGGAAGGCCTTTTCATCGGACGAGGTACTCCCTTCTCGGTGCATGATACTTCTTCCGTATGATCCGATCGGCCATGATGCATTCGACATCCCGATCATAGGAGGTCTTTGCTCCAAGGGGTGCTCGTTGTGACGTGCTCCGATCCGGATCCTCCTCATCCGCATGGAACGGCTTCAACATGCTCACATGGAACACGGGGTGTAGCTTGAGCTTGGATGGCAAGTCCAGCTTGTAAGCCACCTTCCCGATCCGTTGTACTACTCGGAAGGGGCCTTCGTAACGACGGATGAGTCCTTTGTGTACGTCCCGATACCGAAGGACGAGGTGCAATTTGGCCAGCACCAACTCTCCCACCTGGAATTCTACATGCCGTCGCTTCCGATCAGCCCACTTCTTCGTTCGTCTTGAGGCACGATCCAAGCACACCCTCGCCAAGTCTGCATGTTCATCCCATTCTTTGGCCATCTTGTACGCGGACGGGCTGCTTCCTCGGTATCCCGAGGCGATCGCGCTCGGAGTGAGCGGTTGTTGCCCGGTCACGATCTCGAACGGGCTTTGGTTTGTGGATTCGCTCCGCTGCAAGTTGTAGGAGAACTGAGCAACATCGATCAATCTAGCCCAATTCGCTTGCGTGTTGCTCACATAGTGCCGAAGATAGATCTCCAGCAATGCATTCACCCGCTCCGTCTGTCCGTCGGTTTGGGGATGCATGCTGGTGGAGAAATTGAGATTTGTTCCCAACAACTTGAAGAGTTCGGTCCACAGCCGCCCGGTGAATCGAGGATCGCGATCGCTCACGATCGTGCGTGGAACTCCCCAATATTTGACGACGTGCTTGAGGAATAGCTTGGCTGCTTCCTCGGCTGGGCAATCCTTGGTGGCCGGCACGAACGTCGCATACTTGGAGAATCGATCCACCACGACCATAAGAGTCCGACACCCTTCGGACTTAGGTAAGTTTACGATGAAGTCCATCGAGACACTCTCCCATGGACGTTCCGGGATGGGCAACGATACAAGGAGTCCCGCGGGTGACCGTTGCTCGATTTTGTCTTGTTGGCAAACAAGACAGGTCCGCACATAGGCCTCAACGTCGTCCCGCATATGGGGCCAATAGTACTGGTCCTCGACGAGTGCCATGGTGCGGTGGATTCCCGGATGTCCCGCCCATTTTGAGTCGTGGCATTCGTGTAGGATTTCCTTCCGAAGCTTCCCGTGGAGCGGCACATAGAGTCGCCGTCCTTTGGTGTAGAGGAGATCATCCTCAAGCCAAAATCGCCTCGTCTTGCCCTCTTGAGCGTATCGAAGGAGGGCTTGGGCCGTTTGGTCGTGCTTGGTCCCTCCTTGATACGATCTTTCCACGGACAGTCGGGCCGGCTCACCGCATTAGCCAATTCGAACTTCCTGCTTAAGGCGTTGGCCACGGAATTGGACTTTCCGGGCTTGTATTCTAGCACATAATCAAACTCGGCCAGGAAGTCTTGCCACCGAGCTTGTTTCGAGCTGAGCTTCTTCTGAGTTTGGAAGTAGCTCGTGGCTACATTATCGGTCCTCACCACGAACCGTGATCCCAAGAGATAGTGCCTCCATGTACGAAGGCAATGCACCACCGCGGTCATTTCCTTCTCTTGGACCGTGTATCGTCGCTCAGTATCATTCAACTTTCGAGATTCGAAGGCAACCGGATGTCCTTCCTGCATCAAGACACCACCGATAGCAAAATCAGAAGCATCGGTCTCTACCTCATATGGTTTGGTGTAGTCGGGCAGCACAAGCACCGGCTCTTCGGTCATGGCTTGCTTCAACCGCTCGAACGTCTGTTGACATCGATCCGTCCACTCCCACGGCCTTTCCTTCTTCAACATGTCCGTGAGTGGCACGGTAAGGTTCGAATATCCCCGGATGAAACGCCGATAATAGTTCGTGAGACCGAGAAAGGATCTCAGCTCCGTCACCTTGGTTGGTGGCTCCCAATCAACGATGGCATGGATTTTGGCCGCATCCATCCGCACTCGTCCGCCCCCGACGATGTGCCCAAGAAAGGGGACTTCTCTTTGTGCGAAGGCACATTTCTCCCGTTTCACATAGAGGTCGTTCTCCCGAAGGGTCCGAAAGACTCGGCTCAAATGCTCGACGTGTTCCTCGAGCGTCCGGCTATATATTACGATATCATCAAGGTAAACTACGACGAACCGGTCAAGGAATGGATGTAGTACCTTATTCATGAGAGTGCAAAACGTAGCCGGCGCATTGGTCAAGCCAAAAGGCATGACGAGGAACTCGTATGATCCATAGCGGGTCACACATGCTGTCTTCGGCTCATCCCCTTCGGCAATCCGCACTTGATAGTATCCCGATCGAAGATCCAGCTTGGAGAACCATCGAGCTTCCCCGAGCTGATCGAACAAGTCGGCTATAAGGGGGATCGGATACTTGTTCTTGACGGTCAATTTGTTCAATGCCCGGTAGTCGATGCACATGCGGAGAGATCCGTCATGTTTCTTTTGGAACAAGACCGGGCCACCGAACGGAGCCTTAGACGGCCGAACGTACCCAGCATCGAGCAGCTCTTTGAGTTGTTTCCTCAGTTCTTCTAACTCGGGTGGGGCCATGCGATAGGGAGCCATGGCCGGTGGTCGAGCGTCGGGCACGAGCTCGATCCGATGGTCGACTTCTCTCCGAGGAGGGAGCTTCTTTGGCAGCTCGGGTGGCATCACGTCTTGGAAGGTGTCGAGGACTCGGGTCACCTCTTCCGGTACCTCCTTCTCTTCCGGGCCTTCCTCCTTCAATGCTGCCAAGAAGGTCACCTCTCCCCTCCGTAATCCCTTGGTCAATTGCATGGCCGATAGCATTTTCCTATCATGTCCCGACTCGCGGTGGATCGGGACCATGCATTGGCACCGCTTATCGAAGATGCAAATACAATCCGCGAAGGGCATAACGCCCGCATTGATTCGATCAAGGAATCCCAAACCGAGTATGAAATCATAGTCATCAAGGGGGATTACCTCAATATCCTCTTGGCTGCTCCATGGACCAAGGCGAAACTCTACGCCCTTGGCCATGCCGCTGGTTGGGACTTCTCTGGAATTCACCGTTTTAAGCCAACCGGCATCACTCGTCTCAACCGGAAGATTTAGCTTCTTCGCGGCCTCTTTGGATATGAAGAGATCGAACGCCCCGGTATCCACGAGTGCACTCATCGTGGTACCTCCGATCTTCACATCCACGAACATCATCCCTTTGGACTCCTTGGCCTTCTTGGCCTTGATCGATCCAAGGATCCGCAATGATCCCAACTGCGCTTCTTCTCGTGGCTTTTCTTCCTTGCCCAAGGCCGCTAGTTTCCCTCTTTTCGGGCAATCCCGAGCCATGTGGGGACCTTCACAAAAGAAGCACTTGTATGTGCGTGCTTTGTGATAGTTCCCACCATAGTTTCCACCATAGTTTCCACCACGGCTGGATTCGGGTTGGTTCCTCGTAGGAACCGAAGTTTGTCGTCCTCCGTTTGGACGTTGGTATCGATTCCGATCTCCCCCACCAATAGCCTTTTCCCTCGGTCGAGGATCGGGCTTGGTCGAGGATGCCGATCGATACTCCACAAGGGACTCGGCCACGGAAGTAGCCGTTGAGAGGTCCATTGCATTGCACCGCTTCAACTCTTGCTTGACCCATGGTCTGAGTCCGCTCATGGGCGGTGGAATGCCTCCGTCTCAGTCATAGATGGGATTTGGAGCAACAGCTCCGAGAATCGCTTCACATAGTCACGGACTCCGCCCTTTTGCTCTAGGCGTTTGAGTTCTCCGCGAGCTTCCTCCTCCGCATAAGCGGGATAGTAGGTACGTCGAAATTCCTCGACGAACCGAGCCCAAGTCGTGATAGGATCGCCATTCCTACCATCTGACCTACGCCGCCACCACAACAGCGCATCATCAGCTAAATACATGGCTGCAGTGTTTACTCGAATTACCTCGTCGGTCGTTCCCATGGTCTGGAAATATCGTTCCATGTACCATAGGAAGTTGTCCACGTCCTTTGCCACCCGGGAGCCCTTGAACTCTTTTGGCTTGGGTGCATCGGCACGGGATTGCACGGTGATCACTCCGTTCACGCGTGCAGCTTCAAGTTCCGTGACCTTGCTTTTCAGCTCGGCCATTTCCGCGCGCATGGCTATCATCGCGGCCTCCCATGTCTCGCTCCGCTGTTGCAGCTCGTGCGTGAGGGTCCCCATCACCTCGACTCGGAGCTCTCCCATGCCGGCTTGGAGTTCCTGCACTTCGGCCAAGAACTCCTCCCTACCGGCTTCCGCTCCCTCAATGGTCCGGTGTAGGTCGTCCACTATGGCTCGGACGTCCGTGACGGTCCCCTCTAGGATCGTCACCCGATTCTCTGAGATCTCCACATGGTTCCCTCGAACACGAGACAGCACGGCCTTTCTTCGACCGGGGAGCCTTCACGGCGGGCGCCCACGATCATCATGATCGGCACCCAAAGCATGACCGCAACATCTGCTTGAGAATCAGCCATCGCGATAGGAACGATTGCTCTGATACCACTTGTCACGGGTCGATCAATTTCGGTCGATCAAACACCGTGCGGCCTTAGGATCGGTGATCCTAAGTAAGCCTTTTCGCTCACACACACACAACACAAAGGGTCGGAAGCCCAAAGAGCGTGTATATTCACTTTGAATGAGCTGCGCTCAAATGAGGGAGAGGGATCCCTTTTATACAAGTTTGGGACTAATCTCGGCCGTGGATCGTCCCTCCGATCCAACGGTTGTGTTTGAATCCGTATCATCATTACAAGGCTACCAGCAGGCCACTTGAGGACTACGTGCATGGGGAATCAGCCATGGTGCAGGCCCAAGTCAGAAGCAAGATCAGGGACAGCATGGTCGGGTCAGAATCCGCATGGGCGTGTCAGGGCCGTCTGACGCGGAGCAGGTGAACCACTCCGGATTTGTGCGGGGGCTGGTCACGGATTGCCCGGGGGCTGCTCGCTGGTCGTGCACGACTCGTGCATGGGCGGATCAGACGCAGATCATGGAGCGGGCACAGCTGATCCACGGATCGGTCATTCCGACCGATCAAGGATTGATCGGCGATCGAACATGGACCGATACGGGATCGATCAGGGATTCGATCGGGACGGGCATCGATCGGGGCGTTCCCAGCTACGCCCCGGATGCGTGACACGGCCGAGCATGGGCGTTCTTGGTCATGCTCGTCCGTCGGCCGTGTCACTAGCATCACGGATCGCTTTCAAAGTCCCACGTTCCACTATTTGGAAGAGGCAACAACCCACATTTCTCGCCCCTATGATCGGTGGCTTCCAAGATCCATGGTGCCACCACCCGATGATCGTATCAGTTCCACTTCTTCACAGCCATTTCGCCGGGCCTTGGCAAATTGTGCCTGAGATTTTCGGCTTCATAACCTAAATAACCGCTTATCATAGACTCCGATGGTTGTGGCTTTTGTTGACTAGATTGAGCTTCATTTACCGACACCTATGCTCTAGGACTTAGGGTGCATTTGGTTCAGTATTTTCAAAGGGCTTTCGGCCTCCAGAGTCTCTTGAGAAAATACCGGACCGTTTGATAATCATTTTGAAATAACTTTTAAATGAAAGTCAATATTGAGAAGGCTAAAAGCTCAATGCTAATATGGAACAACATTGAGTTTTGAGTATTTGACCAAATGCTGAATTTTATTTTTTCTTCAAAAACTATCATCACCCATTCTTCAAAATTCCAATTTTGCCCTCATTATTATTTTTTTTAAATGCTAAAAAAAATCAAATATATATAAATGCTAAAAATATATATTTAAATAAATAAATAAAAAGGCCGACCCTTCGCCGGTATGACGAAGGATTACGGCTGTTGATGAGCCAGATCTGGCATTGGCGACCGTTGATTGAGGTTGCCCAAGGTTCGACAAGGGTTGCACAACCTTAGCGAGGGTCACTAGAGGTCGCTCGACCCCAATCGACCTCGACCGATAGCTGCCGGTGCCAAATATGGCTCACCTGCAGTTGTAGTCCTTTGCTAGACCAGCTAAGGGTTTGGTCTTTTTTTTATTTATTATATATTTGAATTTTTTAGCATTATTGTCAAAATTTATATTCACTCAAAGAGTTTTTCAAATGTATTTTTTATCAAACAGTATTTCTCTCAAAGTTACTTCTCAAAATATAGTTTAGCAAACAGTCTTTACATTTATCCAAAGTCCTTTAAGTTAAACTACTTTACATTTTCCCAATAGGCTTTCAAAATATTGAACTAAATGCACTCCTAGTTTTCCCTCATTACATCTTCAGTTAGCTAAGGCCAATCACTTTGTCGACTAATTACACTTACTGACTGAAAGCCGTCAATAATTGGCAAGTTTTATATTTGTCGCATTTTGCTCAGTCTTTCTCTGCCCGAATTGATAGTCTTAGACTTGGACTTTTTTTTTTGTGTCAACAAAGGTGAATATGAAGAATTCTATCATTTTTATGTGGATATCTAAGAAGAAATATATGTATTACCGTCGTCCAAAACCAGTAGAAACACATAAATACGTATTATTCTATTTTGCTTTTCTACTAATCCACAATTCTATAATGAATTATTTCATTTAATGGGCATTTTTTTTTTTTTTTTTGTAGATTTTAATTTTTTTCAACGGTCGGTAAATACTTGCAATAAATGCACCTTATTTAATGATATCATACAAGTTTGTAAGTGTTATTTATAAAATATATATGACTAGCATGCTAATGCTTTATGCTAAAAACTCACAAGAAAATGATTTCTAGTGCTCCGGATATTTAATTTTGTTGAAAAAATAAATATTAATACTTTAGTATGCTTAATAAGAACCATGAAGGCATTCATTGCGCTTTCAAATGCACTATTTTTCATGACACGAACAATTCATTGTTTTTTTTTCTTTTTTTTGGAGGAATATGCTGAATTTCATTACTAGCCCATAAAAGGGCCACCATAAGTTGGTGAGTCTAAACATAATATGGACAATAAAGGATGAGGAGGAAAATAAACCCAATTTCTAGGAAGAGAGTTGGTGCGGTGGGATTTGGCAACCCAATCCGCAGCTTTGTTTAATTCTCGTGGTTCGTAGGAGACTGAAACATCAGCGATTTGGCCCAAGAGTTGTGTGCAGTCAGCAACAATGGAGTGGGCCTGCCAAGGAGGCTCTTCTCGGCCCGATAAGCTTTTCACAAGGGATAAGTTGTCTGAGATTAAGTGCATGTGCAGATCAGTTTGAAGAAGTCTTTCGTGCGGGGCTTCAGTTCGTGCGAACTGTTCTTCTCGACGTTCCTTTACCCACAACAGAGCTTCTCTCACCGCTAGGGTTTCTGCAACCCATGCGGTCGGGGCGAAGATCTTCTTCATAAATCCGGCGAGAAGGAGACCCGATGCGTTCCTGCAGATACCCGCGACCAATCCCTCCAATTCCGAGCTACACCACGCGGCGTCGACATTGAGCTTCAGCGTATTTGGAGCAGGTGGGTTCCATCGTTCCCAGTTATTCTGTTCTGTTTGCTGTCGGTTTGCTCCAGATTTTCCTAAAGCTGTCCATTTCATACATAGATCTGCGAGTGTTCGAGCTTCTTCTTGGGTGTTGATCGGATTTGGCATCTTTCCTTGGAAGACCGCATAGTTGTGGGTCTTCCAAATCTGCCATAGAAGAGCAGCAAAAAAAGTTTTCGATTTTGAGTCGACTCTTGAGGTGAGGTGTGCTGAGATCCATCTGTCGATTCGAGTGATGTTTACTGGGTCTGTGTCAGCTTGAATATCAGGGCCTGACCACACTCGTTTTGTCCATTCACAGAGGATGAACAGGTGCTCCATTGTCTCGGGTGCTTGGCCGTATATCTGGCATGTGGGTTCAGGTAACACTTGTCTTCGATGTAGATTTTCTTTGGTTGGGAGGGAGTTGTTACAAATATGCCAGATTAAGAATCAAATTTTGGGGGATGTTGGTAGCTTCCATATTTCGTGCCAAAGTGATTTTGGGATGTGGTAGGATGGGGATGGATTTGTGTTGATGGGGGGGGATGGCTGTGCTGTGTAGTTGGTTATAGCCACTCTTTACAGAGTATGAACCTGATCTGTTTGCTGTCCAGACCAGCTTGTCTGGGTTAGGATGTAGACTAAGAGGTTGTGCTAATATCTCTTTCGCTATAGTTTCTGGGAACATTGCATTTATTTTGTTCATATCCCATTCCTTTGTGTCACGATCTATTAGGCCAGCCACCACTTTTGGGTCATGCTCATTTTCTAGGCCAAAGATTCTTCCCGTAGGTAGCCAGGCATCTTCTCGCATTCGTATCGTTTGTCCATCCCCAACCTCCCATCTCGTTGCTGCTTCCATTGCTTCTCTTCCCATCAAGATACTCTGCCATCCCCATGAAGGCCAACTTCCTCTGTTTGCAGCCCAAAACTCACCTCGGGGATAATAGATACTCTTCATCACTTGGCACCACAGGGCATTTGGTTGTTTGACAATTCTCCAAGCCTATTTTCCCAGCATGGCTTTATTAAAATTTACCAAATCTTTAAAACCTAAACCACCATGATCCTTCCTGATTTTCAGATCATCCCATTTCTTCCAGTGGATTCCTCTTCTATTGGCATTCTGTTTCCACCAAAATGAAGCCACTCTCTTCTCAATAGTTTGGCATATGGAAGTGGGAATTTTAAAAATAGACATCGCATATTGGGGAATGGCTTGAATAATTGTCTTGATGAGAATTTCTTTGCCCGCCTTCGAGATCAACTTCTCCTTCCACCCTTCGAGTTTTCTTTCAACTTTTTCAAGGATCCAAGCAAACATTTGCTTCTTAGTTTTCCCCCAGTCTGCTGGAATACCGAGATACTTCCCTACATTTTCTGAAGTAGAGACTCTCAATTCTGTTGCTAGATTTTGTTTTAGGGTGTGAGGACAATCTCTTCCCACGAAAAGGCCTGATTTATTGAGGTTTATGGCCTGACCTGACACGTAGCAATATTGATTCAGCACATTTGAGCGTTCTGAGCTTCTCAGATTGTGCCATCTAGGAAGAAAATAGCATCATCTGCAAAGAGGAGATGTGAGAGGGTAGGACTTGTAGAATTAAGACGAATGTCTTTTATAGTTCCGTCTTGAACAGCTTTGCTCATAAGGGTCGAGAGAGTGTTTGCCATGATGATGAACGGGTAGGGGGAAAGGGGGTCACCTTGCCTAAGTCCTCGAGTTGGTCTAAATTCAGCTGAAGGCTCTCCATTAAGTAATATGTGGAAAGAGACCGATGAGATGCATTGCTTGATCCACTTGACCCATTTCTCATGAAAACCCAGCTTCAACATGTAGTCACAGAGAAATCCCATTCCACTCTATCATACGCTTTTTGCATGTCTAGTTTTAGAATGGCTTGAAATTTACGTTTCCTCTTTCTCACCCTTAGTTGATGGATCACTTCTTGGACAATAAAAATATTATCTTGAATCTGCCTGCCACTTATAAATGATGATTGCTCTTTAGAAACTATCATTGACAGCCAAGGTTTCAGTCTATTAGCCAGCACTTTTGCTATAATTTTATAATTGAAATTGCATAGGCTTATAGGTCTGAATTGTGTGATGTTCTCTGGGTTAGTAACTTTAGGAATAAGAGTAATGTGCGTTCTATTTAGCTCTTGTTCAAACGTACCTTGACTGAAGAAAGATTGCACCATACTGAAAATATCATCTTGGATGATTGGCCAGTGATTTTGATAGAATAACCCGGCTAGCCCATCCGGTCCCGGTGCCTTAGTGGCCCCTAGCTGAAAAACTGCTGCTTTAACTTCTTCTTTTGTTACTGGCTTGATCAAAGTGGCATTCATTTCTTCATTGATCACTGCATGGCATTGCTCTAAAACAGGTTGATAATTTCTATCACCCACTGAGGTGAATAAGGTTTGAAAAAAACTGCATATATGGTGAGAAAGAGTCTCTGGGTCCTTGCACCAGGTTTGATCATCTAGCCGAAGCATAGATATTTTGTTTCGCTGTCTTCTTTGAACTGTCGTTGCGTGAAAATATTTGGTATTTTGGTCTCCCCATTTTAGCCATTCTACTCTAGATTTCATACACCAGTACATCTCTTCTTGTCTCCACAATTCTTCAATCTTCCGAACAATGTTTCTGGTTTCCTCTCGATTATGTTCCCTGTCTGAGTGATTTGTGATCTCCATTAGCCTCAACTTAAGGGGGTTGATCTGTTTTTGGGCATTCTGGAATTTTCTCAAGCTCCATTTGTGTAATGCTGATGCTACCAACTTTAGTTTGTGAATGAAACTGATTGCAGTAGAACCATCTGCATGCCAAACCCCCTTTATCACCTCTTCACAGCCCGAGTCTTCTAGCCAAAAGGGTTGAAATCTGAACATTTTCTGCCTTTTCCTTTCTTTTTGTTGTAGGGATAGAATAAGTGGAGAATGATCCGAGCCTATTGCTAGTAGAGCAAAAGCCTGGGCATTAGGGTAAAGCACTCTCCACTCCATATTGCAGAGTACTCTATCTAATCTCTTTCTGACTAATGCACTTCCTTCTCTATTATTGGACCAGGTGAACGCACAGCCCTTACTCTCAATATCCATCAAGGAACAATCATCCACGAACTCCCGGAAAGCTGCAATTCTGTATCGGTCCACCTCCCGGCATCCAACTTTTTCCCAATGGTAAAGTATTTCATTAAAATCCCCAATACATAACCACGGGATAGAGCTAGAGTAGTTGTTGTCTTTAACGGAACGCCATAGTCTCAGTCTCTCTTGGAAATTGGTTGGTGCATGTAGAAAAGAGATGCGCATAAGGCCACCGCTAGTGAGATCTCTGCATTTTATAGTTATGAGCTCTCTAGAACTTCCCTCTACTTCCACTTGAACTTCCTCATCCCACATAAGTGCTAAGCCTCCAGCTATTCCAACGGGTTCTATTATAAAAGATTCTTTAAATGAAGTTTTCTTTCATATTCTCTCAACAACACGATTCTGATTTTTGGTCTCCATGAGGAATACCATGTTGGGCCTCTCTTGAGCCACTAGGGCTCTGAAATGATGGACTGTCAAGGGGTTACCCAGCCCTTGACAGTTCCAGCTAAGTAGCTTCATCTTTGCTCTGGTGGCTTATTAGGGCCAACCACCATAGGCCATGTGTTCGCCCCTTCCCACGATTGAATAGGAGCATCCAAAAGTTGTTTTTCGTCCACCACAATCTCATGTGAAAGTTTCTTTTCATAGGGACTGACCCGCTTCTGTTTTTTGGCTGCAGGAGCTTTATATATGGCCTTTCCTTTCTTTGAATTCTGAGAGGACATCTCAATCCCAGCTGGAGAGATAATTAGTGCTTGTTGTTTCTCTGAATTGTGCCTGGAAATTGTACTTTTTGTTTCTGTTTTTCCAGGCTGGACAGGGACAAGGGCCAGAGCAAGTGGTTCTTCCATTGATGTTTCCATTGTTGTTCCTAGCAGCTCTGTTTGAGTCTCCATGGTACCATCTGCTTCTGGAGGTAACAGTTCTGGTTGATCATAAAAGGTCTTCCAATATGGACTGATTTCTCTAACTTCTGCCTTTAGCCAAGAACCATAGCGATCTGGTTTATCCTGTGCTAATCCAGTGTCTTCATAAGGTATTTCGAAGCAATAGTTAGCATAGTGCCCAATTCGACCGCAAGAGTAGGAAAAATGCGGAAGCCTCTCATATTTATAGTCGATCCACCATTGCTTGTCCCCACAGGTTATCACAGTCCCTGTCTTGAGCGGACTTGACAGGTTCAGCAGCACTTTCGCCTTTCCACTTTTCCTGAAGTTTGTACCTCTAGCCTCAATTTTGATCTCCTCTACTTTCCCCAGTTTTGAAGCTAAGAGGCTTATGGCTTCTTCATTTACTCTGGCACGAGGAAGACCAATAAAGTGAACCCAAAATGCATAATGCGTAAATTCATAACAGTGCTTAGGTACGTTTGGGTCACCTTCTTTTAGGACTAATAAATTGCTCGAGAAAGACCAAGGTCCCGAATCTAACACCCTTCTTTTTTCTTCACTGGATTGGAAGATAAAAGAGAAAAAGCCTGTTTCAATTTGTTCACATTTTACTGAATCAGTTTTCCATGCTCTCTTCATAGTATTGCTGAAGGCCTGAAAATTAACATTTGGCTTCGAATATAGCTTCCCATACAGGGTTAATTCACTTTGTTGTTTTTCTTCGGCTGGGATGACATTCCCTAGGTCCGTGATGTCTTCTTCGGACCATAGATCTCCCATTCTCCTACACAGAGCTACGAGACGAAGATGGGTATCCTCTCTGTTTGCCATTTTTTGTCGCCTGAACTAGGATTACAAATAATTACTGTGGTCTTTTGGCTATGGAGTGAAGGGAGCTCTGGGGGCAAGATGAAAACCAGTGTAATGCGACAAGCCAGGAGGATCAAAGAAAACACAGAGATGCCGAGAGAATCACCCCGAACCAGTTTCAGATGAGAAGCTAACTATACTGTTACTAATGCAGCGCTGATCTTACCAGAAGAGGAACGACAGGGAGGGGCAAGGCTGGTGATTCGCCGAACCTTCACCAGTTCCATCACCGCTTCTTTCCAAGGGTGCCATTCGGAAGGAAAGGATTTGGACACAGCCGTTAATCTGGTGGGGGATTCCAGAAAGCTGCCATAGAAGGCAGATCTAGGGTTTTGGGTTGGGGTTTTTATCTGTTAGGGATTGTAAAGCTATCACAGGAGGATAGAGAGGAAACTCGCAGAGCGAGAGGAGTGTAGTTTGGGTTTAGTATACTAGATAAGATTCATGGAGGCCCTCAGGTCCTTATCAAAATTTAAGTGCCTTATCATCAAATTAATATTGGTGGAAATCAAGGGTAATCCATTTCAAGGTGGGTCAATTTCGAGACCAAAATCTGAAACTTACTCTATAAGTTCGGAATATGGAAAATCGGAATCGGGAACCAATCTGATTATAGTTAGAACTAACCTGAAACGAATCTGTTTCAGGCCAATTCCATGTTCTATCTAACAACTAGGTTTCCTTTTTTGTATAAATTACATAATTCATATATTATATTATTTGCCTTGGTTTATAACTAGTCGTTCCCTAAAGTTGGAGATCGTGGTTCGATTCTCTCTTATTACATCTCACTATCTTCTTTTCTTTTCTTTTTCCGTTTATCGTTGGAATCGAGAAATGGATCAAACTCTTGGATTGGGCCATCCCGGTTGCTTACCTCTAGCGTGACTGAGCTAGCTAGTCACCCTATACGGCTTCATATGAAGATGCAGACGGCTAAAGCCGAGCTAGTGAACCCGTACAACTCGCTTGACTCAAAGCATAAATGAATAGAAAGTATCGGGAGAAGACTTATTAAGTGCAGAAGTTTCTTTATTGGCAAGCTCTTCTCTCCACCAACTTTCTTAATACACAACGGAAGATTTTTTTCCTCCCTTGTCCGCACAATTCAACCGCAACGCCTTGCCGGTTAATTAATGGTGAAACCCTAGAAGGAAAAACGCATAGAATCTCTTGTTCCAAAAGTTTCCATACCGGTAGATCTCAACATCAAACCAACCCCCCGTTTCTCTCTCTCTCTCAAGAAACATTTAACTTGAAAGCAACCAAACCCGCAAAAAAATCGAAGGCAATTTGGTAATTATATTAAATGAGAGGGCGGTTGTGGATTTTTGTTGTTTTCCTCTCACGAGGCTTCGTATTGAATACACGTGCTGCCGCCAATGACTTGTTCATGCACGTATTAAGAAATTGATATATTCGTTATATACCTACGTTCTCCCTCCAATTGAACATTCTAATACGGTATGAGATTTTGATTTTTCCCACGTTCGCCATCTCTCTTTGCTTATAAGTCTAAGGTTCTGAATAGGACTTTCAAATGTCTATCTTGGATTATTTATCGTCCGAGATTTAACTACATGCTTGTGTCGACTCCTTTTCAGTTTAGTTTTGTGGCAGTGAACTGTGCAAAGCAGAAGTTATCAGGGCTAATCTCGACACGTATCATCTTATGAACACACGAGTTCATTCACATGAGGAATAATAATAGTAATAATAATAATTGTGGTCATGTTATTACCTAGCCACCTGAAAATAACACGAGCCAAATCTTCACGTTTTTAGGCGTTTTCGGAGTTTTTTCCTTTAGATGTTTGGTTCTTCTTCTTGGTTGATGATCTACCATTAATCTACTTTTGAATTGAAAACAGTGAAAAGATGATAATGACACCGAGCATAAGTTATATCCCGCAATTAATAGGTCTGATTGGTTGACGAGTCACTTTTAAATATGGCGTGCGGATATTTAGAAATCTCGATTTTGGAAATTTTGGAATTTCGTGATATCGGAGAATTTGAGAAGCTTCTACTGTTCTTGGGAATAAACCTTTACAGATTTTATAGCTACTTTATATTTTCACAATCATATACTTATTTTATTTTACGTGTTCCTTTTGTTAATCTATTGAAGTAAGTATCCAAATGCTGATGATCATCCTAAAACATATATGGATATTTCATCGATCCCATGCAGTGGTCGGCTTAAAAGGGTTTTTTTTTTTTTTTTTTTTTTTTTTTTTTTTTTTTTTTTTTTTTGGTGTTGACTATCGAATTATCTAGTACTAGAAGCTTCGCCAGAAGCAACCAAGCTGAGGCACGAGAGCCAGAGGCTTACTAAGCTTTAAAAGGCCTTTGGTTTGAATGTTTAAATCGACTTCTTTATTGTACTCCCAAATAAAAATACAGATGGAGTTCGCTTTTTCAGAAGTCTTTTGATGATCATTTTTTCTTTTTACTTTGTGGAATTAATGTGACTCGATCACATCAATCTAACATGTAAAATATAATTGAGTACAGTATCATAGATTTGCATAGTATTTAAATATCATATATAATGTTCCGTTGATAGTGGTCCTAATGCAATTGATAGAATTTAAACGAATGATCTCCGGTGCTAAAAAAAATTCTCCAATACCCTAACTCATTGTGCCCACCCTAGCATAATATGACACGATATTACAGTCAATTAAGCACCGATGCATTCTAAGCGGTTATGAAAAGTAACATTTTTAGACGATTGATTTTTTTCTTATTTAATAATGGTTATATTTTGGTATAAGCACTGTTTGAATTTTAAAGTTTCATGGGAAAACCTCTCATAATTCGGATCTATCTTCTGATAAATGAACATTAAATTTTGTGACCTTCTAATGTTTCCAAATGACATCGATTGTAATCACCAAACAAAAATTGCTATGCAACCGACATTATAGAACGTGACATTCGTTACTATAAATCAAGTGCCTTTCTCCGGTTATTTTGCTTTTGTCAATAACATTTGCGACCTTAAAAATGAGACCATTACCAACACTCATTAAAGTTTATCAGCACAGAAGAAAAATTCGTTTTGTAATTGAACTGTCTAGAAGTAGCGACTCTAAACGGACATGATAATGTATATTCCAAATAATTCTACGTCGATATATAAAGAAATGACCACGAAGAGAATCACTGTGCACAAGTCGCATGGTCCAAGCCGAAAGAAAACCGCAAGTGGGACTTGACAATGAATTGAACCTCCAAAAATAATGTAATAACATAACGTCTTTAGAAACCCGAGGTCTTATTCTTGGATGTCAAGAATGCCGTCGGTGGTCCGTCTGTTCATCCCCGTTTTTCACTTTCCTTCTCGATGTCTTTTCCAAGCTACTGCACCACTAATTATCAGTTAGGTCCAGCCAACTGATTTGGTAGTTAGGGTAACTGTGAGAGAGAGAGAAAGGATAACGTCAAGCGGGGAACAAAAGAAGACCCTAGACCCAAGTTTCGGACCACAAAACTCAAGTCCATCCACAGGCAATGTAGGATAACAGTTAAAAATTCGAACCCAAAAGCTTAAGTTTATAAGCAGAGAGAGACCGGGGAATATATAAACGACCATCGGGATCTCGTCTTGTACAAAGAAATTGGTGGCGTGGTCCTGTTTCCAAGTTTTCTTAAATCAAACTATGCCCCCAATTTGTGGGGTGGGTTTCGTCACGCAAGTCATATTTCTCGATCAATTCAAACGAGGCTTTGATTCGTTGTGGTTTGGTGTCCAGTGTCACTACAAGAAGGGGCACATTGCATGATATTTTATAATAATTTGTGTGTGTGTGTGTGTTTTTTTTGGGGGGGGGGGATGCACATGTTCCTCGCTTGCTCATCTTTTCCCAACTAATTCGTCGGTTTTCCAAAAACTCCCACCGTTTTATAAGACATGGTTTTTGACTCCCACTTCAATTTTTCTTACACATGTACGATAATGTTATTTTTAATCTTGCGGGTACCTAATGCTTCTATGCGTGGATGAGAGGATATATAGTCCAATCATGCAACACGTGGCAAGCTTTTGAAACATTACATCATATTGTTGGCATAGGAAGGAGATTGTTTTTAACAACCGTACAATAACATTTCGGCCTAGCAACCTAACCAAATCGATATCAATTAAGTCAAATGGACATTAAACTCGGTGAAAAAAGAGAGGATAAAACAAGACCTGACTGGACCATTTTATATTGTGCGGTTCAATTGAGTCAAAATAAAGTAAGCATTCTTTCTAACTCGAGTTTGCACTCCAAATATAACAAGGAAAATAATCCTTGATCTACACCTGTGATTACTCAAATTATCTTCGTATTTAATTTCGGATATCATTGTATTATTCCCCATATGGTAGAAATGTCAGAGGATGCTAACAATCAGCTTTAATGCCGGACTGAAAAATCAAAGTCAATTATTTTGCGTAAGGAACAAAAATTGAAGTTGTGCATGGTTGGCACCTGACTCTCGAGAACTATTCCTGTCCAAAGAAGTACCATCGAACTCGGTTTCAAAGTAAGTCCACGTGATCGTCCAGCAAAGGTGATGTAGCAAATTAATGGACTGAACTCTCTCTACATGTAGAGGTACATAGACATAATTCTATCACTGGAAATAGAACTTCAAGAGGCTAGTATTGTCAACGAGTCGAGTGAGATTCCTGCAATAAATGTGGGGTTGGCGGTTCGATCTCGACGATTAGAAGCCATAAGACTAGAATTGAGAGGAATAGTTCCTACTGTTTCGCCGATCTTGCCATGAATGATTTGTCTGTGATCGGATTGAGCTGATGAACTCCAGACATTTGTTCACATCTTATGTGTATGATACAAATTACTTACCACATGAGCCCACTCAGCCAGCTCCGACACGGCTATTGTTCACATTATCTTACAAAGTAAAGGGCCTTCTAGATAATCAAACCTCAAATGCCAAAGCATCCTCAGATGTGGAACGGGAGTTTTTGATTTGGAAAAGAAGGCCTAAACCATTGAGGGAAATTTCATTAGCCCACTAAGGGCGCGTTTGGTAACGATTCTGTTCCCGGGAACAAATTCTGATCAGAAATGATTATTTTTTATTCTGTTCCTGGGAACTGATTCTGAGTAAAAGAATGTGTTTGGTAACTGTACAAAATTTATGATTTTGGAATAGAATTGCGTTTGGTACCGTATTCATCGATTCTGTTCCAAATCAATTTATTTTAATTTTTAAATAATTTTTATAGTTTTTTTCCTTTTTTTTTTTTTTTCTTTTTTTTTTTCTTTTTTTCTTTTTTTCCTTTTTTTTTCTTTTTCTCCTATTCTAATTCTTCTTCAAGTCGGTTGTCGGCCCTCGGCGAGGCCGGCCCTCGTCGACTCGGCCTCGCTGACAGTGGGCGAGGCCCGCCCGGCCACCGGCCGAGGTTGGGCGAGCCTCGTCGGTGGCTAGGCTTGCCTCCGGCGAGCTCGCCGGACCGGTCGCCGGCAACCGGCGGCGTCGGACGGTGGCGGGTGGCGGCGGCGGACGGTGGCGGGCGGCAAGCAACCGGTGGCGGCAGCAGTCGGCGGTAGCGAGATGGCAGTCAATGAAGAAGAAGAAAAGAGAAGAAGAAGAGTTTTGATTCTCAATTTTGTTCCCGGAACAAAAATCAACCTTTTTTTTTTATTCTTGATTCTCGTCTCAAACTGATTCTGGGAACAAATTTGTTCCCGGAAACAAAAATTTTACCAAACGCGATTCTCGTCCCGAACTGATTTTGGGAACAAAAAATCAGAATTTGGCATTATTGGGATGGTTACCAAACAGGCCCTAAATTCCACCTCCACTAGTGGGGTTTTTAGCTTGCCACCTCGAAACATTTTTTCTTTTTTTCTTTTTTTATATGGTGGATACCATTTAATGGGGTTACCAACAAGGAGTCATTGTACATTTCTATTTTACCTCTTCTTGGTTAAAGCATCAAAATATCGTTTTGAGCCTTGACTTGATAATAAGTTAAAAAAAAATAATAATAGAGAGAGAAGTAAACTCTCTAGGGTTAGCAGAGTGTTTGTTGGGCTTTTGAGATTTTTCTACTCGAGAAGTGGATGTCACATGTTCAAACTCCAAATTGCATACAATTGTTTTGAGTTTTAGCCCACATGCACGGGGTTGGAGGCTGAAATCCAAAGTGGTTCGTGCGGATTACTGGTTGCTCCATGGATTTCAAGGAGCATCGCCTTTATGCACGTGTTCCTAGATTGTTACAAAAAGAAACGAAACAATAAGCTAAAATATATAGTGGCGTTAGCTATGTGATATTTGAAAATGACGGTCACATGTCAATCACAAGTTTTACTATACGGGAATTGCCACCTGGCTTGAAAGCTATGTAGCAATGTTATGGACACACGACATGTGACACGATACGACACGACACTCCGACACGTCATTTCTCAAAAAATAGAGAATTCTGACATGTTCCGACACGTTATATATTAAATATATATTTGTAAAAATAAATAAATGATAATAATAAAAATAGTATATTATTAATTTATACTAAACATATTAATCTAAAAATATCATTTATTATTTTAATTTGATAGAGATTGAATGAGAAACTCAAAAATTGCAAACACAAAAGTGTAAATTTGAAGGAACGTGTCTTGTTTTCTTACACTTGTCAGAGATTAGTGAGATTTATTATAATCCTAAATAAAGTTTGGAGTTCATGATATAGACTGGTTTGGAGCTCCTCTGCAAAACAAGGTTCGAGAAAAATGAAAATCTAGGACAATAACTCTCCAAACGAAAAGGAAATAATTAAATTCGCCATGGAAAATGTGAGAAATAACTCACAAGCCAATGACATAAACCAAAAGAGATAACTCGTAGGCTACACCTGCGAGAGGCAAAAAGAAGCAAAAACAAAATCACGACTTTAAGTCTACGAGGCGGTAGAGCGAGAATTTTCATTGTCACTCTCGAGAATGTCAAAACTTATAAATGAGAAACTTGAGAGTGAGAATTTTCTTCTTTCTCATTTATTTTTGTTATTTTCATTATTTTTTCATATATTTATATTTTGACCCCTTGAGTATTGAAAATTTTTAAAATTGACCCCGTGCGTGTCGAAATTGCATGTCAAAATTTCGGACTCACATGTCGGAAGAGTTGACCACGTGTCGAATTTCCCGACACTCGTTGACTACGTGTCAAAACGTGTCGGAGCGTGTCGAGCGTGTTGAAGCATGTCAGACACGTGTTGGAGTGTCGGACACGACACGAAAGCTTCCAAAAGTGTCGGTGCTTCTTAACTTGAAAGGTTATCAAGTGATATTCACGTACTTGCCCTTTATAGTTCTTTTCTGATGAGTTGTCTTATAAGGTCCAATGTCTTGGTGTGGTGGTCAGTGACCACCACACCAAGACATTGGACCTTATAAGACAACTCATCAGAAAAGAACTATAAAGGGCAAGTACACAATGTGACCTTATATGTTGGTATTGTTTTTATTTTCTTTTTATTGTGGCATTACAAAATTATACATTTATTGAATAAAGTGCTGATGTACCCTTTTTTTTTCCACAAATGATGGAATTGGCAACCCAAGTCATTTATTTCAAAGAATTGCTGAAAAAGAGTTATGATATAGAAATATTATATGAAATTCCATAGTTTACAATATTTAATCAATTTAAATTACACTAGCAAACAGATAATTAGGAGGTAACAATTCTCGCCGGCCTCCATTGGATCCATCGTTGCTTGCACAATTAACTTAGGTGCTCTTTTCAAAAATATTTAAAGCACTATGTGCTTCCAATTTAATTGAGTGAGATGTCATGTCATGCGCGAGCATATAAATATTGCTCTAACTATACCAGCCCTTTAAGACCCAACTTAATGCATTTTCCTTCATGTAGATTTCTTAGAAATTATGAGACTTGAGATATAAAAAGATTCTCTGGCATATTCCTATCATGTCCCGCAATTAACGTACTATTGGCATTTGTGAAAAAGACCTCAAAACTTTAGTCGAAAATATCCTTTTTGTCCCTTTTTTTTTCTGACCAAAAGAAAAAGTTTGTGGGTCTTTAAGGCCCATTGGCGAAACTCTCTCCCTAGCAATTGGGTTTCTAATCCTCCAAGAATTAAGGCTGAATTGGGAAAATTAGAAAGTTTAGGATCGAATCGGGCTTAGGGTGGGCCGAATAATTTTCCTCAAATTTGTGGGATACGTGGTCGAAATTTTGTGGTGAAAGACGACCCGTCATTTGATTGCAAATGGACTGGTGCCGCTATGCTCGCTTTTCTCTAAGAGATATTGGGCATCCAATGCTTTGGACTTACAAGCTAATTCAGCCCATACAAATGATCCCTGGTAACTTCTAGCCCAACAAGATATTCGATTGAAGATTTTAGACTTTCTCTGATCTGGTCGATTTGATTCAGCCCAAAAAAGGGGGAAAAAAATCCACTTTGCTAAGAGTCTCGCCAGTTGTGACTTTCACAGGATGGGCTTGGAGATACCCAAACAGCCTCGCCCTAAATGTCCATAGGCATAAATCACCTCTTCTACATTGTGTTTTCAAAAGGGAATAATGACTTAAGTGATCTCTGAACTTTGACCTAATGTACAATATGATCATGAACTTTTAATTTTTTAATGTGATATATGAACCATATGAAAATGTTCAATATTATCATTTTATTAATTCAAGTTCAGGAACAACATTAAATAATTTTATACAATCTAAGAACTAAATTGACATGTACTAAAAGTCCAAGTACCACATTAAATAATTTAAAATTTCATAAACAACATTGCATATTGGGATAAAACTCCAAGACCACATTGAAGAAATTAAAAATTCAAGGACAAGTTGTATCATTTTCCCTTTCAGAGACTACACCATTCATTTTACAATTAGCATGAAGTGACACTTCTAATCTTGCATTCAAAATAGATTTTTAGCAATTCTAAGACACGTTAGTTATTCACAAGAACTTCATATGGCTATGCCCAACCATGTTCTAATTTCCCAAACCAACAATTGTCATGCGAATAGAAGATTGTCAAACTGAAATAAACCGATTTACTTTCAGTGCCTTGAAATTGATTTTTACTTTACCTTTTTTGGCCACGAGGGATGTCTTCAAATGTTAACAACATCAAATTTGAAAGGTGATTAGACATCACGAGGTGCAAAATTTCGAGACACCACAGTGTAAAGCGTGATCATGTGCTTGTAGTAGGGGATACAAGCCCCACTTTTCCCAAGTTGGTTTGTTCCTTTCACAAGCCAGATCTCCATGAGGAGCTTTTTGACCAGCAAATTGCAGCAGTACAAGAATCGCCATTAATGATTTCACCCTTGTACACATAATAATGTCAAAAGCAAAGAGAAGGTAGTGGTTTGAGGAATCCACCAAAGCAATCCCATCTCTCTCTCTCTCTCTCTCTCTCTCTTCTCTCTCTCTCTCTCGGGATTTTTATGGGAATCTTTTCTTTCTTCATGCCCAAAATTCTTTTAGTCGAGCTTCGCCTGGGAGGGCATGGTTTTGCCCCTCTTTGTCTGCCACAACCCCTTCATCATCTTACGTTCGTGCAAGTGCCCAAAGGGAAAAAAAAAGTCAAGAATCAAAAGTGGGATTGCGCCAGGAGAGAGGAAGATGCCAAATCGTGGGTGGATTGTGATTTTCTTGAATGCTGTTTCTTGTGGGTCTATAGTTTGCTTTTCATCCTTAAATTCAGCGAGTATTCACAGCACAACATGGAATAAAAGAATTCGCTAGAGTCCAAGGAGTTTACCATACATATTGACCAAACAGGAGATTTCTTTTTTAAATATATGTCGCCCCACTCGGCCATCAGGTGCTCGACCAAATTTCAAACATACGTACGTATGTTTTGCTATTCTTACATATAACATTAAAGGTGTGTTGCTATTCCATTCGATACAGTGCAAACAGATACCTCTTTAGGGTTTCTAGCTGCTTCCGGTGTCGAATTCACAATCGTTATGAGTTTTCAGCATCTTAATCGGCAGTTTTCACTCTCTAAATTTGTTTGATGCTCAAATTTACTCACTTATTGTGTAAGGTTTTAGTTCTATTGATGGGATCGTTGGGGTATTGTTAATTGATAAGATTGAAATTTTTCTGAAAATTAAGATGTCAACAATCCGAGTGTATTGGATTCCCATTCAAATAAGCTCCAACGAAGTCTCAAAGCATCGGTATCGATCGTTTTCGTGGAAATTTGGGCAGCTTCAAGTGTGTTTGACGAGGCTCAACATATGGTTGTGATTTCCACCTAAAAGGTTAGAACTCAAGGGTTTGCAATGGTAACAATAAATTTTCGACTCTTAATGCAGCGAAAAGGGGTTTGTATGTGATGAGTTCATCAGATAATTGACTGGATTGGATACCTCATATACTCTACCTAAGTGGAGTTTGGAATGTGGTAATGCTAATGATATTCGATTCAAGATGTAACATTTGCTAGTCAAATTTGTCTTGCTGCCTTGGGCATTCATAGATGTCATTTCAATCCCTTAATATTATCCTTGGACAGAATGCGAATAAAATCGCAATCCGATCAAACTATGTCATACAGAGAGAGAGAGAGAGAGAGCACGTACCATCTGAGAAGAGACTTGATGTTGCAAGTAGGCCATATGTATTCATGTTTGGTAGGAATGTTTAGGATATGAAAGGTGTATTGCTGACCACCCCCCCTCTCTCTCTCTCTCTCTCTCTCTGTTGGGTGGAGCTATAAAGTCCATGGAAGGTGTCCTAAACATTGAATTTCCAAGGACATTGATGAGCTTGCAGAACTATACAGCCACAAGCTTTGATCAGTGGGAGAAAAACTTGTGAAGAATATACCCCATGCATATAATGCCAAACCTCACACTCTTGAATTTCATTTCTCCGTCCCCATCTCTCGTGACATCGACAATGAGTGCAAACCACAAGGGATATTCCAAAGTCACATAAATAATTATAAATTTATCAGCATCGTCGTCTTATCCAGGCTTGTTCCTTATATTTTGCCGTCACAATCAAAAGAATTAGTTGAATTTTTTTATGACAAACTCATGTGCCGAGCTCTATATACTCCTTCACCTCTATCTCTCGACCATGTCTCATGGGTCCTCTAGGTTTCATGTCTAGTTAATCAATTAAAAAAAAGAAAAGAACAAACGAACGAGTGATGAAGTCGCGTGGACGAAGAAGCAGAGAGTGAAAGAAAGAGAGCCGAGTACGCGAAATGGAATGAACGAAGGTGATGAAAAAGAAGAAGGAGCATTTGCAAGAGAAGAGCTCCTGTCATAGGCGCAGATGAGCATAAGCACGTGAAGAGCACGACGGGCGCCCCCTCGAATGTCTGTCTTCCGATAGCTTTCGACATATTAAATCCTCGTTCTATCACCATTTCTGTCATCAATTAATTAGTCCTTCTTTTTCTTCTCCCCATGCCCCATAAATGCTTGACAACAAGCTGGTGAATGATCGATGCGCTGATTGAATTTCAATATCCCCCCTGCCTCTCATTTATTTTTGGTGTCGGATGAGTGGACCATCTCGCTACTTTGTCCACCACTACCACAAAGTATGAGCATTTCCCTACTTTGCAATGTGTTGAAAGAAGCAATGTGAAATCGATTGATGGAAATGGAATGTAGCGATTTAGGCAAATCTCCCGACGCGGGTTTGTAGGAGTGCGCGGGTTCCCAGGTGGGCAAAGTGTTTGCCCTATTATGGAACCCACTTTACGACATTGGCTCCAAGCTTTTGGAATCTAGAAGTTGCTTTGTAAAAGTCTTTGAACCATCATGGAGTTTGGAATGAATATCACGAGTTTTAGAGTGCATTTGATAACCATTTTGTTCTCAATATAATTTTTGCTCAAAAATGATTTTTTTTTTTATTTTGTTTCTTGGACAAGTTTCTAAGTATCCGAAAGTGTTTGATAATTATATAAATTTTTTATTCCAAAATAGAAATGCATTTAGTACAACTCTCAAATTTTTTTTGGGACTTATAATTTCTTTAAAATTTTTAAAATTTTTAATAATTATATATATATATATTTTTATTTTTATTTTTATTTTTATTTTTCTTCTTCTCGCCTCTAGTCAGTTACTAGCCTCGGCCATGGCCAGCGACTAGCCAAACGAGGGTTGGCGAGGGAGCCTCGTCAGGGGCCAATGAGGTTACAAGCCCTTGTCTAGCCAATTGCCAGCCATCGCCAAGACCAGCCACCAACTAGAGGAAGAAGAAGAAAAAACAGGAAAAGAGAAAAGACAAAAAAAAAAAAAAAAAAAGACAAAAGGCTTGATTTTATAATTGTTTAAAACAAAAACGTTATCAAATGGATTTCTATTCTTTTTTATATCGGAAATAAAAGAATAGAAATTAACACAATTTGACACGTTATCAAACAGGTTCTTAATGTGCAAACTTGTGCGTGCTTTGATTTTTTATCAAATAAAAAATGCCACTATTCTAATTAGTAACACATGAAAAAGTGGATAGGAAAGCACCAACGCATTCCTAATAATAAGGTTGACGGTAACATAATTTAACAAGATAATAACATGGCAAGTAAATTCCAAGAAAAAAGGTTACGCTTTTTTCCCTTGATTTGACGCCTTTTTAACATGAAAATTTCGTAAAGAAAATAGAAAATCATATATTGTCCGGACATCTATACTTATATACTTTAATATGGTGCAAGGCAACCCGCACAAAGTATGGGGCACAAGATGGGTATGACCTAGAACACTATAACGTACTATGTAATTTTAGATCATAGAAGGGAAAATGACACAAATAGTTCATAAACATTAGCCCAATATATAATATGATTCATGAACTTTTAATTTGTTCAATTTAGCCTCTAAATTTTTAATATATGTTCAATACAATTCCCGAATTGTATGAAAATGTTCAATCTAGTCTCTAGTCTTGAATTAGTGAAAGGATTACATTGAATATTTTCATACATTTTAGGAATTGTATTAAAACATGTATTAAATGTTCAAGAACTATATTGAACAAATTAAAAATTCAAACGATCATATTGTATATTAGGCTAAAATTCAGAAATCACATTATATATTAAGTTAAAGTTCAAGGATTACATTAAATAAATTAAAAGTTCAAAGACTAAATTGCATGTTGGATCAAAGTTCATGATTTTTTAAAGTTCATGATTTTTTGTGCCATTATCCCATCATAGAACTTTCCCTAACCTCCAATACCTACTCTAGCACCAACCTGGCCATGCCGGTTGCACAGATTCCCATAGGTCTTCTTGCACGCCCTTGCTGTTTAGATATGGGTTCTTAATAAATATTTATATACCATATTTACACTTGTATCTAGATATTGTAATTTTGAAAACTGAATATACTCCATTTCGCAAAGGCAACTCATTACATACGAGAACATTACGGTCTTATATAGTTACCTCTATAAGTATGCTATTCTCGTAGATGCTACTCCTAGAAAAAGACTCATCTCATGAGCCCTCTCTTTGTTTCAAGTACCAACTGAATAATCATAACTTTAAGGGGAAAATTCACTGGAAATATGTGTGGCAAACTCCTTTATTAGGAGAAAGAGGTCCGATTAAGTTCTTCTGATTTGTTAGGAATCAAGTCTGAGAGATGATCACTAGCAAGCACCAACGCTCTGGTTCAACATTGCAGAACTTGAGTTAGGAAGAGCAGTAGGCTCAAACATCACCACAGGCACGATCGATTTCTTTAGGCGCAAGTATTGTGATTTCACATGGAAAGTTGTAGAATATAAATCTAATAAAATGTACTGATGGGCTTAAATTTGAACTGTTTCTTGATGATCTTTCAAGAATTGAAACGTTCTTGCGTCGCCGAGGAGAAGTTGGCTCCATAAGAAAATTGGAATTGTTTGGAATGACTCCCCATCGAACCCTCCAAAATCTGAGTGGATCCCACGCCAAATTTGATGTCTTCTATAAGATCCGAAATCCCAGTCATCATTCTACTATCCATGCCGCAGGTCTATTCTCTACAGCCACAAACGTACTCTGAGAGAGAGAGAGAGAGAGAGAGAGATATGGTGAATCGAAGAGAAAATGAAAAATCGACAATTGGCGGTGGTTTCACGTTAACAAATGGACAACTGGCTCATTGATATGATTGATGTGATTGATGGGTACTGAAATCCAGCCACCATTTTCATCTCTTTTCCAATCACAGCTCCACTTGCTCAGTCCCTCTAGAGGATCATGCCTTCCCAATCACCAATGTCAATTGGCATGTGGGTTCCTCCAAAACAATTTCGATTGACCAATCTTCATTTTCCTCCAAACCCATTCAAATGTTTGAGAAGGTGGAGCAAACTAGGCGAGCAGGTTCAATGCCAATCGAATTTCACTCGTCTATGTTGTTGAGAAGTTAGGAAATACCCACATTAACTCCACTTACTTTTAACAACGTTGTAATTGAAAATATTGTCTCATTTGTTACGTTGAACTACATGAAAACATTGCAATATATAATGAGATTTCGCACTAGATAGCAAATACGCATTTAAGGAAATGCTCCTTCTTGACAATTATTCCTTAAATTGTACTATTATCTCACATATAGCATTTTCTTTTAGGTTTTGATTATAGAGGCAAAGCATGGTTTAGTCTCAAACCAGTTTTTACATTCATAAAAAACTTTAAGGTGTGATTCATCGAATCGGGGCAATTCTATGGTGAAACACTTGAGCTTTTTCTGCTTTTCAAAATGCTTGACTCAATCAACTCGTCGGTCAGTATAAAAGATTACTACGTGAGTTTACTAGTTACAGGCCGCATATTCAATACTCAAGAGTCTTGAAACACCCTTCGAAATTATGTCATATGTGATGGTGTCAAACTATGATTTTAGACAATATTTACTAGACCATGAACGTTAGCTTCGTCTGGGCAAAAGGCTCTCACATCTCATCATAGGATGCTGAAAACAAGAAAAACCAATGTCCCCCATTCGACAGTAGAAAAATGATGAGTTTGTGAAATTACTGCTTGTCAGAAATTTAACTGAGACATTGCACTAAACTTACCTTGTCGTGGCATACATCTTTATGATTATCGTTACTTAATTTTGGCCTTCCGTTGGTTAAGCAGGGGACAAGATTAATCTTTGTGAAATAATCTTTGTCTTGGGATCACAGAAAAATAATAATAAGAATAAGAATAAGAATAAGTTCATTTGATGTTTTTGTCGGCCTAACGGGACACCGAATGTGGAAGCATGCGGGTCTAGAGAATTGTATCGCGTGACCAACATGATTGAAAACAGTCAAGCACAGAAGTTTGCGGAAATCATAACAGACATTGATCCTAGCAGGTTTGACAAGACATCTTAGCACGGTATAAAACAAATCAGCGACATAATGAATTTTAAATTGGAAATTTATAAGAAGAGCAATGAATAGACGTTGTTTTTTATTATTATTATGTAATATAAATGTTGGGAGCTGTAGTATAAGTCAAATACCTTCATTTAGGAAATCACTAAGAGAGAATCCAAATTCGAGTCCGTCAATATATCTAGTTGGATCTACCTTCATTTAAAATTTTAAATCAATGAGTAATAGGTCAACTAACATATATTAACTACTATATACCACATCAAATTTTCCGGTGTAGAATTTCTTTAACATAGCTCACTTATTGTTGCATCCTAATAATAATAATTATTATTATATATGCCATTAATTAAGCAAACCTAACCGGTACTTCAATCTCAAACTTTCGCAAAACAAATTCATAATGTAATGTATCCAAGATCGATGTAGAGAAGCAAATTAAACTAGTTAAATCCCATCATATATATATCTCTAACGCCCCCTCTTACTCGCAAAATTGCCCAATACATTTAGGACGCGCATAATAAAACTTCTACTTCTCTATTTCTCTGTTTCTCTGTTCCCCGAAACAGGTTTGGAACAGAAATCCGTTTGGTAACGCAATTTGATTTTTCTATTTCTGAAACAAATTTCTATTCCATAAATAGATTTGGAGACAAAATCAGAAGCTAAGGGGGTGCATGACAACTGCCTATTTCTATTCCAGAAACAATTTTTTTATTCCAAATATGTTTCTAGAATAGAAATCTGTTTGATAAACCTATTCCATTTTTCTATTTCTAAAATAGATTATTATTCCAGAAATAAGTTTGGAATATAAATCAGAAGTAGAAATTTTCTACTCTTCTATTTCTGGAACAAAAATGAGAAATAAAAACTCTTCTCATCATTCGTCAACCGGTCCTTCATCCGTCGCCATCGACCACTGTCGTCGGTCGTCGGCCACCATCGCCGCCGCTGGTCACCCGTCGCCGTCGCCGCCGCCGGTCGCCAGTCCACCGCCGTCCGAAAAGAAAAAATATTATGTCGTTATCAAATGAATTTCTATTTTTAGAGTAGAAATTTTGTGTCATTATCAAACAGTTATTTTTGCTTAGAAACTCTTCTAGAAATAGAAATAGAAAAATCTATTTCTCTTCCATAACCTATTTCTAGAACAGAATGGTTATTATTCACCCTCTAAAATTTTTAACTTCTCAGTTTCTGAAATAGAAATTGAGAAATTAATTTTTGGCCATAAATTAATTTATGTTCTAGAAATTTTGTCATGCGCACCCTTACTCACCAGAACAACTTGAATGCCGAGTAATGAAGGATTAGATGAAGCCAAATAATGCTTTATCAAGTACAGTAGAAAGTTAGTCTTAAAGTATGTTTGTTTGAGTAAAAGAATTCTTCGCGAATTAATCTTCTGGACTTTCACATGTTCGATTTATTGAAAATTATCAGTCGACAGATAACTATTTATAGTCAAAGAAAATATAAATACTTAAAGTTAGGAAAATAGAATACCATGATCAAAAAGAGGGAAAATATTTTTTTGAAAAAAGGATTCTTGGAAAGCACTTTTCATTTACCGTAAAGTTTTCCCTGAAACAAACATACTCTTAGGCTTAGTTTATTTTGTGAAAAAATGAATAATTTGCAAAAAAATTTCTTGAAAATGATCGCTTCTATCGTTTGAATTTTTTGGACCAAAGTCAAAGTCAAAGTCAAAATCAAAGTCAGCATGTGTATCAGCATGATCATCAAAGCGTGAGATTGTTGCTTCCCCAACCAACATTGGATCAACTAATAGAAGATGGATTTGTCCGAACGTAGACACGAGGAATGATCTGAACTCATGATGCATTCCATTGTTGTCTCCTGGAATGGATGGAGCAGAAAAGTGATATGATTCTAGTTTCCATGCTACCATTATCATCATATATTTTGAGTTTCCGTAAATTCTTACATCTTTATAGGTCAAATTAAACGAAATGAAAAAAAAATCCTCCTAAACTTTCGGAAGTAATATGCATTCTTTTCCTTACTATACTCATTGTGCCAACCAAAATAAACAATGTTAAAAAAAAAAAAATGCACACTTTAAATCCGAAAACAAAAGGGATGTGAAGAATACTCTCCCGATCAATTTGTACTACTTCCAAAATTCATGAAATTCGCATTTTTTTTTTCTTTCTACACAAGTTGAAGGAATTGTATTTTAGTTTTAAAAAGGCACGTGCATTGAACTCATGATTCTAAGCAAAAATAATGGACAAAGAATTAGTGACTGCAAATAAATAGAGTTCAGAGGGACAGTCGAAGGTTCAGGAGGAAACGAGTATTGTCTCCAAATAGTTTCATACTCTTGACAGATATTCTAGAATTTTGAATTAAAAAAGTAAAAAGTCTAATAAATGGGGAGATTATTAGAAAATTTATATGTAGGTAATTCTCGCTAAAAACAATAGTATGATTAAATATAAAGACAAAAACCAGATAGACAGCAATCCAATGGTTGTCCTTGTCATTATGTGGTGAGTATATTGCACTTTCTAACTCAACATCTCGATTTTTGACTCATTATATTTGCGCATTTTTTTGAGGCCATTCTAAGAATATAAGACTATATACACTCTACAAATCATTCGATGTATGGGTTTAAGGAATTACCACGTTCGATGAGGTTAATCAATTGAAAATTGAGATGGGATATGACGAGACGTATAGTGATTAAAGGAGAAATTAAGAATTTTAGGTAGGGAAGTGAGTCACCGGTCCCCACCGCGGGAAGACTTATCCCTCGCTAGCTTTGCCTAACTTATGGTTTTGTCTCTTAATGATTAAGGAGAATGATTGTTTTCATAAGGTGAGAGCCACACGCTATTCATCTTTCCAGCTCCTTTGCCCCCTCATGATAAGCTGCGACCTTTGATATGACTCGGCCGACTCTTCTTTTCGCTGAATTTTTGTTCTAATTTCTCCATTTCAAAATCCTTTTTGTCGAAGAAAAATCTCGAATTCATTAAGAAAATTCGTGAAAAATTATTTATCGTATTTAATACGAACTTCAATCGGTTCCTAAAATAACGTTATGTGGAAAATTAAATAATTAACTTCGAAGCTTAACATGTGTTGTCGACATTCACTTGCTTAAACAATTCTTTATTCTTTTCGAGTTATATTTCTTATTTGCTAACCACCTACTGTAAGTCATGCTCATAGTAGAAATCAAGATGACAGATCTACGACCATATCCCACCTAAGAGCAGGCTTCCAAAATGAGAGAGTTAATCATTGCATGGTGACTTTTGTAAGATGATCATCCTATATCAACCGGTCAAAATGGGTTGCTACAATCAAAGGGTGAACTCCTATCTTAATCACCAAAGTTCCTTATCATATAAAAACAATATATTGAGCAAAGAGGTATCAAATCATATTGATCAGCTCCTATACAGAATAGAAAAGTAAAAATTCAGATGGTGGTCATGTCATGATTCTCATCCTTCATCAATAGGTTAAAATTATTGTTTCCACTGAATTAACTTTATTTGGTATACGCATCGTGTAAATAAATCATTACACAAATAGAGAGTAAGTGCTAACACACATGCGCGCGCGCGTGCGTGCACACACACACACACACACACACACACACACACACACACACACACACACACATATATATATATATATATATATATATATATATATATATATATATATATATATATATATATATTTATTTATTTATTTATTTATTTCTCGGTAATTATATTCATTGCATTAATGGACCGATGATGTATTTTACATAGACGATGCATTTTGATATAAATCCATGAAATAAACCGAGTCTTAATTGTTTCTACAGTCATACAAATTGAACTAACAGCAAGGCTGTAATCAGAAATGACCTCTATATGATTCTTATTTAGAATTTAATATATTAAGTTGTTAAAGGAAACAGTGTAATAGGTGATCAGTCTTTTTATTGGACTTAAGTATCTTCTCATATAAGATATGATCACATTGAATGTAGAGTAAGTTTGAGAGAATGGCCTCATGAGTTTTTTGCTGAGTTAACTCAATTGTCATTATTACAGACGTATACGCATAGAAGTAAGTGACGATAGGTATGTAGAAGACGGTTTGTATTGAACCACATAAAAAGATGAGATTCTTGAAGGGGAAAATGTCAAAAATGATCCCTATACTTTTACTTAATGTGCAATTTCGTCCCTGAACTTTCAATTTGCTCAATTTGGTCCCTGAACTATTGATAAATTTTTGATCTAGTCCCTGAACTTTCGATCGGCTCAATTTGGTCACTGAACTATTGATAAATGTCCAATCTAGTCCATGAACTTTCGATCGGCTCAATTTGGTCCATGAACTATTGATAAATGTCTGATCTAGTCATTCGTTACTATTTTTCCTTTCTCTTCTCTTTTTTTTTTTTTTTTTACTTCTTCCCTCGCCGGACGCCGGCTTCCCGGCGAAGGGAAGAGAGAAGAAGCAAAAAAAAAAAAAGGAAAAACAGTAACGAAGGATTAGATCGGACATTTATCAATAGTTCAAAGACCAAATTGAGCCGATCGAAAGTTTAGAAACGAAATTGCACATCAAATAAAAGTATAGGGATCATTTCTAACATTTTCCCTTCTTGAAGGGGTCTTTTTTCTTGTTTACCCTTAAATGTGTACTTCCTTCCTATAAAAACCCTATCCTATGCAATTGAATTTTTAGCGTTAAGGGCGGAAAATTTTAATGCCTTAGCATATAATAATAAGAAAGTTTTGAGCTTTTTATAATTATTATTTTGAATTAGACTTGCGGTAATTCTATGCAAGGGAGGTCAAAACGTACAGATATTTTTGAGGAAAAAAAAATGACGCACAAGAATGCCAATGGAAAAAGGTGGGAATAAGAAAATTTGCCAAATCTCACAATCAAAGATTCCACTATAATAATTAACCAAATTAAAAATTGAAAAAAAAAAAGGTTTCTTTGATATTGATAAAAATACCAACAAATTTACTAGTAATGAAAATTATTTGATAATAAATTTCAATGACACGAATTATACTATTTTATTACTCATCAAAATTACAGGAGATGGTCAAAGTGAAAAGTTAACGTAATGTTTGAAAAAAAAAAATCCTAAAATATACGAAGTTAGTTAGAATATGAAATTTAACCAAATTAATGCAATTATTAAGCAAAAGAAAAAAGATATAAAACTGAAGATAAGTTTTCTTCTGATTAGTTCATAATGTGAAATCCAGATTCGAAACAATGGGAAAACTAAAAGCTGTTGTGAAGTGTAAACGAAAGCTAATTTCCAGCAACATAAAGTACTAGCAGAACACCCTCTTTGGGACCGGCCGCCGGAACAATATCCCATTTTCATCGGCATTGTTTTCGTTGCATGGCTTTTTAAATGGGCTGTAGTCATTCGAGATCACATTATAATTTATTTGTCACTGCAATACATGGATACAAGAGACGTGAGATCAGAGACGTATATGATAGTTTACTTCAACTTTAATACCACTATCAACGACCCATGAGCCACAGCGAGTTAGACCTATCAAAGGGAGTCATAAATTCATTTCTCATCCCATATTTAATCAGTCGAATTATTGTATGAATTAGTTATATTCAGCTATTGGGTTTAGAATGGTAAATCCTAAAATAATATAGGTGTTAACTGGGTAAACAATTTACTTACATCTAACCCACGTCTATAGCTCCCTTTCGCCCTAACTCGATCTCGTGCTCGCTCGTTCCACACTCTCATCTCAATTTGGATATAAATTTTCTTATATTTGCATCAGTTGGGTCAGATTTGGATCACTAAATTTGTATTGTATAGAAATTGGTCCAAACGAGTTAAATTGATCAATTTGAGTTTGACTATTTTCGACCCAATTCGCCTCGCCTCGCTCATTTGACGGGTGTACCGCCAGCATGATAGTATTTGCTTTGTAGATGCATCATGATAGTTATTGACACGAGCAATGTGGAATTAGAAACATATATAGAGCCCAACGCAGAGAAATAAAAGAAAAAATTATGCTTAAGTTATACTAAAAAGCGTGCCTTTTGTTTATGTATTTTCATGGTTTCTCTATCAAAATTTCTCTATTAATAATTTCTCTAATTAAGTTGATCCGCTTTAACTTATTTTATAATCTAAGTCCCTTTCAACACAAGATTTGACTAGTAGAGTATAGGGTGGATCATATTTAGCCAACGCGTGAATGCACACATGAAAATGATTATAGCCGGTATTGATAACATCGAAACATTGTGTCGATAAAATTTAGACAATACGGACATGAACCACGAGGATATCCATATGGTGTTGAAGAGGGACCTGATTAGAAAATATATGAAAGTACGATACTTAAACTAAACAAATTGAAATCGCAAAAAACTTAAATAGAAATAATAGTAAATGAAAACATGAAGGTAATGATATGAATTTGGACTGAAAATGGCTGCAAAGTTTGACCAAATTGGCCAGTAAAAACACCGATGGGGAACATCAAAAATATTTCTTGGGGAAATAAATAATTGAAACGGAAAGAAAAAAAGAAATCTGAAAGATTGAGATTTAGATTCCAGAGACCAAGACGTGGGACTCTGCCAACTCCTGAAATCGAAACCAACGACGCAAGCAATCCGTGACGGGTTACAACATCGATGTTAGAAGCAAGCTGCTAAGTCAAAAGCTGCAAAAATAGTTTAGACATTGCCCAGAGTATATATATATATATCGAAAACACAGTTTTTGTCGGCTTATTTTTCTAATTTTGTAATTTTTAATTTTCAGTGTCGGCTAATTTTGCATGGGGAGCGTCGCCGTGGTGACAAAACCGGTGCCATTGCCGCCGCAAATGGTCTGGGGACAAAGCAAGAGCATCCTGGTCATAAGTGGTTGGATGAGAAATTTTTTTTTTTTTTTTTTTTTTTAAACCCATTATAAAGACAATCATTTGATTAATAAATCAATTTTATATAATGAATTATTTTTTTATGTCTAGTATTCTTCTTTATTCGGTGTGGTAATTAGCGGTTCAAATTCAATGTTTCCAGCTATTTTTTAAAGGAAGGTATCACTAGTTGTCTTTATATAATTTCTTTAAAATGAAACCGTCAATGTATCTTTTAACGAAAGCATTTTTAGGAGTGTGCTATTAATCCTTCCGTTTAAATTGTTGAGATTGAATAACAGCAACGATGCCCTTCAAGAGAATAGGCCAAGATTGGTTTGCCGGCGCGAACGGCGATGAAGCCTCAATCGTGACAATCTGATTTTTGAAATATGAATTGTTGCAATTAGGATTATGAAAAACCTATATGGTTGTGGATCTTTTCAAATTTGGTTTTTTTGGGAGCACTTTGAATAATTTCTCCTATTCAAAAGAAGCCTTTGTTAACAGCAAATTATGGATGTTAGCCCCCAATTCTCAAGATGAATTGGCGAATTATTGTCCGAATATTTCATTTATATCCGTGAATAAATTTAGTTTCTTATGGATAAATAAGTAGCCATTAAACCCACAAAACCAGTTAAACTAGTTGCAGACCTTGAAACGCCATCCCGAGCATCGTGCAACACGGTTCAAAGGTACTAGAATAGTTCAAGTTGATACATATCACATTCTCTAGAACCGACAAAAAGAATTTGACAAAAAAAAAAATCATTACTATTTCTTTTGGAAAAAAAGTACAAGAATGGCCTTTATAGTGTTGCTCGTATTTATTTTTCGTGTCCTCGTATTTTATTTCGTGTCGGATTTGATTCCCAAACCATTCAATTTGAGGATAATTTTCATATTCACATCCAAATATAGACAAATTGTTGCTAACATATGCAACATCAACCTAGGAAAAAATCAGAGTTGATGATCTAAGCCTATGGATGTAATTCGATATAAAATGTTTGATACTTCATATTTGATCTCCAAGTCATGTACCTTCGATTTGGCTTCAAATCTTGTACCTTACAACTGAGGCAATAGAAATTCACCATGACACCCCCTCCATCCATGAGCACGAGCTGCCACGTATGCCATCCGGTCGCAACCGAGAGATATGAATAGTAAAAATGTCTCTTATGTGCTTGGAAACGATGGGCATTTTTTCCTCCTTAGAATCGATCACCTTACCCTTTAAACTAAATTCAAGGTATGAATCATTAAAATCCCATGCCACATCCACTTTACACATCGAGAGGTGCATGTAATGTTTGGCATAATCGAGTGGCATCGACGCGATCTTTAGACTTTTAATATTTGCTCTCTCTCCTCGACAAAATAATGTCATAGGGTTCTCCTCATCCCCCAACCAACCAAAGAGATTCCGAAGAGCCAAAAGAGGAGCTGCGATAAAAGAATGAGCAAGGGACGCACTCTTTCGATTTCTTTACTTATCCGGAAGTATCATCATACGGATCGAAGGCCGAATCGTTCCTTAAACAAAAACACTCCGCCAACTTTTACGCACTTTGGAAAGCCACAAGGGTTTTTGCTTTCTTTAACTTTATCTCCCATCCCACCGAGCCAGCCGTGTTATCTTCTCGGTGGCAGCATAAAAATTAGGGTTTCTGTTGCTCTTGCAATCATGACATTTTCCGCAGCTAATTGCGAGTTGCGATGTGCTGCGCTTACGGAGCAAAGCATGGTCCGACGTTGGTGCATCGTCATGCTGATGCGTGCGTGCAATTTGGGGGAAGGAGTTTTGAGGGGGCTTTTGCTTTGGAAGTGGATAGCTGTGGACGATCACATGGCCTTGTTTTGATGAACTCTCGACAATTCTGGGGCCCCTTCAGGAGGCCACGATCGATTGACTTGGAGATGCACGACGAAGATTGGGTCGAGCCAGAGATTGTGATGTGTATCGTCATCTAACAGTTGAAACTTTCAGGAGAGAAAGAAATAAATGGTTGCGCACTACCCCACTATAAGTTAGTACGGGAGTCGATAACCACATGCTTCCTTTTGCCCATATATCGATTTTCCTCTCATTGCATGCCTAGTTTTCCAACAAATTCTTTCGCCCACATGTATTGAGTACACAAACTTAAGAGCTTGTCATCAAATCAAATTTCATGCGAGAACAGAGCCAAAAACCAAATAGTACAATATTGACCATCCTCTAACGGCTTCATGTTTAGAATAAATAGTTGTATGCTCAATTTCAATAATTTGAAAAGGGATAATTGTCCCCCAAAAAAAAAACTAAATCTATTGTACGGCAGTCATTCAGTTATAAATCTTTTAATTGTACAAATTCAATTCTAAACATTGTGATGATTTGCCAATTTAGTCCTAGATCTTTCAGTTATGCCAATTCAATTCTAAACCAATTATTTGGATATTTGATTGAATGACTACATTGGTAAATTATGAAAATATTTAGGACTAAATTGGCAAATCATCAAAAGGTTATGATTACATTGCTACAATTGAAAGGTTTAAGACTAAATTGTCAAATCATTACAAGGTTTATTACTAAAATGACACGATTAAAAAATTTAGAACTGAATTGGCCTCCGTATAATAGATTTAGGATTTTTTGGATAATTTTCTTGATTGACACATCTTGGGGAGATGGAACCCCATGGAGCATGAAACAGTAGTCTAACATGGACACATAATGATGCGAAGCATCAAGTTGTCCTATTGATAAAAGACCATGGCAAAAAGAATTTGGGGAAATCATAAGAGGAAACTAGGTGGAAAGATGAATAATGACTGGCTCAACCCTCATGAAAACCAGCATACACTTTTACAATAACAAGACAAAACTTATCCTTGTGTTTGATAACCACATAAAGTGCTGTGCTTTTGATAACCACTAACTACTTACAATTTAATTGAATGGTTTAAGTCAAAAATCCCTTGATGTGCCAAATAAGAATGACTTAATTAATTAAGTGATAAAATGTACAATGACAAGTAATGCTTACTATTCCATGTTTGGTAAGAGAACAATAAAATTTTGTTATTTTTCATATGTTACGGAACAATTTTTTGTAATCATTTTCAGCACTTAAAGACTTTTAGCAATTATTTTTCAGTTTTTTCAAACGAACCCAAGTCGAAGAAGGAACCCTTTCCTAGCTTGGCAATAGGCTCTTATGCCAAACCCATTTTTTTCTTCGTGAGATCAATGATTTGTGTTATCTTCCTCTTCTTCTTCTTTTCTTTTTACTTTCAATGATCTAAGCTTTTGAGTGGGATTCATTGAAGTTGATCTAATTTTGATTGTATCAGTTATTAATTTTTATTTATTTTGAATGCGGGATTTTCTTCAGAATATATATAGTTCTTCAACCTTATGAATGTGTTCCTTAATCTAGTCCAATATGATGGAAATTTTTAGAGTAGATCTCCCATTGTTTTGTCTATGAGATTTATTGAATATGGTCAGATCCTTTAACAAATGTCGGGACAGCCGCGGTTTCTTACTTGTTAAAACCCTTAACGGTACTTGTCTCTCAAATTTGGTATTGCTCCAATATACTATCATCGTCCTAAAATTTTGATCCTATGACAAGCTCTTTTCAAAGATGAGAAGTCAAGACTCAAGAGTTCGAGTTTGATTAGTGGAGCAAGGCTTTTATCTAGTTCTCCCAGTATACATTACGCCACTTCATATAAATCAAAAGATCATGTGAGGGTCATAAGCCATTGCATCCAATTTAACATGATGTCGAATTGTGGGACAATAGGAGGTCCCAAACATGATAATTTGCTGCGTATAATATATGCTGGGCCTCTAGAGACATCAATTTCTCTGGGGTCCATGCCACTAAACATCCAGCTTATCGAAATTAGCTTTATCTAGGTAAAATAAAATCCATTATTGCCGGCCATCTCCAATTATTGCATCTTAATCTCTTGGAGTCCAATTGAGCTCTAAAGGACTATAAGACTTCCCCGACTCTGAAGCTACTAATTCTCCATGCTCCATAGAGAAATATGGAACTACATCGGATTTTAATGACTTGAAATTGACTCTATAACCATTTAAGTTATTACAATAAAATGCGAAATACAGTGTATATGTCTAACTCTCTACCTCCTCACATGAAAGCCAACTCCAACACGAATTACTCTCGGGTGCAAAGTCGATGTGTCAAGTAAAACACTTGTTGAAGCTCGTGGCGCGTAATGAATAAATCTCTAAAGTTAGAATATTCACTATCCATAACTCCCTTGAACCTATTTATATTAGGATCACCACCAAATTTTTCATCAATTAGAAACTCAAATCTCCTTAAAAGAATAAGGGATGTTAAGGGGTGTGATATTTAAATGGGCAGCTATCCAATTGCGTGCCCAAGGCTAGTTGCAAAAGCATGAAATCAATGAGCGAGAGGTAACGACATTGTGTCATGTTATGTTAGATGAGACCATTCGATCATGGTAACTTATCAATTCGGAAAAAACCGCACTCCAAGATTGACCGTGATGTCAACTAATTGATTGTCCAAATCGAATCATCGACGCACTTCGAGCAGTACCCTCCCCTCGCCACCCCCTAAGCCTATCAAGTCGTAGCTATCTAATCTCTAAGATTGACCTTTAACTGAATCGCCGATGCAATCATGAGCATTTAATGGCTTGTTGTCACCTATTAATCCCGGAGATTTCATCTAATTAAAAAAATGACTCCAGGTCTGCTTTGGTTTTAATTGTATTCGATCAGATGCCGCTTTGATATATATATATATGTAAGACATCAATCTCGATGTAGATATATATAAGGGATTCGACCACAAGATGTGGCCATGTTATTTTAGTAATGATCTAATATATATTCGAGCTGATCAGCATCCAAAGGTCGTCATCTAAAAATAAATTGATTCAATTGAATTTGACCCATGAAATCTCCCGTTTGACCAAGTATCGATAGGAAGGAATCCAACTCTTTCTTTCCTTAAAGCAATCCTCTTGCGTCACGTTTCTTGCCCCCCTCCTGCCGTACTTAATTGTCACTGAGTAGGTTCCCTTAAAGCAAATAAATTGCCCGTCATTTTCCATATTTACAATATAAAATCTCCTCTTAGGGTTACCCATGATTAGTATTGATTAGTATTATACAATTGTTAGGACTTCTAGCATTGGATTGTGTGTGTGTGTTTTCTTCTTGCGTCCAAAACAAAAGGAAAAAGAGGGGAAAAAACTCCAAAATTATACTCATTTGACGCATTTACTTTAAACTGTTTTTCTGTAACACCACAACTTCCAAATTTGTACTTGTGTGATATATTTACTCTTTATCAAAATTCGTCAATGAGCACTATTAAAAAACTATCTGTATGGACAATGGAAGGCAAGCGGTGTCAACATGGCACCTAGTTGACTTAAATGAAAAAAAAATGTCATTTTTTTTTTTTATGGAAAATCATACAATGAAGTTCTATCGTAATAGAATAAATGTGTCATACAGATATAAGTTAAGGGTTTTGGATATCACAAGAAAAATTTTAACATAAATGAATCACATTGAACATAGTTCGGGGTTTTTGGTGGACTTTTCCTAAAGAAAAATGATTAAATCCAATTTTCCCATTACCCATAATTAGGACTTGCAGCACGCATCTGGACATTGAATAATACTTGTTACTCACTACATCATTATTTGGTCTTCTTTACGTGGAACCGCATCTAAATTAGAGGCTACATGGCTCTACCTCGGGTCAACCTCTGAGAGATACAAAAAGGCTTGCTTGAGAGTTCAGCTACACTTTGCTTTGCTTCTTTGCTCGTTATAAGCTCATTGATTAGCGACTAAATAATGACAATACATACAATATGATGACCTCGCGTAGACTTTTGACCACCTACCCTAGGCAAAGTCCAAAAGAAGGGACGACGCCAAGATGAATTTTATTTCTTTTTCTTCGTGGAAAAAGAGGAATTTGGCAAGAAAGATTTCGTCGCCTTTGTACTGGCCAGTACATAACTTAAAGAAGCATTATTCGCTTAACATTCCTTAGACTCTCCGACCTTTCTACCTGATTCAATCTTGGCACCTCTCTATTTATGTGGAGAGAAGTTACTAAACATGCTTCACGAGAAAACCCATCGTGTGTGAAAATGTAATTTTCTTTCTTATTCGATTATCTATGTGTGCAAGTGAAGCTCGTGCCCGAAAGAGGGCACGGAAATTTGTATTTATTTTCCCAATCGATGGTCCTCAAATTGGAAATCCAAAAGGGTCTTGAAAACTAGGTCATCTTCCATGAAAAATTCCGTTTTTTTTTCCCAATTTCACATGCATGGAATCGGCAAACAAGTAGGGGCTCGAGATCCACGTGAGGGGAAGCACGTAATGGGAACATATTCCCAAAGTTTGGTCCTCGTGACGAGGTGTGAAATGGAGCTAAGTGGCGTCGAAATCCATTCACTAATCATTACTTCTCCCACTAACTTTGCCCTAGAAAGAAAAGAGAGAGCATAGCAGAACATCATCTCTTCTCTCTTTTCTTTATTCTTCATGTGGTTTGACAAACTCCGAACGGCTCTCTTCCCCCTCTCTATTGATAGTCAAAGTGTCTAGTCACTTCCCCCCACAAAAGGATCGTCTAAGGTTGGTAAAAAGAGATATCTTCCTTTCGCCCCTTTTTCTTCTCTCGAAAGATTTTTTTTTTTGGGGGATTTATCTAGAAACAAAGTTAAGAAAGATATCTCGTGTTCGTTCCGTCTAAAATTATGAAATCTGAAAACTATGAGAAGCCTTACACAAATAGATAACTTAAAAAAATCCTCAAAATTTGTCGAGTAGGACTCCCAGCGATAGTCACGCATATATCACGGATTTGTTCCATCCAAAATTATGGAATCTGAAAACTCTGAGAAGGCATACACAAATAGATAACTTGAAAACTCCTTAAAGTTTGTCGAATAGTACTACCAACAATGAAAATTATCCAAAAGAGTTATATTTAGATTTTCACAACAAAACTAAAAAAGTTAATGTTACGTTGAAAACGTGATTAGATTTCGATTTGAATTGGTAATTTTCTCATAATTTATGCTGACACTCCTTTTGGTAAAAACCCTTTTGTCGAGCCGATTTGCTTTCATGGAGACAAAAAAGTGGGTAGTGCTGGCCTTCGATATGGTGATTTCCGACATAAGGCTATGATGATAATTATCCTCAAGGCAATTTCAATAAGTTTTATTCTTTTCTTCCTCTACTTTTTCGTTTTATTTTGACGAATTCTAAAGTGAAGAAGAAATAGAAGTGGGAATGGAAAGTTTGTGCAAGAGTGTGGAGCCGACAAATCCCGTTTGCACGGGGCTATGGCGAGGGTTTTGCGAGGTGCACGAGTAACATGTCTTTCCTTTTCTAGATGCTTTTTCCTCCTTCCCTGCTTTTTCTTCTCTTTTTTTTTTTAATAATTTTGGCCTCGGACCACGGTGGCTCCACCACCTTCGCCGCCCCGTCACGGTGGCTACCGCCACTGCCACCGCCAATAGATTTTAGTGGGAGCAATAGGTTCGTTGTTGTTTGACTGTAATGTGAAAATGAAGTCCACCTAGGTCTCATCGGACGTACATTATATTCCACGCATGTCATGAGGTGGGAACTTTCACTTGTCTTTAATTTTTCTTTCAAACTTTGGCTTTAATTTGAAGTGGAATGGATGTCGGCGGCGGATTTCTGGCCTTTTTTTTCTTCTTGCGTGGCCCAAACTTTAACTTTTTCAATCATACTATTTCTGAGGGAGAATTCAATGGGATAATGCCACATTACTTTAATTCATTTGTTTTTTGTATTTTTTTTTGCCAATGCAAAAGAATTTTTATCACAATTCCATGGAATTATAATTCAAGACCACGCTCTCCCTCTCCTTATTTCTTTCCCCGCAGATCACAAAATTGCAGTCACTAAATAGAAAGTGTTCCGTGAAATTTTGTGGTCCAAGTAAGTAGATTCAATCGAGCTTTTTTTTAAGTTGTATAATCAAATTAGATGCCTAAAATTTGACCGAATTACGCTTGCTCTTTTTATAGTGTATTCGTACAAGCTACCTTATACCGAAGACTAGAAATCAACTGTCTAATTCCCGAATATAATAGTTAGGACTTTAATAAATAAAAAAAATTATCATTGGATTGCATTGTATATGTTACTAGAAGATGGCTGGAAAATGAAATCCATGTTTTAATTTCCCTCAATTTTTTTTGGCTATCGTTTTGCACGGTCTATGCAAGCCACTTTATACATAAGACTAGAAATCAACCGTCTAAGTCTTGAATATAAAAATTAGGACTTAAATAAAATATTTTTTCATTGGATTGCATTAAATATGATAATACTAGAAGATGGCTAGAGAATAAAATCCCAGTTTTAATTTCTCTCAATTTTTTTTTTTTTTTTTTTTTGGGGCTATTGTATGACGCACGGGGGGTGATGGATGTGAAAGGGAAAGGAGTGGAAAAAGGAGAGAAAGGAAGGGAAAAATAAGGCCAAAAAAAGGAAAAGAAAGGGAAAAAGAGATAAATCGTTTTTATTATAATTGGGGAGTGGAGGCGAGGTGGGGCCCCACCGGGCGACGCTTGGTGGCGGACCTAATCAAAGCCGTCGGATCTGGAGGGCGATCTTCCGGTCACGAGGCATCAACGGCGTGGGATGCTCGCTTGGGGGGAAGAAGAAGATGATGAGCTTTTCTCTATCGTGCGCGCGTGTTTTTCTTTTCTCTTTCTTTCGGCGCTTTTCGAGCGTGCGGGGAAGGGGAGCCGCTCGCGCTGGGGCTCGGCTCGGCTCGGCTCGGCTCGGCGGTGGACGGCCCCCGTGTCTCTTTCGGCTTGGCTCGAGCCGTCGGGGTAAGTCAAAAAGGCGCTTGCTTGTTAGGTGGGCGCCGTGCCAAATTTTGACCATCGGCGCCACGGCCCCTTGTTTTCTCTCTTTGGAGTTTGGAGTGAAATGACAAAGGACAAAAAGAAAAAAAAGGAAGTCTACGCTTTGTTTTTTGGGTTAATACCCGAAAACCCAAAACCGGTATATCTATGATAAATTTATCCCAAACTATTTTTTTGACCATAAAAAACCACAAACTGATATACTTTTGATAAATTTATCCCAAACTAATACATTTGTGACAAATTTACCTTCTGTTAATTTTCGTTAAATTTAATTGTCAAATTATTAAATTAAATGACACGTGACAGTTGACTGGTATACCGATTTGGGATTTTATGCGTCGTTTGTCATAGTTTACAATTTTTTGTGATTTTTTTGTGGTATTAATTCAATTTAGCGAAGGGTATATTTGTCACAAATTTACCAGTTTTGAATTTTTTGCGGTCAAATAAATTAGTTTATGGTAAGTTTGTCGTAAATGTACCAGTTTAAAGTTTTTTATGGTCAGTCGGGGTAAATTTGTCACAGGTGTACCAGTTTGGGGTTTTTCATTGTCAAAAAAATAGTTTTTGGTAAATTCATCACATGTGTATTAGTTTGGGGTTTTTCAAGGTATTAACCCATGTTTTTATTTTTTCGAAGAACTTACTTTTAAGGAAAATAATTTCGATTTTTTTATGTTGTCTCTATTTTGCAAATAGTATGGAAGTCGCTTTTCGATACTTGTTTCGGAAAAATTATGAAGCACACATTGAATAAGAAGTATCGAATATAAACTCCCGGTCCTATTCTAGCAAGGGGGTCTCAAGGCTAGGCACCAGGTTCCTAGCCTTGGCCATTGAGGTCCAGGACATAGGCACCGGAGATTTGAGGCTAAACTCACGAGTCCCTAGCCTAAGCAGTGGGTCAAAGCACATGAGGTCAATTGTACGAATTTATGATTTTTTAAAAGAAGTCGTTTTCCAAAATTTAACTGTAAGTTTTCTACATATATAAAAAGGCTAGGAAGGGATGACCAGCAGTAACAATCCATTTCGAGTGTTGTCATACATATATTATATATACTAACAAATGTTCAATTTGAGTCATAATTACTTCACACCTGCGACCTAAAACTTTGAATCGGTGAGCTCGTTTCCTTAGTCTCTCTCAATGGTAGAAGTCAAGTGCTCAATTTCTATAGTGTTGGGTTGGGATGGCACAAAAGCCACTTAATTAAATTTTCTAACAAACTAAAATATCTATATTTTAACTCCTTTAGGTCATCGGAGAATTTCCCAAGAACCGGGTCGCCTACTCAAATCTTATTAAATTTGTGCAAATTGCTATTGGTCAAAGAACCAAAGGCATACGGGCTTAACGGGTTAATGGGGTTAGCATATTCCAAGTAGCTGGAATATGCATTCACGCCACCGAATTATGAAAAAAAAAAAAAAGTAATTTTGTTGAACCTAAATATGATATTTTGATTTATAAAAAAAATAAAAAAATATGTATTTAGGTGACCATTCTTTTGGCAGAAATTTGAGATGATCTTACAGGTTTTAAAGATAGATTGAACGTACTTTGTGTAAAAACCGTTGCTAGAAAGGTTGGGTTAAAAATTTTCTTATATAGTATGCTTAACAAGTATTAGTAAATCACTCGTATCTTTACATAAAGTATGCACGCATACATGATTTTAATTAAAAATTCCCACATGTTGGTTGAACTTACAGAAAAAGTACTCGTTCTTTTGCGGTGAAAATAATTATAAACTTACTAAACATATGATGTATTTTACTTTGATAAAAATACATAAATTATGAACTTATTTCATGTCCTTTCTCTATCCAATTAATGATTTAACATGTCAAGAATCCTATACGTGCCTAAAAAAATAATTATTCTATTTCATATTTACATAAATAAATCTAATATCCTCGTGATTTCTCATCAAATGGCACGGCTTAAAAACAAATAATGTTATTTGATTTAAATTCCCTTTAAAAATCTTGTAATTCAAATAGTCCTATTATACCACATAAGATTTTCTTATTTTGTAACACAATTAATGTAAAATCATAGTAACATCATTTTCTGATTCCACTATAGTAAACACTGACTTTTTTGACGTGCTTTTAAGGAAAACGACGATATCTATCCATTTTTATTTTTATTTTTGTGGTAGGAGGAACCAGCTTGCACCGACAATGCACCGTAAACCCCCTGGTGACGCTAGCAGAGAAACCACCACCCCGACGCCACGCTTAAATCGCCTAATGATCCGCCAACCTCCCTACAACTTGCGTTGCAAGGGCTTCGAACTCCCGACCTCCCCGAGGAGGACGTTGTAGAGCCTACCCAGCGGAGCCACCTGTGCCGGTGGTGACGATATCTATCCATTTGTACCTCCTGATCTGCATAATTACCTTAGGGTACTCATCCAAGAGACCCTCAATATTTTTACCGAATGACCATATGTGGTAAAACTCGGCTTTTCATGAGCCATAAATCTTGCAAAGCACACATACGGAGGGATTTTTATTTATTTATTTTTCAAAGCATCATACATAAAACAGTGATCACTTTCCGACAAGTCAGGTTCTAAAATAGGCCCCAGTTTTTTTATGGGTTAATACCTTGAAAAACCCCAAACTGGTACACTTATGACAAATTTACCCCAAATTATTTTTTTGACAATGAAAAACCCAAAACTAGTACACCTGTGACAAATTTACCCCGACTAACTATAAAAAAAACCCCAAACTGGTACATTTATAATAAATTTACCTCAAGCTAATTTATTCGACCACAAAAAATCCCAAACTAATAAATTTGTGACAAATATACCATTTGCTAAATTGGATTAATATCACAAAAAAATCACAAAAATTGTAAACTATGACAAACGGAGCGTAAAATTCCAAATTGGTATACCGATCAATTGTCATGTGTCATTTAACTTAATAATTTGACAGTAAAATTTAATAAAAACTAACAAAGGGCAAATTTTTCAGGGTATTAACCCTTTTTTTTCTCTCTCTTTTTGGCAAAGATTAGAACCATATATAAATTTTCATTATTTTGAATACGAAATCTAGTCAAGTGATTATGTTGGTGTTTGTGGACCGTGAAGCCGGTGCTTCAAATCTTTGGTAAGTTTCAGTCCTTTTTTTTTTCCTTAATTAATTTCAAATTTTGTTCAGCCGGGAGCCAGCAGGTCAAAAATAGTCGACATTAGGTTGAGTATATCCCTTTTGCTTCACCTAATAAAGGAGGAGTTTACCAAGAGAATGATTCTCAATAATGTTTGTTTGAGTGATTAATCTCAAAGCATTGATACCCAAAAAAAAAAAAAAAAAAACATTGATACCTCTCATGATACGTAATGAATATGCTAAAAACCAAATTATTCCCTGCTTGCTACGTTTCTAATAATGTTCTTGTAGTTATAATTATTAACATGACCCAACAAGCAATCAGGGCTCCCCTATACTAATGTCCTGTTTTACCATACTTCTGGAAAAGGGAAGAATTCTACTTCTAGTCAATAATGATGGCGTGCAAGTTCTTAATGGTGAACAGACATAAAGAATTGATGAGCTCTTTCCTTTGGCCAACTAGGATTAAATAAAATTGGAACGCCCAGATGTTGGCCCCATCTTCTTTTATTTTCGGAATTTCTTTTTATTAAATTCGCAGTCAAGTCTACAGAATAAATTATACATTCAACGTTGAACGATCGACGAATGAAAAATTGCGATGCAAAACTAGCACAAAACACATGTCACTCATCCGACAACAAATGGATAAGAATGCTTCTATATGGGCATCGAACTTAGACTCGATTTGTTTCACGAAAAATGAATGATCTAAAAAATATTTTTTTTTAAAATGAATCGCTCATATCACTTACAAAAATGAACGATCATAAGTATTTCCATAATCTATAAAAATATTTAAATGCAATGAAAACAGTTCCATTAACTAATTATTTCAAGAAATATAAGCCATTAATTTAACAAAAATATTCTTAAAATAATTTGTTTTCCATGAAATAAACCCATTAATCATTATTATTTTATAACTTTTTTATCCTCTTCTTTTTTTTAAGCGAAGTGTTTTCTATCGCTATCCCTCTTTTCCACTTTATTTTTTTTTCCCCATTATTTGTTTCCACTTCCTTTTCCTTTCCGGCGATAGGAGTGGGAAAAAAAGGTGAGAGAGAGAGAGAGAGAGGGAGAGAGAATCGACCGTTTCTTAATTGGGCCTCCTGCGATTGGTTCAATAGGGCGGCCCGCTATTTAGATCGACGCGCTTTTGGGGCGCGTGCAACTCACGCTCCCTTCCGTTTTTCTATTCTTCTTTTTTTTTCTTTAGCCGATTTTAAGAAAGTATTTTTCATAAAAGTGTCTAATTTAGACTGCCCTCGGGATGCTTATTAAAAATTTATTTGATTTGGAGCAATTTCAATTTTTAGATCATTCGATTCGGTATAACACAAGAATGGTCAGTACTTTTTTTTTTTCAATTGAAATTACTTTTCATAGGATACTTGTAAACAAAATCCTCTATCGATAAGAAAATTGGAGCTTACCAACCTTTAATGTCACAATTTCACCACTCCCGATAATCGAAGTATGTGGTTTCATACATTGCTTAAAAGAGGCGAATGACGAGAAGACAATCATAAACTTATAATTTATCATTTCTCCATTTCATAAAAAAATGCATAATCACATGTTGTTAATAGATCCCTTGACGTAAAAGTTAATTTACACACTCATCGATTGATGGTGAACATGTGTATTGGAGAGAATTTACTTGAGCAAATGTTTATTATCCATCCAATGTCGATCACGTATCATATTTTATAACGTAGAGGATTGAATATATTCGTACTTTAAGAAAATATATAAAGTTTGCATGATTTAGCTCAAGAATTGCATATTTATGTATGAGATTCGTTACCAAGTTTCCTTAGAGTACTAATCAAGGCAACTAAAAATAGTAATAGCATAAGTTGAGACATCAAGAATATCCAAAAAGAAAAACCTTATAAAAGTTACCCATATCACATAGAAAGTGTAATTTATAATGAGAGTTTCTATTTTTAAGATGTTGATAATACATTTTATAAAAAGGGTTTTTCTAATGAGTGCCATCAGGACACTTGTTATCCACATCTAATGAAAAAATAATTTAATTTCCAACATGTTGATTTTATATAACCCAAGAAAAAGCAATGCCTTGAAATGACAAAATTTCTTGTATTTGGATGTTCAACAATTGTCTCCAAGCACTCACTATTAAATCTCGTCTTCTCTTTTGGTCTTATTAACGAGAGCCCGGAACACTTGATAAGTATGCTTAACAAGAAGATAATTCGATTTCTAAATAGTGTATCACACATAACACGAGAAAAAAAGTACCAAAAAGTGCAAATTCACTTGAAATGACTTATCTTTACAAATACCCACAAGACATTTTTTATAAATTTTATTCCAAAATATAATTTATGGGACCTCTCAATAAATGTTCTTGGAACAAACCTCTCGGCATTATAATTTTACGCAGTCGAGGTAAGTTAATGGTGGCGATTCTCCGTTAGTGGTGGGGGAGACCGGGGGGGAAGCTGATGAAACCTCGGTGAACTCAAAACCTTACTATTAAATAATAATAAAAAGTGGCAATTAGAAGAATATAAAAAAATATTTAGGAATTAATTGGAAAAATGCCAATTCCTGGAATAATTGACTGAGATTTGGATCTGAGCTGCGTTTCCACCGCTGCTCCAATCACACGGTTCACACCCCCTTTCAGCCATTAACACATACAGATTACTCGAATAATAAAATACAAGATCAGAACGTTTTTTTTCCCCGGGATCGATCGAACGGTGGGGATTTTTTCCCCCTCCGCCGCGATCCGACGGCGGAGGAAAAAAAGAGGGGGGCCCCATTCAGATTATTGCGAAAACTGCAGCATGATTGATCATGTGGCGATGACAGGAACCAGAAATATCCAGTTCAGTCGAAGTGATTATTTTTAATTAATCATAATCATAATTAAAAAAAAGAAGAAGAAAAAACCCGGGATTAAAGATCTGGTCTTGAACCGTTGAAAGCAGTTTTTAAAACGCTATAAAAATGGGGGAATCGGTGGCACCCTTCTTCAGTTCCAGTCCTCCTTAAAGGCTCCCCACTCCCTCTCTGTTTCTCTCTCTCTCTCTCTGTTTCTCTCTCTGCATTTTCACGTTGTTGCAGTGCTGAGCTGAGTGTATAAAAAAGGGTTGAGTGGGAGGGTCTGTGCGTGCTTTTCCTTCCCCCTGAACTGCTGCGACGACCATTGAATTCCGACCTGAAACGCCCCAGATTTTTCGCTGCTTTTGAGGCGAGTACTTCTCAGAGCCCGCCGTCTTTCGGGGGGCTGCTTTTGGCGGAGGCGAATTTGGGTGGCGCATTAATACGAAAGTCGGGAGCTTTCTTCCTTTCCCACCCCTTCCCACCAGCGCCACCGAGGGCAGCAGAGTTCTTTGCGTCCTTTTCTCTCTCTCTCTCTGTCTTCAATTATTTCGACCATTTAAAGCCCCCCCTCCCTCCTCCCGCCTCTGCTCTGCAGCAGCACTGCCCCTCCGTCTGGTCTCCGCTTTCTTTCCTTCTTAAGGCCCCGGCGCAGGTCGAGCGGAAGAGGGGAGAGACGGGAAACGGAGTCAGTGAGTGAGTCGAGCGAGTGGCCCCCTTGGGAAACGCGGCCGACCCTTTTGCCCCGCAGGTCGAGAAGGTGACGTTTGGGAGACGAGGTGAGGATTTTTGGATGTTTCTGGTTCGAAGAGATTGCGACGGGGGTGGGTTTCGGATCTGCAGGGGGGGGTTGGGGTCTTTGGGAAAAAGCTGGGTTCTTTCAGTAGCATTTTTCTTGGGTTTCGCTGTTTTTCTCTTTTGTTTTTGGTCACTTGTCTGAACGAGCGTTCTTTTTTTCTTTTTATATATGCGTGTGTAATCATTTGTGTTGGAGATCTCATGCTCATGCTCGTGCTCGCGCAGGACGGACAGAGACGTGGGAGCGTGCGAAACGAAGGAAATGTTGGGTCAGAAGCAAGCAGAATCGGAAGCCATCGTCGCCAACGCGACCGAGGCAGAGCTCAACCTCGCCAAGGACGGCCACGACAGGGCGCTGGAGGATGGCGGCGCGGACGAGAGCTCCTTCAGCGTCAAGAGCTTCCTCTGGCACGGCGGCTCCGCCTGGGACGCCTGGTTCAGCTGCGCCTCCAATCAAGTAAACATCGAAAATCGAGAACGCACTCCCGTCTTTCGCTCGACTCGCTCTGACCCAGAATCTCATAGGCTTTCCCCCTATTCTCGATTGGTCTCGTTTCAGGTGGCGCAAGTGCTGTTGACGCTGCCGTACTCGTTCTCGCAGCTGGGGATGGTGTCGGGGATCGTCTTTCAGATCTTCTACGGCCTCTTGGGAAGCTGGACCGCGTACCTCATCAGTGTCCTCTACATTGAGTACCGAACCAGGAAGGAGAAAGAGAACGTCAGCTTCAAGAACCACGTCATTCAGGTCCCCTCTTCTTCCTTCTTCTCCTCCTCCTCGACTTCCCCTCCATAGACAAAAAGAGACGAGATAATAATACAGCGAATCGATCGATCGATTGCAGTGGTTCGAAGTGCTGGACGGGTTGCTCGGGCCGTACTGGAAAGCCGTGGGGCTCGCCTTCAACTGCACTTTCCTCCTCTTCGGTTCCGTCATTCAGCTCATCGCTTGCGCAAGGTATGCGTCAATTCAGTAGACAGAAAATCACCCATGTCTCCATTTTTTTACGAACGCGCGAGATCAATGCGCACGAGAGAAGATTCTGTACTGATCATGATGCATTCGTGTTCGCCCGCAGCAACATATACTACATCAACGACCACCTGGACAAGCGGACCTGGACCTACATCTTCGGCGCCTGCTGCGCGACGACGGTGTTCATCCCCTCCTTCCACAACTACCGGATTTGGTCCTTCCTCGGCCTCGGCATGACCACCTACACCGCCTGGTACATGGCCATCGCCGCCCTCGTCCACGGCCAGGTAACACCCCGCCGGCCCCCGGATTCCTTCCTCGTTTTTGCTCATGAGATTGAATCAAATACAACAACAACGAAAAAAAAGAGTTGCTGAAAGAGATTCCGCGGTGATTGAATCGATGGCAGGCGGAGGGGGTGACGCACACGGGGCCGCACAAGCTGGTGCTGTACTTCACCGGAGCCACCAACATCCTCTACACCTTCGGCGGCCACGCCGTGACGGTGTACGCTCTTTCATTCCGCGTTCATTGCTCGCATTTTTCCGCCGTTCTCGACCCTTTATTCTTTCACGTTTTGTTGCAAAAGAAAATTAGTGGAATTCGACGTGTTCTTCTCGAACGCTCGGATCGGATCCGATTCGAACTTCAACAAAAGCGCAGCTTCCCAGCTTCCATTCGCTGCTTTTGCCGGCGAACTCGGAGTCCGAGACACTGGCCGAAATCATGCAAAAAAAACTGCGCCTTTTTCATACCCTTTTCTAAGCTGGAAAAAAGCAAAGAAATTTATAAAAATCCTTTTTTTTTTTTCTCGTCTGTAAAAGACTACAGCGAAAAAGCGTTTTCCATCTTCAGTCCTCTCGTGCTTCCTTCGTGTCCTTAGGCTTCGAGGCTTCAACATGTCCAATTGAATATAAGAAAAAACACAGGAAAATATGTTATTTTATTTTAATTTCTGGGTATTGATTCTTTTTTCATATTTATTTTCAAATTTATTCAGTGTTTCCATTTTTAGAAAAAAATGGTAGTATTTTTTCATTTTAGTTTTGGGTGAAATCTTCCTTTTTTTTTTTTTTTTTTTTTTAAAGTCTTTTCTTTCTTTCTTTTGATCAGGGAGATCATGCATGCAATGTGGAAGCCCCAGAAGTTTAAGTACATCTACTTGATGGCCACGCTGTACGTCTTCACCCTGACGCTCCCGTCGGCCTCCGCCGTGTACTGGGCCTTCGGCGACGAGCTCCTCAACCACTCCAACGCCTTCTCCCTCCTCCCCAAGAACGGATTCCGTGACGCCGCCGTCATCTTGATGCTCATTCATCAGGTATCGTGTCGCCGCCGACCACCTCCTTTTGTTTTTTCCGGCCGTCATTAGGGCAATTATGTACACACCAAAAGGGTCATTTTTATTGGTACTATTTCTCATTGAATTCATCCGTATGAGATCATGACATATCACCTAAGATGTATAGATATCGGAGGTACATTTCATAGACTTGAGTGATTGCGAACTACTAATCAAATTTTTAAGCGCCGAAAGTGCGTCATAGTCTCTTGATTCGTGATTGATTGCTCGGTCTGTTGTCATCTCATGTCCTGTGAAAAAACACAACTCGCGCAGTTCATAACGTTCGGGTTCGCGTGCACGCCGCTGTACTTTGTGTGGGAGAAGGTGATCGGGATGCACGACACGAAGAGCATGTGCATGAGGGCGCTGGCGAGGCTGCCGGTGGTGATCCCCATCTGGTTCTTGGCCATCATCTTCCCCTTCTTCGGCCCCATCAACTCCGCCGTCGGCGCCCTCCTCGTCAGCTTCACGGTCTACATCATCCCCGCCCTCGCCCACATGCTGACCTACCGAACGGCCTCCGCCCGTCAGGTACAACTCTAATTCTAAATCACCCCGATCGATGGATCGATACCGTTGGAAGTGAAATTTCTTTCAATGTGTTCGTCATTAATTTATGTTCCATACAATGTGTTATCTTCGTGTGAACTATTGAAAAATTGTAGAGTAGGACCGATAATTTTTTTTTTTTTTATTGAAAAATTAGTGTTAGAGGGTTAATGTAAGAGTGAGTGAAATTACATAAGAGAGAGAGAGAGAGAGAGGGCATTTAAGAGATTGGATTTGGCAAGATCTTGGCCAGATGAGAAGACATGGATGGGCATGTCCCTTTCGATTAGTTATGTGGAGCAATTGGACTGTTGTACTATGCCTTGCGTGAGCTGTCTGAGTTGACCCAATGTCTCATCTCCTGTGAGAAAACCCTAGCAAAATCAACCATCTTTGTCAAATAGTCAAATATTTTCACCATACTTTGAACTTTAGAAATTCCCCCTTTCAATGATTAGCATCAAGAGCGGCTGGTGGCATCCTAAGTGAAGCAAAAGGTACCAAACTTTGGCTAAATTTTAAGATCTTTGATATTGATTTGCAGAATGCGGCGGAAAAGCCACCGTCGTTCTTACCAAGCTGGACGGCCATGTACGTGATCAACGCCTTCGTGGTGGGATGGGTCTTGGTCGTGGGCTTCGGGTTCGGCGGCTGGGCCAGCATGACCAACTTCGTCAGGCAAGTCGACACGTTCGGTCTCTTCGCCAAGTGCTACCAATGCAAGCCGCCGCCACCACCTGCCGCCGCCGCGCCACACCATTGAGCCGCCGCTCTCCCGTCATGCTTCAAGCCTCCCCGATTTTCCGCCATTTTCGGGACAACCAAATCTTTCCTATTTTGTCCAAGTAGATCATGTAACATATACATGGGGATAGTGGGCAATGATTCCTCTTCCCCTCCATGTGATGTGTGCTGGAATTTCCTTCTTTTGCCCCCCCCCTGCAATTTTTCTTTTTTGCTTTATATTTTTATTTTCCCCCTTTTCGTTAGAAAATTTAGTTGGTGATACTAATATATAGTGTGTGAAGATTCCCTTGCTATTAAAGCATAGGCTATAAAATCAATATATGTAATGCCTAGCTTGAGCTTTTTTCTTTAAAAATTCCAATTCCAATTCCAATTTCGATTTCGATTTCAGTTTTTAATATTCCCTTCTTGCTTTTTGATAGGATACCATAAAGATACGTTTGGTCGTCCTCTAGTTGTAGTTGGCACAATGTCATTATTACAAGCATGTTCCCACAATTTCTGCCAATTTTTAAAAAAATTAGAGTATGGGTCTGCTAATTATTTAATTATTATTTGATAAAATGATGCTAAAAGGGTGTATGTGGACATGTTTCCTTTGGTCCTCTCTCTCCCTCTCTCTCTCTCTCTCTATCTTTTCTGACCTGCATCCAATCACATGGGTCACACGTGGGTCAGCTCCTGTCACGTGCCACCCTTTGCTCCTCAATATTCTCTGTCTATCTCTCACCTTAAATTCACATGTGAACCTACATGGACCGACTGACCTATATCTGACTTTGATTGGGCCATTAATTTTCATGATTTGATTTGAGATTTTTCCTTAAATAATAATTAACCTCTGGATTAAAATAGGCTTTTTTTTCCACTGACCAATGGCTAAAAAGTTCATGCTTGAGTGCAACCCAAATTTGCAGATGTCAGTCTGCTGTTGCTTAATGAGGGGGAAAAGGGATTGAATGTCCTCATTTGGAGTGCCTACTGACAGGTTGGATTTTAACTTTGATCAGAATTTCTAGAGAACAGAGAAGTAAATATTGGTTGATACACCAAGTGCTTTTCTCCAAGCTGGTGGTCAGTGAACTTTGATTTCTTTCTCACATGACCAGAGACCGAAATCAGGCTTAGTTGAAAGAAGGTTACAATATTAGAGAAAATAAATATGGATGAATCAAATAAAAGAATTTACGCATAGCACTCATTGAAGAATCACACTCTCAGTAGTCCATAGATGAGAAGGGGCTAGGGCAAGTTTGGACCTGATTTCCACAATCATGAATGTTTTAATGTTCTCTGACCGACATATACAATGTCGAATTCAGATTCCATTATCCCATATAAACGATCTATCATTAGCCATGTCGAGAAGGTTTAGAGAAAATATAATCTAAGATAACATCTATTGCACTATTAATTATGCACGCTCTCGCACTACTGTATATATTATTATTATATCCGACCCATTTAGATGTTTTAGATTGTATAATAATCAAACAAATAGAAGAGGAAGTAGTTTCGATTATCGTATACTTTTAGATTTTTCTAATGGATTTATAACCGGTAATCAAATCAAATGAATAAACAAGATTAACTCAGAGACCTAAAGAAAAGAAGTAGGAGAATTATGATCTCGTGACAGGAAAATCTTCTCATTTATATTCATGGGACTTGGTCAAGTGCAAGCAATATGAAAAGCACGTCAGAAGCAATGTAGTTAGGCCATAAAAGTAATTATTCTCATTTGTATTATATTTACAGCTAATAATCCATTTATAATAATCAAGGGATCATATGGCTGGGGTACTTTTTCCCATGTAATATACTTAAGAATCAAGGGACCCTAGAATGTGGGAAATATTAGGAAAAAAAAATTTAAATTGCATTATAAGGGGAAAGTCTTAGATCTATAGGCTCAAAAGAACATGCAAATGCATGTGGAAACTTCAAATTTCTATTTTTCTAATTTATAAAAAAATTGGGAAGTGACATGTGGGCCGTTGATTCTCTGATCAAATCATTAATCATGTTCAAGTTGTTCCTTTACCCGTAATCATTGGGGGGTGGGGAAGAGATTATAATCCCCAAGTCAAAGATGACTTTTGATTTGCCATGTGAAATGGTGTCCGAGGATGGTGGTGTCGTTAACGTTTTCTAGTCTCTCTCATCGGAACGGTAACTTCCAGATTTTGAAAAAAATTAAACATAAATAAATAAATAAATCGAAGTCACACATGACTAATGTCAAAAATTTTAAAAGAAAAATTAGTGGTCAACAGAAGTAAGTACATACCAATGTGATTTGATGATTATCGAGAGGGAGGACATGACTTGTCAAAGCAAGTGTCCCGACGTTGCAATAGACATATTAAATTGGTGAATCAAATCAGATCAAATATGATTTGACCCAAATAAATCCATTTACAGGCAATGTAAAAATAATGATGTAGCCAACTCGATTCATATCTAAATTATACGTGACTTGGTTCATATTATCAAAACACTTCCATATTCAACTTAATTTATGAAAACTCATACCCAAACTGAGATGATAGTAGAGAGTGATTGATCGCGAGATTCAGTGTGAGCGCGAGAGAATGAAAAAAGAGTTATAAAGATGAGTTGGATTTCAATAAATTGTAAACCCCTTTAACACCTATATTATTTTTAAACTCATCTTTAATTCATTTATTGAATATAACTAACCAATCTAATAACTCTGCCCATTACATATAGGTTAAGAAGTTTGACAGCTCTAGTTGCGAGGATTGCCACATCATCATAAGTGTCGTAACACCGTTTATGTCACGTCATTGTAGTATGCCACGTCATTGTAACTCTAAGTTGTTGTCATGTCGTTGTGGTCGACATAATTTACCGTGTGTCGTTATGGTTAGTTAGTACATCATTGACAATGACCGTTACTTTAGTCTGCCATGCATTAGGGTTATGTCCCGATAAAAACACTTCATGTTATCATTCATTTCATAGTTAAAAAATTCGCGCGTGCGCTCATGTAACCATAGAGTCGCCCCATTGCGCGAATGACGGTATTATAATTTCTAAGGCTATCGAAGTATCGATTTAAGACGAATAATTAGAAAAAAAAAAAGCAGCATACATACGTTTAGAAGATCGAATAATCGATGAATCATAGGATTAATCGAAGGGCTGGAGTGCCGAAAAGTCGTAGCAGGTGACCAAGCCCCACAACTTTAAGAGATCTATATAAATGCAAATATATCTGTGGGACATCCGAATCTCTCATGTCAAGAACGAAATCTGAAAAGTATCAAATAAATTTCTATCCCTTTCGTTTGCTTTTCGGTACTGAATATCGGTGTTTGCACCAAAAATGTCCATTTTTTAAGTTATTATTGAGGTATGATAACGTGAAGGAATCGACAAAAGTAGAGTCAACAATCTCGACTGCAACCGATAAGATAATGGAGTTGAAGAAACCATCGACATAATGGTTGATAAATCGTAGCGACAAAAAGAATTAGAGAAGGTAGAGAATAAGCTATCTGGATATTTTTGGTCCTCTTAGGAGGAAGGCAGTTTAACGGGTATAGAAAGTAGGGGTGTCAAAAACTGAACCGAAAAATTCGATTTTTTCGGTTCGGTTTTCATTCGGTTCGGTTCTCATTAAAAATCGAAATTTTTGTTATCGGTTCGGTTTTTGTCGGTTAACTAAACCAAACCAAATCAATAAACCGATAAGAGTTTATTTCTTGGAAATGAAAAATATATACAACAGAAAAAAAAAATTGAAAACCAAAAACCGAAAAACCGAACAGAACCGAAATTTCTGTTTGGTTCGCATTCGGTTCAGAAGTTTTTATTAACGGTTCAGTTCGGTTCAGTTTTTCAAAAAAATCGAACCGAATCGAACCGTTGACATCCCTAATAGAAAGCTCCATTGTCTTTCTTGGCATTAATTTAGTGGCCGAATGGTTGTGAAATAGATGCATTATGGCAATCTTATATGGACAAGTAACGACAAATGATTGCTGATTTTTGGACCAGAGTTCGTCGATGATTGTGTTGACTTAGGAGCAAGATGATCGATTCAAAATAAGGACTGTATCAAGGCTTAGGCATGTATAGACCCATTAGGGGAGATTGTGGATAACAATTACAATGGGAAACAAACATGGAGAGATCGAGGTGCTATTTCGAAGGACAACTACTTTTAAGATAAGAATCGACAACTAGGAATATGGGACCATAATTTTCGTAGATGTGGAATTAGAATTACAATTTTACGAAGGAACTACTCCTGGACGATTATGATAGAAGGTCTATAAATACCAAATTCTCATCAACTGGAGAGGCCCCCGACAAGTCGATCAAAATATATATTTTTTAATTATCTTTACTGTCATGCACTTTATTTTTCCCTAATTATAGCTTTCCGATTTGCGTCGTCGATTAAATTTCAATGCGTATCTCTATCCCGATCGATTAAATTCTGGCATGCATATCTCAAGTTTTGTCGTTCATTTGAAATTTTACATCTTTGTATGTTGTCAAGCTTTTTGGTCCAAAGTTCAAAATAAACGTGTGTTGCTACGGAAGTGACTGTATTTTCAAGTTTTGTCGTTCATTGAATTATGGCACATTTTGTACGTACAATTTGGTTCAAAGTTCGAAATAAAGGTTTGAAGGATTTTTTGGGGAAGAATATTTTGCCATTGATTAAATTCCAATGAAACAATTGGCTTTTGGTTTTTCTATAATCACCTGCGTAGATAGAAAAGCACATATTTTTCTTTTATTGACAGAATGATCTTACTCGGTTGCTTGTTTACTCTAATGCCCATAATGTATCCCAATATATGAGTTTTTTCGTATGCACTTGAAATGAATTTGGATGCTATTTAGCAAAATATTATGGATATAAATTTCAAAGCCTAGGATATGTTCTTCATAAAATTAGAAGATTTTTGTTAGGTAATCGCCCTGAAATATCGAAAATTAATCCTTAATTCTATACATTGAGAATGAGATGAGATGGGTGTGTTTTGGTCATGTGAGAAATGGACAACAATTTAAAACTGGGCTTTATATATATAGAATACATGGGTGGATACTGAAAAATATGTTTGTTTGTGATATAGGTCCATGTGTATCGTGGGCTTAAATGCACTTAGGGTAGTCCTGAAATCCACTGGGCTTGGTCCAACTAATTATGATGTTGATCAAGTATCACGCAATCCCCAAAATCTGACTGCAACATCAATGACAGGCCTCCGAGGCTCAATGAATGTCTTCGTGAATTTGGTAAAATGACTTTAAAAAGTAGATTTCGTTTCGGGTCAGTGAATTTTGATTTCAATCGCCCGACAAACAGGACCTATACAAATAGTCACAAATTTGGTTGGATTCTAGTCGAAGTGCATCAACTACAAAAGAAGAATGATTGACCTTAAGTTCATCGAGATATAACGATGACGAGCCAAATTACACCATTTTGATTTGATTTGCGTTTTTTGGGTAGTTTATACATCCAAGTTGTCCCTATATTTTACTTTCGAATTCAGACCAAACTCATTGGGGCGCCCCGACCTTCTCACCGACTCTACGAAAAGCACAAGACTCATATCAATCGGGCCGGCCAAGTCCTAGCACGAAATGCACCTCGCGTTTACAAAGACTATTGAAGAAAAAGAGAAGCACGTTGAACGCCAAACCATTGTTATTAGAACACAGAGGGTGAAAACATTGGAAAGGATCCAAAGGAAAAACACGACACTCAAAACAAAGGCCATCAATCCCACGCCCGGAAGGGCGACGAGTGATCCGAGGAAGATTTGCCTCGCGGGTTGCCGGATCTCTCTCGCTCTCTCTCTATACGGGGGAGAGAGTGGCAGGCCTTGGCTTCACCAGCCTGCCGATGGACAGCGCGGTGATGAGCACCAGGAGGAGCAGGCCGAGGAAGGATGAGATTATGGCGCCGGCGCCGTGGTCGCAGAAGGTCCCGAACTTGTCGCAGATCTTGTTCCACCTCGCGTGGGAGTTCCCCTTCTTTCCCAGCTCCGCCATGAACGTCGCCGCGCCATCCCCTCCGGACGCTAGAGCCACCGTCATCTGCTCCACAGCCACGGTTTTCCCTCGTTACACAGTGGTTATACGACGCGATATGCTCTCAAAGTATGAGGGTGTGAAATGAAACGAACGTGTTGATAATAAGAATGGTCAGACATGATCATGCATACCATGTCGAGAACGGCAATCATTACGAGACGCAGTCCCTTGTAGTCGAACTTGTGTCCCCAGATTTCGACGACTACCATGAGCAAGTTGTGCAGGCTGGCCATTCCATTCGCAATCACGAAGAACCTGCAACGCATATCTCAATCCGTCGTGAGAAAGTTGTCGCGTGAAGTTAGTCTAATAGCTTGAGCTGATCACATAGAGAAACGAAGTGTTCTACGTTTCGTCTGTTGCAAAATCTGTAGATCACTCTAGTGTTTGCTTACGTCGATATTGATAATCAGTCTCGTTGGCTTCTACCTCTTCGCATAAAAAAGTGTTTTCAATGTGAACGACATGACTTACACAAACGCAGGGGTGTGCTGGAACTTGGCAGTGAGGGTGGCGTTTATGGGCGTGCTCCCGATGGTCGCGACGACGATGGTCTTGGTCTCCTTGTTGAGCGCCATCACGACCGTCGCTGCCCCCGTCGCAAAGAAGGCAAACAGCCTCAGCACCAGCAGGACCTGGTTGCTCGGCGCCTTGGATACCGGCGTGGAGTTGTGCACGGCCTCGGGCTTCCCTCCATTGTCGAGAGCCATGGATGCAACAGAGAGGATTAGATAGAGAGAGAGAGAGAGAGAGAGAGAGGTGTCAATGCCTGAAATGGGAGAGATGGCGAAGTGTTTATATAGGAGATCACTCAAGCTCTTTTGTGTTTGTGTCTATAGAGCTAGAGCAAAAGAGCTAAAGCGGTCTGCGTTCAATGGTAGTCTAACCATTTCCAGCTTTCCTTTCTCTGTATTGTTGATGGCAGTTGAGAAATAACTCATGCTAAAATTCCCTAGACATCTTTGTGCAACTCCATCACGTTTTCCATTATTCCGGGATATGTCGTAGTCCATAGGAACACACGCAGCCAAGAACAGGAAAACCCATCTCGTGCATGTTCTGTCCAACCGCTCGGGACCAACATCGATGGGTTTAGTCAACTCGTTGGATTTGAATTTCATGCATCGAGGCCCGTGTAATTTAGCATTTGCATCAACAAGATTACCAGATTCTGTGCTTGGCTAAGGGTAGCTCTTTTGACAGGTTTCGACTCCGCCGGTATATTAGAATCACGTTTGTAAGGATAGGAGAGCCAAGACCGCAGGTCGGGATCAACTTGTAGCGTAATACTTCAAATTCATTAGCCAGCACCTTCGAAGCACTCGGTAATTAAGGCGAAATCACCATTTTCTAGTCATTAAGCCCTAGCGAATCACGTAATCAGTGTTCCGAAAACCAAGACTTCGAGAGCTAGTGCTTTCATTCACTCTACAAGTGTATATTGCTGCCCAACAGATATCCATGGAACTAATGAATGTGCTTCTAGTACAAATATAAAATGTTATTATCCACATCATATACAAACCAATATCCATCTCCATATTCAACTGATAAAAGTAGATAACCTTTTATATCCAAGCTCATGTAGGAATATCAAGACTTTTATTCACTCTACAAGTACTATAGGGCCAAACAAATGAAGACAAAGTTTTACAAGATCCTCAACACAGCGACAGGAATCTGAATGTACTGGGGACTGGGGAGTACTGATGTCAACGTCTTTCTGACAAGGTAAAGCACAACCAATCTCCATATCCATATTCAACCGTTGGCAATAGATCACCTTTTCTCTGTTGTGACGCCGACGACAACATTAGTCACCTGAGACATCCAGATTGGCCATTCATTTCGTTTCATCCAAAACAAAGAGGAATTCAGGCACCAAGAGTACCAAAATGAGGTCTGTGAAATAAGCGGAGATTTGCGGAATTACCAGTTTGCCACTCTCGTCTACGGACATGGGGTTTTCAACCACTACGGTTTGAGTAGATTGGGGCATTGGCTGGTTGAACCACAAAGAAAATGGGAAAAAGTCACGTCAAAAGATCAAAGCTCAATACGTTGCAACTGCAAGATCATGCGATAATTTAACCAGAAAGGAAATGGATGAAAAACCATACCGTTGAAGTAGACGGTGTTGTCCCTGACGGTGGTCCATCGATTCTTTGTGGTGGAACAGAAGCCCTTGGATTGCCCGCCTGCAAAAATACAAAAAGTGTCAGGGGGCGCGTATTAGGAGAATCAATTGTTTTAACCCTCAAAATGCTCAAAACGACTTATTTCCCCATAGTAGCCCACGGGCAAATAGTTTGATCAATAACAAAACAACAAAATTTAGGTTCCTATTATTAATAAGGAAAACCCCATGCAATTGGTTCCACGAAAAAGTGAAGTCAAGAACTCCAAAAAACAGAATTCACAGTATAAAGTGAAAACTAACATGAGAATAGAGGCCATAAACTACTACCGGAAAACTGATGATACTTACACCAACATTAGTAATAAATTGACAGATTGCACACTTCACAGATGGAGCTCCATATGGGTACATCAGCATTGTCCGACAGTGTCCACAATTTACATGAGCATATTGATTTGAAGCTTTTTCAGTCACCAAGACAAGAAACAATGTAAGTTGTTGAGCAAGAGACAAACTGAGGAAACAGCATCAAAGGAAATAACTGCAATCAGGTCACACAACCAGGATAACAAGACGATCAATAGAAACCAAAGCTTTAAAAGTATTTTTAGGGGACAAACCAGCACATTACAACAATGTTGTACACTTCATTATTACAGGAAACAAATATTTGTACACTGCTGACAATAGAAAATAAAGGCCAAGTATCATCACCGAGGAACTTTTCTTTTTTGTTGTACAAACATCTAACCATTGCCCATTTCAACCTTGTCCACCTACCTTGATAGCTTTCTCATATATCTTCATAATAAAAATAACCCCACTACTTTGATAGACCCTAATAATAAAATATGACTGGAGAAGATGATCCACTCTGAGCAGCAGCCTTTATAGTATTCCTCGCAAGACTCTGCAAATACCATTGATGACTCCAGGAAAAACGAAAGACCAATAAAGGGAAATAAGGTTGAACACAGGTGAAGCCAAGTGCATAAAACCATGTATTATTGTATAATCATCTGTAAACCACAAGTTCACCAAGCTCTAGCATATCTATCATAGCTTCGGGGGACTTCCAGAATGTACTCCAAAATGACCCCAGAATGTACTCCAAAATGACCAACTATAAGCATGGAGATTCCAAGACATTTAACTGTGTCATACATGTCAAATTCGATCTTTCACAACTACCATGATATCTGTGCTAAAGATCTCGAGAAGCAAGATGGATATACAGAAACAAACTAATATCTGGACAAACTCAGAGAGACTTAAGCGATACTTAAGTTGTCAGGGAACAAACTTATTCAACAACAACAGGTCTTGCTACTCTCCCTTCTTTAACTCTGACCTTCCGCATGGAACATAGGTTGCAGAGATAAATATATCAAACAGCACAAGGACAGAAAAGATCAACACATATAATGACATCAAGAGGGAGTGCAAAGATTAGAATTCTTGACCTAAAACTCCGATACCATGCCTAAGTTGTCAGGGTACAAGCCCATAATGAATATCAAGCATCTGTCTTAACAAGAAAACAGGGATAGAGTCTAGTCCACTTTTCTAAGTAGCCTGTCTAACGTGAACTGGATGGAACAGGGTCTGATCTCAAGCTGTAAAGGTCAACCTGTTAAAGCCATCAATTTTTTAAAGACATGCCCATGTCAATAGGAAAAAGAAAACCCAACTGAAATCCACTAGAAAGTTTATAGAAGCAGGAGCAGTTTGAGGCAAAAAGCTACATGTATGGAGTCATGCAGATGGACATGGCCAACGGTCTTGAAAAGAGAGGGAGGAGAACATTAAAAATGTGAGGGAATTAGAGGCAGAAGAGATCTACAGGGTTCATAACTAACTACTCCTCTTACTATAGGATGCTTACCTAGCCAACACTTTGATCTGGCTCTACACAACATTTTCTGGATCAGCCTAGGAAGGAGTGTTCAATCAATGGTTAAATGGAGGAATTGTTTTACTGGGAGAGAGCAGGAATCTCAGTTCCTTCGGAATGGGGATTCAAGATTCAAAGCACCCCTACCAAATTAAATAGGTGTCGGACCAGAATCAAAATTCCCTCCTAGGGCTGATTCTTTTCAGGAACCATGGCCTTAGATTACCCGAATAATCCATGCCATGGACACCACAATGAAGTTGATAGGTCAATCAAATGAATGAAAAAAGAATATTGTGTGAGGCTAAAAAAACCCCTGATCTTACTTCTAAATTCTGATAGATCAATGTATGATGCCGAAGAAGTATTTTTCTCCTTATACCTCAGTTATAATCTCAAGATCTTAATAAATTCCTCTTTCATCCACAGAAATATGCCAATTCAAAAACCCAAATCAGCAACTATACAGAGACAATTCTGGTCGGTTCTGCTTGTCTATGTAAGGTTTGGACAATGAACCGATGAGAACTCAACAGTAAAATAAAGATAGCATCCCCTGAATTTCTAAAATATAGATATAAAGATGGAGTCACCCTAAAATGTTACTGCTACTAGTCCAATTTCAGTACTATGAAGCTTGTTTTTCATCATCTTGCTAAATGTATATACTACATAAAAATGGTTTATAGATTGTCGGGGGGGAAAGAAATAGACAAGCTCAGCACCTAAGCATGTGGCAGACATGGGGGATAAAGGACCCTACAAATTTTAAGCTTGCACAAATGTTAAAACCACTCTCATTTTCATCATCTTGCAAAACATCGATAGAATGTAAAAATGGTTTATCTAGTCACAAAGATAATACGCTAGCTCAGCACCTACACATGTGACGGGCATGGGGAGTAAAGAGCTCCACAATGAGCAAAGCCCACATTCCAAATGTTGCAAAGGCATTTCGACCTCCAATAAATATCTCTCTCTACAACACCACCCCCCCCACCCCCAAAAAAAAAAAAAAGAAGGTGACAAGCAGGCACTACTTCCAATACCAAAAAGATTCTAAAGCACACATAAAGAAACTGAAATGATTTTGAGCATATTTCAACAAAAGACAACCATTAGACTCTTTCATGAGATCTCAAAAATCCCGAGCAGTTTACTAGATTCTTTCTTCATATTTCCTACTCTTTCTTCAACCACTACAAAATCTTGTGCCACAAGAAGAAGAAAACATTTTTCACGGCTGCTCCTTTCCACCAAAATAAAACAAAAGTTATCCACTCCAACAAGAAAAGGTTCAAGAAGTAAAGTCAATCATAATCCAGCTATCAGATCCAAAATTACATATTGTTCCTCAACCTCTTCTAGCAACATACTTAGAAAAAGACCAAGTAACACATAACGCAATGCTCAATAATCCTAAGTGAACTCTGACATACAAAGGGCCACTCGACAGCCGACACTTTATCATCTCAAAATTAATCATGCAGAATGAGATCGGTATTTGACACAATGTGGCTAAGGAGCTAATATTAGCTTCTACTTCAAACCAACATCAAAATTAGCTTCATTGTTGATACTTAGGGAAATTGAACTTTTCAGCATTACAGACAATGATTTGAAGAAAGAAAACTCTCAACAAAAGCACTAGAGGTAGTTAATTATTGTTTAATGAAAAATTACCAGGTGTAAGTGGTGCAAGGTTGACAGTGTGACAGCAGGAGCATCTCACACTGGTTGCCCCACGGGTGTACATAAGCAGTGTCCTGCAACCTCCACATATAAGCTGGGCCATATCTGCACCTGCAAATGCTGTGTGGAAATAGAGTCAGCCAAACACAACCACATACAAAATCTAATGAGATCCTATAGAGACTAGAGAGTTAAACATATAAAGGCATTTTCATACGCACATTAACACAAGTCATGGGACAAATGGGAGCATCATTACACCAATTATTTAGGTTCTATATGCAACCAAGCAAAAAAAAAAGTTCAGTTTCAGTTGCAGAAAGTGTTATTCAAGAACTCACAAATGATGTCCCATAAAAATTAAGATAATCAGTCTTACCATCCAAATTCGTGGTCCATTATATCTAGTATGCTGTCAAACCACCAGGAGCTCTGGCTTTTACTCGATACCATAAGTGATGAAGTAAAAAAGAAGGCAAAGGTGGACTACTACAATCTTTGAAAGTGTAGTAGACTGAAAAGGAAAAACACATTGGGAGGTTGAAAAAGGTTGCAGAAATTACAAAGGTAAAATAGAATAACATTGGAGAAGGAGGTCGCAGACCACTGACAAGGAGATAGGTCATGCGTATAAAAAAACAAAACATAGGTATGTGCTTATGCAATCAATACTAATTAAATCATCAAAGGAGTAAGCTGGAGGTGATATAGATCACGAGAGTTACCAGGAGAAGGAACAGAGGTTATTGTGTTACATAATGCACAGCAAACATTTGTAGCCCCTCTTGGATAAAGAAGAATGCTTCGACAGCCATTACAGACAAGTTGACTCTGCATAGCTGCAAAGTTGAGGATCCAGGATTGCATATAAGTAAACATTAGAAGCTTCTAAACGATTTCAAGATGCATCCATGTGATTTTATGACAAAAACTGCATTGCCACCAACGTTTTAGATCAGGATATCAACATGGAATGGGAATGGCCCCCAACTTCCCAAACTTTTACACTTTACGCATAACAATAGAAATGAACTTCATGCGCACATATATGAAAACAACATAATTCATGCTCGTATGTGGTTTTGTACTACTTGGCCTAGTAAAGAGAAGAACTACAAAAAAAAAAAAAAAAAAAAAGCACAAACATATATAAGGATACGGAGGAAAAAAGCAAAATCTTCTCATGCGACATTAGTTTCCTAAGTCAAAAGGCCAAGTTTCTTTCACACTTAACATCAACAACTACAACCATCCGACTAAAGTAGACACTGTCCTAGGGTGATGATCCTGAGGTACAGACAATAATGGGGTAAAAAACGCATTTTGGCCAGAAAAAGGATAGAAATATGGTCATCTTGCATCAACAGAGCAATTCACAAAATAGTCATTTGGTTTGTTTCAATAAGCGATGAAGAAATTAAACACTCTTGGAACGGGCAGCTAAAAACCGGCAGCAAAAACAAGTATAATGGGAATCCCAATGCAGCAATTTTCATGTCCTATGCTCGGCTATACTCATGGTCCCATATCTTCGTGAGCTAGTTCATCCAGGAATCAGATCAGACTCGACCAATTCAAAAGACAATTTTTGTTAACGTTTCCTACTATGCCAGGCTTTCCCCAGCAAAACCCACAACCACTTGGCCCTCCCCTTATCATTGAACCACAAGCAGCAGGCCGACAGAGGCCGTATCGCCCGCCGCCTTCCTCCACAACCCCTATTGGCCGTGATGGCGGCAAGATCCAAACTCACGCCCACAGCGGCCGATGCAGGCCGCTGCAGCCGCCATCACGATCCCCTCCACGCCTCCGAAGCATGAATATGAACCCGAATTTTCCAAAAGCTCACGCGCGAGGAACCCCGGCGGCCTTCTCCAGAAACGACCCATCATCCTTTCACAAGCGAAAATTCTCAAAATCCACACAATCCCCATTTCCCAACGATAACCCAGAGACCCTTCGACTCGCGTTCGACAATTGCAACCGACGAATCAGGCCGAACGTCTCAGGCTTACCTGTCGATAACGATTCGCGTCGCCTCGAGCCTGAGCGACCCAGCCTCCGAATCGAAGGGTCGAGGATGCTCCGTACGCGGGCGGCGTCGGAGGTGCCGGAGAGGGGCGCCGGAGACGGCGGCTGCCGGGGGCGGAGCGCGGCGGTTGGGTTCTGAATTCGGGGGGGACGCTCGCTTGGCCCGATCGCGCCTGTGGCGTTCGCCTTGCGCGTTTTGGTTTTCGTCGCTCGATGGGATTGCTGTTGTTGTTGTTGGACTTGGACAAAGGAGGAGGTTTTTATTATTCTTTTTATTTTTTAAAATTTTTATTTTTATTTTTTACAATTGGTTTGTTCGAGAATTTTTCGTGGGCTTTTTAGTGGGCCTGGTCGTGTTGGGCCAACACATCGGTTGGGTTCTGGTTTTGGGCTTACTAGCTTTTCCAAGTTCGATGTCGGCTCGATGATTACTCGAGGTCACACTCGCCCCGGCTCTCGATCGAGCCCGGTTGGAGCTACTCAGGGGTCTTTGCTGAGTTCGAGCTCGCCAATACTCAAACTCGAGAGACTGGCGAGCTTAATCTGACGAAGCAAAATTAGACGCGTAAATTCTTCATATTATATAGTTCGACCACATAAGTACAATTTCAAAGAAAATTATTCAGGCTTATTGGGCTTCGGTTTTGTAATAAATTATTGCTATTGAGTGAAGTTAAGATTAAGGGCGAGTATGGTTTAGGTGGGCAATTCATATTCTAGAACTGGGAACTGCCCACTAATGACTAATTCCGAAAAATTGGAATCGGGAATTGCCCGTTGATTTCATAAATCCACCCAAGAATCGGACTGCCAATCTGATCCAGGTTCTGCTGGGTCCATTGAACCGGTCCCATGGAAGTGCATTGTTCGGCATGGCATTGTTGGATTTGACACAAAACTAGATTATCTATAGCTAAATTGGTTTGGAAAACATAAGAAAGTATGAGTAATTACATTCCACGTCATTAATACAAAAGAAAGTTTACATGAGTGGCATTATACACCATGGATTTTTTAGATAATGAATAGTTATAATTCTCAAATCAAAGGTAGTAAGATCACTTGTATAAAATTTCATGTTTACACTAGTGAGATATATTCTCTTATTCAAAGTTGGATTGGACCGATCGTGTCACATCCATAATTTAGTGGACTAAACTTAAAGTGTCTAAGGTGCCTACCTCCTAATCAAAGAAACGACCATTAAAATGTTATTGGCCCCGTTCTTGGCACCATCTTTGCATATCTCCTGCAGAGCTCATCTATCACCGCCAAAATGCCTCCATTGAAGTGAAACTCTATCACCGCCCGCACCATCTTTGCTATTTTCTCCTTGTGAGACGCAAGTGGGACTATAGGGTAAATGGCAAACGCGGAGTAGTCCATGCCTAGAATTAGGAACCGGACCGGTATTTATCGATTTCAATTTATTGAAACTGAGAACTAGAATAGTTCCCATAAGAAACGCCTGTTTTGGGCTGATCCGATCTAGTTTTGGGCAGTCCCGATGGTTCTTGGTTCCTTTGCACACTCCTAGTCGAGATCAAGTATTCCAAGTCTTTTTTATTCAAGTTGAGCTCAACCGGGGATGTTAATACTAAGTTAAGTTTCAAGCACAAAATATGTGAGCTGAGTTGAGCTTGTAATTAGCGGAGTCTCACCTCAACTTGACTTGATGATAAGGGTCATTGGTTGCTCGATGGTCTAGTTCCCACTCAGGAACTAAGACCGGACTAGTGCCCCCTACCACTAGACCTGACTAGATGATCAGTTAGGTCCAATATTCGATGTGGGCTAATGAAACCGTTGCAAATTCATTTTTCAAACTTTCATTGATTATTCGATTTCTTCAAATATTTTCAAGCATTCTTGCTCATAAACGAAGCTAGATCAAGTGTCCTTTGCAATGGCTGAAGCACGGCAAGGAAGTATTTGGCTAGAAATATTTATACAAAAACTAATGTACAATGTTAAGAGCATGACAGTAACACCATACAAGTTCTTACCTTAGGTCAAGCCAAGTTTATTCACATTTTAGCAGCGTAAAAAACCAATTTCAAACCACAAAGAGACTTTGAATAGGCAAGTCCATCGGGAGCCCCATTAGCTTTAGCAAGTTCTCAGAAAAACATAACATCGGATATTTACCTTGATGAGATGCAATTGCGATCGGCCAAAAATAGAGTAAGATAGGAAGACAAGAGTCAAGTAGGAGCAACGTGAGTGACTTAGGCGAGAGTTGAGCGAGAGAATAAGACCACAAGAATGAGGCAAGAGTGAGGTGAGCGAATTAGCGGGAAAGTGACTAAGATTAGGGTTTTTGTTTAGATTTTTGAAAGATGGAGAGAGTGAGTCATGTGTCATGGGCCCATAATTTTTTTTTTTTTTATCTGTCCTACTCTATTCCTATTCTACACTCACTCGGACTTTCGCCCGCCTCTTACAGTGGCATGGGAGTCGAAACCCACTCTTGAAACTTACGCGTCCCCACCCCATCTCCCCTTGAGAAGGTGGGGATTTGAACCCCTCACCTCCCCCTTCCATGTTGGAAGGGTGGCCACTAGGGCGAATCCCAGTGGTTCATGGGCCCATAGTGGTTCATGGACCGCAAAATAGCCCATGCAGCACTTGGCGAGTAGATAACACTAGGCCAGCCTTCCTTCTATAGTTGTTGCAAAAAATAGTATGGTGAATAGCTTCCGCATATTAGATCATATCACACCTAGTTTAGCTCAAGCATTTAGTTCATCAAGCAAAATAGCCATGATAAAATGACTAAGTTTAGGATTTTTGTTCATATTTTTGAAAAGATGGAGAGAGTGAGTCATGTGTCATAGGTCGGTAGTTCCTTGGTTGCAAAATAGCCCATATGGCACTTGGTGAGTGAATAACACCAAGCTAGCCTTTCTTCTATAGTTGTTTCAAAGAATAATATGACGAATAATGTCATTGTTTTTAGCAATAAAACGAGTTATATGTTCATTGAAAATCCTAAAACTTGACATAACAGTATAATTAAGTCGTAAAATTTGCAAAAAATGTAATCAAATCCTAAAACTTGTCAAATTGATTCAATTAAGCCTTTTCATTAACTCTGTTCAATTTGGCTAATGGAAAATACTAATGTGATTTTTTTTAATATTTTCTCTCTCTTACGTGGTGATGATGTGGCTAAATCATGAAGTATAACACTAAAACAATGATGTTTTGGTCTAAAAAATAAGCTAAATTTTAAAAATAATAAGAAGTCAAGCAAGTAGGGCCAAAAGCCCTTGTTGCTGCCGCCACCACCCCACCATCGCTGGGAAGGACCGATGAGGGTGAGGGTGAGCCAGCTGCGGTTGTTGGGCCTCGGCCAAGGGCCATTAATCATCATTGACAGAAGCAAAGGCCCTGTAGCTAGGGGTGTCCAAAAACCCGACCTGACCCGTCCCGAACACCACTCAAACACAATCGAACATGAAACAAATTAAGTACATGTTTCAGGTCTTAATATTATTCGGGTGATGATTATAAAACAAGTAAATAAATATGTTTTGGGTCGGGTTAGGGTCGGAACATTGTTCGGCCCCGAAAACCCCAAACAATGAAACAAATACATTCTCTCATCCAAAGCCAAACACATCAAACCCTCATCGACTCCAACTTCTCCCCCCGACAAGGCGACGACCGTGCCTTCTCCTTCTCGTTGATTCCCGCCACCATCGATGATTGCACCTTCTCGTCAACTCCATGGCCGTCCACGATCATGCATTCTTGTCGACTCCGCCGCCACCCTCTTCTTTGCTCCTCATATTCTAGGGTTTTGCTTCGTGGTAGGATCTTCGAAGGAGCTTCCGCCGCTGGTTCGACATTTGTGGCCACCGTTACGCTCCACCCGCACCGACCCTCGTCTCCCTTGAAAGCTTTTCTTATAGCTTTTCTTCTCTCGAGGTGTGAACTCTCTCTCTGTCTATCTGGTTTGGCTATTGGGACTTTGGGAACAGTGCTCAAATTCAGAGGTTCGCTATTCAAGGGGGTGTTTAAGGCTCCCGACTAGTCAAAACCTCTTTGTACGAGTTGTCTTTGTAATTGGTTGTCGCAATATAGGGGAGGTCGAGCAATTCCATTCCGTGCTCACATGAGGAAGCCAGCGAGGTTGCCGAGGACGTGGTGCGATTAGGCATTGGGGTAAGAAGAGAAGGAGGGTGGAAATCGAGCACAGAGAGAAGGGGAAGAGATTGAGGGGTCCAGCATCATCTGGTGGTCTATTTCTATCTTACTTCCGGTGGACGACGATGGGACGATTGATTCGAAAGTGAGATTCATGCTCACATGCTTTGCTAGCTGAGAAATGGAATTTGACTTCTAACCTCACCCACTCACCAACTTCTTTGACCCTTTGTGCTCCCGCTTGAAATGGAAGAGAGAGAATGTTGGAGGTGAGGAATCTGGTGAAGGATCTTCGAGTTGGGTCTTCATTGCTTCCGACTGCCATATCTTCAGAGTCCAGGTGATTGGACCCCTTTTAACATTAATCCATTCTTGTTGCCGATTGATCGGTTTAGTTAGTGGTTGATTCTTGGTGGGATTGGTGCACGTGCATTTTGGTGATTCGAGGTTTTAAGTCGCTATTGTTCGTCTGATTTTGGATGTTCGGTGTCTGCACACGGAGGAAATGAGATGAGACTAATTCGAGCTTTTTGCATGTTCAACGAAACATGTTTAGTTGTCCTGTTATATTTATCAGCTTGTGAATCTTGTTAGGCGCAAAGATCTACTAAGTTATTCTCTTCTACTAGTTTGCTATGGTTTAATAAGATAACTATAGCAGCTTTTGATTAGGTTTTGTGTCAATGGTGGTGAATTTTCCTTATGTTATCTAAGTAGTCGTAGAGCATGTGTAGCGAGATTATCGGGACTTATGAACCTATTACAAGTTTAGGTTGATTTTATCACCCTGTCTAGGTAGCGTGACAATTGACTACAGAGTTGTCGAAACTAATGTGTACTAACTTCAAGTTGAATGGGAAGATTACCTTAATTGATGAGGTTATACTTTCATAGCTATTTCTTTCCTGTTCTCGGATCTTGAAGCACCTTGAAGGGTGATGAGAAGTGGAAAGATGAACAATCTCCTGTGAACCATTTGTTTATACCTATGATTTAAAGTAGCATTTTCTCCATGAGTATGTGGAAATTCCTTCTCATAAGATTCGCTAAGGATGTCCCAACTCATCACAGTTAGCTAATAACATAGTGAAATGGTGAGCCTGCTTAGTTATCATATTGGTTTTTTTCCCCTTTACTTTATCACTTGCGGTAACTAAGGCATTGTTTGATCTTCAAGTTCATGAATTTTGTGCTCTTTGCACATTTTTGTTTCAAGTTTCTGTTTTTCTTTCATGTTGATTCTGTTGTTGGGTTTTTGAAGATTTTTTGAGCTTATATTATTGGGGCAAAAGGAGAAAAAATGTGTTGAATCAGAGGTAAAAATTGACCATGTGTTTCAATCTTGCAAATGAATCATAATGCTTGTAATATGCAACAAAGGATGGTCTTTGTTCCACCTCTCTTCTTATGAATTATTGCGTGTTGAAACTGAACCCATAATTTCACACACTCATTGATGAGATTTTCCATTCTATCATTATTCTGCAATTGTAGCAATTTTTTTGACATGTAATTGGGATGTATGCTTGAATGCTTCATACTCCAATGGTACTATTTTTTTTATGCCTTCCTAATATTGATTTAGGGTCTAGCTTACTATAAATTATTGAAATAATAATTTGCAGGCTCTAAGTATTATTACTAGAATGATTTTTAGATGTCTTTAGCAAGGGCTTCTAATGTCACAAATAGAAGGAGGGGATTACAATGTGGGAACATTTTAAAGAAATTCCTAGTCAAAAATAGGTTAAGCGTTTATATTGTAGCACCCTTATTGGTTATGCTAGTGGTAAGGGGACTAGCTCAATGCATCATCATCTAGCTAGATGTAAGGAATATTCATATGCAGACGTCGGAAAAAGGCAAAAAAGTGCGTCGAGTCAAGTTGTTGGGGGCGGTAGTTCATCAAGTCCTCAGAAATTTAATTATGATGCTAGCAAAAAAGAATTAGTGATCATGTTTATTCTTAGTGAGTTGCCTTTTAAGTTAGTAGAGCATGAGACATCTTCTAGAGTATGTCTAACAACTGACACATTGACATCTTGTGAGAACTTAAGTTATATGTGTCTGACTGCTCATTTTGTTAATGCTGATTGGAAATTGCAAAAGAATATATTAAAGTTTGTTAGATCTCAAGTCATTCTATTGAGATAATACAAAAAACAAATAAGAAATGTCTGACTGATTGGGGGATCCATGGTGTTTTTTCTATCACTATAAATAATGCTAAAATGACTTGAGAGTTCAATACTTAAAAAAGATACTTAACTCTTGGAACTCTTTGTTATTGGGAGGTGAGTTACTTCATGTGAGGTGTTATACCCATATGTTAAGTTTGTTTGTTAGAGAGGGGTTAAAAGATATAAACGATTCAATTGTTAGAATATGTTCAGATGTATGTTATGTGAGATCTTCCCCTAACAGGCTAAGAAAGTTCAAGAGTTTTGTTGAGTTAGAGAATATTAAGTTGAAGAGACTTGTATGTTTGGATGTGGAAACTCGTTGGAACTCAACATACATGATGTTGGAATCAACTTTGAAGTTTGAAAGAGCTTTTAGTAATATAAAACTTTGGAATAGCAAATATGCCCAAGAGCTTTTCAAAGGGAAAGGGTTGCCTACTAGTGAGGATTGAAATTATGCACGTCATTTTTTTCCTTTTCTGAAGTTGTTCTTTGATACAACTATAAAAGTTTCAAGTTCTTCTTATGTCAGTAGCAATAATATGGTGAAGGACGTGTACTTTATACGATGATTAAGAGATATTATGGAAATGAGGACTAAAGCTTGTGAGAAATGGCTCAAAAAATGAAAATGAAATTCCGTAAGTATTTTGGCAACGTGAACAACATAAATCTCACTTTATTCATTGCTTGCGTACTTGACCCACAACATAAGTGGGACTATGTGAAGTGGATGATTAGTCATTTTTATGAAAGCAATGAGGCAGAAACTTTACAAGAAAAAGTAATAACATCTCTGACATAATTGTTTGAGCAATATCGCACGGGTGTATGCCTTCAAAGCAACTTGAGGCTAAAGAAAACAAGATTGTAGAATAACATCTTTTATATGTGTTCAAGATTGGTGACGATTCGTGCCATTTTTACATTCAATTGAGGAGGACTTAGAAGACCTTGAAATCTTTGAGTCGGGTGAGAAAATATGGTTGTAGAATATTTATGCCTTTCTTTTATTTCAATGCATATGTTAGTTCTCATTTTCGTTGTGAATTTATTGTAGAGTTGCCAAATACGACTATGGAAGCAAACTCAATATTGACTTTTCTCGATGATTGACGTATTAGAGGTTAGTATTTTATAATATGCAACTTGTGTAAGTCCCATTTCTCTTTTTGCACTCCTAACAATATCTTCTAGTTCTCAGATTTTTCAATTTTGTGCTAAATTCAAATACAAGCATTGCTGGCTTCCCTGCTCGCTAAGCACATAGATTCTTTGATTTCTGAAGGACCCCTGGTAGTGTCTCTTGACTGCAAATGGATATGGCACTATCATAGGCTTAACCTTGTTTGCTGTAGAAAACATAACACTAACAAACTTTCTAGTCTAAGGACATGAGTACTAATTCTTCTTACCAAATTTGTTGCATTGGAAATTATATTTGCTTGTTTGAGAGCATATCCAATGTTTGTATGCTTCATTCTTGTTTGGAATTTGACCTCTTTCTTTATTAGAAACCATTGTCCTGAACATGTCTACATTATGGTTGTAGTGTGCGAATTTAACAAAGTTCTTATCTTATTGCCTACTATTGGGCTTCTGTCTCCTCATATTCAAGCTGTAGTTTGCCAAGGGTTTCCACCTCTTTGGTATGTATCTAGCAGTTTGCTAGGAGTTAGAAAGCAAATTTTCTTTCTTCCCATATAGTGTCTCCATTTGGGAATGCTACTCCCCATGTTAGACCTTTTTTCTACAATTTGTTAATTTTTGGGATGATGTCTCAATTGTTATTCCTACTGCATCTTTATATGTTCCAATGTATATGTCTACGATTTATAATGGATTGCTCGCCTATGGATAAGTTCGTTTTCAATTTCTACTTATGGTAAAAGTTCTTAAAGCCTTTAGGATGAAGGCACTATCTTTCAAATTTGTTGTTCTTTAGAAGTTAAATGGCCTTTTACTTCCAAAAAATACAATACTAGAGAAAAGAGAGGGGGAAAAAGGAGAGGAAAACCCAGAAACCTGACTAGACCTAAATTTTTTATGCGAGTCTAATGTATTTCGGGTCTATTCGGGTTAGGTCATAATATGTGACCATTATGATTCAAGTCGGGTTGGGTAACATCAAAACCCGACCTGACTCATTGACACCCCTATCTATAGCGCTTCACTTAAACCTAGCCAGGGGTTGCCGACTTCTAGTGCCCAGCGACCCTTGCTTGCCATTCCCATCCTCACCAGTCCCTCCTGATGATGGTGGGGTGGCGGTAGCGAGGGCTTGCAGCCCTCCCCGCTAGACTTCTATGTTGTTTTAGTCAAAAATAGCTTATTTTTTAAATTTATTTAAAATTGAGTGTGTATAAAAATATTAAAAAAAACCACGTCAGTATTTTCAGTTAATCAAATTGAACGGAATCAATGGAAGGATTTAATGAACCAATTTGATAAGTTTTTAATTTGATTGCACTTTTTATAAGTTTTAGAATTCAATTGTACATTCGTGATAAGTTTTAGCACCTCTAGTGAACATGTCCAAGAAAAAAGAGTATAATTGTTGAAAATAAATTAAATGGAAACTGGCATTGTCAAGCTATAAACCTAAACAAGTTAATCTTTAAACATGAATATAAAATACATCTACATAGCCAATATAATATATGAGCCATACATTGAGTCGTCTTATGGAAGTAATCACAATTATATTCAACCGCTTATTCTAAGCAGAATTATATCAGCATTAGTTACGAAAAATAAGATAAGATTAAACAAGGGTGCTTGGTAAATTAGAATATTATCATTTACAATAAACTAATTTTACAATGAAAATGAATGTTTGCAAAAAGAATTTTCCACCTTTTTGCATTGGCATGCACTATGATGCATATTGATTCCTTCTTTAATCGACTAATTCTTGAGTTAAATAGATGTTACAAAAGTAATGCAGCATAAACATAAGTGTATTTTCATGTATGGTATTTTTGCAATTTTATAGATTCTCATTTTTTTCTTTTACATCACATTTTATATTATAGAACTATTGATAATTCAAAAATATGCTTATCCGCATGCTTATGCGAAAAATGCAAACTAAAATAACTAATATGTTTTTATAAAGTAAATTATAATAATTTCAATAAAGTCTTCCTTTTTGCAAAATATGCACAATTAAGTTCTACTCAAGTCAAGACATCCCGACCGAAAAAAGAGAGTCAAGTTAGACGCAAATCGAGTTCAAGCATGAAGACACTTGACTTGATCAGCTTGAAAGCTTAATCAAGAATGCCATATTTATATAATTTTCTTTGTGTATAGGTTATAGAATATTCCTTTTTACTATTTATTTTTAGGGTAAAAGTCATCAAAAATCACAAATTTGATCTAATGTAACACATTTACCATTTTTTTTTTGACACAAATAACTCTAAACTTATACTCATGTGACATATTTATCTCAAATTTATTTTTCGTGACACTAAAAACTTCAAACTTTTATCTGTGCGACATATTTACCCTAAAAAATTTTGTAATGGAAAAAAGTTTAGGAGGGGTAAATGTGTCACATGGACAAAAAATTAGGATTTTTGATGTGACAAAAAAAGTTTGGGATAAATGTAACACAATAAACAAAATTTATGATTTTTTGTATCACAAAAAATAGTTTAGAGTAAATTTATTATTCTGGACAAAGTTTAGGATTTTTTGTGTGGTTTTTTTACTTATTTTTATTTTCAACCTTTAATATTTTTTTTTAAATGGCAAGCGTGAATGTTTCATGCTGAGTGGAGTCCGATCGAGCGACGAAAGTTCTAGGTAGCGCATGACAAAATTTTGAAATGAAATTGATTTCCGCCGTAAATCAATTTCTCAATTTCTATTCCCCACCCAAATTTCGAGTAAAGAAACTTGTTTGATAACGACTCAAAATTTCTATTTCGAAAAGTAAATCCGTTTGATAATAGAAAAAATTTTCTATTTCTATGAATCATGTTATCCCCATCCTTTTACTTCACTCTTCTTGGTGCTTGTGATGGTAATTTAATTTGATAAAAGTTGGTAAATCACTTTAATTTATATTGGTAATTCGATAGAGTAGTTAGGAACTTCAAAACATTAGCAATTTATGTAAATAAAAGCTAGTGATTAGTATAAAAATGCTAATATGCAAACTATAAAAGATTTGGTATTTTCAAATGCTAATATGCAAATAGTGAATGTATTTATTCTCCTCATTCAAGATTTGGGTTCAAGTCACTACACTTTTGCATTCTTTTGAGACCGCTTCAGGAGGACCGACGTGTGGTCTTCGGTTACTTTCCTATGTGTGAGTTACAGGAGGATTGTGTGTTCAAAAGGTCACGGATGACCCATTAATATACACAAAATCATAGAATGAAATCTTCAACCACAACATCAGGCCAATTGGTGAACGAAGTGATTTTATGGTAGGTACTAGTTGATATGGAGGGAGGCGCAATTTGCGAGAGATTCGAAATTAATAAAATGGAAGTTGTGCTAAAAATAAAAATTGATTAAACAACAACATGGAAAATCCTCAAATACAAAATAATAGTCGAAATAATACTAATACATTACAAAGGCTGAAGATACAATTTCATGGAATTTCCGGCATATTATTATCCCTTGCCATTTTGTTGGCAATGGATTTCTTAAGCGTGTTCATTTGGTTTTCCTCCTCGATCAATGTATCGTTTGCAAGCTCATCTTGCGTAGGTTCAGACAAGTATTGCGGATCTCCATATAGGGAAAATTTCCTATCCATCTTGTCTTGATCACGAATGTAATTATGGATGGCACAACATGCAATTACAACATGTGCTTGCTTTCGAATTGCAAATGGGGGCATGTGCCTCAAAATGCAAAAACGATTCTTCAATGCCCCAAATGATCTTTCGATGACATTCCTTAGAGAAGAATGCCTATAGTTGAACAATTCTCTTGCAGTTGTTGATTGTCTCGTTGCACCCCTATAATCATTTAAATGATACCGTTCACGTTTAAAAGGAGTTAAAAATCCCGGAATTGCTGCATAACCAGAATCCACGACATAGTATTTGCCTACAACAATGTATTCATACATTGGTCATAATTTGTAATTATAAATATGATCATAAAGAAAATTACTCCTTAAAGGACAAGCAAATACCTGGTGGCGGCAAAGGAAATTCCAAGTGAGGAGTCTCGAGTGCCGCTGCAAGCACTCGACAATCGTTGTCAAAGCCTTCCCAACCAGCATATACAAAAGTAAATTTCATATCAAATGAACAAGCGCACAACACATTCTAAGTGGTGATGCATTTCCTACCTCTAAATGGGATTTGCTTCGCCACAAGTACAGAAGCATGAATATGGGTGCCATTAATGGCGCCTATACAACCCTGTCATTTTATCAAAAACTAATATTATACAAGATTATCAACAAAATAAAATTGATGGTGTAAAGGAATATTTGAGAATTACCTTGAAATAACGATTATGGTTAGGATTCATAAGAATCTCTTGTGGTACAACATCAAAGGATGGTGGTATGATAACCTCTTTTGCCAATTTGAGAACTGCTTGCAATACTTTAATGAAGTATTTGCTTATAGTTTGTCTCGATCGTTGGAATCTCTCACATAGATCTCTATTTGAGTTATTGTGATAAATCATAGATAAGAAAATCCCGATTTGTTCATCTATCCCAATATATCGGCTATCTTCCAACCAACCTTTTTCCTTCATTAGATCACAAAGATTGAGAAAGACATGTCTCTCCATTCTAAAAGCTTCATATATTCTATCGGAATGCCCATGAAAAACCTCCCTTATCCATTGCGGTCCTGATAATGAGCTGTCCCTAATAGGTTCTCTCGTGTGCATGGACATATCCACTGCAACGGTGGCTAACCATGCTATCGTACATCAATATCATAATCATCAAAATCCTGTCCAATTGATTCAACGATGCTACTTGATCATTAGACACGCTACTTTCACCTTCATCCATATTACCTATATCATCACACAAAATAATAATATAAACCCATTAGATAAGGACTCCAATAGTAATCCACAATAGCAATAATGTCATCATAATTGCAACGTAAAAACATAAACAAACAAAGTCTCAAATACATAAGTCATGAAATGAAATTAAGCAAAATAGAAATCTATAGCATGTTTCTTAATAACTACTCAAAGAGACTCAATAAGTCCACGTCTCCTTTCAGGTAGAGCAATCATGAAAGCCTCTCTCCAATTGGCATTAAGGCATGCCTGGTTCACAGCCTTATTGTAAAGATCCTGGTCCAACTCAGGCATGCCATTTAGAACGGCGACCACAACTGCTGTGGAGTAGGGGGGCAACAGGAGGTGGGGCTACAGAAGATGGGGCCTCTGAGGTTATGGAGCCACTTGTTGATTGGGCGGTCCTTGATTTGATCATTTCTTGAATGGCTTTCATGGTGACACCAAGATCATGGTTGTTACTCTTTCTTCTCCTCTTGGAATTTGGAGTCCTATCCAACTTGTGTTTCTCACGAACTGGGGTGGGAGTCGCGTCAGATGGAAGGACTCCCGTATCAACATAGTTTTCATAAGATTCCTCCGCATCACCTATTGTAGCACCACCACTATTGTCGCCACTAACAGCATTGTCTTCTCCATCCGACACCACATACTCTTCTGCATTTCTTGCAGCATACTGCCCAGTAGCATATGTATCACCAAACACAATACAGGGGTCTGGATACTGAGGAAACCCATCATTCTTGAATTTAGCCCATTTAATATTACCCTGCAAATTTCATAGAAATGACATACATGAACAATATAATTGAAACTTACACCCACAATAAGAAAAAATGAATCAAGTAAAGTGATACCTTGATATGAGAATCCCATACACTTGAATCATCCACAGTAACTATTTTGTTGATATTATCCCATCCAAATCCAAATTGTGAAAGAAGCTTCTTAAAACTACTATATTGCTTCTTTAGTTTGTTCACCCTATTTTTCAATTGAATTACATTATAGTGGAGTTCTGTTTGTTTATTGAACTCGACATGTATGTTATTCCACCCTACTTTGTTGTAGGTACAAGTGGGGCGATTTCCCTTTTTCACCTCTTCCACCAACAAACTTATAAGCACATTGGTCAAATGCTCAGTCCACTTTGCTATAAATGCTTCTTTGTGGGGGTGCCATCTAACCTTAACTGAATTAGTATTCAATGAAATATATCAGATGATGCACCAATTCAAAAACAAAAGCTTGTGATTAACAAGCACATCATGAAGGATAAGCTGAAATTACAAGTTAAAGAATAACAAATAACAAGAAAAATAGTTACATAAGATTATTAGAAGCTAAATGGTGAAATTTATGATACAACAAAGTGAGAACCGACTAGGAGCCAACAACATTTCAATGAGAAATCTCTCAATTCCTTCCAAAGCCAGCAAGCACGTCGCCGAAGGAAACAAAAGGAAAGCGCATATCTTAGAAATACACATTGAAATGATGATCTCAACCTCGTGGATTCTCATCGCTCGCTGTCACAAATGTAAAAGCATGCCCAACAAACTACCTCCCACATAAGTATATGCACAAGTAAAACCCAGATAAGTAATGTCCGCAAAACCAGCATAACTTATTCAGCAATTTATTTAGTGCAAGTACATCAAACCGCCTTCGTAGCATACCATAAATTGACTAAGAAATGAACGTTTTGTCTTGGGGGAGAAAGGATTCCGTAAAACTCTTTGTGGCTTCATCAAAGATCAGCAAAAACACCAAATCGCTTAAATTTTAGCCCGCTCGAGATAGCTAAAACCCAAAACTATAACCACGGAGAAAATGCCATAACTCAACTATCACCAAGACGGCATAGAAGAGATCCACAGACACAAACAAAAAAAACAAGAGATGGTCCTACATCCACACCATCTCAATTCCAGAATATTCGCAGCCTATACAGCCAAACCTTAAAGAAAGTAGGAACACATCTATAGAGGAATATTCCCGGATATAGAGTAAAAATAGGAAGAAATCAATGAACACGGAGCAACAAAAAACTAAAACAGATAAAAAAAAAGGAGCAACTTTGTCCGACATACATAATCCCACTAGAGCAGATCAAAACAGAGCAAGGATACTTCAAGGAGTGAAAACTATCAAAAAACGAGCAAGGATAACTACCGTTTGACCGGAGCGGGGATTATCAAAGTAAATTACAGCACGATCACAAGCACAGGGAATGTAAAACATATTGCGGATCACAAGCACAAACTCGAGCACAAATTGCAAGAGCACAAGCACGTAAGAACAAGCATAGAACAACCAAGAAAGAGGTGAAAAGGGAAGGATCGATCGAACCTCGTGAGGAATCGAAAGCAGAAAAGGGCGACGGCAACTGGATACGCGGAATCGAGAGCGGAAGGGGATGCGGATGAAGATGGGCGACCGAGATGGGCGATGGCGACGGCGACTGGATCCGCGGAATCGAGAGTGGGTCGCGGGTCGCTGGTCGATGAGTGGTCCGCGTCGAACTCCGGTGAGGGGACGAGCACCGCGGAGGAGGCGGGCGCCGGGTCTTCGTGGCCACAACAAGGCGACTCGGATGTCGCAGGCACAATGGGCTGCAGCAAAAGGGCAAATCGGCTCGGCGGCGTGGGCTGATTTGGGGCTCCGATGGCGTTGTGAGCTCGGGGACGTCGGGACAACGCGAGTTTCAAGCGTTGGCTGGAGAGGAGGTGGGCGACGGCGACGGCGACTAGAGAGGAGCTGGGCGACGGCGACGGCGCGAGGGCGACTAGAGAGGAGAGCTGGGCGACGGCGATGGCGGCGGAGAGGAGCCGGGCGATGGCGACGGCCCCAGGGGACACAAACGGACGAGGCGGGTCCGACGGGATGACCAGGAGCCGGTTGGTCGAGAGTGGGTCGCGGTTGCCGGTCGATGGGCGGGTCCGTCGAACTCCGGTGAGGGGACGAGCACCTGCGGAGGAGGCGGGCGCCGGGTCTTCGTGGCCACAACAAGGCGACTCATATGTCACAGGGCACAATGGGCTGCAGTAAAAGGGCAAATCGGCTTGGCGGCGCGGCCGATTTGGGGCTCCGATGGCGTCGTGAGCTCGGGGACGTCGGGACGGCGCGAGTTTCGGGCGTCGGCCGGAGAGGAGGTGGGCGACGGCAATGGCGACTAGAGAGGAGAGCGAGGGCGACCGGAGAGGAGAGTCGGGCGCGGAGAGGAGCGCGGCGACGGCGACCGGGGACACGAAAGGACGAGGCGGGTCCGACGGGATGGCCGGAGCCGGGCGGTCGAGATGAGCGGCGACGGCGAGATGAGTAGATTCGGTTCGGAGTTGCTAGGGTTTTTTGTGTTGTGGTGAGGAGAAGGAATGGGGAAAGCACGATAGTGAGGGAGAGGAGAGGAGTACGTCCGGAAGGTGGAAGGAAGAAGTGAGAAATAATTTCTATTTCTACTTGGAAATAGAGAGTTCTACAATTTTAGCTTCTCATTTCTCCTCCAAAACAATTTGAAACAAAATCGGTTTGTAAATAGAGAAATAGTTTGTGTTATCAAACGGGGTTTCTCCAATTTCTTGTTCTGGAAAGAGAAATTGAGGGCGCGCATGACAACCATTCTGTTTTAAATAGTTTTAATGTAAATAGATTTTTCTATTTCTATTTCTAGAAGAATTTCTAAAAAAAATAGTTTGATAACGACGCAAAATTTCTACTCTAAAAATAGAAATTCGTTTGATACGACACAAAATTTCTTCCTTTCGGACGGCGGCAAACGGACGACCGGCAACCTTTAATATAAAAATAAAAATAAAAATGATTTATTAACAAAAATAAATAAATAAATAAAATAAAATAAGAATATCATTTTATTTTAAAATAAAAATATCCTTAAAAATAAATTTATTTTATTTATTCTATTTTATTTTATTTTACGAATAAATTTATTTTAAAATGAATAAAAAAAAAAAAAAATTATTTGGCAAAATACTCAAGACAAATAAAAATAATTTTATTTTAATAAAAATAATTTATTTTTAATCTATTTTAATAAATTTATTTTTATTTTTAAATGAATAAAATGAATATATTTATTTTTATTTTTAATAAAATGATATTTAATTAAATTTATTTTTAATAAATACATTTATTTCGATTAAATTTATTTATTAAAAATAAAAATAATATTTATAATAAAAATAAAAAATAAAAATGAATAAATTATATTTTTATAATAATTTTTATTTTTATTTATTCATTTTTAAGGATTTTTTAAATTTATTCGTAAAAATAAAAGTAAATATCATTTTATTTATTCGAATAAATTTCATTTTAAAATTAGGGTTATGAGAAATAGAAATTGATTTATGGGAGAAATCGAAATGAAAATTTATACTTCGATTTTTCCTCCATTTTCTATTTCCGGAATGAAAAATCTATTCCGTAAATAGAAAATTTGATAAGCGTTATCAAACAAAGTTTCATTCATTAAATTGCCCGGAATAGAAAAATCATTTCTAATGTAAATTTTGGTTATCATGCACCTTTTTTTTTAAACCGAAATGTAAATTTTACCATGCAAAGCCATTCCCAAGTATATTGAGTTTTTATAAACCAAAAAACAAGTCGAGCTTCTGGTCGAATCGATTTCGAGGCAAGTGAAGGAAAAAAAAATCGGCGGACGTCCAGCTGACAAGGATCTCGAGGGTAAAACAGTCATTCGAAAATTCGAAATCCGTTCGAAAAATCACGCGGAATTTCATTCGCCACGAGCAACTTTTCAAACCACCCGCCGGCCGGGAACCTGCCATGTCATCGATCCGCGTCACCCCCACACCTGCCTTAATCGCCGTCCGTTTACGGCCCATCTACGGTCCGCGATAGCCTAAACCCCGCGACGCGGATCGACGCTCTCGTCCGTCGATGGCTCCCGATCCAACGGCCGCGGAACCCACCTCGAGAAACACAAAAAAAGAAACTCGTAATCTCTCGGCCCCTTATAAAACGCCGACAGCGCCCCCGTTTGGACAGAACAGTTTTGCCGTTCGGAACGCAGATTTTCTTTCTTGCTTTCCTTTGAATTTTCCCTCACTTTCTCGAGAAAAAAGAAGAAGGAGAAGAAGAAGATGTCGGGCCGCGGGAAGGGAGGCAAGGGGCTGGGCAAGGGTGGGGCGAAGCGGCATCGCAAGGTCCTCCGCGACAACATCCAGGGCATCACGAAGCCGGCCATCCGCCGCCTCGCCCGCCGCGGCGGCGTGAAGCGCATCAGCGGCCTGATCTACGAGGAGACCCGCGGCGTCCTCAAGATCTTCCTCGAGAACGTCATCCGCGACGCCGTCACCTACACCGAGCACGCCCGCCGCAAGACCGTCACCGCCATGGACGTCGTCTACGCCCTCAAGAGGCAGGGCAGGACCCTGTACGGCTTCGGCGGCTAGGGTTCCGGTTCCGATTCCGATTCCGATTCCGATTCCGATTCCAGGGCTAGGGTTTCGCTAGGCGAGCGTGTTGGGATTTCTTGGGGCTGTATATGGAAGTGTAGGGTTTTCTTGCCTTGTTGTCTTTAGGTGAGTTTTAGCTTATTGGGTGCGTCATTGTGAAGCGAGATTGGGCAAATCAAGTAGATTTGATGTTCCTCCTCGTCTAGATTGTGTTTTTCCTTCGATTTTCAGTGGAATTAATGAAATTAGTTTCCCAATCTCTCGACCCATTTCATCTCGACGCATTTCAGCTTCTTTCCGGGGGGTAAAGATTCAATCTTTGCTGGGGTTTTCGGGGTTGTGCGCTTTCGGATCTGGAATTGAAGAATTCGAACTGAAGTGTCGAGATTCTGGAAAAAGAAAAATGGGATGATTTTGGAGATGCGTGCGAATGGCAAGACTTGTTCGTTCAGCTAAAATTGATCTCGGTTAAAATTGATTCAGCTCCGAAGGATTAGCGAACGGTGTAAATTTTACGTTCCTGTTTGCGATGAGAGATATTGGGAGTTTTATATGTTCTTCAAGTGTAATTTAAGCTCTGGGCTACGGCTTTTTCACGGATTGGGTGCGAGTGATATATGAAACAGGTCAATTTGAAGTTCGAACCGCTGAAAGTGCAAGCGAAAATCTCAATCTTCGAAGGGTAGAATTCGAATGACAAAATCTGTGTTGAAAGACAGCTCTAAATTTTTCTTCAGACAAGATTTCAATTATCAGTTCGAGTTCTGGCCGGTTCTAGCATTGGTCTCTGATTTTAAAAATCGGGAATTGGCTGTGACAAGGTAAGTATCTATACCCATTCATCTCGAAACCCGATCGATCCTAAAAAGAAAGGACGCAATAAAGACCAAGAATTGAGAAATCGGTGGTGATTGGATACGGCCATCAGACGGGCCGGCCTACCAAGTGGGGTTCGGACCATTTATAGTTTAAGGGTTAGGCTGGACGGAGCCCAAATTGAATGTCAACGGTGTTTTTGGTAGAGTCTGGGTTTCGGCGTTTAATCTCATTGCCGAGTCGCCGATCATGACTTCCGCCACTTTGGCATTTTGTCATGTGTTCGGCATTGGCAAGGTCCAAAGTTCACTATTGCCTTTTCCCACGGAATAGAAATTTCGACGTAATTCAAGAGAGCAGCATGCTTGCTTGGACTGAGAACGTACTCATATGTTCAAAGCACACTATCTTTAAGGATTATACCATAAAAAATCTTAAATTAATATGTTTATGATAGATTTACCTCAAATTAATTTTTTAATAATAAAAAACTCTAAATTGATATACTTATGACAAATTTATCAAAAATTATTTTTTTTTAACACAAAAAACCCCATAAACTAATACATTCGTGACAATTTACTCTAAGTTAGTTTTCGTTAAATTTAATGAATGCTGTAAAAAAATTACAAATTGGTAAACCTAGTGACAAACCAATCATTCCTAAAAATCAAGGAAGCAAGGAAGGCCAAGAATTGAGAGATCGTTAGAGATGGATATGCCCGTCAGATGGGCCTGCCCATCAAGTGGGGTTTGGTTCGGACCATTTATAGTTAAGGGTTAGGCTGGGCTGAGCCCAAATTGAATGTCAACAGTACTTTTGGCGGAGTCTGGGTTTGGTTCGGACCATGACTTCCGCCACTTTGGCATTTTGTCATGTATTCGGCATTGGCAAAGTCCAAAGTTTCACTATCGCCTTTTCCCAAGGCATAGAAATTTCGACGTAATTCAAGAAAGCAGCATGCTTGCTTGGACTGAAAACGTACCTATATGTTCAAAGCATAGTATCTTTAAAGATCAGTGCTATAAAAAACCTTAAATTGGTATGTTTTTCAAATTAATTTTTCAATCATAAAAAACTCCAAATTGATATACCTGTAACAAATTTATCAAAAATTATTTTTTAAACACAATCTAAATTAATATATTCGTAACAAATTTACTCTTCGTTAATTTCTGTTAAATTTGATGAATGCCGTAAAAATTACAAATTTGTATACCTATAACAAATAGAGAGTAAAAATCCAAACTTGTATATCCATCAACTATTATGTGTTATACAACTTAGTAATTTGACTGTAAAACTTAATGTAAACTAATGGAGGGTAAATTTGTTATAAAAGAATCATTTTGGGAAATTTTTTGTTGTCAACAAATTTATTTGATGTAAAATTGTCACATGTATAATAATTTAAGGTTTTTAATGATATTAACCCTATTTTAATGGCATTGTTTAACATTTTTTTTCTTAATCTTTAATTAGAAACGAGACGATGCGGACGGTTCAATTTGCCTAGAATATATCTAAAGTTGTGCATTCAAACATAAGTCGCCATGTTTCAAATATGTTCCTTGACGCGAAACGTTAGCAAGATGAGTGTATGAAAGCGTCGAGACACCTGAGATAGTGCAACGAAAACGTGGATCACTAGTTAAAATAATGTTGAGCTTCGTCTCGTTGTCGAAGAGCCATGAATTCATTGATGGCAACAAGAGATTTGGAGGAGGAGGCCTCTAGATTTGACGGCCCCTCCTCCTTGACGATAATGGCTAGATCTCGGCGAGGCTTCGATGGAAGCGGGCACAATCTGATAAATTAAATTAGATTATGAAAGCAGAGTTTTCCTCATCCGTGGAGGTGGATCTTGCTCATGCGATAAGGCATATCAGATACGACTCCACGGTCCACATCTTTGCACATTGAAGGAAGTTTGAGGAAATGGATTTTTAAGGCAGGAAGTAACCTCAACTGGAGTTTGGAATTGAACCTTGAGCAACTTTTTGGAATTAGTATTATAGTTATAGGTCTATCATTCTTTTCATATCAAAAGTTATGAATGATTAATCGAAGGATGCGCGATCTCTATTTTTCGAATTCACCGTTTGAACTAAACCTTCTCTGGGCACCTTAGGAACCCATCAGCAAAAACCCATACGTGACAACTAAATGACATCATTGGAAGAGAGAATGTTTCATTGAATCTTTGCTTGGTTCCGGATTTGAAAAGAAAGATGGCACCTAATTAATGGCCTCCAACTTTGCTTCCTCTAACCAAGTTGTCATCCCTTGAGCACACTTAGTGGTTGTTTGATAACAAGCTAAACATGCTTGAGTCTATTCTTTTGTTTTTTGGAACAAAAAAATAATAGAAATCTATACGGTAACTTTTTTTGTCATCAAGAATAGGTTTGGAACCGAATCAAGAAGTAAACAAAAATTACTATTTTTTTTCTCTTCTTCCACTAATTAGTCACCAGTGATTGGCTAAACGAGGTCTAATGACCTCGCCCAACTGGCGCGAGGTCGGCCTCTCTCCGACCTGGCAAGGCCAAGCCTCACGGCAACTAGGCGAGGCTTGGCCTCACCAAATCTAGTTGAGGTCTAGCCTCGTTGATGGTTGGGTGAGGCTCGCCTCGATAGATCCACCTTGCCTAGCCATCGGTGAGGCTCAACCTTGCGAACTCTCGTTTGGCTGGTCGACGACCATGATCATGGCCAATGTGGCCAGCTAGGGAAAGAAGAAGAGGAGAAGGAAAAATATTAAAAAGAAAAGATAAAAGATAAAAAATTTAAAAAATTTGAGGGTTGTACATAACGCATTTCTATTCCAGAAATAGAATTTTGGGTAATTACCAAATCCTTTCAAATACTTAGAAACTTATATAGGGAAAAAAAAAAATATTGTTTCTAATGATATGTTGTTTCATGCGATAAGAACATAGAATTCTCATCGAGCTTCTTACAAGAAATCGAGGTTAGGAAGGAAATGGACCCTCCTCGACAAGTTGTACTCCACTCTAGCCTTCCAAGTCAAAATCCTCTCGCTCTAATCTCTCCTAATTTAGAAGATACAGTAAATAAAATTCCATCATTAGTTGGTATAGATACTTCTAAAGCATGTTATATAGTAAGTTATTTCTATTTTGGAATTCGCAATTTCAACTTCCACCTCTCCCGAACACCTTAGAAGCTCATGCGCAGACCCACATGTGACGACTCAATGACACCATTGAGAGACTAAGGTATTTCGTTACATCTTTGCCTGGCTCCGGACTAAATACGGATGGCACCTAATCATTAGCCTCCACCTTACTTCTCCAAACATCAAGTTGTCATTCTTCGAGCACGATTAATTTCCAGCGACATGTCGTTTTGTGCGATGAGAACATGGAATCCACATCTAACTCTCCAAGAAATAAGGGTTAGGAAGAAACTGGAGCCTCTCCAACGAGCTCTACTCTACTAAGCCGTCCGAGTCAAAACTCTCGCTCTAATCTATCTGAATTTTGAAGATAGAGTCACTAAAATTCATACCATTAATCTCAACTGAGTCATAGATAATAGATATAGAATTTTTGGAGAATGTTATACAGTATTTTGTTGATATCGTTCATTCTTCAAGCTCCTTAATTGGGCGTATGACTCACCCCTCAATGATGTGCTAAAATCCAAAGAATATGATTATCTTCAAGAGGCAAAACCATCTTGTGCTACTTGGCTAGATGAGTCAACACCCGCATTAATTTAACTAGCTTCCAAAATCATTTAATGATCCATGAGAAAGTAACTAAATTGGAGGTTGTCTCATTTGATGTGAATTATTCGAGTTTAACCGCAATTGACTACCTTATTTGATCCGAGATTCATTTCTAAGCCATGATTGGATGAGGCCGGACATAATCGAGCTTAATCGACGAAACTAATTTTGGAATTTCCCTTCACCATATACAAGGGAATTCGGCTAGGTCTAAGGTCCAGTCCTTGGGCTTGTCAGCCGGTCCTAGGGTTGACCCTGTGGCCAATTCAGGGTCCTATGCCACAGTCCATGGTCAGTTTGAAACTGATTCACATTGAGTTTATTAGATCGATGATCCATTCTCAGTTGTCATATAATTATATGGCATTGATTGATGCGTCATGATACATGATCGCATTGAATCGATATATGGTCATTCTCAACCGGTGTAATGACCATGCAGAATTACTTGCAACCGATTTATGATTGTGCTAAATAGATCCATAATCGTCCACCGATCAATCTGTGATAGTGCGTTATCATCCTATGACCGATCCTTATTGTCACGCCCCGGAGCTCCGAGCGCGCGCACACACCTCGGTGGTCGATGAAATTGCGATATCCCAAGACGCGTCGTTGACTCATTCATTTTATTGCACAAGTGGAAGTGAATAAATAAATCCTCTGACAGCAAACAACGTGGGATAGAAAAGCAGGATAACAAATTCACAACCAAAACACGCTTTTATACACAAACTAGGTTTATATACACAACTAGTCTGTCTACCAAAAAGGTCGGCCCTCAAAAGGAAACTGTCCCACGACCCACTAATCGGACACATTCACCGATCCTTCAGACTCCACAGGCTCCGAGGGCGCCGGGTCTACCACAACACCATCAGGAGGGTTAGTTGCACCCTCGCCAAAAGCAACGTCGACTACCACAGCGGGGACCTCAAAACCCTAGAGAGGACCAACTCTGTATCCATTGAGCCCACTGCGAAACCACGCCTTAAATCGATGAGGTACCCTCAGAGGTAAGCCCTCATCGACCCAGACAGTGGTCACTATGAGCTCATAGACCGAGTGGCCTCTGGGCACAGGGAAGTTAGTGATCAGCTCAGTAACCCTCCGAGGTTGACCAAAATGAACTGGCGGGGCCGCTAAGGACCTGAAAACAATTGAGCCCACGACGGGGTGAGACAATGTCTTAGCAAATTCACTCCCTAAACTCCGACTAGAAAGGAAATACGCCTAGCCACACAATCACATAACCATAGAGACTCACATTGTCTCAGATCCTCTTTATAGGTCAACACAATTCAAATACACAACCATATGCAGTAATCAAACTCAATCAATTGGAACGCCACCACTTTCATCTCAATAAGCACAAGGGTCTCGATCTATGTAGTACCAACACGCGACACGTGACACGATACGACACAACACGCCACATGTCATTTCTCAAAAAGTAGAGAATTTCAACACGTTCCGACACGTTAAATATTAAATAAATATTTTTATATATAAATGCATAAATAAGTAAATAATAATAATAATAAAGAGTCTAGAATTAATCTATACTAAAAATATTAATTCTACATTTGTTAATATCATTCATTCTTTTAATTTGACAAATTCAACTACATTTCATTGTAATAATCTATAAAACTTGAAGGAAAAAATAAGTAATCCACATTCCACTATTAAATTTAAAATTTAACAATAAACAAAAAAACAATCAACATTCCATCAAGTAATATAACAACAAGTCATTCATCCACATTATCCACTTCTTCTGAAAAAAAAAAAAAAAAAAAAAAAAACAAACTCCATCTCCGGCTCATCAAGTGAAAGATTTGCAACTTCAAGCACCCAAACATCTTCAAACAAGTCAAATGCATCTCCGCCAATATCCCACATCTTAGTCTCTCCTTCTGCGTATTGTAGGTTTTTTCTTGATAGAAGATGAAGATTACTATAAATAAAAACCAAATCTTCTACACGTTTTGGGGTTATCTTATTTCTTCTCACCGAGTACACAAATGAGTAAGTACTCTAATTTCTCTCAGCACATGATGAAGAAGAAGGTTGTGCAAGAAGCTTTAAGGCTATGCTTTGAAGCATCGGTGCACATGCACCATGATTAACCCACCAAGCTTTAGGATTCATAGAATATCGATTTTGAAGGGAATCAAAATCTCTAAAATCCCCATTTTTACTCGCAAAATCTACGTACTCCAAATTCACCTTGTTGCGCTCATCCAAGTTAGGAAAGTATTTCTTGAAGCATTTCAGTCTTTCTTGGTTGATCTCCTTATTCTTGTATGTAGAAATTCTAGTAGAATCTTCATCAAGCCATTGATCACTATAGTACCTTTATTTAATAAAATGAAATAAAATTAGAAAACAATAATAAATAAGAGGAGTATTATATTATCATGTTAAAGAAAGAATAACTATTAAAATAATAACCTCATACAATTTTAGAACTTGCCTGGGATTTAAGGCATGTGCCAAGCAATGAAGTGGAGTGTTGTTATTTGTCCAACGATCCACAAGAATTGTGTGAACCACCTCATAAAATGTGGACTTCTCATCTAGCCTCTTCACTTCATGTGCATATATAACTTTTCTTCACTTTTTCGATCATCGAACCCCACATATCATAAACTAAGTGAAGACAAGGCTTATCAGTGTCACAAATTTTAAGCATATCATAAATAGGAGCCGTGAAGGAAAGTATATAATCAATCAAATCCCACCAAAAATCATCCAACACCTTCTCCTTGACAAACTTAGCTTTCTCTTGATTAACATCTCGATAGATATTCCATTTGTCACAAATCACCATGTTTTGAAGACCACTTTTTATTAACTTGAATCTTCTAAGCATCACAATCATTGAAGCAAAACGTGTATCCGCTACAGAAAGCAACTTCAAGCTAACCAACTCATTGTATATTGCTAATCTCATAGAATGGTTCATGATGAAATGTTTGATTTGCATAACTTCCTTAACAATATCTGAAATCCAACTACATTTCTCATAAACTATTTGATTGCTCTCCATATTTTTTGCGGCACAAATGTTCTTCAAAGCTAGATGAAGGGCATGCACCACACAAGGCGTCAAAAAAATGGATGGAAATTCTTGCTCAATGAGTTGTCCTACGCCCTTACAATTTGAAGCATTATCCGTAATTACTTGGATCACATTCTCATGCCTAATTTCATTGATAACTCATTTTAGCAAGTTAAAAATGAAATGCATATCTTTTATTTCTCTCGAGCAATCAACCGATTTTATAAACATTAGTTCTCCATCCGATACCGCCATGAAATTAATATTTCTTTGTGAGTTGCTTCATCCATCACTCACAATACTTACACCATTCTCCTTCCACATGATTTTGATAGGTGTACACAACCTATCAATATTTGCCTTCTCTTTTTGCAACAAAGTGGTCCTCAATAAATTATATTTTGGTGGTACATAACCCGCAATATTATGATTAGCAGCATAAGTGAAAGCGGATTGAAAATAAGGATTCCTTGCTAGGTTAAACGGGAAGCCCGCCGAATAAAACATCCTAGCAATCTCACAATCTAGACGTTCCTGTTGAGTCATATTAAATGCATATTCAAGTGATTTTCTACTCCTACTTCCACCTTTCCTTTTTTTGGAGTTAAATGATAAAATTCTTCCCGTCACCACCACCATCACTAAGTGAATAACTAGCAAGAGGCAAAGGTACATTTCTAGGTGCAATACTCATTAATTTAGTATTGACCTCTTCGTCTAATCTTTCCATCTCCAAAAGATCTTTTTTTTTTCTACTTTTGTGCACTTTCCAATTCCTTTTCCACTTATCATCATCAAATGGCTCATCACTCTCGTGTATGAACTCTTAAAATCTTTTTGACAAAAGTTGAATCTCCAAGACAAATTCCCCCCCCGGCATCGTATGATTAATTAACTTAGTAACATACCTCCATAATAGTTGTTTTACAACATAATTGCTAGAGGTAGGTGGTTATGTGCTTGAAGTACTACTAGCCATGTTTGAACTTGAAGACATTCTGCAAAAAAAATAAACACGTTATTATCAATTGCTATTAGGTTTCTTAGTTAAAGTTAACTAAGAAAGATTGAATACCAACCAGAAGCATGTTGCGGGAAGCGGTAAGCATCAATAGACAGCAGCAAAATAGCGACGGACAACAACGAACAATAATAATTGACAGCAAGCAATAGCAGACAGCAGCGAGCTGCTATGAATAACAGTAATATAGTAGCGAACAGCGGTAATATGGCATCGAACAGCAACAAAGAGTAGCAGCCAACCCCATAATACGGCAGCGAACAGCAACAAATAGCGGCAGCCAAATTTCCATCATCAATTCCCGACCATCACACATACACGAACAAAGTCATTATGAGTATTCACAATACAAAAGTAGAAAGGAAATAAAAATAGAGAAAAATCATAACAAAGCACTTTGAAGCAAGAGATTAATATTTTCAACGTACAAAAAAAATCAACTTTTTTTTGGAGAAAAATAGAGATTTGTCCAAAAAAATCACTGCTCATAAAGCCATCGAAAAATAGGTTTAACAAATTCGTGAGATAATCAATCATAATATGCACGTTCCTTAAAAGCAAATCCAAAACCCCCAAAAATGTTTGAAAAATAATAGGTCTCGTATAATTCAGAATATGACTATAAATTCTGTCGGTTGCAAATTTTGAAACTGACTTTGATGGGAAACTTTGAATGGCGTTACTCTTTGATAGAAAACTTAAAATCAATGAGTCAATATAGAGAAAGGACAAAATAAAAAGTCTAACAAATCTATAAAATAGAGGGGGCTATTTCGAAATCTCACTGCTCATCAAGACATTGACAAATAGGTTCGAGAGACTTGTGGGAATTTCAAAAGATGTATGAAAAATAATAAGTCTTGTTTAAATCAATGCAAGGAAAAACTAATATTCATAAGCCCGTATGAATGAAGATTTTAAGTTCTTATGACAAGATTTACCACATACGATCGATAACATCACCGTCACGCAACAACACCCATTCACACAAGCCACAAAGAAAAAAATTCAAGAAATTTACTAATCCACCTCAAACTCAAGCAAGCCCTCACATGTCCGTGATCAGCCTCCCCTTCGCCGATGCCCCAGGCAACCCAGTCTCTAAGCCCCGACCAAGTCCCACTCCTCTCTCTCTCTCTCTACCCTGACATTGGGGCGTCTGATTGCAGATCATCAGCCCACTCTACCCACAAGATAGCACTTAAAACATGAATCCTCCGGGTGACTTCACGCCAATTGCACCAAACATAGTACCCAAAACCCAAAAATCTCCAATCTTGAAGAGCTCTCGAGTAGCCCAGTTAAAAAAAAATCCCTCTTTCCCAACAAGACGATCACTGCACGAGCCGCATCTCAAGAATTCTACCACAATATTTCGGATCTCCAAAGAAATCCCCCTTTCTCTGATCTAACTCTAGGGTTTGCCGAAAAATCCCAAATCGGATTATAAAGAAATCCAAAATGCTAACCTGAGATGAGCAAAAAGATGAAGTCGCAAGATGAAGAAGAGCAATGCGGCAACGCCTGTGAGAGGTAGAGGCGACGGCTCGCCGTCGGGGCGACGGCTCGATGCTTGTGAGAGATGAAGGCGAGGTCGGAGGCGACTGTGGCGACGAGTGGGGCTAAGGCGCGAGGGGCTACAGCGAGTTGGCGACTGGTGGGGTGGGCCGTGCGGCCGGCAAAGTAACTTCAGCGACACTCATGGCGAAAGAACCAAAGTGCTCTGCTCAGCGTGTGCGACTAAAGTGAAGACTGAAGAGAAGAGTCTGAAATCGTGCGTGTGTCGTGCGACTGAAGTCTAAGTTTCAATTTTTATTTTTATTTTTTTTTTCATATATTTATATTTAGTCCCCAAAGTTTTGGAAATTTATAAAAATAACCCCGTGCGTGTCGGAGTCACGTGTCGGAAATTCCGACTCGCGTGTTGGACACATGTCGGAGTGTCGGATACGACACGAAAGGTCCCCGGAGAGTGTCCTTGCTTCTTAGGTCTCGATTATAATGCCAAATTGTTATGACACGTCCCATACCGTGCCACACAATTTTTTCCCATAATCCGGCACACTAATTTCACTCAACATGCGTTTCAATTGTTAATCACGGCCACACACAAGCACGACCTACTCGACATTCGGCGATCTTCTGGCGTAACTAGTCATCGCCTCATCCCTTGAGTGTGGCAACGTCCACCCGACACACATTTTCGGTGTCAAAACCCGACACCTGGAATTTTCAAATTAAATACCGAAATTTCAAAATTTTGGAATAAATAACCAAAATCACAATCACCACTCAATTTGCACAAATTAACACTCAATTGCATAAACTAAACACACCACTGCAATCAGCACAAAATTCCGATCACCAACTATCCTGGTATAATTTCCAAAAAATATAAAGTAAATTAAATAAATTCCAAAAATAATTAAATAATACAAATTAAATATAATAAATACCAACTTAGGCCGGAAATGCTAATCTAACCACCTAAACAGGCCTAGAAAATTTCCAAACCTATCTAGATAAATTACACAATCTAATTAGCCCATAATCAATCTATTCTAACCACCTAACATGCATAATTGAATAATTAAATCACTAATCCAAACTAACTAACCACCTAATCCCTAGTTAGCCTAAAATAATTATCCACTAAGCGTCATTAACTCCTTAAGCAGATTTTAGCAAGTAAACTCACCGGTTTAGTTGGCCAGTGAATTCACAACGACGGTGATGAGGAGGCGAGTGACAAGCAAGCCTACAACGACACCAAGCAGGGTTTGGACGGGCCTAGAAGCCTTAGCCCACAGCTGAGGTTCGGCCTTTGCTTACTGCTGGAAGGGGCGGTCTAAGTGGCTGGTTGGTGCGGAAACGACGAGGAGGTGGTGGCAGAGGTTGCAGCGGGTGAAGGTGGCTGGACGGCCGGCAGGGTGAGCTCAACAATGGCCAGGGCACGACAGAGGACGGCGGACAAGCGGGACGCGAGTAGGGCAGACGAACGACTTGCGGGCGACGTGCGGGCTCGCGACGGGCAGACGGGCGGTGAGGGGGGCTCTGGCGGCGATCGATGGGCTAGGGGGAAGGAGATGGTTGTTCTTTGGTTCTTTTGAGCTTTCAAAACCAACAAAAATGGAGAAAGGAGCTGCTAAAGGAGGAAGAAGGTGGCTGCTGCAAGAGGGGGCCACGCAAATATCCAAAACACTTGAGTTCTTGCCCCACCACCCCTTGGCTGTCATCCTCAGCCTAAATGCAGCCTTCAAGCTTCCTTAGCAAGCCATCCAAGGGTCCAAATGTTGCACACCCCAAGGACCTATGAATTTTGGACAACTTCCCTCTAATTCCACTCAATTCCTCTCCAATACTTCTCCAATTGATCTCAATTTGGCCTTCATAAATTCAGCCAAGGTGCCAACATCCATCTCATGATTTTTCCTCGTCAATTGAACCAACTTGACGGCAAAAAATGAGACCAAAAACGGCCCTTTGATTTTCCCGATCCAAAATAGCCTTACTTCGATTTTTTGCCGAAATCTCGGGTTTGTAGAAAAATTTTCGGAGGATGAGTCGACATTTCTGAAATGAATCATGACATAACAGAACTTTCAAATTCTGAAATCGGGTTTAAATTCGTGGTTAATTTCAACCGGGCACGATTTTAGCGTGACCTAACCTACCGGGTAGCTTTTAGGAATCTTTAGTGCAATTGACCCATGGTCAATTATTTTCGAGCCACATTGTGTATCTTCGACTCATTAGTGACTCTCAGTTGTCGTGAAAATCTCGATGTTTCAAATACGGGCACATGGTACAGAAATGACAGAAAAATCGGTCTAGTGCCGTTCGAAGAGAATTTTGCAATTAAGTGGAATCACTCACACACTAATCACATGCTTCTATCGAATCGACCTATCTCTAGTCTCTGATCGATTTTTGACAGTGTCGTATTGACTCTTGCAGATTAGCACGGTTGAGCAGTCGATTTCTGATCGAATTCTCAAGTCTATTGCGTTAAAATCCCTTAATGGCTTCACCAGATAGATTAGTTATCTCATGAGTGATCAGTTTAGAGAAAAAAGACTATAGGCGCGTTGGTGAAAAGCCCAACTTATTCAATTGAAAACATAACCTGAAAATCGAGATGTCACACTTATGGTTGAATAATTTACCTATAGTCGAACACTCTATCTGAACATAACCAATCCCTTAGCCACCTATTCTTGAATTGGCTAAATGGCCCATAACCGACCCTTGGGTCCACTTATGGCCTATTCCCAACATCAATGTACCGATCTTTGGCCTATTGATAGAAGGGTCGAAATCAAGGATGTTATAGTTGTCTCCCCTAACTATCGTTCACAACATTGGGCCTATATGAGGTAGGTGCTAAGTTAAGCTAATGCACCATTCCAATTGGCCTTGCATTATCGACAAGAGGTATTGGTCCAATCGATTGTATATTTTCGAAATTTGGTAATGGCACATTTTGCTGAATATTTTGATTTGCCAAATTGCCAATATTGATACTACCTAAGTTAATTTAAATAGGGTTAGGCAAATTGCACCCATTAACAAGTAGTCCCATAGGGTCGGGTTGCACTAGTAATTTCCACCTTTTATGAAATCCCAATCAATGGTAGGGGTGGTACAACTTGTCTTGCAGTACCAAAAGTGACTTGAGCAGCAATAGATGAGGGAACATACCTGATAGGTGTAGATTGGTAAGGTTCACATACATCTAAATTGAATGACTCAATGGTCCTAGCTTGTGCATAACTTCATGAAAAGTATTGACGATCATTGCCTTTTTTTTTTTTTTTTTTTTTTTTCGATTTTTTCTTTGATGTTCATTGATAATCCTCCTCATCGTAGCCAACATGACAAGGCCTGGCTCTAATCGTCTTCCCTGCTCATCGGTAAGTCGTCTTGGGATATTAACATCTCCAATTTGTGCTTGATCTGCCATCGACTATGTAGTCGATTAATCAGAATGCCGTACCCTCTCATTGGTAGGTGGTGGTAGCAAATTGTTATTACCAACATTGTCAAGATCGAGTTGATTCATTGTTTACACTTTTGTATTTCGTTAAATTAATCACACTGGTCCCATTAGACATACCAAAAAGATATTTTATTGGAATTTTCCTGTGACAAAATATTTTTCATTAAAGGTCGTTGTTTAGCTTTTAATTTAAGGAGACAAGTTCTACCTCCATTCCCGATAGAAAAATACCCAAGTAAATAAGGATACTAATAGCTTTACTTCAATCAAGACCATACAAACATAAACTATGTTGAAATTTAACTGACGACAAGTTCGGAAAGTATAGTATATCTATTACAAGTGAACCAAATGTAAACAAATTCTACTGGAATTTAATCAATGACAAAAGTCCGAGTACACCAAAATAAAGAAACGCGTTGAAATTTAATCGGCGACACAAATTTAGAAAGTACAACTAAGAAACATGCCAAAATTTAATTGACGATGTGAGTATGGAAAATAAAAGTACAGTACAAGAAAGTAAAGATATTGAAAGATAGTAAAATTATTTGATTTGTGGGGTTTGCAAAAAGTACGATGTGGTTGTTTAAAGCCTACCATCAACAATGATCAACAAATGTTACAAAGGGAAGTTACAAATAGATGTTATAAAGAGAGGTTATAAAAGGAGGTTACAAATAGAGGTTACAAATGGTTACATAGACGGATTTTTCGACTCCACAACATTGACGGTTGCTTTATTCCACTATGTTGACGATTACTTATTTGTCAATTGTATTCGAGATTGTTGACTCCATTTTTTGTCTATTCATTCAAGCTATCAATTTTTAAGTCATCAATAATTCAATTAATAAATGACCAAACTCTACTCTTTTCGACTACTATAACTTGTCGATAATAACCCAAAGTTCTTAATTTTTTGGTGTAATCAATTTTATTTTCTGATTTTCTTCAGACGTAGGAGAAAACCAAAGGAGGACAGATATATTGGGCATCGGTTCTTGGGATGTTAAGAAAGGAAATGAAGAATCGAAGTTTGACCGTGGATATTGTTGCTGATTCTTGGCCTTATATCAGCAACAATATCTGTTAATAAGGCCAAGAGGCGCACAGTGGAGTTTTCTTTTTTCGGATATGTTCAATTTGCCTACTTTGACCATCCAATTTGGATAACGAAAAATGTTAATATAACTTTTTTATTATTTTCTCTCTCTAACGTGGCATTGCCATGACTAAAACAAGAAAAATAACCCCAAAATAACGTGGTTTTCATCCAAATTTAATTTTTAATATAATATTAATTACATTAAATTAAAAGATAAAATATATTTTTTTTAAAGCAAGGGCAACAAGTTGGCGAGGGCCTGTTGCCATAGTCCTACCATCACCGGAAAGGGTTGGCCATGATGGGTGAGGGTCGGTTGGGGTCGTCGGCCAATGGCCAATGACCCTGGTGGGGCGAGGGTTGTCAGCTTTTGCCTAGATCGGCTAAGGGGCCGTTGGCTAGGGTAGAGTCGCCGCCTGAAAGTGCAATCAAATCATTTCATTAACTACGTTCAATTTGACAAATGGAAAATACTAATAAATTTTAGAATTTGATTGTACCCGCTTATGAACCAACTCAATAAGTTTTATGATTTAATTACATTTAAAAAAAAATTAGGACTTAATTATATTTTTGATAAATTTTAGGATTTTTAGTGCAATTATCTCAATATTTTAAAGTAATTTTAGCTAGGCTGGGCTTTTATGGATTTGGAGTGACTGATATGTAAACAAAAAGTACAAGCAAAAACTCAATGTTAAGGAGAGAAATTCGATAAAATCAATGTCGAAAGAACAAATCTGTCATTCTAACTAGCTGTATGAAAAGAGTTAAGAAAAAAACCCCTTAAAATTAAAGAGCCAATATGTCAGATTTTATTTGAAAAAACCTAAACTTAACAAATTCATAAAAGACAGGTACCCATGAGAGAGGCCTGCCATAGCATAATTCAAGTTTTTATGATGCCTTTCCCATGGCGTATAATTTTGGCCAACTCTTCAGGAATGAGATGTGGAGGAGTCTCTACATTTGAAAGCCCCTCCTCCTTGATGGTAATGAGATTTGATAATTACATAAATAATTCCTAAACTTTAATTTAATATGCAATTTCATTTTAAAATTTTTAACTTGTTTAATGTGTTCCTAAACTTTAATCCAATATGTAATATCATCTTAAATTTTTAAAATGTTCAATTTGATCTTAAACTTTTTGGTAAATGTTCAATAGAGTTTCCGGACTATATGAAATTTTCATATAGTTCATGGACTAGATTGAATATCTATGAAAAGTTCAAAAATCACATTGAAGAAATTAAAAATTCAAGGGACGATATTGTACATTGAGTAAAGTTCATGGATTATTTATGTCATTTTCTTTAATGAGAAAAACATGTAAGAGCGTTGCAAGCAACGGAATTATCCTCGTTCGTGAAGACTGATCTTGCTCATAAGACAATGACATGCGATGATAGAGGTGTCAACGGTTCCATTCAGGCTTCCATCTAACCCAAACCAAATTGAACATGGTTCTTGTTGGTTACCGTGACCTGAACCATGTGCTACCCAAAGTGAAAACATGACTCCGATTGTCTTTTTATTTTTATTTTTTTGGACGTATACCCTCTTTCTCTCTCCTCCCACTGCGTCCTTCTTTTATTTTTACAAATTGAAGCACTATGATGCCCAAGTCAAGATTTTCATTCACAACTAGCACAAATCAAAACTGAACTGAGACATTGAACCAATATTTGCTCCAATCTTATCATAAGATTCAAGGCCAAGTCAAGCCCTAGATCTCAGATCTGGCGTATTCCTTATTAATCTGCATAATAGAGTTTGGGGTTCCAATTTTGCCGACTTTACGAGGCAATCATTTTCTTCTGCCGTTGACTTTCATCTTCTTCTCTTCACTGTTGGCGTTACTAGGTTTTCATCTCAAGAAAACTTTAAAAGTGTCTTACTTGGCCCTGAAGTTGGCATCGATGAGTACATTTGCAATCGAAATTTCAACATGGATAAATATGCTTTTCTATCTTTAGATGGATTGAGGTGCAAACGGCAGCGGAGAATGAGACGATCTTGGAGGGCTTCTAAATCTCTGGGGATGAAAATGTTCCTTGATTCTGTTCCGGAGCCAAAATTGTTATGATGCCAATTCTTTTCGGTTCGGTTCGGGTATTTTCGACACTCCTACGATAAGACTCCATAGTCCACATCATACTCATTAAAGAAAGGTTAAGAAACGGATTGAGGCGGGAAGTAACCTCAAGCAGGTCCCTGAATTGGAGCTTTGAATCGACCCTTCAACAAGTTCCTTAAATTAGCATCATAGCGATGCTCCTGTCATTCTTTTCTAATCAGGACTTAAGACCTATTAATCGAAGGATGGGCAATCTCTATTTTCGAAGTTCGCCTTTCCAACTTCTACCTCTCCGAACAACTCGATAACACCATCGGAAGAGAGATTATTTTATTGTATCTTGCTTTGGTCACAGATTCGAAAATAAAGACGACACCTAATCGTAAGCCTCCAGCTTACTTCTCCATGCGTTGACATTCTTTGAGCACGTTTAATTTCCTGCAATACGTCGTTTCGTGCGATGGGAACGCAAAATCCACATCGAGCTCCTTACAAGAAATTAAGGGTAGGAAGAAGCTCCTTACAAAATCCACTTCGCTCTGAGCCCTCCAAATCAAAATCCCCGCCCTTATCTATCCGAATTTAGATGAGTTTTCTTTTGGATAAGAGGTATAGAATCTTTTGGAGCATGTCAAGTTGTATTTTATTATGTTGCTAATTCATCGACAATCTTTTTTTTTTTTTTTTTTAATTTTTTTTAAATACATATTTTTAATCTCTAAAACTACGCTGAGTTTTCTTTTGGGCACGTACCAAGCATATATAACATATATTATGATTAAGACCTTTGCAATGAGGTGGATTCTTCTACTCAATTGTTTTTTTTAAGTGCATTAAACAATTTTACCGGCTATTAGGCGTGACACATGCATGACATACATTATGACAAGAAGGTGGTACTATGATTTTGTCATGCATGTGTCAACTCTCAATCTCAATTTTACCGGCTATTAGGCATGACACATGCATGACATCTATTATGACAAGAAGGTGGTATGATTTTGTCATGCATGTGTCAACTCTCAATCTCAATTTTACCGGCTATATTAGGCATGACATTTTTTCTTGTAGCAGCAACGGCGGGCGCACTCTTTATTATTCTTCCTCCTATTTATTTGATCGTGGACTTCACATATAATTATTCTTTCCACTCTCTTATACATTGACTTTTTGGAAAAATTCTACTTCTCCTTCTTGTAATTTCACACATTTCCAAATCAAGTCTCTGTTCTTTTACTTTATCTAATCAAGTTCTCCTACTTTCACAATTTTTTTAATCAAGTCCCTTCGACACTAAATCTGACCAGATCCAACTGACATGGCTATCATTTTTCCCAACGTTGATGTTCGCGTGGGAGATTTTATCTATATGATATTCCGGCGTTATCTATGATGACTAAATTTTTTCACCCATATTCATGTGGGCATTGGCATATTTTTCCATGCCATTCTTTGATGTTATTCGATGGCCTCTTTAACTGAATTTAAATGAAATTAGTGTTAAAAGGACGTAGATAGAAAGCTTGTGAAAATAAAATAATCGGATTAGATAATCTAGGAGTACGTGGCCTTGATTTGAAAACACATGCCAGTACAAGGACAAAAAGCAGAATTTTCCTATATTTAATTTGACAAACACTAATTGTATATATTTGCTATGCTAGGTATAATCGAACTGATTAGAAAACCGATATATTTTTCTATAGTAGCAGAACATCTGTTCCTTTTGCTTGAACATGCACAATTTCCTTTTCTAATATGACCCACCATATTATAGCTGCATTTCTTCAATTTATTGCAATATACAAATCAAAAGGAGCAGAACCATAAATAAAATTACTAGAAGATAGGAAGCAAAACAATTATCGACGGATTATGGAGAGCAAAAATGATGAAGACATTGGCCCTGACCGGAAAATTTTCCTTAATTGTATATCTTTCCACAAATAACACAATGATCTTCGATCAATCTTCCTATGACACTTCCCTCTTCAATCTTCAATCGTCTACTTTGCTTATTCCATAGATGCACCCCATACGTCTCCCCACTCAACTGCGCTATCTTTGCCTCCACCCATTTTGCGTCGGCCCGAGTCTCCGGCCGCCTGAACATCCCTCCGATCCTCGTCCAATCCACCGGATAAAAAGCCATCGGCGGCAAAACCTTAAATTCGAAACCCCTTTTCCCAATGACTTTCTCAACCACTCTGGACACCAAATAAGGTCCATTGTGTCCCCACCTGTTACCGTCGAAGGTCAAGGCGAACTCCTTCATGAACTTAAGCAAGAGCGGGTGGTTCTTGTCGAACGCCATCACCGCATTGTTTAATCTCGTCCATCTCCTCGACATGGCATCTATGCTTTGAGCACCGATCGAGTTTCGCAACAGCGCAAAGTCCTTTAGTACTATAACGTCGGTATCTAGATACACACCACCGTATTTGAACAAGACAGCGATTCTTATCAAGTTCGAGAGATTCTGAGCTAATGGAATCTCACCCGGATCCTTTGTTCCAGTCTTCATTTCGTCGAACCAGGCCTTGGCTGGCGTGTTTTTGAGCAAGAAAGGCAAATCCGGAGTTACTGCAATCACCTTAAAGCCATGATCAAGAACAGGCTTGAATATCTTAAACCCCAGTTTTGAATCCATGGTTCTTGATATGATCACTAAGCAACCATATGGGTTTGATTTGAAGAGGCTCTCCAAGGCCAAGAACTCTCTCCTCCCGAACGACCTTGCCGGCGAGATCCACGTCATGAAAAACCGTACCGAGCAATTATTTTTCTGGCCAAAGAAACCCATCACGCGGCCATGAAATCGCTGAGTCAAGTTGTCCGACTTGAATATATCGAATTCCGGCAAGATTTTGCGAAACCACGAGACTCTCTCTTCTTCCGTGACATTAATTGGAGGAACTAGAGGTCTTATATTCTCGTCATCATCGTCGTCTACTTTAACTTCTTGAATTTCCATGACCTCTTCATGCACGGAACGAAGTTGCAAGTGCCTGAACGTTGACTTAAGATTTCTTGCCTCTGTCTCCTCAAATGCTCCATGAATCACGTGAGGAGTTTGACCGTGGTAACTCAAAGAACGTAGAGAATTACTTGAAATGACGATAACATCTACATAAAGGGTGACCAAAATAGCACCAAATGCCAATGCAGAGAAAACAAGTGATCTTGCTCTAGCCCGAACTAGGACCCGACAGCAGTTCAGCATTCTCTTAGCAATTCTTTGCAGTGTCATGAAGATTTGAGGGCAGAGAGAGAGAGAGAGAGAGAGAGAGAGAGAGAGAGAGAGAGAGAGAGAGAGAGAGAGGTAAGTTAGAGTGTAGGAGTTGCTTATAACATGGTTGTTAATTAAAAAAATGGTTTGATTAACTGGCTTAAATAGGCCAAAACATGAGCTGCCAAAGATGCTGAGAAAAGACTTATTATATGAGTTTGCACCAATAGGTCAAACTTGAAAGAGTGATGATACCTACTTATGACCTTCAATTTCATATTTGAAAATCAGAATAGTGGTTTGTACATGTCGATTGAGAGAAATAATGCCAAATTTTAAAAATGACAGGCATACTCTTGTTATATCGCACTCTCCGCGCTTTATTGCCGACCTTAACACTAGTACTTAAGGTAAAGACCAGTCACAAAGTTAATTTAAAAATAATAATAATTGAGTAATAAACTTTTTGATAATTTGCCTATTTAGTTCTTTCGGTCAATTTTGATTGAAAATTGCTGATGTGGATGTCGACCATCTTATGTGGCACAATCAGTAATGACGTGGGCAATTTTAGCAATTTTAAAGAAAAAAACGAATCAATAATAATATCTATTTTATATCATTTTGTTCTTTTCTTTCTTTTGTTATTCCTTCTTCCTTCATTGGGCACCGAGCCATAGTAATGGATGGCTACTAGCCACAAGCGAGGGCCGATCTCATCGACCTTGGGCAAGGCTCGAGCTTACCAATCTTGGGCAAGGCTCAACCTCATGAGATCCTAGCGAGGTTGGCCCACACATGCTAGTTGCCAAGGCTCAATGATCAGCGAAGGAAAGAGAGAAATAAAAAAGGAAATAATTTAATTAAAAATTATAAAAATTATTCACGTCAATGTGGCCGTTTCTCGCAAGATGGCCAACACCCAAGTTAGTAATTCTTGGTCAAAATTCGCCGAAACAACTAAATTGACAAATTATCAAAAGCTTTAGGATTCAATTGTCACAACTAAAAAGTTTAGGACTGAATTGATACAAATGTAATAGACTTAAGACTTTTTTGGTAATTTTCTTGAAATTGGGGGAAATATCTAGATATCTCCATCATTATAATAGCTCAATAATGCAGATTATTGGAGTAACCCCAAGATGCTGGTATGCTAATCTTTAGGATGAATAATTTTATATTAATTACATCCCAATCACAAAATCATTAACAATTTGCCATGATCCCCGCTTGACAAATGTGTCCTCTCACATACCAGAAACGATATGTCCATCTCTCAATGAGATCTTCCACGCGATTGGCTTCCAAGTGAAATAAAATTAAAAATCTAGATTCTTATTGATTACGTCAATTGGCCCTTCTAATTATTAATCGCATCGATTAATTTAATCACCATTTTTATCTAAAAGAATCTTGGGGTAGGAGGATAATGTCTCGCCAACGAAGCATCAGCACGCATTTTGCAGGCCCACCGTATCTTGTCTTCGCTCCTATCGCCTTTGAAACAATGAGCAAAGCTAATGTACGGACAAAGGTAGATAAACGTAATTAGCTAAGACAAGTCGGGCCGGAATCATTTTATTTGCCCATAATCAATTAGAAACATCCAAAGGAGAGCTGTCTCGGTTCGCCAATTTGGTGAATTGCAGGAAAAATAACACTATGCTGATGCAATTTCCTCTTGGTGCTCGTGTAGGGCCACGGGACGGTTCATCGGATCAACAAAAGTTCAATAATTCTTCTCTTCTTATGGTGCATTTGATGGTGACAAAAGTTTTTTTGAGCTTGTTATCATACTTTATAGTTATTACTATTTGTACTGATTTTACCGACACCTATATAAATCGACATGGCATAACATGCCACTTTGGTTAGTCAAAATCAATGCGCAGTTTAGCTAATGTCATTATTATAGATGTCCACTATGACTCCATTTGATTTAACAAAAATTTGTTTTCATCACAAGATTTTGGACAGCTTATTGCAATAATGCAATTTCAAAAAGTTTGGGGGCTAGGGACCCTGGCCTCTCTGCAATCATATCAGTGTTTTTCCAGCAAAATATCAATTTGTCTTTTTTCTTCGCTATTTTTAGGGAATGCCTTTCATCAATCACATTGAATGCATGTCTCATATACAAGTAAAACAATTTATATATGTATATATTTATTACACTCTTAATTTGTGAGACAAATAGTACAAAGCAGTAATAAGTATCAAATTTACGTTTTTGTAATTTAATAAGCAAGTTTTCCATATTATAATACTTAAAATTAAAGTTGGATAATACTATCATCAAATATTAAGTTAAGGTATTGAATTAACAACAGTTTCTCTTCTACGGGTTTCTTGTTAATATTTCTTAAATGTAATGAAATTCTCTAACTCATTCAATTTAGGCGACACATAAAATCAACTTTCATATTTGGTTTCCACTCTTTAAATTACTATCATGCCCTCTCATTTAAAATTAAGTCTAAGTAAAGTATTTAAAGGGAGATGAAGACTTATGCAGTTTTACGATGACAGTTCCATGTTTTTTAGGACAATTTGAGATTTGAAAACAACAGGAGACGTCGGAAACAGTTTCCTTCCGAATCTCATTAAAATTCTTAAAAGGGAGAATACATTTATTGTCGAAGCATATAGCTATTCACACTAATCTCGCACGCACGTGGGAACGAAGACTAGTTTAATTTATGGAAACAAGTCTTTCTTTAAGGATTTGTTTGCTTCACGAAAAATGAATGATTTAAAAAAATATATTTTTATAAAAATTATTGCTTGAAATAATTAGTCAACGAAAAATATTTTTCATTATCGACAACAATTTATGTTTATATATTTTCGTAGATGCTGAAGTTTTTTTTTTCGTTCATTCATTTTTATAAGTGATGCAAGCGATCATTTTTAGGAAAAAAATTTCAAATTATTTATGTTTCGCGAAACACATAGAGCTTAACAACTCTCTCAAATTTTTGACGTAGATATGCTAGCATGGCAAAAAACCTACCTATCAAGAATGGTTTCCTTGTCATTAAGACTGGCCTTGGCTATTGGTCCGCCAGGGGACCAAAGTTAACGTCTTAGTTATTGTAATCCAAGTTCAATTTTATTGCAACTCTTGTACAAAACGTCGTAATACATATCATGAGTCAGACACCTTATACAGAAGCTACGACAAGAATAAAGGGAAAAGTACCAAAATAGTCATAAACCTTTTGTATTGGTTCCAATTCAGTCTTAAACTTTTCAATTAGACCAATTTAGTCATAAACCTTTTCATATTAATACCAATTTAGTCATAAACATTTTCACATTAGTACCAATTCAATCCATCCGGCTAATTTAAGCCAAAAATTGCTGATATGGCCGCCGGCGGTCTTCTGTGGTGCCACGTGGACAAATTTTATAATTTTTTTCTTTTAGATGTTTAAAATTTTTTTTTCTTTTTTTCTTCTCCTTACCCCTTGGCCGGTGAGGTCGCCGACCACAGGCTTGTCGGGGCGAGGGGCCCCGCTCCCTCATCGACCACTGGCGAGGGCCTTTGCGCCCTCGCTCGTGGTGAGCGAGGGTGCAATGGTCGACCCAAATCCAAGCGAGGGCACAACGCCACAGGCGAGGCCGTCGTGGCCCTCGCCTGGATCTGGGCGAGGGCCACCGCACCCTTGCCTACCACGAGTGAGGGCTGCCACGCCATTGCCTGTGGCTGACGAGGGTGCAGAGGCCCTCGCCAGCCAACGGGCGAGGGTTTCAGCCCTCGCTTGGATCTGGGCGGGGGCCGACGCCCTCACTTGTGGCCAACGAGGGTGTGGCAGCCCTTGCTAGTGGCCGGCAAGGGAGTGGGGCCCCTCACCCCAACCAGCCTATGGCCGGCGATGGTTGGCCGGTCGGTGACCTCGGCAGTCAAAGGGTAAGGAGAAAAGAAAAAATAATAATTTAAAAAATCTGAAAAAAAAAATATAAAAAATTATAAAAAATTTCCACGTGGCGCCACATAAGACTGCCGGCAGGCACGTCAGCAATTTCTGGCTTAAATTAGCCGGATGGACTGAATTTCTACCAATGTGAAAAGGTTTAGGACTAAATTCGTCCAATTGAAAAGTTTTTTACTAAATTGGTACCAATATAAAAGGTTTAAAATTATTTTGTTACTTTTCCCCAAGAATAAACTTAGATTATGATGGTTACTAATCGAGTCATACCTGTATTTTTCCACATACATGAATTCGGTCTTCCAAGTCCCGTAGAGCTCTCTTCAACCTGCTCATGGAGCTACTCCCTTTTCTAAATATAATCAATTGCCCGGTTCACCATAACGAGTGAAAATGGGTTGTTTGACATATAATAATTCCAAATTGCATTTCTTTAAAAAGAGGATCTTTGCTTAGTGGTAGCCTGCTCCAGCCCCCTCACGAAACTTTTGTTGTTTGGTTATCCCTACACATCTTTCTGGCGATTCAAATTATATAATTTTGATTAATTCAACTTATAAGACCTGAAGCAATTACAAAGTTACAAAAAACAAAACCATTCATTTTGAACAACAAATTTTATACTGATATTATTGATTATTAATTAGAAAATTTCTATCAACAGTATATAAAAAAAAAAATGTTCCTTCTTCAAAATTCAAATTGGGCAAGGCAAATAAAATAAACCGAAGGTCATCTTTCCTTCTTGCTTCAATTCTTACTGTTTGTTCATGTGTATGTGTACATATATACATGTATATGTACATATATGTATATGTATATGTATATGTATATACATGTATATATATATATATATGGGTTAATACTTTGAAAAACCCCAAACTGGTACACCTATGACAAATTTATTCCAAACTATTTTTTTGACCACCAAAAACCCCAAATTGGTATACCTTTAATAAATTTACCCCAAACTGGTACACTTGTGACAAATTTACCTTATATTAGTTTTCGTTAAATTTTACAATCAAATTATTAAGTTAAATGACACGTGACAGTTGACTGGTATACCGATTTAGGATTTTACGAGTCGTTTGTCACAGTTTACAATTTTTGTGATTTTTTTGTGGTATTAATCCAATTTAGCGGAGGGTATATATGTCACAAATTTACCAGTTTTGGGTTTTTTGCGATCGAATAAATTAATTTATGGTAAATTTGTCATAAATGTACCAGTTTATAGTTTTTTATGATCAGTAGAGGTAAATTTGTGACGGGTGTATCAGTTTGGGGTTTTTCTTGGTCAAAAAAATAGTTTATAGTAAATTTGTCACAGATATACTAGTTTGGGATTTTTCAGGGTATTAACCCTATATGTATATATATAGACACACACACACACACACAAATCTTTCTCATTATCATGTAGGATCCTCAAAACAAAACAAAAAACTAAAACTAAAAAATAGTGGTATTTACTAACAACAACGTTAATAATATAGACAGTGGGTAATTCATACATCCTATATGCTATTTCCCTTGTTATAAATAAAATCAGTAAGCCCCCACCAGTCAAAGAAACTGAGTCTCTCTCTAAGATAGTGCCCTGATCGTTCACCTTTCCTGAAGGTCGAAATTCACCCGTTAGGTATAGGGGCTTTCCTTCTAATATTCAAGACTCTTTATTATGGGCATATAATACTTGGGCCTCTGGATGGGGTGATTTCAGAAAAATTACCGAGATTACCACCTATAACATAAAATTTCTCCGCCGACTTCATCTAGTCGAGCCTCTCAATCTGTCATTATTGTGACATATGGAATTTTTAAAATAATATTTAGGATATAAAGATAAGTGTTATTTAGTTTGGAGCCATGGAGGTTGTTAATTTTGTGAGGCTTGGATGGTGCGAAGGATGATTTTCCGTTACTGTAATCATCAGAATTCGATGCATTGAGCTTAGTGATAGATATTGATATATATGTCGGCGGTGTTGAGTGAAGGTGATTAATTTCCCGCCATATTGGTTGTAGTCCTCAAGTTGCATATTTGACAATATTCAAGTTTTAAATTTACAAAATTGAAATCTTTTTAGCATCTCTTACTTTTCGCCAATATTTTTAGTGAGTTCAAAATGTTTTTCTAATTTATCATTGCTTGGAACAAACACCAATTTCCTTGTTTACATACTGATTTACTAGATAATTGATAATTTAATAAAATATCTACTTTGGAAGCCATGCAAGTGAGCCATTTGTCCCTTTTTAATTTTTACCATCTCTTCATTTCTCCACAAAGTATTTTAAGTGATATATCCTTAGTTCGTGACATTGAACTTAGTTTAGTTATGACTTCATGCATTAAATAATCTATTTCAACCTTAGCCGATTAAGGTTTGATAATTCACTCATTTTACTTGGTTAAGAAGCATTCTCTCAAAATATTAGGCCACTTAAATTTCTTGATTGAAGCACCATTCCCATCATTGCACTTAAAGCTTTTAACCCAAAGTTATAATTACTTTAACTTTGGTTATTTGATCAAGCTAACCAAAGGTGGCCATATGTGATATTTTAATCACATTTTCTTAGACACGCGACCTCTGGAGTGTCATAACTCGGCATAAAAAGGAACACTTAAGTGTCATAACTTACGAAATGTACACTTAAGTGCCAAAATCAGAGCAAAATGGATCACTTAAGTGCCAATCCAGCCAAAATTCGGCCAAAACACTGACGTATCAATTTTCTGGCGAAGTGAGTGTAAAATGGCATCGTTTCGGTGTTGACGTGGTAAAAATTTATTATAAAAATTAATTTAATTTAATTTAAAACTAAATTTATTTAAAACATTTAAAAATTAAATTTAAAATTTTAAAATTTAAAAAAAAAATCTAAAAAAAAATTAAATTTAAAAAATTTAGAAATTTAAAAAAATTTAAAAAACATCTAAAAATTTTAAAAAATTATAAAAAAAAAAGGAGGCGGCCCGGCTGACCCTCCCCAACCTTTCGGCGACGGCGGCGAGGGCTCGCCCTCAGCCGCCGGCTACCTTCCTCCTCCTCCACCTCCGTTTTTTTAAATAAATATAAATTATATTATTATTTTGTTTTAAATTAAATTAAATTAATTTTTATATTATATTAAAATTCAAATTATGCCAAAATGACGTCGTTTTGGCCAATTTAAGGGCTCTATTCTGGCCAACACCCGAAACGACGTCGTTTTGGTGCTGACGTGGTAAAAAATTTAATATAAAAATTAATTTAATTTAATTTAAAACTAAATTTATTTAAAAAATTTAAAAATAAAATTTAAATAATTAAAAAATTTACAAATTTACAAATTTTTTTAAAAAAAAAAAAATTAGAAAAAAAGGAGGTAGTTGAGGGCTGAAATTTTTTGTAAATTTTTAAAACTTTTGTAAATTTATAAAATTTTTGTGAATTCTTTTAAATTTTTGTAAATTTTAAAATTTTTATTTTTTTAAATGTTTTAAATAAATTTAATTTAATTAATTTTTATATTATATGAAAATTCAAATTATGCCAAAACGATGTCGTTTTGGCCGATTTAAGAGTTCTATTTTGGCCAACACCCGAAACGACATCATTTTGGGTGAATTCGAGTTGACTTAGCTCTCCGGCGAGACACATCAGCGAGAAATATTAATATTTTAATGCCACGTGTGATTTCCGGCTAGCTTCATCGGAGATGGCACCCAGGTGTCCCACTTTTCTTAAAATGTGGCACTTAAGTGTACCTTTCGTAAGTTATGGCACTTAAGTGTCCATTTCTGCCAAGTTATAGCACTTGAAAGGTTCTTTTGCCCATTTTATTATATTCTTGCCATGTGTCTTTTTAACTCAAGTTTGAATTTCTAAGGTTCATTCTCCCTGGCCACATTATTGGAAGAAATCGTATGATAATGCCACTTGTGATTTTAATTTTATTTTTTAACTTGACCACCTCTCTTACACTTCCACCTAGTATTTTCTTTAACTTCAAGTCATCGTTTCTCTTAACTTGAGTTACTTTTTCTTATCCCTTTTGGCCTATAAAAAGAGAAAATATTTAGCGATTCGTGAGTGCCACGTCATCAACTGACGTGGCACTCACGAATTTATTGATACCCAATTAGATTTTGACACGTGGATGTCGACATGAAAATCTAAAAAGTTAATTTTATTTTTTTTCTATTTTCCCCTCCATCTTTGACCTCCACTTCGCCCGGGCTTCGCCATCTCCACCGCCCAAGTCACTGTCGCCGCCACCGTCGTCCCTGAACCACTGCCCCACCGTGGCCGCCACAGTCTGCGGCAAAGTTGTCGAGCTCGTCACTGGCAGCCATGGACGAGCCAAGACTCGAGCTCAAAGCTATTGAGCAGCAAACCATATATGGAGATGTAGAGGAGCGTTGCGGCGAAATAGATTTGGAGATGCAGAGGAGCGGTCGGCCATGGACGACTTCTCGGTCTACGACAAAGCTGTTGAGCTCGTTGCCGACAACCATGGACGAGCCAAGACTGGAGCTCAAAGCTTTTGAGCAGTAAAACAGATCTGGTTTGCTGCAAACCAAATCTAGAGATGTAGAGGAGCGGTCGGCCATGGATGTCTTCTCGGTCTACAGCAAAGTTGTTGAGCTCTTCGCCAGCAGCCATGGACTAGCCAAGATCTAGAGCAGCAAACCAGATCTGGAGATAATCTCCACGTCCACTCTCTCCGTCGTCTCGCTGGATTTGGAACTGAGGCATGGGCGGAGGAGACAACCAAACTGGTTTGATGCGGCGCCGGCAACTCCAACTCCACCGGTGGCGATGGCGGAAGGAGGGGCGGAGGTTGGGTTCTTGCGTGTAGATGGAAGAGGAGGAAAAGGGAAATCTGAAGGATTAAGGGGTTTTTAATTGAATTTTTTTTAATGACACTTGTCAATTTTTAATTGGGTATCAATAAATTCGTGAGTGCCACGTTAGCTGATGACGTGGCACTCACGAACCACTGAATATTTTCTCCTATAAAAAGGTCTTCTTATGTCTTTAAGTTTCAAAAAAAGAATTTCAACTTGTTCTTGCAAACAAAGAAAAATAGATCTTCCTATTTTATTTTCAAATTCCAATCTTTTTGTGTGAAAGGAAAGATTCTATTCTCGTATTGTCAAAGTTTCAAAATTCCATTTTTCAAGAACTTACAAGGTGAACTTGTGGGTTAATCTCTTTTCTTAAACTAGTTTTGATAAAAGGTTAAGAGATATTAATCTTTGTTCTCGATTATGATGCTTTGAAGCTGATTAAAGTTTTGATTTTACTCAAGCCTTCTATTTGAGGTAAGTGAAAATTCTAGGGCTAAATTAGATTGATCTACTTATTACTTTTGACTTAGTTGTTTGATGGTTGTTAATTTTAATTTGAACTTTGATGTTAAGGGTGAGAAAGTTTCGCATAATTAAGTATTCAATCGTTGTATTTATTTCGCTTAAATTGATGAGTTTCTACATGCCAAGGTTGTGATCAATCAATTTCCATGAGATTCAATTGAATCAAAAGTGGGAATGATGAGATCAAACTAGCAAGAGATATTTTTGCAATTCAACTAAGTTACCCATTTACTAAGTAAGCATTGTTGATTATTGGGTTGTCGATGGTATATGTTGTCAATTATTTGGGTTATCGATTTTCATCGTGGTCGATTCTCTGATAATGTTATCATTTCCTTGCATGAAAAATGAAAAGAGGTAAAAATCTCATTAATATTATTCGCATATATGATCATTGAAAGGGCAACATAATTATATTTCAAAAGCAAATTGCATGAATAAATGTTTTGTATCAGATGTTCATTTTTATCATAAATGTTGTTTTCATTGTTGATGTAAGGAAAATCATATGATTATAATGTTATCATGTGCATTTTTGCTATGTGAGTAAATATAGAAAGTATTGTGAAAAGTTATATTCATTGCTCACATATTAGTAGTGATGATGCCCCAGAGTCGGTATGCCTCTAGAGTGTTCGGGATGTCTCGGAGTGAAGATACTCCATAGAGTCAGGATTCCCCGTAGAGTTGAGATGTCTTAGGACTTTGGATGAAATGGTATGAAATGAGAGTGAATAATTAATATGATGCATGACCATGTGCATACATATCTATTAATGAACTAATTGGTGATAATCATGCATCACAATGCGTTCTGTCATCTGTTTGGATTTGAGTGAATAATAATGTATGATATTGTTTATGGTTTTTATTGACATAGCATGATGGTAAATTAATGCATCCATTTATTCAATTATCTCTCACTATAAATTTGTATGCAAATGGATCATTGTCGTTTGCATGTACCCTGCTGAGTAGTGAGATGATCTCTTACCTTTGATTTGTAGATTTCATTTGCTAGGCTTCTGTTTATTCTTATATTTTTAAATTGTAGGATGGATCCACATTTTGTGCCATGTTATAGAGTCTCCAAATATATAGAGTCGGAATATTACGATATATTTGTATCGAAATCCGAGATAGTATACGTTAAACATAGCTCCACTATTTGGGTGAATGTAGGTTTACCCGAGCTTCTTCCACACTGTTTTATCACATTGTATATTAATGTAAATGACGAGATGATCGAACCTTTACGAGGGTTGGGGTAGTCCTCCTGGACATGACGATGAGTGAGACGTGATGATGCTGGAAATCATCAACCCTTGAGTTAGGTGGTGGTTAATTAATGTACAGGCTCACTTTTAATTTGTACAGGTGTAGTTGTGTTAGGTGACCTTGACCTTTCCCAAAACTATGTTTTTGTTTTTGTTTTTTTTTTTTAATGTTGTATAAAGGTGGTAGCTAGTAGTGTTAATATAAAGAAGCGTATGTATATTGATTAAACTCATGTGATTTTCTTGTAAGTAATGTTGCAAAAATTTATTATGCTTCCGCATGTGTAATCATAATGATGACTACAAGCGGAAAAGACACATGTCACACGTGATGTTCTTGGGCATCACAATTACACTCTTGAGAATTATAATGAATTACAATCCCCATCTCGCTAAAATTTTAGGAATTCGTTGATAGTTTGAATAGATTCATCTTTTTCTTGGTTTTTGAATGAATATAGTTGAGTGGATTTCCTCACGTACGCCTGGCAGCTCGGGTAGTCATACAATTAGAGAGAGAGTTTAGTTTGATCACAGTACGTGATGTGAGGGTAGCTTCGAGAACAGCATTGTGATGAACCGTAGCTTATAATTAGGCTTTGGACTTACTTCAGGCAAGCTTCTGGGCTTCATAGTAAGCAGACGAGGAATTGAGATCGATCCAGCAAAGATCAAAGCAATTGTAGAGATGCCTCCTCACTAGAAACTTGAGCAAGTTCAATCATTCTTTTGATGGCTCTGTTGATGGATGTTGAGAAATTTTTGCGTGTCTCGATTGATTGGAGTTTCGGCTTGCTTCTCCCCCACCTTTTAGCGTTCTGGGCCCCTGAAAAAAGAAATAAACCCGAAATCAAAAAGAAAGAATTGAAATTGGGCCATCTTTTATCGAGAGAGGCTACCTTCTCTCAAGCTAGCAGTCAGCTAGAAGCGCTTTGGTGGTATTTATTATGTACTTGTGGGCCTCAAGACTCTTAAAGAATTCTTTCCAAAGAAAGAAAATCCATGAACCGACCCATCGTCTCCATTCTTTTATTTAAGGCAATTCGTGTATCTACTAAAAAAGGTCCCTATCAATATATTTTAAATTTAAAACATATCTATAGGCCTAACCTACGAATCTATTTAAACTATCAACAAATTCCTCAGGTTGAACCAGGAGAGTCTCTTAATGCCTTGTTTTTTCAACTCACTGGAGTTATTTCACAAATATTTTTCGTGTAATGAAGAAGGGGATAGCAAGCATATTTGGAGAGTGCAGTACAACCTAAGTAACACCGACACTAACACACGATATGCGACACGACACGACACGCCGACACGTCGTTTTTCAAAAAACAGGGAATCCGACACGTTGGGACACATTGTATATTAAATATATATTTATATATATATAATAAATTATTATTTTTATGATTATTTCAATCAAATTCATAAATAATTAAAAATTAAAAAATTAAAAATTAAAAAATTAAAAATTCTAGAATGAATTTACATTAAAAACATTAATCCACCATTCATTAATATCATTCATTGTTTCAATTTGACAAATTCAACCCTATTTCAATCATTCATAAAATTTGGAGAAAAAACAAGTGATTCATATTCTGGACTCGCATGTTAGATATGTTGGAAGAGGAGAAAAAAATAATTAATTGGTGAATTGTGTATCACAGAAGTGGGAATTAGAAGAGAAGAGAATACAAGGTTTTTCTTCTTTCTCCATTTATTATTTTTATTATTGTGTTTTATTTTTTCACATGTGTGTATATATATATTTTGACTTCTTATTTATTGAATTTTTAAAATTGACCTCGATATCGGAATCACGTGTCGAAAATTCATGTTAGAATTCGAGAAAGTTGACAAAGTGTTGAATTTTCCGACATGTGTTGACCGAGTGTTCGAGAGTGTCGGAAAGTGTCAGACACATGTCGAAGTGTCCAACACGACACGAAAGCTCTTGGAGAGTGTCGGTGCTTCATAAAGTACAACAAAGAGTTGGATGCTCCATTTGGGAATGATGAATTGCTCCCGAAAAGGAGTTTATTCATTCTCTCCTCTATAATGATTTGCTTCTTGGGCAAGATCTCTAGTTCAAGTCTAGGATATCTTGTTGTGCCATGAGAAGTATTTGTTAGGGGTGTCAACTGTTTGGTTTGGGTTTTCATGAAATTCAAACCAAACTAAACCAATAGGGTGAAAACTGAGCTGAATTGAATATAAACTGAACCAAAAATCCGATTTTGGTTCGGTTTGGTTTTTCAATTTTTTTTTTTTTTTTTTACCCTACTTATTGGAACTGAAATGAATAAAGGAGTGAGAAAAAGAAAAAATTTAAATTGCGCATTCAATTTTTATTGAGAATTTCGATTTGGCTCAATTAATTGAATTGAACTGAAATAACCCAAACACAAAAAAAGTGATTATTTTTTCATTATCCAAACTGAAAATCAAACCAAACTGAAAATACATTAAATTTCAATTCAATTCGATTCTAACATGCCTAATATCCGTATTCAGATAAGTATAGCAGATGTACCTGTGAAGAAAATGAAATAAAGGACTTTCAACTGCCCAAGCAAGTCGAGTACGCAACCAACCCTCATACGTGAAATAGCATGGATATTTAATTGGGTTTGATTATTTATCGGATTATTTAAGGAAAAAAAAAATCTCCCGAAAAAAAAAAGTTAAAAAAAAAGGTGGAGTGGCTCAGCAATGACATTCTCATATGTATGAACAAATCATCCCCAGCGGATAGGCCAACCACAGGACGACACGTGGCGAGTGTCGTTTTCGTTACGTCACTTCACCTACGCACTGCTCTTTCTTTTGCATTTGAACTCGTGTCATCATTACGTAATCGATGGACATTCGAGCCGGGAAAGGTGGCGCCGCGCCGTCCGCCTGAGGAAGCCACGATCGCCTGCGCTAACCCCCACGCTGCGCTCCCCCCCAACCCCGCGGTCAACGGCTCCTCAGCCTCGACTGTCCAGGGCCGCGGCCAATCGGGCGCCGCCACGCGTCTCGCGGCAGTTAGCGCGCCCCCACTGGATAAACCATCGACGCCCACCGGGCTGGCGCCCAAAGCGTGATTATCTCCTCCGCTAAATCGCCGGAAAAGGAACCAGAGGCATGGCCTCCTTCGTCGGCGACTCGCCGCCGCCCGCCGCCGGCTCGGTCCGGCCCCTCGACGGCGACGGCTACGACGGGTTCGACTACGAGGCCGACTCGCCGCCGCCGGCGTTCGGCGCTCCGCCGTACGGGTCGGCCAAGGAGCTGGCGGAGGGCGGCGGGTTCTCGGCGGAGCAGAACAGCGAGGGCTCCCGGGGGGGTTTCGGCGAGCCGGACGGTCCGATCCTTCCGCCCCCGGCGGACATGCAGCCGGAGGAAGGGTTTGCTCTGAGAGAGTGGAGGAGGTGAGCTCTTCTTGCGGTGTTTGATAGCGTTTCAGCTGATGTTTAGAACTGATCAATTTTCATAGAAAGAGAGAGTGATGAACTTGAGCTTTTCATGGACATGAATTTGATAGAGAAGTGTGAATAGATTGACTACAGTACAGCTCGAACTGCGGGGAATCAAAATTACAGATGCATGGCAGTCTTTTTTTTTGTGAGTTACGCCGATGATGACAAGCTGAAAGCTCCGAAATTACTCGCTTTTCAGAGTAATCGTTGAATGGAAATGAATCGATTGCTTCTTGTTTATGTAATTGATGAACACTTGGGATGCAATTTTTCAGGCAAAATGCGATCAGGTTGGAGGAGAAGGAGAAGAGGGAGAAAGAGCTGCTGGCGCAGATCATCGAGGAGGCGGAGCAATACAAGATTGAATTCTATCGGAAGCGCAGCATATCGGTGGAGAACAGCAAGTCTTCCAATAGAGAAAGAGAGAAGGTAATGAATTCATGCAAATTTTCTTCTTTTTTCCAGCGAGCACTATGATCCTGGGGTAGAGCAGATCAGTTAATTGACATATGAATCGGAGCTCGCACGTAAAAGACAGTTCCTTTCTTGGCTTTTTTATTCTGGTATGCTAAGTTGCATCTTGCGAATGTTTTATGCAATTTAACTCAAATCGGAAGGTCGTATATACTCATAAAACCTCGCAAGTTTACCTTTTCTGGACATATAGATCATTCTGTGGAGGAACTCTCTTAAGGACTCTGTTTGCATGATGGACTAGAGCTATGGAAACCTCTGCTCTCCGCGATGTCCAACTGTTGGATTCGATTGGACATAATTTTGAATTTTGATTGTTTAGAAATGTTTGTGAGAGATCGTAGCAGCCGTAAGCATCCTGTGGGTCTGTAAAACTTAGCGGACAGTATATCATCTATGGATCAGCCTTTTGAAGTTACTATAACTCCTTTCCAATTGATCCTTGGTTGTGTATTCAATAAAGTTTGAGGAGAGCTAAGCATGTAAATACCTATTTAATTTGCTTCCCCTACTTGAAATTTGAAATGGTAAAAGCCCATGAGACTATCTTTAAAATCTACATTCTTTTTGCAAAAGATCTTGTAGAGCCAAACATTAGTATTGAAGCTCTAGTGTTCCACTTCCTTGGTTCACCTGTTAGTGGTATGACTCCTGTATGCTCCTTTCTCTTTTATCGATCTCGTCCGCGGATGGCAAGCTTAGAAGCTTCTGATGTAAGAAGTGTTTTTGGCAGTCTTCTACATACTGGATTGATGGGATACGAGGAAGCAAAAAGAATAAAAAATAAATATAGTTTTTGTGTTAAAGTTTCTAACCCAAAAACTTAAGTTATTAGGTTGAGAAAGCTACATTTCTATGTGGCACAAGTATCGTATTTAAGCAATGTAGGATATTCTTTAGCACCCCTCACGTGCAAACCCAAATGAAATGTTTGTGGAGTTAAATAACAGGAAATGAGATAAACAAGAAGCATGTGTGAAATAAATGATAATTGCGGCATGAATGCAGAACTAGACTCTGATACCTTATCAAAAAGCTCAAACCAAAAGCTTAAACCATTAGTCGGATTGAGACTATCTTGAACATTAGGATGACGACGATCTCGTATTTGAGTGACATTGGATATACTTTTAACACTTTGGAACTAGAGTCTTCTATTTAGATGTTGTGCAGTCATTTGATATTTTTGCTGTATATTTTTTGTCGCCAGTTATTCTTGGCCAACCAGCAGAAGTTCCACACTGACGCTGAGAAGGACTATTGGAAGTCAACTGCAGACCTCATACCCCGTGAAGTTCCAACAATTGAGAAAAGGGGGAAGAAGGAGAAGGAGAAGAAGCCCTCTATCTTGGTTATGCAGGGACCGAAACCCGGGAAGCCCACCGATCTCTCAAGGATGCGTCAGATACTTATCAAGCTTAAGCACAATACTCCTCCCCATATGAAACCTAAACCCCCAGAAGCAACAGAATCTAAAAAAGATGCTAAACCCGGGGCACCAGCTGCTGGTGCAACCACAGCTGCTCAAGCTCCCCCTAAGGCTGCTGCAGCAGCAGCTCCGAAGGTTTCATCTACTGCCTGAGCGCTCTTGGTGCGGACCTGCAATTGATGGTTGCTAGTATTAAAGAGTTATAGATCCATGTCAGGACATTAAGTTCGAGTGCAGTAAATCTTAGAACTTTAGTTTATGTGCATGTTGTATAGATCCAGTCTTTTCCTGTGCAGAATTTAGAAAAAAAAAACTCTAGCCCCCGTACTTTTGGTGTCAGTTTTGTCAGGCTTAATATTCTGGTGTGTGTTTGTGTATATATTGTTTCTGCTTTTAAAATTTCTTGTCCTGTATCATGCTGTTTCAAGTTCTAGTTTTCCTCCTCCAGTATTTCGCTTTATTGGTTTTATGTCATTTTATCGAGTATTCCGATGAGCAAGGTCTGCGACACAACCCTCCTAGCAGAACAGCTGTTACTGTTGGCGAAAGGCTTCCTGGTTACTGAGGGATGGTTCTCAGGTTGCTGATTTGGAAATCTCACGCCTCGTGCTTGGAACTGAATGTGGTGTCAAATGAGCATTTAATCGTTTCAAGTTTCAAAAGGTCCTTATAGCTGATATAGATGTACCTGCAGCATATGTTTCTCCGTTAATTTGTTACCAGTTCGTCCACTTTGGCGTTCCTCTTTCCTTTCTCTGCCCTTCTTTTGCGGTCATCCAGTTGGTTTCTGGTGCCTGAGGAGACACGTTAGTTGGTGGAACTCCTTTCCCTATCAAAACAGATGTGCACTGGTACAGGGGGAGCATCTTAGATGTCGAGATGTCGATGGATGAACAAATTTACTGGCGTCGCTTTCCTAGCCATAAATGTTTCCATCCCGTATCGAGAAGTGCACCTAGAAAGGCACCTAAGAAATCTCCCTCTCTCCGTATGACAAATCCTTTTGACACAGCGTGCACGACAGCCGAGAAGAGAGCAATCAGAACCATGAAATGACTTTGGTTTATTGGTGAACCATTTCTCGAAGTCATACAGATGAATGAATCAACAATGCCTATACATTGGTTCTAAAGAGTGTTATTCACTGAAACCAAAGAAGTTATCTAGCTATATCCTCAATCCATATGCGCTGTGTTACCTAAAGAGTGTTATTCACTGAAACGAAAGAAGCTATCTAGTTATATCCTCAATCCATATGCCCCCTGGTACCTACTCACTCAGAAACCGTTCCTTATTGAGAGCATCATTAGCACGAAGAAATACTCAGGAGTATGAAGAATTGCCAAGTAAAGGTTGGGGAAAAACTCCGGTACTTGGGTTTCGGAGCTGCACCACGTTCATTTGGTAACAAGTGAATCGTCATCTTGGAAGTATTAGGCTCGCACTGTCGGAGCCAGTTTGAGCCAGGGTGCTCTGTGGATTGGACGCCTGCTTTCCCTTCCGGGCCTGAGAAGACGCCGAAGAACTAGCAGCGCCGCCGGCTAACAGCCCAGAGTTATTCCTCCTGTATACGCCGGGCTCTGTCAGCGACTCGTCCTTAAGGTTAACATTTCTTGAAAGCATCTCCACCACTTGCTTCATAGTCGGTCTTTGGTTCGAAGCTGCTTGAGTACAAAAGAGCGCCACCTTGATATAGCGCAACATCTCGTCTTCCGGATATTCCGCCAGCTCTGGGTCGACGATCTCTAGAAGTCTCTGTTCCACTTTTAGTTTCCACGTCTGCTCGGTAATAAGCAGTGGTCAGCATATGCACAGACCAATCGATGCAGTAACATATCATAAGCCATTCCAATCCATAAAAATTGAAAGACCAAGACATGGGACTAGCTGCAATAACATTTTTGCAATCTTGTCATTTCAATTCAAACATGAGACCTAATCTCAATGCACGGCTTTCTTCCCAATGCCACTATTGTACTCATTACAAACTTATACAGCGCTGTGACTAGTACAACCTCAATCATAAAAGATGCAAAACTGCTAATTGTAAGTTAGAACACTTCAATTAAGAGTCTCGAGTTGCTATAGAATATCATCCATGCGCCTGATAAAAAAGTGCATGAGAAACACAGGTAAATCATCTGAATTGTGAACTTTTCTGTACTTAGTCCAGAAACATACCCATTCCACCAAAACCATGAGTTCCTCCCCAAAGGCGGCTTTGCTACTACTACTGCCACTAACTATTTCGAGCAAGACTATCCCAAAACTGTAGACATCCGCCTTCCTGGTCAGCTGGCCGAAAAGCGCATATTCTGGAGCCAGATAACCTCTGTGAGAAACCAAAAGAGATGAATCACATAGATATAAAGCCATGAGGTTAACAGAACAAAGTTTAACCAGAACTGTTTGAGTTAACTCAATAGTGATCTCACAGAAAGGATATGTGGTCAAACGCAAGAGACATGTATATCAGAGGGATACTATTTCTGGTGAGTTCATTCTCTCGCTGAAGACATCCCAAATGATTAAAGTAAAAGAATATGAGATAACCACATTTGTTGCAAGTGCTAACTATACATCCGGTTTGATCTACTTAAAAAAAAAAAAAAAAAGAGAACAGAGGAAAATAAGAAAAACCAGACATCCCAGTGAAGAATATTCACCTTAGAATGCTCCTAGAAAACCTACACTACAAGTATGAACTGTCTGCAAAAGTTCCAAGCGAGAATATAGCCTGGGCAAGCCATGAGGGATATGAAGCACAATAATAATTACTCTTACACACAATATCTTACTCTGTTCCTGCCACTCGAGTGCTCAAATGGGTAACATTGTCTGGGAATAGCTTTGCCAGCCCAAAATCTCCAATTTTTGGATGAAAATTTCCGTCAAGAAGTACATTACTGGCTTTAATGTCTCTGTGGACAATAGTCGGTTTGGCTTCTTCATGGAGAAAAGCAAGGCCTGATGCCATACCTAGACAAATCGCAGCCCTCTGAGGCCAATTCAGAATGACATGTTTGCTTTTTGAACCTGGATTACAAAACTAGGAATCATAACAAGTTGAATAGTGGAAGCTTTATGCTGAAAATTTATTTAGGAAATTTTTGCCCAAGTCAAGAAAAGATGTCTGTTCAATCACTCATGAGTATCACAGACTTTGAAATATACACCAAATTCAGATAAATGAGAATTACTGAGTAAAACACTAGCGAGGCTATTGTTCTCCAGGTACTCGTACACCAACATTCGATTCTTGCCCTCCACACAACAGCCAATGAGTTCGACGAGGTTCGGATGATGAATATTCGATATCATGTTGATCTCTGTTAGGAATTCATTCGTTCCTTGCTTAGATTCTGCTGAAAGGGACTTAATCGCAACTTGAGTATCGTCTCTCAGAACTCCCTGTGCCACCATGCAATATAATTATCAACACCTAAGAACATTATTTGCTGTCCAATTCAACAGATACTTCAAAGGGCTCACCTTATAGACAACTCCAAAACCGCCTCGTCCAAGTTTATTTGACGGATGGAAGTTCCCGGTTGCTGATCTTAATGAAGGATAAGAGAAAAGCCTTACATTGTTGGTCGGAATCTCTGCGACAGGCAAAACAAATTACAGAGGAACAGTAGAAAACAGTAGGCTGACTTCGACATCATTCCGTGACATGGTATGTTTTAGGATACAGTTAAGAAATATCAAAACTTGCTTTCGCGAGTCTCTTGATTCAGCCGGCATGCTCCTCTACGAGCATGGGTTGTTTCTTATTTGAGCTTTGCTAAGCATAGAATGCTGCAAATCGAAAGTTGAACTAATCTGAATTACTTTTGCAGCCGGTCTGCTTATGCTTCAAAAGGGAAAATGCCATTAATTTTGGCCAGTGACTCGGCTTAGGTACACGCATACCTACTCGAAACCTGTAACTGAAGCCATAATCATAAAGACTACGGTTTTGACCAAAGCTTGTCTTTCGGTATCAAGAACTCGGAACCAGAATCGTGCTTATTAAGCAAGAACGCGGTTGTTGCATAAATTACCCTCAAGAAACATCAGAATGAATGTTCTGATAATGTGAGGGTGAGCAGAAAATTTCTTTCTTTGTCCGAAAATTTTCACATAAACCAATTTTTCATATCCTCAGCAGCTCTCAGAGATGCTGATGACGATGCCAATTAGACATCGTACAGACATCAATCGGCTTTCATCCGAATTCTTTGCTCAAGAAACCCCATGTTAAAGAGAAAAAGAGAGGAAGAAACAGCCCAAGATGTTAAAAAAGGAAAAGAGTGAGATTTAATCATCCTGCATTTGACAATTTGGAAGCACAAGAACTTTTGGTATGCTTACCATCTCCCTCGGCCTGAGCTGGGCTGCTATTTCTTTTACAGCTACTGAACCCACCAAAGCAGCCACAACTCATTGCTTTGCGCATCTCTCTACACGTAGTAGTACTCAGCTACCTCCATTTTTTTCACCTCATCTCCTCATCCTCTCCACCCTAAAAAGACCCACAATACAACCGAATAGCTGTTCAAAATTCAGCAAAACCACGCTCAAAACTTGAAGAAAGAGCAAATAAATAGAGAGAGAGAGAGAGAGAGAGAGAGAGAGAGAGAGAGAGCAGATACAGACGAGTACACGTCAGTTACTCTGACCCGACTTCCAAACAGCTGAAGAAACAGAGCCGGGGGAGGGAAGAACTTGCGGGAAAATTGCAGAGAAAAAGAGTTGAAGAGAAGAATCCGTATATTGGAAACACAAGATCCATACGAATACCTCCTCTTCTTTTTCTGCTGGTAATAAATGGGAAAAGAATGCGCGCAAAAGAGAGATTGCCACCAAAACATTTGACACTGACCAAGACACGGAGAGAGAGAGAGAGACAGAGAGAGAAGGGAAAGGGAGGGTAGTTCCACAGTTTACCCAAGACAGAACAGGACAGACCCTCGTCTCCTTTTCAATCCTCGTACAGCAACGTCGTCAGACGAACGATTCATGAATCAGATTTACTCCAATTTCTTTATCCAGCCGACCAAGAAACTCGAGAGACTCCCTTTTCCACGCACGCCATGTAAACACACCCCCGAGAGCGGGGGGTGGCTGGCTAGAAAAGTTGAAACAAAGCCTCAAGACTCCACGAAAAGACGCCACGGATGGCGACTTCCTTCGGGGTCCTTTTAGCTGCGTCCCGAGGGAAAGTGCGTATGGACACGGCTGGCACCCTTTTCAAACGATCGGTTTTTGAGAGCCGGCAGATGCGGGCAAGCCATCCCGGGGAGAGGTTTTGCTCCTAATCATTTGAGTTTAAGTGCATGGATTACTGGTCGCTCTACCGAACATGGGGCTTCGGTTTCTTGAGGACGTGACCCACCCCTCTTTTCAAAGCCCTTTCCCCTCAACCACCCCCACGCCCTCGGCGTAAGGTAACATCAACCTTAAGACACACACTTTGTGGCCGTTTGTGCTTCGTTTCTCGCTCTTTGAAGAATACTATTATTAGGTTGTCGGATTATTTAAGTGGATTTTCAAACGTGCCTCTATTAATTATATATATATATATATCGATCATACTCTACTCATATTCTAAGTTTCTAACTCCATTCTCAAACTTTTACCTTACATCTTTGTAGGGTGTGGAAGTCAAAACCCACTCCTGAAACTAATTCGTCCCCTACCAAAATTTAAATTAATCATTAACAAATATAATAATGAGGAGGATCATAATTGCCCGAGTGGTCTAATACACTTTCAAGAACAATAGAATTGTTATAACTAGTTTGTAATCTTGTAAGATTTTCTCGACGGCACCCGAAACTCATCTTGTAACTCAGAATCTAATCAGAACCCGATATGATGTTGGGGGATGATTGATATTCAAATTGATCCAAAAAAACAACGACATGAGATAGTTGGAACAAAATTGTGGTATCGGATCTCATTTTATTATGACATTTCCTTTTCAAGAAAAATCGGACTGCATATTTCAAAGAAAATATTTCTTTTACAAAAGGGAGAACTCCTTTCATGTCTATTTTTCCTTCCTTTCTTTTTTTTTCCCCAATTTACTCACTGTATTGTCAGCTTGTAACATTTTCAGAGGGTGCTATCGACAGCAGTTACGTGAGCATGACGTCAGCGACGCACCACATGCTGACATGTGAATGCACGGTTTTGTTTATACTTTTGACAATTGTAAAGCCCCATGACAACAACTACAGAGGCAAGTCAACGTCCCGACAAATCCACATAATTGGCAACTGTTCTGAGAATTTCTTTTTTCCTTTTTTAATTCTGTGGATGCACCCCCAAGAAATTATTAAGTTAGTCTCTCTATTGTGAGTAGGGGTGAGCATTTGACCTGGACCGATGCTCACCCAGTCCCAAGGGGACTGAACCGGTTTTTGGTCTTAGGCCCCTGGACTTTGTATTATGTGGATTGATTCTCGATCTTGAGAATTTAAAATTAATTCAACCTGAACCATTCATGTACCTAATATTATATATCTAATACATTATATAATATATGCTTTTGTCTATTTTAAATTATAGCACCTCCTCATCTATTCTCTTTACAATTTAATTTGTCGTGTGTAGAAACCTAGAACAAATTCGACAAAAAAAAAAAAAAAAAATAGAAACCCTCTTCACTCGCCTCGACCTCGCTCACTTGCCTTGGCCTCATTTGCTTTGCTCACAACTTGCCTCGCTCACGACTCGTCTCTCTTTGCTTCGCTTGCCTCACTTGCTTTGTTGCTCACCTTTGTTCACTCACCTCGCTGCTCACCTTTATTCTCTCGTGTCGCATGTTTGTTTTTATGGTTTGTTGCTTTTAGCAAATGCAAGTTTCTGTTGTTATCATATCTTATATTTATATTCGATGTGTATTGATGTCCATAATTTAGTTGTTGAGTGTCACATCGTTGATGAATATATAATTTAAAATAATATGTTTGTTTTTTAAAGGAATATAAAAAAGGAAACAAAAAAAATAAACGATTAGTCTCAGTCAATATTGGAATCAAACCTTATCCATAGGATCGGTCTGGTCCCCAATCCTAAAAATTAATGATCAACACTATGTGAGTTGGTCCCTAGGTTAGGTGTTGGATTGGCCCAACCATCATCATGCTCATCCCTACTTGTGACAATGAAGTGATTTTAGCTGTGTTTAAGCAAAAGTCAAACCACTCAGAACAAGGTGAAAGATCAAGAATTGAAGGATTGAAACGATTCCTCCTTACTTATTTTTTTTCATTGGCACTGAAAACCTTGATTTCAATTTCCAAAGTGTTTGCACAGAACCTTCTTCGTAAATTTTTCAAAGACGCGATACTTGCAAGGAGAAGAGAGGCTGGGAGATAGATGCCGTCTCTATCGTCGCTCAATCCGCCGCCAAGGTTCCCGCGAGATGAGTCTTCACATTTGTGCGCGATCAACGAAGAAGAGAACGGCCTGATTTAGGGCTTACCATACAAAGGACATTCAATTTGGGAAGAAAGAGACAATGTTCAATTTGGGGAAGAGGGAGATGACTCCGTTTTTGGATAAGTAGATGATCCAAAATGGCACCATTTTATAGACATGGGCGTTTTCACTTGAGCTATGTCTCATGTAGGGAAGAGAAATGATTTAAATAAGTCACGTCAACATTTTTCGTTAATCAAATCGAACAAAACTAACGGAAATGACCCGATAACATCAGCTTACCAAGTTTTAGGTGTTATTGCACTTTTTACAAGTTTTAGGGTTTAATTGTATATTTATGATAAATTTTAAAATTTTCAATACACTCGTCTCTATGTTTGCTTTTGTAAACACGTCCTCATTTGACGTGGTTTTCGCCCTTTTCTTCTCTCCCGCCACTAACTCCTTACCTATCGCGACGGCGTGTTCATCATTAGTACCACGAAAATTGGAAAATCCTGGTGCTTGACGGTACGTGTGATGACAACAATCTCCATCATTATTAGCATTGACTTGCTTGCTGATGTCCACCCAGCCTGATAGGCCAAAAACCTCACCAGGCGAAAAGGACAAACCCCGCACTTCTGAAAGGAGCACAGCTTTGATACAATCAGTCACTCACTTAAGAGCGATTCATGCGTCACATATCGTGTTTCTTTTCTTTTATTTGATTTCAAATGATTAAATGGCTTATGATGTTAACTAGTTTTGAAGAAAACATCTTGTACTTTGTTCAAATCATGTATCCTTCTCAAAAAGAATGAGAGATGTGCACCACTTATGAACCTCACGAACCATCTAATGCATCCTTTATTGAAAATGGAATGCGTTATATTTCTTCTAGTAGTATATTTATTTCGAGCCAATGTAATCGAAATCAAGCCATACAAGTACTCGTTCTAAAAATTTAAGCGTTTGAAGAGTCATACAACATTAAAAAATGATTTGAAAGGAAGAGAGAGTCTATACACAAACTTCCAAGTTGTTATCGGTGTTTTCACATAAGGAAATACATTAAAAAAAAAAAAGCAAAATTCACATTTATCTAAGTTGAGAGAGTACAGTCTTAATGAATAAAAAATTATCCTTAGATATAACATGACATGTACGAGTAAAGACGTATGTGCTTTGTCCTTTTCCAAAGCAAATGATTCTTAAATCTTCTTCTCACGTTTTGGTGATTAGTCAGAGGCTGATGTTGGCACACCCTATTAAGAAAATGACAACTGCAAATTAGGGGTGTGTAATAGGAACTGTGCAAACGTGGAACCGCCCGGACCAACCAGTTTTGGGCGGTTCCCAAAGAGGGTGATCCGGTTTCTGATTCTCACTTTTGGAATCGGTTGCCGATTGGTCCAATTCTCGGTTCCAATGTGGGAACTGGACGGATCAGACCAATTAATTTTATATGTATAATACATTTTTTAAATTTATTAAGAAACAAACCCTAATTCCTCCCAATTTATCCATTTTTCATTTTATTTTTGGCCTAAAATAGCAAATTTACCGATTCCACCTAATCAGACTGAACTGGTCAATCGATTGGTCCGGTTCCCAATTCCAAGACCGATCGGTCTGGTTCCTAGTCCCGAAATTTGGGAACTAGTGCTCCCGGTCCGGTTCCCAATTCTACCTTGGAATCGAACCAGACTAGGAACCGATCAGTCCTACTACAAATAGCATGATAGAAAATACATTCTTAACATTTTCAAAAATAAAAAAGGCTTACATTTTTTCCACGCTCTAAATGGCTATAACAATACCTAGATTATTGAGTTGACGAAAATAACTTTAGGAGGCTGATGTTTGAGAAGATCTAAGCACGCCCTATTGAGAAAATGACAATTGTGAATAGCATAATAAAAAAATTTCTTAACTATTTCAAAAATAAAAAGGACTTACATTATTTCCATGCTTTAAATGGCTATAATACTACATAGATTAAGAGTTGACGAAAATTACCTTAGGATAACTAATTAATCAACACCATAAATGGAAAGGGTGAAGGTGTAAAAGTCATGCATTGTCATAAAAATACAAGACTTTCCGTATTAACAAAAAAAAATATTATGTTATTTTCCATTCGTTTTTATAGACTTCTTTTTGTGTTAGAATTTTTTATAAAGGATTCATTTCCTCTCTTCTTCTTTTTAACGTGCTTCAGCTTATTTTTATAAATGATTTTTTTTGTAATGAGCGGCATCTTTTTGGTGATCGTTGTTATTGACATATTTTAAATATAAATTAGGGTTAATACCACGAAAAACTCCAAATTGGTATATCCATGACAAATTTATCGCAAACTAATATTTTGACTATCAAAACCCTAAATTAGTACACTTGTGACAAATTCACCTTGAACTAATTGTTTTTATTGCCAAAAATCTCAAATTATTACACTTGTAACTATTTTACCCTAACTAATTTTTTTATTGCCAAAAATCCTTGTGACAAATATATCCTTCATTAAATTAGATTTATACCATAAAAAATCACAAAACTAGTATGATTGTAACAAATGAAAAGTAAAATTTCAAATTAGTACATTAATCAATTGTCACGTATCATCCAATTCAGTAATTTGACAGTAAAATTTGACGGAAACTAAAAAATGTAAATTTATCACAAATGTACTAGTTTGGAATAAGTTTGTCAAAGTATACTAATTTGCAGTTTTTGATGGTCAAAAAATTAATTTATGGTAAATTTGTTATTAGTATATCAGTTTGAGATTTTTCATGGTATTAATCCTATAAATTATAATTTTAAAGAGTTCACAACTTTAACCAAAGAATTATTTATTGAAAAACTCGAAATAGGGAAATTTACATTTACGTAAGTTGAGAGAGTACGGTCTTAAAGAATAAAAAATTCTCCTTAAACATAACATGACATGCACGAGTAAAGACGTATAGCCTAATGTGCATAGTCTTTTTCCAAAGCAAATAATTCTTAAATTTTCTTCTCGCATTTCGAGAATAGTCAGATGCTAATATTTGAGGAGATCTAAGCACGCCCTATAAAGAAAATGACAATTGCAAATAGCATAATAAAGAAAACATTCTTAACTTTTTCAAAAAAAAAAAAAAAAAAAAAGGGTTATTCTATTTTCACGCTCTAAATGGCTATAACACTCCCTAGATTATTGAGTTGATGAAAATATCTTCAAGAGGCTGATGCTTGAGGAGATCAAAGCACGCCCATTAAGAAAATGACAATTGCGAATAGTATAATAAAAAAAAAAGTTTACTTTTTCAAAAATAAAAAAGGATTACGCTATTTCTATGCTCTAAATGGCTACTCCCTAGATTATTGAGTTGATGAAAATAACCTTAAGAGAATTAATTAATCAACACCACAAACGGAAAGACTGGAAGCATAAAAGTTGCGCATTATCAAAAAAATACAAGATTATCAGTGTTAATAAAAAAAAAGTATTTTATTTCACCACATTATCTTATTTTCCATTCGCTTTTATGTAGACTTTTTTTTTAGTCAGAATTTTTTTTATAGGCTTCATTTCCTCTCTTCTACTTTTTAATGTGCTCAAGCTGATTTTTTGTAATGAGTTTGCATCTTTCTGATGATTTTTGTGATTGAATTTTTTTAAATATAAATTATAATCATACAGTTCACAACTTTAACCAAAAAATCCTTCTTAGAAAAACTTGAACTAAAGAATTGTATACAACTAGAAGTTATTCTAGATTGAACTTTGGAGATACATTGTAAATAAATATTTCTAATATTTTTAAATAACAGAATCTCAATCATTAAATTTATCGAATACTTGAAAATAAGATCATTCTCGTAAAAAAGCAATGAGCATGTAAACTTCCTCGATTTGTTGGGAAAAAAATAGTTTAGGAAATGTTGATAGAAATTAGGGTTAAGATCCTAAAAAAATTAAAACTAATATACTTGTGATAAATCTATCAAAAGCTTTTTTTTTTACCATAAAAAACCCCAAACCGGTACACATTTGATAAATTTACCTTAAACCAGTATAATTGTAATAAATTTACCATTCATTAGTTTCCGTTAAATTTTATTATTGAATTGCCGAATTATATTATACATGACAGTTTATTAGTGTACCTGTTTGAGATTTTCCTCTCTATTTGTCATAGTTGTACCATTTTTGTAGTTTTTTGTAGTATCAATCCAATTTAATTGAGGGTATATTTGTCACAAATATACCAGTTTTAGGTTTTTGGCAGTCAAACAAATTAGTTTAGAGTAAATTTGTCATAAGTATACTAGTTGAGGATTTTTTGCAGTCATTTGAGGTAAATTTGTTATGAGTGGTACCAATTTTGGGTTTTCAGGGTTAAGAAATTAGCTTGGAGTAAATTTATCACATATGTACAAGTTTGGGGTTTTTTTAGGATATTGACCATAAAAATTATTAGATTGATTAATCTATAGTAAAGGTATATTTTTCCTTTTTCATGAATCTTACCATTAATAGAATCTTGGGAAAAGTATCAAAAAAGTTCTAAAGCTATTACATTGACACTAATTTAGTCTTAAACTTTTTATTTGTACCAATTTAGTCATAAACATTTTGACCTAGTGCCAGTTAAATCTATTTAGCTAATTTTTGCCATATTTTGCTAATGTGGACTCATGCTAGTCTACATGACACCATCGACGTTAATGTGAATATTTTTTAATAATATATTAATAATTTTTCAATTCTTTAATTCTTTTTTCTCAATTTTTTGTTTTTTATTTTTCCTTTCTTCTTCCTTTGACCGATGATTGACCACCAGCCATGACAGGGTAAGTTGGTCTCGCCAAACTGGCGAGGGGAGCCCTCATCATGGGTCACTCTCACCCACCCAAGCCTCGCTTGTGGCAAGCAACAACAACCCTCACCCAAGTGAGGGCAACTAGCCTTGCCATGGTTGGTGGTCGGTAACGGCCAAAAGAAGAAGAAAAGCAAAAAAAAAAAAAAAAATGGAAAAATTAACTACAAATATATTATTAAAAATTGTCCACTTCAATTGTGCCACATAAGTTTAGCTGACATGCATGTCAATCAAAATCTAGCCAAAATTAATTGGAAAGACCGAATTAGCATTAGATCAAAAGGTTTAGACCTAAATTGGTATAAAAAAATGTTTATGACTAAATTGACACAAATATAATAGGTTTATGACTTTTTGACACTTTTTCCATAGAACCTTAGCGAGAGCTAGTTTAGACCATATAAATCTTTGAGAATGCCTAAAGTTATTTTAGGATTAAAAAATAACATGAGCCATAAAAAATAAACAGCTCTTTATAAAGATATTTTTCCTTCCTTTAATCTACCATTGTTTACCAACAGCAATATCATAACATGTGATGGAAAAATTATCCACTCAATCATAGACTTATTGTACGAATATCAATTCAATCTTAAAATTTAAATTTAATCAATTTAGCCTTAAATCTTTCCGTAAATTTCAATGTAGTTATTCCAATCAATTTTTATCGAAAATTGACAACTGTCTTATGTGGTATACAACGCCATGTCAATAATTTCCAATGAAAATTGGTTAGAATAACTAAATTTTTATAATTCCACGTAGGTGGTTAAGATCAAATTGACATACATGCAATAGATTTAAGATTGACTTAGCATCCATACGATAAGTTTATGATTGAATAGATAATTTTTTCAAATCACGACCTATGGTCATCCACCCGTCTAGGTTTTTAGTTATGCCAAAGTTCCCAAGTTCGTGGATGCTGGTGAAAACAAAAGTGGACTCCACTTTTCATTTTTTTTTTAAATCTTTTTTTTTTTTTTTTTTTATGGGGTTTGGTCACTGGTCAGAAAGAACGGACCCGACTTCAAAGTCATTTTCACTTCGATGTGTACAAACCTCCTTATTAATGTATCCCATTATTGACCAATGCCCATTATTGACCAATGCACTTTGTTCATCCATATCCAATGAGGAAATTTTCAATTTTCTAAATATATTAGTTAAAGAAGCATCTCAGCAATTTGACTACTGTAGCACCGCCTTATTTTAATTATTCAACGAACGTCCGAATAATTTTTCAACAAAATCCCTTTCAAAACTTTAAAAAAAAAAAAAAAAATTCTTTGCTCTGAGGATTTAGCAGACCCTACTAAGATTTAGGAATACAAAAGGTTAAAAATGTCTGGCGTGGATTCAAAAAGCTGGCAACCGACGGGCGCACGTCGTTGTCTCGGACGATCGAAATTCTTCATGCCGGCAGCTGCAAAATTGGAAAATTCATCAGTCAACGATGATGAAGATTCCATTTTTTTTTTTCGGGTCTTAATCATTCCACATTATTCAGCCGAACAATAATTCTTTCACTTGTTTTCTGCATACCGCTGATTCCACCAACGCGCATAGGCAAACATCGTACCGAAAGACATTCCATATCTGTCCAAACGTTCCAACGTTCCCATGGCTGCAATTTTTCCAGATGTGTGGATGCTTTCGTTTGAGTCTGGTCCAACATTTCGCGGTCGGGGCGACTTCTTCCCGCGGCGGTGAAGAAGACAGGAAAAGTAACGTCTGTTTCAGGGAACATCTAGCGTAGGAGACGGGCCGGATTAGAGACACCGGCATTGCGTGTTAAAGCTCAGACCGGCGCTGCTATCCAGCTTTTCTTGCACTTAGAATTGATCTGGTCTCGGACTGGGCTCGAAGGGTGCGTGTTCGATGCCCCTTCGACCGACATGATTTCGAGCAAAATTGATTTTGCCGAGCCGAACAGACAGAACAGAACAAGACGCCACGCTCGGGTGTAACGTTTTCTTAGCCAAGAAAAACTACAAATTAATCAAGCACGATCCCAGGTTTGTTCTATTTTGCACGACCAAAGATTTTTAAGTCTGAGAAGTGCACTTGGAAATCATAGTGAAGGTATGAAGCTGAAACTTAATCTAAATTTCACTCCGCCATACACAAGAATTTCACCCAAAACCAAAAGGAAAAACACAAAAAGATCAGGTTTCTGTGTTGTTGTTTTGGGCTTGGGGGCTTCAAATCTGCAGAGAAGAGAATCATGGTTTGCTTGAAGCTTTTCAATCAAAGTAGAAAGCCCAAATCCTCCTTTTTGGGCAACTAATGACCAAAAGTTTTTTTTTTTTTTTTTTTTGGTAATCCGGGAACCGTCCGTCCGGCAATGGCGAAGAAACCCCTGGGGACGGCAGCGGAGGACCCACCACCCCGACGTCGCACTTAAGATCCGTGCGGCCAGCGGTATTCGAACTCCTCTCCTCCTCGCAAAGGATCATGGGAGCCTTATCCAACTGGGCCACCGCAGGCGGTGGTATGACCAAAAGATTCTTAACCTGGATTTTTTTTTTTTTTTTATCGGTCCTACTCTACTCCTATTCTAACTCTTGCTCTCAGACTTTTGTCCTGCCTCTGTGCAGGGCGTGGGAGTCGAAACCCACTCTTAAAACTAATTCGTCCCTATCCCAACCCCCTGAGAATGTAGGGATTTGAACCCTCCACCTCCCCCTTCCAAGTTGGAAGGATGGCCACTGGAGTAAACCCCAGTGGTTCTTAACCCGTATCTGACTTCAGAAAAACATACAATAACAAATAACCATGACTGGTCACCGAGATGTGTTCAGTAAAATCCAGAACATCCCAGGTACAAGTAAAAGAGAGGCCTGGAATGGTTATTATAACAGTACTCGAGATGATGAATGAGCACTTGTGTTTTGGAAAATGAATGAATCAGCAGATGCCCAACGTGAACATACAACAATTTTCCTCCATTTTCTCCAAAAATTATTGACTAATCTCTTCAAATACAAAATTGGCGATGCGAAACAGAAGAAAGGAGTAAATCTTAAATTTACAATAGCCTGTTTTACACCTAAGCATTTCAAAGACTGATAGATGAAGTTGAGAATCACGGAACGAAGCGAAAATTGAATGGCTGAACCGTGAAAAGGAACTAAGAGTATAAAACTGGGTTGATGCTTAGAAGAGAGACGACCCATAAACTGATCAACAAATTCACTCCAGCCTCAGTAGAATTCGGGCCTATCTTGTAAGGAGGAAAGTGGACGCTGATTGGTTTCTCTTTCAACGCGACCCATTCTCTGAGGTGGCCATACAATGTGGGTCACTCTTCCACGAATCAAACCTAGAGGGATCTGCCAATGAAATGCATCAAATTCATTAGATGAAATGAGGGATTTCATCTAGACCACATTTAGATTGCATGAACCACGTGCAAATAAGCCTCCACACTTCATCAGAAGCATGTTGACATTATCCTCAGAGAAGAACCGACATAGCATAAATGTTAACTTTAAAGCAAAGGCAAGTTGCATGTAAGTAAACACCCAACTCCTACAAATTATTACAAAAAGATTGTACCTAAGCAAGGGGATCAATGCAAGCGCAAAGAGTCTTGAAAGTAAATATAATCTACACGTATAAGGTACTGATTATTAATAGGATTTCTCAGCTCATTCGGGTCACATGTTGAAAACTTCAACCACTAGTTGTTCCAAAAACACAATGTTCTATCATGCAAAACTCTCTTTACGGCTTCCGGAGAAATTATCCAAGTAACTTAAAAGATCAGAAACTTTTTTTAGTATTCCATGGTGGCAACTTGTGTACAACTTCTCCATCCTATTCAGATAAGAAAGTCTAGAAGATTGTTGAGAAAACAAAAATTCCCACAGGACATTACCGAGTCACAACTTTAGTGGCTAGTCAATATGAATCAGATAAGCTGTGATATGGAAACCTAAATGTAAGAAAAGACAGCCAACTCACCGGGCCAAAGGATCTCGAATCCAGACTAGAAACAGAATTATCTCCCTCAACCCAAAAGTGTCCTTCTGGAACCTTCAACACATCATCCAAATTGGGTGTTCCTATCCAGTCACCTGGCAATCCTATTATCCTCTTTATGTGTTTCTCCTTGTGATTGCTTGGCGAGCTGCAAGAGATTTCGTAATCAGATTACAGAAGCAAAATGACGCTCGAAAGAGTAATTACACAGATGATCACCACATTTCAATTTACTTAAAATTCACCGCAATCTTGATAGAACATGAAGATTGCCAAAAAGAGGAGATTCAATGATAGGCTCCCCTGCTATTTCCAAGGAAATCGATGCTAACGTCAGAGAATTAAGATCCCGCGCCAAAACCATTTTTGGCACAACAGGTTCTAAGACATCTAATGGGCTATTATTACATTCTAGTAGTTTGATGAGGTCTTCAACATCAAAGGTCCAGCCCTTCCCAGTTTGTGTCTTGAATCTCAAAAATTTGTCAAGGGTCCTCATGTGCATAATGACAGCAAGTGGTTTATACGGTATCAGAATTTTACATATAATGTCTGCAGCACGTTTTGCTCCATGGATCTTGTAATTGTGAGATGATATGACTAGATCAGATAGCACAGATCCTAAGCAGTGAGGTACACTGGTTTTGAAATACAAATTAATAATCAACAACAGGAAAGAGACAGTTACCTGAAGACTACAACATCACCATGTGAAAATCTGAACTTGTCAAGGCAGAATTTCTCCACCAACACATAGTCATCTGCACTGAGAGCGACTATCGGTCAGCATCATAGACACTTGGACACATAAAGATAATAAAGCAGTTCACCGCAATTTGAGAGATCTTGAGCTCATAATGTTTCAAATAATCATCTGTAGAAACATCAAAGGACACTGGTACCTAACTGGTGTCACTTCCTGGATTAAATGCTGGAGACATAGAGGAGCCACGAACAGACACTATACTTGCATATCGATCTGAAACAGTAAGCCCAATCAAACCAACTGTAAAATACTTTTTTGTGATATCCCATAGAAGGCTTCGTGTTCCCATAGCAAAGTCCTGTTGTGAATAGACAAACTTCATGAACTCCTTCAAGCCATCTATATCATGCAGTATGATCAACAGCAAGCACCACATGAACAGGAAGTGCCTATCAGAAATGCATTGGCATTCCTCAATAGTGAAAGCAATAACTCCTAGAAGAAAGTTGAAATTTACATAAGGCATAAAGAAATAGGCCTCAATTAAGGCTTGCACATTCTTGGTGACTTTCAGAATCAAGTTAAAGCTGAGAAACCAGATGGGCACAATGACAAGAAGTTGTCATCTAGAATAGACCTAACAATGGACAAAATGAAAACAAAGGACACTCAAGATTGAGAGACGATAACTCAACTGAATCTCATATACCTACAGGAATTTGCCATACAGAGAAACTGCAGAATGGTAATGCAGCCAGTTCAGAACACTGCACCATAAAACATCCACCACCAAGGCCCCAGAAGAAAGAGATAAGAAGATCCAACAATGTTAAACATGTTGGTCTATGTGTGTTTGCTAAATTGGCCAGACCCATGAGTTGTATCTTAAGCCCATGGCCTTGTAGCCTGTCTATTTCTAAGAGAGATTCTCGCTAGTCTTAGGGTGGTCTGAAAATTAGAAGACACACAAGAGAGAAAAGAGAGATAGAGGGTTTAGGGCATTCTACTTGTTCAAGGTTGCTTTTGGATTCATAATGGAAGGCATGAGTGTGAGTTTTCTAATTCTTCTTCTACAAAGTTGTACCAAGCTTCCAAGTAAGTAATGTTAGCTCTTAGAGAAAGTGGTTAGCACATGCTTGTAATTCGCAGTACGTGGTGTAATAGCTTGTGGATGGAAGAGCTCACTGCATGTTCTAGGTGTGGTTGAACCTCATGTATTTTAATGAAAAGGATTAGTAGATTCCATTGCCCATTGTTTTTCTCCTTTTACATAGAAAGGGTTTTCCACATTGATTTTGGTGTTGCTACAATTTTCAAATCCTCTCTTCTAGCTTCCATTATCTGATTGTGGCCATTGGTGGTTGCCTTGGTTTTAACTTCATGTCTTACCTACATGTGGAAGGTTCTTGATTCCCGACAAAACAATACCCAGTGAAAAGGTGAGTCAAATCGTGACAGCAGTTACAGACTTACAGTAGAATAATTAAACAAGAAATGCACCAGAGGCAAGATATTGGACAAGGAAGAATGGTGAATGGCGCATTCCTAGCTCAATGGAGGGCAAAGAAGATTCAACAGTAATCTAGGATTCCTGTGCATGAAGTTTGACCTGTGAAACAATTACTCAAAGTCGAATTTACTAAACCCGTGCCAAATATCTCTTTGACATATCTCAACATACTCAGAAATACAGAGGAGACGAGCTACATATCCATAGAGCACCACGGGCAAGAAAACTGGCCATATTTCCCCAATGTCCCATAACATCACCACCGTTTCACATCAAAATAAGCCAGACAGGCCCTGACTCCAATTCCACCACTTACCGGAAAATGCAAAGGCAAGAAAACAACAGAAACTTCAATCAAATCAACCACAATGATGAGAGAAGAACCAAAGCTGGGAACCCAGTAGAGAAGAGGTCGAAATCCGAATCATTGTCAAAAACCCATGGCCAAGAACCAACCAGATACCAAAAGTTTCTACGAAAGAAGTGAAATTTCAGAGCATCCATGAATGATGCACTAAAATCTTGCGACAAGGCCGACGCCAGAGAAACTGCCAAAGAAAGTGATGAAAGGAAACTCACCAAATTAGGTTGTGGCTGCCAAAGACAATGGAATTTCAGAGATTGGAATCAGTGGCGATGAATCTTGTAAACTATCACACGAGAGAGAGAGAGAGAGAGAGAGAGAGAGGATTATACAGCTCCCCACTGATCAGAGCTGCATGACAGCGGGAGCTACAGCAACGAACTGGAGACTTAAGCCGCTTCAGTGAAGCGTGAAGAAAGAAGGATTAATCAATCGAGAAGTCCGCGGTACTGATTGACAGAAAGAGAGCACAGCAAATACCAAACTTTCAAAAGAGAAATAAAGATACCATACGTTAAAAAAGATAATCCAGAAATCTGCATCATTACCCAAAAGCATAATAGTTATTTCTAATCCGCTCCCATTTCCTTGCAGAATAGAAATTCAGCAACCGTTGCTTGTTTCTTTTGCACAACAAACTGTAGCCCGTCTCACTCTCTTCCTCAGCACGCTAACAACTCAAGCAAACGCAGCCTTTCACTCAAAATAAGTAAGGCCACTTCGTTTCGCAGAGGAACCTCCCCAGCCCACCAAATTCAACATTCCAGACAATCGAAGCTCTCACCTTTGAAATGTCTCTTGAATTCATCAAGGCCAGTGACGAAACCCCCGCAACCAAGAAACGCCCAAGATCAAATTTTTCAGAGCCGCGGCGACTCATTGAAAAAACCCCACAACACCCTCATCCGAGATCCTAGAATCAAACCCACCAACGCCGAATCGAACAGCTTAGAGCGGAAGAAACGACGTTCTATGGAACTACGATGAAGACCAAGACACGGGGAAAAAACCCAAGACAGAGAGAGAGAGAGAGAGATGGAAATGGGCTTACTTAGATCAGACCTGAGGGGAAGAGAGAAGCGACGGAGGCGCGCGACGGCGGCGGGCGACGGGAGCGGCGGCGGACGACTAATGAGAGATGCGCGACGGCGGGAGCTATAGCGACAAACCGGAGATGAAGCGCGGAGAAGGTTGCCACCAGTTTTCTTTTTCGCCCCTTCACTATAGATTAATTACGCAACCTCCTTAAAAATAAAGCATGCTTTATTGCTTTTTATAAGGTAAAAAAGCAAGTTTTTTGATTTTCTGTCAAAATTTGAAAAAATATAATAGCCATGAGAAAAGCTAGGAAGCACCGACACTTTGTCAAACACCCTAACACTCAATTAATAGGTGTTGGAACACGCGATTTTAACATGCACGAAATTAATTTTAAATTTTTTAATAAATGATGGGTCAAAATATAAATATCTAAATTAAAACCAAACTTTGTCTTGGTCTAGAGCTTGAGCATAAAGCAAATGGAATAATCGTCCATCAATCAGCATATCATAATGAATACAATGAATATTCAAGGGGGAATGTTATAAAATACATGAATCAATGAAATACATGAATGAATATTCATTATATTCATCTTATCTAATGTACTTATTATGGTACATTTGTATCATACATTCTAAGTACATCTCCCTATACATAATTCTTGTTGAACGTTCATCTCCCTTATCTAGTACATGTATCATTCGATACATTGATATTAATGATAAGTAAATTCTTGTTATCCTATAAATAGGAGTTTAGATTTTGATGCTATATATACATTACTCTTTTTTTCTTTTTGTCCGGTTTTTTCCCAAGGGTTTTTCCGGCTAAAAGTTTTTGGCAATTAATACATCCATAAAAGGGAGATATCATAACACGCACTCTTTTCCCTTTTGTCCGGTTTTTGTCCCACCGGGTTTTTCCGGAAAAACCATACAATGAATATTCAAGGGGAATGTTATAAAATTGAATCAATGAAATAATGAATGAATATTCATTAAAATTCATCTTATCTAATGTACTTTTATGATTTGTCAAAATTTGTACATCTCCCTATACTTTATATCTATACATGTATCTGAGATAAGTAAATTCTTGTTATCCTATAAATAGGAGTTTAGTTTTGTCCCATTTTCTCCCATTTTTTACTCAATCTCTCTATTCTCTTTATTATATATTCGCCACGCAATATTTTACAACAAGCATGCTTTATTGCTTTTTATAAGGTAAAAAAGCAATTTTTGATTTTCTGTCAAAATTTGAAAAATTATAATAGCTATCAGAAAAGCTAGGAAGCACCGACACTATCTTAAACACCCTAACACTCGATTAATAGGTGTTGGAACACGCGATTTTAACATGCACGGAATTAATTTTAAATTTTTTTAATAAATGATGAGTCAAAATACAAATATCTAAAAAATAATTATAAATAATAAAAATAATAAATGGGAAAAGAAGAAAAATTTAATTGTTTCCGCTTCTAACTCTCACTTCCCGTGACATACAATTCCGTCTCCTCTCAGTGAGTGCCGGTCCTCTTGCTAGTGTCGCTCAAAATCAAAACAATAAATGATATTAACAAATGATGGATTAATATTTTCAGGGTAAATTTATTCTATGCTCTTTTTTAATATTTATTTATTTTTGAATTTAAATCAAATTAATTTCATTTAAATAATCATAAAAATAATATTTTGTCATGTATCTCATATATTTAATATACAATGTGTTCAAATAAGTCGAAATTCTCTATTTTTTAAGAAATGACATGTCGGTAAGTTATATAGTATCGTGTTGCACTTGAAATTTTCAATTTTATCAATATAGTCATAAATTTTGTGCAAAATTTAGTAGGGGTATGCAACCGGACCGCGTATACCTGGTTCCCGAACCGGCCCACCCGGAAAACAGGGTCGAGAACCGGTTCCCGTTGAAATCGGTCTAGGAATCGATTCCCAAAATTCGGAACCGGTTTAAACTAGTTCGGGAACAAGTTCCGAGTAATTACCGACTCAGAAAACCGGTTCCTAGACTTGTTTTGGAACTGGTTCCTAGACCGGTTTTGGAAATAGAGGTCCAAAACTCTTTTTTTTTTTTTCTCTTGATTTCTATTTTTACTTCTGCAATTACACAACGCTTTTCCTCTTGGCTCTCTCAAACATACACGGCACTCCTCCTTTGTCATTCCTCTTCCTCACTTGCTTCCCTCCCTCACTGGCTCCCTCTCGCACTGTCTGATGGATGGACAATATTCGTCGCCGCCAAATTCTTGTGTATCACATAGATTGGCTCGCCTATATTCTCTTTTGTAGGAAAAGTTATGCTTGCATAAATGAGTAACTTCATGTAGTAATTGTGGGAATAAGACTAATATTAGACCCATGTTTGTTGCTAATTATTTATCTTATTATTTTATTTATTATAATTAGCACTGTGAATCCTTAATTTTTCGTTTAGTCAAAAAGTTAATGTATTTATTTATTATAAGTACTTAATATTTCAATACAAATTAGAAGGATTACGTTATTTTCTCGCATATTAATATTAAATTCAAAGTCGTATAGGATATCGGGAGATTGCAAAACAGATTCCAGTGAAAACAGGGTTGACCTTGGAACCAGATTGGAAAAATAGAATGAGTCAGGTACAGGGTCCAATACAAATAGGGTCGAGTATAAGGTCCAAAAAATGGGAACGGGGCTATAACGGGGGTCGGATATGGGTCCAAGTCTAAACCCTATTCACCCAAGATCCGATCACCCCTAAAATTTAGGACTACATTAACAAAATTTCAATGTAATCCTCTCCAACAACTATCACCGTAAATTGCTAACTCAAATTGTGGTTTTGAGTAAAGCTGTCCATGTTATTGTGCCATGTAAGACGGCTAACGATAATTTAATGCCATGTTAGTAATTTTTGGCGACAATTAATTGGAATGACTAATTAAAAAAATACGCTCAAAAATTTAGATTTACATTAGTAAAATTTAAAAATATAGGAGTGTATTGACATTTATACAATAAGTCTAGAATTGATTTAATAATTATTGTCCCAAACCCCGAGCAATATGCTAAAATGAGTTTGTAAGAAGTAATAATTTGATCCGTTCAATGTGGGGTTTTGCTTAGAAATATGTGAATAATATATACCAAAATAGATGTATGTTAGCGATCATGACATCAAATGAGAGGTATATATATTTTCCTTATAAAATCTTAAAAAGGAATATCATCCCTTGTTCAACATAGTATTATATTGTGACATTTTAGATTGAAATTAAAATTAAATTGTTGTGATCGCATTGCGTGTCATAAAAGGTCTCCGCCATTGGTAAGACAAGCATATTTCTTTCACCAAAAAGAGAACTTAATCTATAGTCTCTTTTCAAAAAGCTGTGAATGCAAATACAAAGCATCTCTCAAAAAAGCTTCGCGATCGAGTGGTCTTCGTAAAAGAAAAGACATTAAGCGATAAGCTTGTACTTGTTTAGAGAGACCCATCATAAAGAATTAAAGTATGTTGTTCACAAAATGTTAAATATTATTCAACGAGAGCTACTCCTGTATAAGGAGCGAGGTATTGTGGGCCCTTATATGCGTGGCAAAATCTTGATATCGCAAGTTGAAATCTTTTATTCGCCTTTCGACAGAATTATTACCTTATTACATTGATAACCTAAAATTAAGTTCTTAAATCGAACTCCTACTAAACTATTTGTTAATTTTCTCATTGCCAGAAAGTAGTTTATTTGTTGGTGCTATTTATAACCTCTCATTTTTTCTCAATTTAAGCTTTATTTATTTCGCGAAAAATGATTGTTTTGAAAATATTTTCCTAAAAATAATTATTTATATCACTTGAAATAATTAGTCAATAAAAATATTTTGATTTATCCTTAATGGTTTATGTCCACATATTTTTATGGACATTGAAAATATTTTTTATTCATTCATTTTTGTAAAAGATATAATAATTATTTTTAGGAAACTATCTTTCAAATCATTTATTTGTTACAAAACATACAGAGTCTTGTATGGGATTGACGTTACTTGTTTTAATAACCTAACTACTACCAATTACTCATCAAATTAAATATTATATGCTTCAATTCAATCGTGTAGAATCATGAGAAATATGATAAGGAAAATTGTACCATAACTCCAAACTTTATGTACAAAATGCAACTGGGCACTAAACTTTTCAATTGGTTCACTTAAATTCTAAAATATTTACTTAAAAGTGCAATTAAGTCCTCCACCTTTTTATTGGCAAATGCAATTAAATCCAAAAATGATGTTGGAAGGGCAATTTAAGATTGTCACATTTGCAATTTTAAAGTAATACGTTAAGTACTTTTTATTGAAAGGATTTGATTTCACATTTTGAAGAAGGTTTATAAATTAATTGAACTAATTAAACGATTTAGCATTGTCGGTGCCAACCCTTGTAAAGTCACTTCATGACGGGCAAATAGGAATTGATTTGATTGATAATAAAATATTTGAATAATGATACATTTTTCTTTTTATTAAATAAAAGGAAACCTATCTTATTACGTGATAGTTCTGTCTATCGCAACGATCATCTTAATCGATCATGATCATTATCGAGTGGTTGCTTTTCGTCGAGAAAGAGAACTTTGGTAACCACCACAGTCGTGATAGCTAACTGGGCCAATGGCAGCATTGTCGAAAAGCAAGATCGCGTCGAATCAAACATATTAAACCCATCATTGATCTTTATCTTCTTATCTAAGTTATTCGAAAATTTCTATCGGGCGTTTTGGGCCGCCAACGGTGGAGTTGGCATCGGCTTATAAAATCCGACGCCGTCGGCCTCGCCTTGGGCTGGGCCCGTCGGCCCGGGGAGCCGGGCCCAACACTTGTCGCCCCGCGGGAGCGTCCACAAAATATCTCCATTGGTCACAAGACCCACCACATGTGAGTAGGGGTGGGGATAACTAATGGAAAATATCTCTCTCTCTCTCTACCTGTGCAATTATCAAAACTTAAAAAATAATAATTTAGGCAAATTTCTCATCGAAAGGCCTAAATGCCAACACCAAGCGAAAGCGATCATTGAGACGATGCTCCCTTTCTCGAACCCCGAGACCGGCTATTGTCGGTTAAAGCACTGTCTTTTTAGATTCCTCCCCACTCAGGGCTCCGGTCATGGGCAGGCGGCAACCTGCCGCGGGTCACCGGCTGCTCCCGGTCGCTCCTTTTGGTTACCCCTCTTTCCTTCGGGCAACATCAGCTTCTCAACCCTCTCTCTCTTCTCTCTCTCTCTCCTCCCCTGTTTTTTTTTTACTCTTCCTCGTTCCCCTGTTCACGTTCGATCCCCACGAAAAGATGATATTCCCCGCTTGATTCCTCTCGTTCACGCCCCGATTTCTCTCCCCTCGAAAGTTGTCGCCTCCCCGGCTCCGTTTCTTGAAGGTAAATTCGATTTCCTCTCTTCGTTCGTTCGATTTCAAGACTGTATCTTTTGTTTGGTTCCTTTTTCTCTGTCACTGTTGAGGAAAAAAAAATTTCAGAGAATTTGTAGGAGGAACTAGTTGGTTTGGTTTGATTAGTTATTGGGTGCTGTCGTGTGAATCGCCGTGGGTTGATGATGCTTGTGTCGGACTGTCAATGGGTTGCTCGTGGGTAAGGTTGGAATATGATGAATCGGGTCTCGGAAATTGCCGATTATGCAAGAATTGCTTCCCTTTTTAGATAGATGCAGAACCTTGAGCTTGCAGTTTCTTTTCCCTTGCATCAAATGGGTTTTCTTGATTTTTGCTGGCTGAAAAAAATCGTGTGTTTTTTCGCTTCCTTGTAGTCTAGTTAGTTTTTGGTCAATATCCTTGCGACCACTTGTGCTTTGCCAATTCCAGTGGCCTGCTACTTCTGCTTGATTGCTTATCAAAGTGAAATTCGAAAACTTTTTGATTTTGTTCATATGGGGTCTGCCTAAATTCATGTCCGAAAATGGTATTTTGTGTCCTGAGTTGTTTCTTTTTTTTTGGCTTTTGATCTTGTAGTTTTGGACGAGGAAGAACTTGTCACTCGGTAATGAAGACTACGAAGGGCAAGGGCCCCGCCAGGAGCTCAAGGGAAGCCTTGAAGCCTACTGATGACAGGTTATGCTGTTGCTGCTTTTGATTTGAAAACTTATACCGTGTCTGATCAATTCCTGTAGTAAGATCAAAGAGCACTTCAGCGGCTGGCCTCATCGAGGCAACTGCCTCAATTAGCCTAGTCTAGTATATAATGTCGTATAGAGCAGTTGCAGTAATGTGTTTAGTGGGGGTACTGATAGCCTATGTTTCTCTGTTATGTTCAGAATGGTTGGAAAGAGAAAGGCAGCAGCTAGGCCTGAAAGCAAGCGGAAAGTCCAGAAGGATAAACGGGCCAAGAAAGACCCTAATAAACCAAAGAGGCCTCCCAGTGCTTTCTTTGTGTTTCTGTGTGTATCTTCTTGTCATCCTCATTTTTTGGGTTTGTTTTTATCTGTGTATGTGGGTGGGTGGGTGTTTATTAATCTTGTGTTGCTACAGAGAGGAGTTTAGGAAAACCTTCAAGAAGGAGAATCCTAACATAAAGGCTGTATCAGCTGTAAGAACATAATCTCTCACTATGTATTGTCTGCCATCCATGTGGTGTGAAATATTGATGAAATTGATTTGTTAACTGAAATGTTTTAATGAAGGTTGGGAAAGCTGGAGGAGAGAAGTGGAAATCCATGTCTCAGGCGGTAAGCATGACATTTTCCAGATGCCTGTATTAACACTTGATGTCGGTGGGATGTTTGCTGATAATAAATGTGTTGCAGTCTTGGGAGGTGGCATTGTAGTGTTAGGTGCGATAATTTAGCACCAACATTGCTTGTTTCAAAGAGCTTTTGGGGCCAATGATTCATGGCCTGTCTTTATCTTGGCAGGGGTTTTTGGCCCTTCGCCTTTAAGAATTTGGTCTATATATAGATGCTTTCAAGTTTCTGATTGTGATCTTCTTGCATCTTTTAAAGGAAAAAGCCCCATATGAAGCCAAGGCTGCAAAGAGGAAGACTGAGTATGAAAAGCTGATGAACGCCTACAACAAGAAGCAGGTAAACCATCTTACAGTTATCTGGATAGCAACAAGTTTTTCTGTTGGCATTTTGCTGGCTATTAAACACCTTTATTTACTCACGGTGATAGGAGAGCGTGGATGACGATGTTGATGAGGAATCAGAGAGGTCCAAATCCGAAGTCAATGATGAAGATGAAGCTAGTGCAGAGGTATCTTTTAATTTGTGGTTATGATTTCCAGCATTATTTTTGTTCCTAGATATCATCATGGCATGGTTTTGGTGATGATTAAGTGATCATCTTTCCTTCATTCCTCTTGGGAGCGAAACTTTGCTCGTGACTGTCCTGATGCCATTGGCATGACCACGGCATATTTCAAAGTTGCCTTTTCACTATAGTACTAGGCAAAGAATGCCACACTGGAGAAAAAAGTGTCAAGAGAGATGTGACCATTGCACTTGAGGGGGAAGAAACTTTAAACTGCACAGCTGAAAGTTTTGGGGAAAGTTTTTGGTCCATCATGAAACTGTTTTAGAGCTCATATTGCTTTTAAATGCCTCCAAAACAGGATGTACAATAAATAGATAATATCGCAGGCATTAACATAGAATGATGCATCTTGTCTCTTGCATTGGCCGTGGATTGATCCATCCCTACATATTTGTTTTGGGCTGTAGGAGGGTCAGGAGGATGAGGAAGAAGAGGAGGAAGACGATGATGACGATGACGACGAGGACTGAAGAAGGATGTTGTGGAACTCCCTCGTCGAATAGGTCATCTTGTGGACAATTCTGGACTGTAGGTATACGATGCGTTGAGCTCGCATATGGCACTTCTGGTTCCGGAGTCTGAATTCTGTTTTTTTGTTTTTTTGGATTTGGCCAGATTACTATGGCTTGTTGTATAACATGTTCTGGTCCACAGAAAGTGCTTGTTGTTGTTACCCAAGTAACATAATCTATCTAATGTCTGCCGTTTATGGTCTAGCATTTTGTTGCTTACAAGGCTTGGTTGGCTAGTTTCATGACCATGCACGTGCAAGAGCTGGCAAATTTTGCTCTTCTATTTTCTGCTTTTTGTATTGTAGAGTAGTGCTTTTCTGGTTGAAGCAACTCGACTACGATAATGAAGGCTGGATGCACAATACACACTTCCTAGTGTTTAGTACGAGGCCAGATTGCACGTTTAGCAAGACTCGCATGAAAACAGAGTACTACGATGTTTATAGAAACCTATTATTCTTTGTGACTCCTGATATATGTTTATACAGATCGTTATTTAAATATGTGGGAGGAAGATCATCTTTTGTGAGTTTCTTTGGTTATTGCTAACGTTAATTACTGGAACGGTACCCTCTCTCTCTCTCTCTCTCTCTCTCTGTTCATGTTAAGCGGCTGAGACCATTTTTAATGCATGGTCAAGATTGCAGGGTGTTCGCTCCTGATCTTCTTTAAGAAAGTAGAGAATGAGATTCATTGATAATGCTTCATCAACAGAATTTTATGAAAAGACTAGGAAAGAATTTCAACCTTAACGGAATTTTCCTGATGCGCGAAGGAAACGGCTCAAAACCCTCCAAGTTAAAGATCTCTGCTCCTGAATTTTGGAAGATTCTCTTGAAGAAAACAGAAAGCTATTGTCTCGCCGCCTGAACATTCCTCATTTTGAGTTGAAAATTATTATCATCTGAGTGCGCACTAAAGAAGCCTCTGGGCTTTACGCCTCCATGTAAAAGAATATGAATATTCATACTCCAAGTTATATTGATCACGCATTTATATACAATTCTAAATGGGTAGCAACTAGCAATGTGATGGATAAACATATGCACAATGATGTATTATCTACAAACACAATCTATGTCCAAGTAAGACCTCCACCGGAAAAATCATCAGAAATGAGGATCGTAGGAGACATGAACGGGATCCGGGACTACGAGAGGAAGCTTCTGTACGTACATAACCAGTCTCTTCATGTTCTCTCTGGCGATGGAGTTCAGGTCAATGATCTCGAGGCCGCTCATATATATCCACAGGTCACCAGAGTCGACTCTCTTGAGACTGTCACGGCAGAATGGGCAGGACTGAGACCTGGTGCGCCTGAAGCAACCGAGCAGATGAAACATACATCAACGGAATTGGATATTCAGTATAAATCAAGCAAATGACATGACCCATCAAGCACTACCAGCGCGACTCAACATTTTTATGTCCAACTTTTATTTACAATATTCAAGATGATGGAGTAATCAGACCTAGATTTAAAAATTTATCTTACACACTGACATGGCAAAGTATCCCTTGCATGATTATTCTACTGTTGGAGAGACTAGTGCCGAATACATGTGGCTAAATGTCTTTCTAATTTCAGTGAGTGGTTGTTCTCTAATACAGGGGATGTGCACATTCAAGCATACATTTCCTGAGCAGGTCTAAATCGCAGAGACTCCAAACTGTTGTAGTGTCCATGCGCCAGGATGTAGCAACACACAGATATTTCTCTTTTAACATGAAACGACTTACCAATTACGGTAACACTTCATGCACATAGAATGATTGCAATGCGGCAGTACAATCTTGCTGCTCATCTCCATGCAAATGCCACATTCCTCTTCCCTCTCAATATCAATTTCAGATAGCTTTCCCTTGTTAAGTTCATCTTTTCTTTTGTACTTGGCAGCACACACTTCTTTTTGTTTCCTCTCTTCCACATCAGTTATTCCTCCGTGAAGTTGCAGAAGAGAGGGAAATATCACACCTGGTCATGAAAAGCGAAGATTGATGTGGGATTCAGGTGAAATATTCTTTGGGACAGTATTTATGAAATTCCGATAGGACTTAGAAGAGGTATCAACAGTGAAGGAAAGAGCCAGAACTTCATTCCACTGACCATAGAACTCTTTAATGCTAGCTTTTCTTTCATGAATAGACACGGTGGTCTTGCCATCTACATAAGCCTGCAATAATTACCATCAAATCAGCACATCCTTGAACAGAAGAGATGCTTTCTTTAAGTCCATTCCAAAATTTGGCACAAGGAGACAACCACTATTGTCGAAGAACAAAAGAAAGCAAGAAAGTGCAGTCTACCTTGTAAATGAGAATCCTGAGCAATCCTAAGGTACCGGCGAGGTGGCAGTCAGTCCACTGAACAAGAAACAGGAAAAGGCGAGCAGCTGGGCTACAGGATAATCTCATTTGAAGACAGGCACCATCGTATTCCCGAGGGTAATCTGAAGCTCTGATGTCCAAACAAAAAGCAGTACCAGTTAGCTGCTGAATTCATCAGGCTCGGTGCGACGGCAGAGACAAAATTCTCAATAGATTCACTCATACACCATGTTGGATCAATCCGAGAAAAACACCGCAGCAAAAGTTAAACACAAGGCAAAAGGGTAAGTTGGTGATGGAGTAATTGAACAGATAATAAGGCCGAACGAGCTCAATTCGCAGGGAGAGAGCAAGGACAAGGGCTATGGCACATCACAAGTTGAACGGTCATCAAGATCTGTTTCGCTGCAGAGCCCATGTGGATAATTCACGCACAGTCCCTTCTTAAATGAACAAGAAGTCTCAGCATCTGAATGGGAATTGAAATGCTGCGATGCGGAAGAAAAGAGATAGCAGGACACAGTACAAGCTTTCACCTCCAAATTCAAGAATCTACGACAAAAACAACATCTACCGGCATCAACGCGCGAAATCTTGCTCAGCCGGTGGCGCAAATCAAGAACAGAGAACCCAAAAAAAAAAAAAAATCACAACAAAAAAAGAAATTCCCAGAAAAGAAACATCCCAGATATAGATATGATGGACTACAAGAAGAAGGAAGGTTTACAGAGTATTGGCGAACTGAATGTCGGCTTCGAGCGACTTGAGGGAGTCCTTGAACGATTTCCGCATGTCTCTCTCCCGCCTCCTCTCCCGCAAATTCCCATCCAACGACCGCAAAAGAGAGACGACACCCCCGAGAGCAAGCGGCTAGCAACGACAGCCCTCGTCCTCCATCATCTCCCCCGGCACGGCACGACCCACAAAGAGAAGAACGAACCCGCCCGCCGCCGCCGCCGCCCCCTCCGACGACGGAACAAGAAAACGCCGCCGAACCAGCCCCGCGCGAGCTCGGAGCCGACCCAAGAGGACGAAAGAGGAGACACCCTCTCTCTCTCTCTCTCTCTCTAGAGTTCGTACGAGGAGGGGAGAGGTGTGTCAGAGCAGAGAGGGAGTGGCGTTTCAGAGAGAGAGAGAGAGAGAGAGAGAGGTGGAGAGGGTGGGGGTAACTTGGCTTTCGCTTGGTTCGCACGTAACAGTGCCGCTCAGCTCTCACCAGCACTCTCATTTATATTGTCGATTAGTTTAGTTTAAACCCAGCGGAAACCGAGGAGAGAGATAGAGGTAGAGGGAGGTTGAAAGTACGGAACCGCCCCTGGATCTCCTCTCTGAATTTCGTGGTCGGCTTCACCTGCGTGTCCCGACTGACTTGGATCGGGTTAAGTCGGGCCCACGGATGGGGTCTACACTAGGGGTAAGTGTTGGAGATGTCAAAAATGAACTGAAAAATTCGATTTTTATTCGGTGTGATTCTCATTAAAAATTGAATTTTTTTTATTGATTTGATTTTATCAATTAACTGAACCGAACTGACAAATCGATAAGAATTTATTTATTAGAAACGAAAAATATATACAACAGAAAAAAAAGAAAAAAAACGAATGCAAAAATTGAAAATCAAAAACCAAAAAACCAAACCGAACGGAACAAAAATTTCAGTTCAGTTCATAATCGGTTCGAGTCTCATTCGGTTCGGTTCATAAGTTTTTCTTAACTGTTTGGTTCAATTTGGTTTTTCAAAAAAACCGAACCGAATCGAACCATTAACACCCCTACTAAGCATGACTTCAAGATAGAACTGGCAACCGAACTGAATCGGTTAGCGTAATTATCGATTCGAAAAAAAAAAAGTGGAATCTATGCTGTGCAATTCGATTCTTATTACTAGATAGGTACGATTATGTGTTTTGAATTTTGAATTATTTATTTTTATATGTTCAATTTTATCAACTATTGTCATTGACAGATGGAGGATTTGTGTTGATGTATTTGCGTCCTATCTTCCTTAGCTTGAAATAAAAAAAGGAAAGAAAAAAAGAAATTGGCTGATTTATAAGTAAATTCTATGACCAATTGAGACAATAGATTTTAGATTTCCAAGTATGCAAGATAAGTTTTAGATTCTAGAGTAAGTTCCATTTAAAAACCGAATCGATTCAGAAACCGGCCATCCTAATCTGTGCGTGCCACGGTGGGTGAAAATTATTGACTTTTTGAAAAATTGTTTTTGGTGGTCTCCGGCAAGGGAGACGAACCTGAGGGATAGCTTTGCTTCTAATGCAAATTTAACAGATAATAGGAAAAATACAAATTTTATCTGATTTCTATGCATTTTTGAACTTTTTTCCCAAAAAAAAAAAAAAAAAACATTTCAAACTCTGTCTACTAAAATTGACTTCTCTAGCAACCGGTAATATGGACACGGAAGCAACTTATGTAGCCGCTAATCGCACGCAGCACTCACTTTAGTTTAAAATAGTAAGGAAAAATCACCGAAAAATGCACCTTGTATTTCACTCAAATGACCATTTACATACTTTATTATAAATTTAATGTGAAAACTGATAGGATCTTACAATTAAATCGACGTGAATTCACCAAAAATATAAATGAGAAACAATAGAGAGCACAACAAATTTACATGAGCCAGTCCAAAAGTCACTAATTACTCTATGGAAAGAGCTGGCAACATATAATTCATTAATCAAATCGCTTATAGGCTTTAGTATTTCCCGCACTTAAATTAAGTCAAAGTAAATCACATGTATTATCTCATAACCTCTCACAAAGAACTCGTTCAAAAAACTCACAGAAAGAAAATATGATACTTTATTTAGGAAACCTACTCAAATTATGAAACTCACTCAAACTATAGATATATTCTCAACAATTTTCGCATTGACTTGACACTTGAGTCGATTCATAATGCTTATTATCTATCTCAATTCTCCCAAAGCCATGATGGATGCTTAACCATCATAGACAGTCTATCAAGCTCAAGTTGAGCCTAAAATTGTCTAGAAGAATGAACTTAGTTCACATGTCTGCGGGATATTTTGATGCAAGGAACTTCCTCAAGATCACATCCTCTTTTGACATGTTAGTTTTGCGCATAAAGTTTGGTCACCAACGTTAATTTTCGCAAAAGAGACATGGGTGAAGGTGGCCATTGTGGTTAGTAATGTGGTCCAATTACAACCTTTGTGATTCAGTTTAGAGAAAGAGATCAGGGATGAAAGTGGATGTTGATGGAGATTCAAGTTGAGTTATGTTGGTAGAAAATGATACCTAAATTAAAGGGAGGCAAACTTAACACTAAGCTCGTACTAGGAGAGATTATTGAGATATATGTGTGAGTTATGTTAGAAAAATCCAACATTAGATAATTAGTGTGATGTGGAGCATTTAATATATTTTAATAGCCCATAACCCACTAGGTTTAAACTTTTGAGTGAAGATATATCCAACTGAATATATGGGTTCAGATTTAGGTTCCCTGTTGTGTACTCCCAACATATCTCTACAATCTAAAATACTGAATACACAATCAAGTTTCACATTTGACCTTTATAAACATTGTGTACCTTCACATCAATTAGCATTGCATCCTCCTTTGCAAAAATGTCATTTTTTCTATCGAGTTTTACATTTGACCTTTTATAAACATTGTGTACCTTCAACATCAATTAGCATTGCATCTTCATTTGCGAAAATGTCATTTTTTTTCTATCATCTATCCCTAGATTCTCAATTCTCATACCAGCCTAGAACACTGGAACCAAATAAGAAACCAAATGAGTTTGAAAACCAAATAAGAAACCAAAAATTGTCAAATTAGTACAAACGGGTCTTTTCATTAGCTCTGTCTAACTTGATTAAAGTAAAATGATGACATGGTTTTTTTTTAATGCTTTCTCTCTCTTATGTGGCTAAAACATCATTTTCATTCAAATTTGATTTTGAATATAATTTTTTTAAATTAAATAAAAGTAATTTAATTTCATAAAAAGTTGGAGAAAGCAAATCGCTAGGGTTGCAAGCCCTTTGCCATCCTCGCCTCACCATTGCCAAAAAGGCCCAACAAAGGTGGGATGGTGACAATGAAGGCTTGCAACTCTGACCGTATGGTTTCCCAATAATTTTGTCTTATTGAGCTTATTAAAAATGAATATTTAAATTAAAATGATATCATTTTAGTCACATTATCATTATGTAAGAAAGAAAAAGTATAAAAAAAAGTCATGTAAATATTTTCCGTTAGTCAAATTGGACAAAATTAATGTAAGGACTTGATTACATTAATTTAATAAATTTTATGACTTGGTTACACTTTTTATAAATTTTAGAATTTAATTATATTTTCATTATAAATTTTAGGGAAAAAAAACCACGAAAAACCTTAAATTTTGCCCAAAGTGACATATTTATCTCAAACTTTTTTTTTGTGACGTGAAAAATCTTGAACTTTCCCAACCGTAACACATTTACTCCAATTTTTTTTTTTTTTTGTGACACAAAAATTTGAACTTACGTCGTGTGACACATTTATCCTAAACTATAGAGCATTTTGATATTTTTACTTTTTTTTTTTCCTTCTCTCTTCCCTCCGCCGGCCATGGTGGAGGGAAGCCAGCGTCCGGCAAGGGTTGCTCTTCACCTGGCGTCGGGCGAGGGTCCCCCCACCTGGGTTGGCTAGGGTGGCCCTCGCTGGCGTTGGGTGAGGACGGCCCTCGGTTGGGTCGGGTAACGGGTGCCCTCGCCAGATTTGGGGAGGGCCGTCCTCGCCCGACGTTGGCTTCCCTCCGCCGACTTCGCCATGACCGACGGAAGGTAAGAAGAAGAAAAAAAAAAAAAAAAAAAACATATTAAATAAGATAAAAATGTCATTGATGGGATAAATGTCACAATTTAAAAAGTTTGGAAATTTTCATGTTACAGAAAAAAGCTTAACATTTATCATTTCGGATAAAGTTTGAAGTTTTTTATAGTTTTTTTTCTAAATTTTAAAACTTGAGCATTTATCCTTTCACCTAAGACGACAAATGTATCACTCAAGTAAAGTGAGCGGTCGATCACAATTCACATCACATCAATCTTATCATCCGCCCAATAAATACAAGATACAGCACCCTCTCTCTCTCTCTCTCTCTCTCTCTTTCTCTCTCTATATTTAAATTGTAGATAGATTGACGTGGGGTCTCACTTTATTGCCGGAAACGACGAAATTTAAGGCGCACAAAAGATTGGAAGAGGAGTGAGTTCCAAGAGATCGACGTTCCCTGATTACAGGTTGAGTGCGATCGCACGTAAGCGCTGGTTACGGCATATTTTCTCAATGATTGGACGAAATTACTTGGGCATCCTCCCAAGTTTGACAGAATTACTCGGACGCCCCCTTACGTTTTCGAAATTGCACTCTACGCCCTCGTCAAAGACCCTTTCGGTTTCAAAAGATTCATAAAGTGCTGAAATAATGGTCATGATTAAGTCCTTCAAAGTAAAGCAAGAACGTAAACAATTAGTTACAATTTCACAAAATTCCATGTCACCGAATATCTTGACGTAAATATCTTGTCAACGAGTATCTCGGAACATTTGTTAAATATTCTTAACAAGAAAAATATTATGTTTTTTAATAAGTGATTACACGTAACACGAGAGTCGGTAAATTGAAAATTATAATGTTTTCTTAAAGGAGTTTTCAAATGAAGTATCTCTAAAATACTCATTAACAAAATCCTTGACATCACACTATAGATTATTGTGTGTATTGAACTATAGTTCATAAGGCACAAGGTAACCAAAGCAAGTCAAAGACGTTAAACAATTTTCAAGAATTTTAAATAGGAATTTGAATGACGTGGCAATAAAAATTTAAAAACCAAATATACTTTGGAGTTGATTGTTATCTCGGGTCATATGGCTTTACACCTAGGGATGCAATCATATTGAGTCGAGTTGATAAGGTGTCGAATTTCAGCCTAACTAGAATTGTCGATTCGAAGCTTGAAACTTAAGTCAAGCCCCATAGAGTACTCTTTTGCCGCTTGAACTCGGCCCCATATAAAACTTGACATATACATTCGAGCTTGACTCGATTTTGACTAGATTTTGACTAGATTTGAAGTACGTACAATTTAACATACTCAATTTGAAACAAGATCGATTGAGATCCGATCACGAGGTGAATCATGCTAGACCGTGAAAGAAGAAGATGTATAATCGAAGAACAAGAATTTTTGTACTTTCTTTGATCAATTTTGTGTATTTCTGATCGAGCGGGTCGGGTCACTTAAGTTGGACCCCGATTGCTTGCGTGTCTCTTCCTTGGTGACGTGGAGTTTTGTAAATTCAAAGTCAACTTTTCATGGACCAACCAGGGTTCGAGTAATTTTGACAAAATCGAGTGGGTGTCGATGTAATTTAATCTAATAATCATCACACTTAATACTTCTTGGAGAAAATTACAGCAAGCTCCCGTATACTTTGAAAGTAGTACACGTTTGCCCCTTAAACTTTTGACGATTATACATTACCCTCGAGCTTTCGTTTTGTGACAACTATTAAGCCTTAATTATATTTTCTGTTAGCATGTGCAATTCACATGACTTTTCAAGAGGAAAAGTGTATTTTCATATTTTTTTTTAAAGGAAATCTCTCTTTTTCCATTGACTTGAATAAAATGAAAAATAATAAAAATGGAGAGAAAATAAAATAAAATAATAATGTCAAAAATCAGTCCATAAATAATTGTGAAGAATAAAATAAAAATAAAAATTGATGAATATATTAATACAACTAAAAGATACTTTAAAGAAAAAAATTAAGTAAAATGTAAAATGCCTCAATAACAAAAATGTCAAATTACAAAAAATGAATAATGAATTATGTACTTTTAAACGATCAATAAATGAAAAACCTGATTTATAAAATTAGAAAAAAATACCACCTTATATTTTTATTAATCATTTTTTATGAATTGAGGATGTCATTTCCTTTTATTATTCGAGTATAATACATTAATTAACCCTCTAAATATGCAGATTGAGTAATCTGTTTTTTTCATTGACCTGTAATTGAGGCATTTTTCCCTTTTTTTATTTAATTTGTGTTTATCTCTTTCTCAAGATATCCTTTTATTTCTATTAAAGTGGCTACATGTATCAAATATTAACAAATTCTTTGTTAAAATGTATTTCTTTCAATTAGTAGTAATTCAGTTCATTTAGTTTTCTACAATGTTGTATATCTTTCCATTTTATGGAAATTAAAAGTTAAGAAAAGATTGCCTCAAAAAATGAGAAGAAAATATTTTCTTACCCTTTAAAAGTCATGTGCATTCACACATTAATGGAACAAATAACAGAGTCAACGCTGTAACAAAAAATGAGAGAGCTCAAGGGTATTGTCCAATAGTTGAAAGTTCGGGGCGAACTATACTACCTTCAAAGTCTACGGGAATTTTGTATAATTTTTCCTAATTTGTATTAATAATTTCATTTTTTTTTTCCAATTTGGTTCCTGTATATGCGGAACGACTCATGCGATTCTATCCAGAAAAAAAGTTCTTGTGCATCTCACGGAATCTGTTTTTCAGCACGGAATCTTTGTTTGACACCTCAAGTAACTCAATGCCCGAGCACCTTTTTTAAATATTCCAGCAATAATAAGACCAAATACACAATATTAAAATCGGAATTGGGAATCTAATTCGTGCAATCAAAAGCAGATTATAATACCCAATTCTTTATTTGTTTTGCTGCTTTTTCTTATAATTATTTCTTTGGTGACAAGGACATCCCGACCAACCGAAAAAGAGGATGAGGAAACAAGGATGACCACTTTGGCTTCATTCGTGTTGTGTGAAGCAACCATTTGCTTGCAGGACCGACACACTCCCCGTCTGCTGAAATTATTAAAGAGAAAAGAAGATGTGGGATTATCCGGATTAAGTACTCAACACTGTTTTTCTTTAGCTTTTATTTCATCAAACGACAAAAAACGAAGAAGAAGAAAGAAATTTCGCGGACGATGCTCGACGACCATCAACATGTTCGAGATCCAAGTTTGGGAAATCGAGAATTGTCCGGTAAATAGGTTCTAGTTGCATTCATGTCGGAGCCGACATGACGCGAAAACCCGACCCTTTTGCTATTAACCCAAAAAAAAAAAGAAAAGGCTTCACGATTACATTGAAATACTTTGGAAATGGCATGAAATGATGCAGATTCCTTATCCTTGGACGCATGTCACTATCCCATGTGCCCTATCTGAGCATGGAAGCTTTTGGAAGAATATCGAGTTAGAGCAAACTGCCAAGCAACTACTACCACCATAAAAAATTGGCGATTGGGCCATGAATTATTATATCATTAATTCTCGGATGATTTTAGAAAAATTATAATTTGGGTTTATGTAGATTAGTTAGCACACCATACAAGAAATGAAGTATTCCTTGCGCACTCGCCACTTCATTGATTTGGCGTGTTCTTTATGCAAACGAGAAGAGAAAAAAAAGGGGGGGAGTGGGTCATTAGAAGAAATGCGGTGTGCAATTAATTATGTGAAATCGGCATTGTCTTTTGACCAAGTGGGCGTTGGAGATGAGGAGATTGTAGGTCCCTTTTGTAAGGGGGAATTTGCCCCTTCTGTCTTCTCAAAAAGGGAAATGGGGAAGGACTTTGCTTTCGTTGGCGCGGCGGCTGTCGGGATCGGGATGAGAGTATGTCTCATTGCTTAGGAGCGTTGTCGGATGAACGTGATGATGATGACCGTATAAATGAGGCGGGATCGGCGCCTCGTTCCACTCCTGACTTGCTTTTAGCCCGGTGAGGACAAGGAGCTAGGATGGCCATAAGGTGGCTAGCTATATAGTGTCGCTACTGTTAGGTCATCATTCACTTTTTAAGTTTGGGTTGAAATCACGGTCACCGCAGAATGTGAAGTTGGCTGTCGTCACATGAAATTGATAAAAATTGAAGCACGACGGACGTATTGCGGTCCTAGCTACTTAGGAATTTAAGTGCAATAGCTGAAACCGGAAGAGCCACCAACTTTCGGCGATTTAAATTAACCTCCCCGGCTCTGAAACTTGACTCGAGAGGTGCACCAACTTGTAAGTTTTGCATCAATGTTAGCATCTGTTGCGTTCAGAATAAGTTCTTGCTGCTTTGCTGTTGACTAGTATCTGCTGCCGAACCCCAGCCAAAGGGTCTCCGTCGTGGCCATTCGCCTGAGGATGAACGCCGCCTTAAGCAAGGTTCGGGCTCACCCGAGACTGGGAACCTTGGGCATCTGGCGTGACCCGCCAACGAAAACCCTTGCCTGAGGCACGTACCAGCATACGAAAACAAATCACCCGAGGGTCACTCCCTCATATAATTACGTTATGGTTGTGCTAGATGTGATATTACAGCCTTATCGACCGTTACAGGGGGGACGGTAGAAGACCGCCGCTGCAGCACTTGTCCACCAAAATGAAAGACACCACATCGCATCAGCTTTCATAGAGAACTGTATAGAACGAATGATCAAAGTTCAACTGTTTAGAAGATTTTACAGATTCCACCGAGCCAAGTGATTGCTAAAAGTACGATGACGTGGTTATAATCTCGTCCATGAAGAGACCTCTTGGAGATGAACATTCCCCGAGTCAGACGTATTTCTTTTCCTTGTCTTGTTGCCTTGTCAAAGCAGATAATGTCGGACACGGACACTAACATCCCAATAAAAGGCCGAACTCTATATGCAGACAACTGAATACTTTCCTCCTCCCAAGCAATAGAAGGTCAGAATCGAAAACTACTAATAGCAGCTTGGATTAGGCAAGAGCCGCAAAATTTCTGGCTGCTGACCATATAGCCCAAGAAACCAGCTTAAGTATAGATTGCCAACCCGATGACTCCAAAGTTATGACTTGTTCGAGGGCTCGTTCTGTTGGACCAGCATTTACAGTTACGGCTCAATCCGTCATATTGCAGAAATCTGATCAATCAAGATTTCCTTCGGAACCCTCAGAGTTATATTGTGTCTATCCCAACCAGCTTCATCCAGCTGCTGCAGAAAATCTTCAAACCTCTTTTCCATCTCGGAAAGGCTCAAAGCCAGCTGATAGTTTACATCGGCTGCATTGTCCCAGTTCTCATGCAGCCAACTAGCTTGCCAGAGACCCCGCAACACTGATGAACTTGTAGCTCCGACCTGATTAGAGGAGATTATATTAGAGAAAAACAATGCACACATGGAGTTACCTCATATCTGGCCCCATTGCTTAAGTTAAAAAGCCATACCTTAAATGCAATGAAGATCTCAAAGTCTTCATGACTTGAATTTACACTAAGAATGTATTTCTCCTTTCCATATAGTTTCAAAAGTTCGCTTACCTAAGGAGGCAAAAAAGATGTTTTAGCATATTTCTTTTCCAGCCAATTAGAAACTGATACTTTTTTTTTGGTTCAATCAAGAATTGACTCTTAACAAGGAAAAACATCCATCCAGCAAACTAATCTAATCAAGTGAAACCCAACCAAGTTAGGTTAAAATAAGCAGCTTTGTTTTTTTAAGAAGTCAACTTGAGAATTGGGAATTAAGAAGTTCGCTTCAAGTGGCCAAGAAAATATTTTTGCACAATCCTTTTAAGTTAATGGCAAGCATATCCAAGTTCAATAAAGGAAACAGTATTCACTGCCTGAGCAATAGTCACCTTTTGATCTGCCTAAAGTCCCTTCAGAAGCATAGTAAGTAATGATAAACTAATTAAACTGACTTCTTTGAGCACAAAACTGTGACTCCCACAATACTGTATGCGTTCTTCAAATTAAAAAAGTCGTATCTCATTTTGGCCAAAAGAGGTAAGAAAAATCATTATTATTCAGCCTAAATATGCAACCCAGTTTGACAGGATGGAATCCTGGACCCTGAGGGAATTTGAGTCCGAAAGTTTCCTCAATACTTGATGTAATAGGAAATATAATTTAACCATATGAGGCCATAAATTCTGCATACCTGAGAAATGGCCTTCTCACCTCTTATCATCTCTTCAAATGGCACACCAAAACGTATGTATGGCTTCAAAAATCTTTGCCAAACAAGAATATTTTCTCTTGCATTGCATTCATCACATCCTAAATCAATTAGGCATTACGATTGATCAACTGAAAAAGAATCAGAATCACAAAAACCTGAAATATGTATAAATTTACCAGGAACTTTTGAGCTTAACACATGTGATTTTACAAGTATTCGAGCACGCTTGATATTTATCTGCCAAAATGATCGCATTAAATCATCAGTTAAGAAAAACAATGATTATAACAATCTACCTCCTACTACTATCCTCCTTTGTCTAATTCTGTCTAACCAGCAGAAAGCGGGGTCTTCGAGAAAATGGAAGAATAGCATAGAACCTCGAAAAGGGTGTTCTACTAACACAAAAACAATCATCATTCCTAGCCTTCTTTCTCTTGATGCTCAATGATAGGTGTGAACGTACCGTATCAAATTTCAACACTGAGAGAGACTGATATCGTAACCAAAGGTGAAAAAGTCTCACGCTCGTCCAAGTCAATGCCAAAGACTGATAAGATTTAACAAGACCAGGTGTATCCTGCATTGGTAATTGCAAATCAACATGAACTGATGTTTCTTTCATGCACAATACATTCCTAAGTTAAAGAAATAGGACATCACCTTTTAGTAAAGCAGATGACTTACCAAAATAAGTATCCCTATAGCTAAACCGAGCAATTGAGCAGCTACTTCCCAAACTTCCTCCTGAAAACATTCTACAATCATCAGGACAAGCAGAAAAGATGGCCTTCACGGAAGATTAAAGAGACAATCTAAGACTAGGTTGGTCCTGGCCCTTTCTTTTGACTAAAATGCTTCCTGGCAAGATTCATAAGCATGATTCTAGCCAGTTTGCAGCTAGCTGCTTTCATTAGACAGGAAGCTACTATTTAGTTATGCCAGCATCGGCTTCCATATTGACACTTACTATTCAGGAGGATAGAAAACAAATAGAGCATAATATAGATGATGATCAATTGCAGTGACATTACTTTTCATGCTACAACAGAGCAATGCAGAAGAAATTTTGTTCACATGTCAATCAACAAAACAAAAACAGAATCGAAGATGCATCCAACATGTCATAAAAGTAGTAGGTTAAAGCTCTTTTTTAATTACTTTTTAAGATGCATTACTAGGTGAACTATGACATCATTTCCACAGGAAACTTGTGCTCCATATCATGCAAATCAGATCGACAATTTGCTCAATACTACTGATACTTGCTTATGAAGCTTCCACAAAAAGCATGGTGCTGCTTTGATAAGGTTTCAGAACATTCTGGACTTGTCAGGAAGCACAAAAGACAACTTAAGTAAGGTTTAATAGAAGATTGAGATTCTCAGAAATTATGAGTTATGTTCATCCAAATCTCCCTCAAGCCCACCTAGTCTGATGGTGACAGCCTGTTAGGCTGATCTTAGCACGGGTTAGGCATCCACAGATGCCATTTTCATAAAATGATCAAATCTAAGTGTACCTAACCATGTCAATAAACTATTTGCATAAAATCCATCATCAAATGAGGACAAAATTAGAATAGATGCTTTAAGAATGGAACAGATAAGGAATGGCAATGAAACACCAAGATCACAATCTCAAATTTGCATTATCATGTGCACTGACTTTTGCAGGAGCACTGTGGTAGCTGTACCTTGGCTGCTACTTCACCCATATTTCCAGAGATTGCAAAATGGTTTTGAATCACACGGAAGGAAGGATCTTTTAACCCTCTTGCAACAGCCTGTTCATATGATGTTTCAACAAACAAAGAAAAATTAGATTAGATATGGCAATAAGGAGAAAATCTTTAGCAGTCGGAGAAGCAGTCCAGTCATGTGTATATAGATAGAAAAATGCAATCAAATTCCTTCACAAAATTAATACCAAGTGCGAGGTAAAGCATGTGGAGAGCTAATACACCTATTTATACCACTGCATGGAAGCCCAGTTTTTTTTATCATCTCATGCATTTATGCACTCTTGCTTTAATCTTAAAGGAGCAAATTTGAGTTGGCACTATGAATTTTTTTCTGATTTTTACGAAAGTTAGGGATCCAGCCCCTAGCCACCACCAAAAAAAGGCAAAGAAAAGAATGAACCGTCCAAGAGTCCACTAAGCAAGAACAAGAAAAGCCAATGTCCTTTTACTTTTCTACTTCTGCTTAACTTAACTGTTTCAATTAAATTTAGTCTGCTTTGGTTGCTTATGTTAGTCTGAAGAGCATGATAATCAACAAAGATACAATATAGAAAAAAAAATATTTTTGTCAGAATTTACTCCTTTCCAATCATTCTATCCATCTCTCTTTTGCTTCCAAACTGTCTTCTTCATGCTACTGATATTTTCTTTTGGCTATCTATGTCAAGATGGCCAATTCAACTCACTCTAAAACTTACACTTAACTGATAGCATTCTAGCTCATGGTCAATTTTATTTCAAGGGCTTTTTCCATTCTGCATATAGAGGTTCAGCTACCCAATTGTTGAAAGCCATTCACCTTCCCCCATCTATGGTCCCAACTTCTCATTAAATAAGTTTCATTATATGTTGATATGTAAGATGAAAACTTTAATCAAACATGAGGCCCTTTGAATTTGAAAATTATTATGGTTTTGTGCCAAAATTCAGTCAATGTAAAAGTATCATTCAAAGCTTATCAACAACATTCAACACTCAAGAGTTTTGTATCTCAAGTCCCACCAAATCTCAGCCATACCTACTCTGGAACATTTCAGATAGCCCACAGCATGTAAATAAATGGTGCACCGAAGGAATTAAAGCTAATTTACGGCAGAGTAATTAAAGCTTAGTGACAGCCCTATGCCTTTTGGAAAGAAATTTGAAGCAAGCTCAACTTATTATTTACCTTGGCAAGATTACCGAGAGATGCGAGTGGTAAAAAATAGGCAGGATAAAGTTGAGTTGTCAGATCAAAGATGCTGCACAAATTTAACAGTGTCTTCTCATGAGAACTAAGATTTGATATCCAAATAACTGATGCGCAATACAGTGAACAATACCTTCCAGCACTGCCAATAAAGTCTGCATACATTCGCCACTGTTTTGGATCATCATCAAAGACGTTCCCAAATCGGCCACCTGGAAAATTAACAGCTATTAGAGCAAATTACAGTGGAAGCAAATTCTACCCTCAAGCTATATTCAGGATATACAGACCAATAAGTAAACGACCAACAGCTCCAATGCCATCCTTTGACACCCATCTGATTAACAGATAAAGAAGCAGAGCTCATTCCTACAAATGGATTATTTGATTCACATGAAAGTGGAAACGGAAGATTATAGACAATAACTTACATAAAAGATTAATGGCAGGAGAAGCAAATATATGCATGAGTGTAGTGTTCAAATACAGCAGCAGGACATAGTTATGTGCCTGCATCTGGGTTTTCTAGTCTGTGCGCATATAACCTTGTCTCTATTCATTGCTGCATGCTTTCTATGTCTGTGTGCATGTATCCCAATGCATGCATCTATGTCGTGCACGCGCGTGCGAGGGAGAGAGAGAGAGAGAGAGAGAATGTTACCTAATGGCAGCAGCAGAAGCAGCAGCAGTGCTTCCTGAGAAAGAGCCCACACCAACAGCCTGCACTATCTTGCTACAAGTTAGTGATGTTCTTATCCAGAATCCATGGCATGACAAGAACTGAATTCCAAGTTTTCTAGCACGAAAATCCTTGATACAGAGCTGGATAATAGCCAAAACTACACATTTAACACAACATATTGAATATAAAGCAGAATATTAAGCTTGACAGATGACAGTGACATGCCTTTAGGAGACTCGAGGTGACCAGCGCGTGACAAATCCATGCAGTGACATTTGTGGGAAACTGTAACAACATATACTGCAAATAATCATCCGAAACCGACTCTGCAAGGAACATGAGAAAGCATACAAAAAAGAAACATAGTAAAGACAAAAACCACCAAAAGCAGAAATCGCAAAGATCGAAACCTTAACCCGGACAACAGATGCCACTCACCTGGAAAGCCTGAGGGGAATATAAAAACTTTTATGGGATCAGGTAGCAACGCTAATTTCAGGTCATCAGCAAGTGTCCCCTCGAGTTCATTTTCGTCCGACACGTGTTTTTCAAGAGAGATTTTCGACAGCGAGTTGTCATGTAATGTATACCTGCATACACGAGAAGAGTTGAGCAAAAGTCGGGAAAATGAGAACCGCATTAACTTGCCACAGCAAAGCTTTTTAGCCTATGCCTTACAGAGAACATGATCATCATTTCCATAACGACATAAAAACTAAATCCAGAACAACATTCTTTCCCTCCTCCATTTATCAAACCGCAGCATCACTTTCAGTTCGGGCGAACTGCGGGAACTTGAAAGGCATTGCGTTTTCTTCCCCGAGCGATCGACCTAACCTCGGCTCTATTTCGCTCCTCGGCAACATCTCAGAGAGCTCCGCAGAGCGATCAATTGACAATGATGAACGATGCAAAAGAGTGTGATTTGGTCTAACGAGCCGAAACTCATCGAGCTGAATTTCGATTCCAGCTTTTATTCGTACGAAATCCACGGCGGAGCGCAATCGAGAACATTCGGAAAAAAACAGAAGGAGAGCGATCAGCTAACGAACCTCTTAGCGGTGCCGTCGCCGTACCGCTCCACCAGAACCACGGGAGACCGAGCCTCGCGCCTGCTTCAGAAGAAAAACCGCACGTCACGAACGCGGCGCGGGGGAAGGGAAGGGAAGAAGCAGGTTCCGGAGCTTCACCTGGGAATGGCGGCGTCTTCGTGGTCGGTGGCGCGTGGAGGAGAGGCGCGGGAGGAGCAGGAGGAGGGAGGAGGAGGAGGCGGCGGCGGCGGGGCTCCGCCGTCTTGGCGGCCGCTTCTCCGGCGGCGGGGCCGGCGGGAGAGGAGGAAGGCGCGGGGCGGGAAGGAGAGGTGCACCGTTTGAGACATGCTGACTCCTGGGTCGTCGTCGCGCCGGAGAATGAAGAGGAGAAGATGATGATGATGCTATTATCTTCTTCCTCCCATAAAAGATCGATTGACATTAAGAAATATGGAAAATTTTGTGGGATTTTTTATTTTTTTTTCAAAAGTCCAAGGACAATTTAGTCTCAACGCACACTCCCAGCTCACGATACAAGGAGAAAAATGGAGAAAAGAAAAAAGGCGCCACCCTTCCAAAAAAAAAAAAAAAAACTTAGTCATGACGAGTATTTCACTGATTTTGGATCCTGCAATGAAATTCACTAAGTGTTATGTTTTGATTTTTATTTAAGGGGACTTAGGTTTTGTGTTAGTATTGGACAAAGAGAGTCAAGTGCTAATAAAGATATATTATATAGTCTCGAATTTTAATTTAGCCGTTTAGTACAAGCTTAGAATCAATGATAATCGGTATCGAAATCTGATCCACAGCTTAATTCAAACTCACTTCGATAAGCTAATGAAAGCCTAGTAAGATCAATTAATTTATACAATATTGAAACTAGTTCGATAATGCTGAACAATGAAAACAATATTGGGAAGGCACTACTCCTAGATTGATTTGAAAATACAACGTTGGAATCTAATTGACAATACTAAATAATGGAAACAACACCGAATAGGTATTGCTTCTAGGTGGATATGAGGACATAATGTTGGAATTTAATCGATGACGTTGAACAGTAAAAACAACATTAGGTAGGTGCTACTATTAGATGGATATAAGGACACAATGTCGGAATCTAATCAATAACACTATCTAAAATATAGACATTTGTCGGAATTGAATCTACGACGGAAAACAATAGCTAAACTAGGCTTGGCTAAGATAATTAAAAGGATAAGATAAAGGATTTTGATATGTTGTTTGGGAGGCTCTTCGTTGGATTTCTGCAACATTTATATGCCAATTTGGTAACCGTTGGTTGTTGATCCCTTCTTGAAAGTTGCTTACGTTCTCTACTTAACCGCTTTATTCATATCTTGTTGCCTTTTGACTTGTTCAACGATGCATGCATGACTTGTTCAACAAGTATTAACCACACCTTTGATTTTGTGTGCCCTTTTAAGTATTGATTGTTCTCGCCTAAATCTTGGTGCCAATTCTATTTGAATTTTACATCTACAGTAATATCTCTTGGCCTGAATACATGACAAATCAACTGCTTTATCGAATCACACATTTCTATTTGTAGGCCCATCAAAATCTAGCTCAAGGGCTTTTGAAAACCTTGGCCATACTTCATCTCTATGACTAGTATGAGTTGGGTTGATGTTGATCATAACCAGCACCTGACAATGAGGGTAATTTTGTATGTCAATATCCCTTATGGCCAGCACGTGACTGTAAACGTGCTGACGAAAATTTGACCGGCCGATGAGTCGGATTGTGTTTTGAGACTAAATTATTACTTGACAGCCTTGTTTGGGACATGATTCATTTTGAGGATTTTCTTGAATAAACGGACTCACTTGGGGATTCTATTTGAAATTTTTCGAAAAAGATAAAGATGTTGACCAATTTCCTCCTAACAATCGTGTAATTATACCAATATGTTTAAAGATGTATTTTTGCGAAATTCTTTACAAAATTGGGTAAGGTGAAAACTAGAACATTAACGCAACAGGTTGCAAATAGAGATTTCAAAATTGAACTAGCTAGTTGAACTAGTTCGATTAGTAAATAGTTCGATTAGTAAAGATGTGTTTTCCGATCATTTTTTGCCCCTTTTTGTTCTTTTAGATTGGTATGTTCGGTTTAATAGCATTGACAAGTTTGGTTCGATTAGCAGGAGGACTTCCAATGCAAACTTTTTTTCATTTTATTTTTTGCTTGATCTAAGTTTTGCGAACACATGCTCGAAAGATCCGTGATATATAAACGTTGAAATGCAGATTCACATGTATTTTTTCAAAATTTTTATAAAACTCGGATACTATTTTATATAATGGCGGGTCCTAAACTTAACACTGAACAAATCGGTTGTTCTTGCGGTTCGATTTTCAACATTCTGAATTCAAGCAATCCTGTAAACAAACTGCACATTGGCCAAGAGCCGTTTCATAACCAGTTTTATCTTGATTCCAATACAAATGCCGTACCATATATATATATATATGTAGTTCTTGCAATCTTCGACTAGAGATCTATCATTTCATTTCGCGATCCAAGCAACGGTCATAGAAGGCACCGATTCTCGATTGATTGCGCTGTCGCTTTGGTCCAATGTTAGACTTGCGAAATGCGTGCCCTTCTTCGACTTGATAGCGAACGCAATGCCTTCTCCGCAAGAAGATCCGATCCTCTCGACATTAATCGATGGACGGGGAAACTAATCAAGCCTATCACCATCATAGAAAGTAATTGTGTATTCGAAACTGTAGCATCCACAGAAACTATTCGCGTCCAAGCAGAGGTATGGGGGACGCAGGATTGACCTGCAAGTAACCCGTGAAGCTGGGTTCTAAGAGAATGAGTACACTACAGAGACGTAATGACAGGTAAAAACCAAAAAAAATCCCAACGCTACATCACAGAAAAAATAAGAAAAAAATTGCTGGCCGGCCGACCAGCTTGAACGATGACTTCTCAAGGACCCCTCAGCGTCATGCCAAAGATTGAGCAACCGTTGGACTAATCTGATACCATCTCCTGGTGAGAAAGCCCGGTCGTGAACAATGGGCCCCAGCCTGCTTGATACATACGCCGGCAAAAATCAAATATTTCGACGGAAAAAAGAAGAAATAATGAGTGAAAGAATTAGATCTTTTAAATGTCGGCAGCTGCTCCATTTTGTTTCAGGCGGTTTTCCTCCTTAATCCTCTCGAGCTCTTTTTCACCGGCAGCAATCAAGCGTTTGACTGTATCAAATGTCGTAAGCCTAATGCTGCAGGAAGGAAAGATGGGCAAACATGTTCAGTGTTATGTAAATGGAGATTAGCGTATCGTCATAAGTATGCAAACAAGCAAGTAGATTTAGATCAGGTACATATGTATGAAAACTTGACAAGTCTCGCAATTTCCCTGGTCCAACACAAGATTTCGAAGGCACAAGATTGATATGCACACTAAAAGTACTAAGAGGCACCAGAGCATTCTAAAAAGAAGGAAGCATAATAAGCACCTAGATGAAAAATGGCCGAAACCAAAAACTTTGGGTTGGGTTCATGGGAGTGGGAGAACAACTAGGACAAAGGAGGAGCAGCTGACACTAATATTCACCCCTTGGAACTTCATATAACTATTTTCTAGACAACACAGAAAGGAAAAACAACATAACAATACAAAATACAAAAAGCGCACAGATAATTCCATTAAAGAATATCACTTCAACTTCTCTGCATCTCATCAAAGATATGAAAATCATCTCAAGGGGATTGATGGCTAAGATTCTAATAAAAACCCCAGTTGATACTTTCATGAAGTAGTCATCATTTATAGGCCACAGCCAAATTAGGCCAACAAAGCTGAAAACTTGACGATTACGAGGAAATGGTATGTATTTCCCTAGTCCCAGAATTCACAAAGCACAATGGAGGAGAAACTCTGAACAGGAATTCAGGAAGAAGAGGAGGTGAGAGAAATCACAGTAACCTGCTATTTGGTAAGTTTTTCAATGCATTTGGCAAAAATCCTCGATATAAGCCAATCACTCCATCCCGTTCAATAATACCTGCGTGAAGAAATGAATCAAGATTCATATAAGAAAGCAAATGCACAAGTGCTTGCAGATATAGCGCAGATGCTATTAGATGACACAGAAAAACCATCTGTTGAAAGCATGCCTAATCGAAAACCCCATCAATGAATCTGAGCTCAAAATATGGAATATCAGAGTCTAAAAAAAGAATCCTCCTAAATCATGTCAGTCAATCCATGAGAAGCCAAATGCAGATTCTAATATTGTGACCAGGGGAACGCATACAGTCTCTCACACGACATCATAACTAAGAAATCGAAAAAGAAGGCATCATATTTGGGTGACATTCACTATCACTGGTGCAACATCCTTGTTAGCAATCATGTATTCTGATCTGCTACTGTATCTATCCTTTTAGTGATGTTGCTCTGATGCTGAGAACACAGTGATGATGACAAACTGCCAGGATCAAATCACCTGGAAAAGCATCCAGAACTGTCTTGTAAGGGACACCCTTCATCTGCATCTGTCTTCTGACGGTGTCTAGGGGATAACACGTTATTGTGGCAAGGCTAGCTGAGAGCAATGCTGTTACAAGAGATGCTTCAGTCCTCTTTTGATATTTCTCTGGCAAAGCCTTTTTTATCCTGTTATCCATCAAAAGTATCATCTCGATCTGGCCTTCATTGAGGATGCATGATTCAACAGAATATAAAGAACAACATGAGAGCACTCACAAATCAAACATGCAGAAGTTCACTGCAATGTAAGGAGCTATTCCTATTAGAGCGGGTCCTAGACCTTTGTAAAACGATGCCAACCCTTCCTCTTTCAGCATGCTCAGGGCAACCTTAGAGAAAAGAAAGAAAAATAATCAACCGACATCTGTAATGAGAGGTAATCTCTGCATCTGCATTGCATCACTTGAAGAGATTGAATATACCTGTGACATCGTTCTATGTCCGGGTTCCACTGCCAAGCGCAAACGTAGGACATCCAATGGGTAGGTGACCTACACGGGAGGTAGATAGATGTCCTTACACTGATTTTGTCACGTAAAAAAAATATCAAGAGAGCCTACGTTATGTTCATTAGTAACAGTGACTGGAACAGAACCTTTACTAGAAAGACAGATTATAATTTTCAGAAACTCCCAATTAACCCAGCTTTTCTTGAGGCTCTGCATACTTACAAAGGTAGAAGTCATGCCAGCACAAGCACCAGCCATTAGTCTTCCAACAACAGAAAGTTCACCATCTTTTCCCTTAAAGAGTTTCTACTATTCCAAGAACCAAAAAATTATAACGTTAGTGTCATGCAGTATGCACTGACTTCTCCATCACCAATTTTGGGAAGGGTTAAAACAAGATGGCTTCAGACGTACCTTGTAAAATTCATAAGCAAATAGTTGGACGGCGCTGTATGGTATGATTCTTATCACCTGGAACATAAAGACATGGGCATAATGCACGTAGACATAGGATTTTGTGAACCAATAGTGAGTTATAAAGCCAACAAACCTGCGGGAGGTTGCCCTTCCAGTAACCTTTCATTCCTTCTTCTTTGCCTATCATTGCGATAGCCTGCATTCAAACATATTGGATTTCTACTAGGTAATGGATGGGAAAGGAAAAAGAAAGATTTACAGAGAGCGCTGAATCAAAGATGGGTGTATAAAAGTCCAGAAGAAGTAGCGCATTCTACTTATTCAAATTTCCATGATATCATTGGTTTTTTGGGCCAAAAGACCACCTTATTTTGATATCCTACCAAAAAGTTCTATAGTGCAACTTCACAAGATGGTATACCTAAATTTTGTTGAATAATACAATTTCATTTTTATGTGACATGACAATGTTAATATCTCATCTTACAATTCCAGTGAAAGAATTTGACAGATTTTTTATGTGGTGCTTAGGATAGAGTAGTACTAGAAGGGAAGTTGATGAGAAATTCACAAACAAGTTCGTTGATTGAAGTAAGAGCAAATATCTAGTTAAAGGATTCCAGATTTATAGAAGAAAAACTGTAAGTATGGTGTCAACAACATTTTATGCCCTGATATGAAAATTTGTGGCTCGTGAGATGCAACAATCTTGTATATGGATAACTCACTAAGTTAGACACATATCTTATCTGACTTATAAGACCGTCAGACATTGAAAGAACTTTCTTCTTTTATCAAGGCTCCATAGGTTGTGGGCACCCAGTTTTCTAGTATGAAGACAAAGCAACTTAATGCTGAGACAGATAATGTCATACTTGTCTCAGAAGGAAGGTTCTCTCACCAATTTCCATTAAACTGTTTTTTTCAAGAATATTAACTCCAAATGTAATAACTCTTTTTCCAACTTATCAAGATTAAAAGATCAGGAAAAACATTTCAGCTAAATGAAATTCCAGCTATATCTTACCTCGGCAAAACCAATAGCCTTCTTTGCACTTTGTTGTCCAAATCGAACCCCATGAGTCTGTCAAAGGCAGCAAATTCACTAGAGTCTAGTGAGCCCCGAGCTCAAGAAAACTACCCTTATGAATAAGTGATACCCAAAAAGCAGGCACAGCAAAGAGACAATTCCAACACTTCCAGTCAAAACATTTGATATAACCAGAAGAAACATCCACTCTCCACTCCAAAGGAGCATCCACTCATGAAGATGACCCTAAACTGAAAAATCAAGGCAATCAATCCAAAAATCCAAACGACCTCGGCCCTGCATTTGTCACATTATTCCTCACAACCCTGCTCTGTCACAAATATATCCCGAGGAAGAGGATCATTCCCATTTGCAGTTCAGCAACATACCGTCCAAACACATAATTTCTCAAGGCCACGGCATAACAGTAGCTGAACGTAAATCAGTAACTAAAAAACAAGAACAACATTTGAAGATTATAGTTTTTCAATCTTCATAGTTAACGTAGATTATTCCCCTACAACAATCCAAAATTCAAATAATCGGTAGTCACATCACTTTCCTCGAATCAAAACACACGAGGCCAACCAAAATTCATCCTCCCGAACCAAAGGAAATGCCACCGAATTCGAAGCCCGCCAAAACCAACAGAAGCAGAAAATAATAATAACAAAAAAAAAAAAAAATAAAAAGAAAGCAGTGCACCTGCATAAGAAGCTTAATCCGGTCGAGCGGAGCCGTGACGGTCTTCGCGGCGGCGCCCGCGATGGCCCCGGCGACGAACAGCGCCGCGTCCCTCGGCACGAGGGCCACCGTCGCCAGCGGGTGCTTCATCAGCTGCGCCGGCGTCGGCTCGCACTCGCTCCTCCTCCGCCGCTCCCCCTTCTCCGCCACCGACAGCGCCGCGAACCCCCCGCCGCCGCCGCCGCCGTCGGGATCCCCGCCCCTCAGGCACAGCCCCGACCGGCTCCACAATGGCGGCCCGCGGCCCTCCGCCGCCGCGAGGCCCGGGATGCCGCGGCACACCAGCACGCCCTTCTCTTCCCTCCTCATGGCGACGGAGAACGGAATTCGGAAAGAGGGATTTGCAGAGCTGGCGAAGGACCGCGCAGAAGAGATAAGGCGAAAGAAACGAGGAAGAGAGGGAGGGATAGAGAGAGAAAGAGCGAGCGCGCTAGAGAGAGAAAGGGAGGGTAGTTGCAGAGTGGAGGGAGCGGAAAGAGCAGGAACGCCAGATTATGTAAAGAAAATCATCCTTTTCCTCCTTATTTTAATTATATTTCGTTATTATTATACTTTTTTTGTATTCGACTTTCCTTATTAATTAATCGCTTGCCAGATTATGTAAAGAAAATCATCCCATAATCTCGCCACGTGGAACGCCACAAGAAAAGCCAAATTCCTCGCACGAAAAATCATAAAATTAAGAGACTCGTTGTACCTGAAAAGAGGAAGATGAAAAGGACGGTTATAAAGATATTTCAAAGTGGGCCCTCTCCCTTTATGATTAATTTTTTTTGAAACGTGGCATGGGCCATCATGTATTTAGCCCATTAAGATATTGAAACGTGCGAACTGAGTCACTAGTCTCTTTTTATTTTTAAATTGAAAAAAAAAAAGTGGCAAAAACCCTTAACCATTCACAATGCGACATATTTACCCAAACTTCTTGATGGGGTGAGCATCGGTCTAGGGTAGGACCTGGATCGGCCCAACCCTATTAGTCTTGGTGCAATTCCCAAGAAGACTAGATCGGTCATTGGTCCTAAAATTCTTAGACCGGTATTGTGCAGATTGATTCTCGGTCCTGAGAGTTTAGGGTCGGTTCAATCCATACCAACCTTGACCATTAATATATTATTTATAATTTTTTTAACCCTAAAACAAACGACGTCAACAACATTAAACAGTTCTTTAATGACGAGTCAAAGTAATTTTACACTGTTATTTAATAACTTAGATTTTTTTATGTCTTTTACATCGTTAAAACCATAATTTACAAATGAAAAAAATGTTTTTGTGAAGAGTCATCACAACATCCCAAAAGGTATAAACAGCTCCTCACGGCATCCTCTTCTAGTACTTATTCTCTTTTGTTTTATTTGTTGTATTATTTTTCAATTTGCCAAAATCAAAAGAAACAATTTTTCCGTTTGTTTCGCTCACTTTTGGTCACTTGTGTGCTCGATGCTTGTCCTGCTTGTTGCTCGCCTCGCTCGACGCTCGCCCTACTTGACGCTTACCGCTCACCTCTCTTAACTGACTTTACTCGTCACCAAACTCATTGGGTTGGTCCTGGTCCTTGGTCCTAAGCTCAATAGGGTCGGTTTTCGGTCCCAAAAATTGAGAACCGATACTGTGCAGGTTGGTCTTAGGGTTAAGGTGTGGACTATCCCAACCCGGACCATGCTCACCCCTACTTCTTGACATAAAAAACTACAAATTATGTCAGTTGTAACACATTTAGAGTAAACTTTTTCTTGTGAAATAAAATATATTAAATTTATACTTATACGACATATTTATCCACTATTAAAGTAGATGATTTTTCAGTCAAAATAACTCAAGTCACATGGACGACATGTCAATATGGTTTGTTTTTCTAGCATCCATGTAAGCAAATTTTTAATAGTATTGATTGATAGAATTTTAACGGAAGTAAATATGTCACATAAATATAAATTTGGGATTTTTTGTGTCACAAAAAAGTTTAGCGTAAATATGTCACAGTGAACATAGTTTAGGATTTTTTGTGCTTTTTGCCCATTTAATTTTAACCTAACTTTTATAGGTTTTTATTTTAGGGGTGAGCATTTGTCCAAAGTTGATCCTGGACCAACCCAAGATCGGCCCAACCTCGTCGATCCTGATCTAGTTCTTAAGGGATTGGGCCGATCCCTAGTCCTAGGACCGTTGGAACTTATACTGTGTGGGGTTGGAATGGAGTGTTTTGCTTGATTGTGTTGGCAGCGAGAGATGTCTCTCCATGTTTTGGATTAGCTAGACATAAGGTTTTAGTGGTTTTCCTTTTTGAGTTCAGTGAATCCGAGGGTTGTAGATGACAAGGCAATTACGAGATGTTGATCTGGTTATAGCGATGGCTTCGCAACATTAGTTTCACTTGAAGGAGTGGCTTGGTGGTTTGCAGCGGGGCTATGTGAGGGCTTGGTGTTGGCCCGTACTGGGTGGGGAAATATGTGAAGCACGGGGTGGGTAAGTTTAGGATCTTCCATTGCGTGTATGGTGTATGTATTACTAGATGAATTTTGTTAAGACTATGTTCTATAGAGTTTTGAAGATTCTCAATTGTGTAATTGAAGGAAAAATTTCAAACGGACTATAGTTTGTGTTCAAAATGTTGATTAACCCTCTTGAGCTTAGGTGACATGTTGTTTGGATTGAGAAAGTAGGAGTGATACCTTTATAGTTGGCTTTACAATTGATATGAGTACCATGCATTGGAAATTGCTAGTCATATTATGTTGTTATCGCCAATCAATCTTGAGAATGTTCTATCCAAGCCATATTGCTTGGAGTATGTTTGTCATTTTAAGGAATACAAAAAATGAAAAAAAAAAAAAAGGTCGGTTCCAAGTTGACCTTGGAAATAGATCACCCATAAGGTCGTTTATTCATTGGTCCTAGTTGACCTTGAAAAAAAAAAGTGGCAAAAACCCTTCACCATTCACAATGCGAGACATTTACCCAAACTTCTTGATAGGGGTAAGCATCGGTCTAGGGTCAACCCTAGACCAACCCAACCCTACTAGTCCTGGTCCGCTTCCCAAGAAGACTAGATCGGTTCTTGGTCCTAAAATTCTTAGACCAATATTGTGCAAATTGGTCCTTGGTCCTGAGAGTTTAGAGTCGGTCCAATCCGAACCAACCCTGACCATCTAATATATTATTTATAATTTTTTAACCCTAAAACAAACGGCGTCAACAACATTAAACAGCTTCTTAACGAGGAGTTCAAGTAATTTTACATTGTTCTTTAATAACTTAGATTTTTTATGTCTTTTATGACATCAAAACCATAATTTACAAATGAAAAAAAAGTTTTTATGATGAGTCATCATAGCATCCAAAAAGGTATAAACAGCTCCTCACGGTATCCTCCTCTAGTACTTATTCTCTTTTGTCTTATTTGCCATCTTATTTTCCAATTTGCCAAACTCAAAAGAAACAATTTCTCCGCTCGTCTCGCTCGCTTTTGGTCACTCGTGCTACTCGCCCGCTCGATGCTCATCATGCTTGTTGCTTGCCTCGCTCGACGCTTGCCCTACTTGACGCTCATCGCTCGCCTCTCTTAGCTGACTTCGCTCGTCATCGAACTCATTGGGTCGGTCTTGTCTTTGGTCCCAAGCTCAATATGTAACGACCTGGGCTCCACTGTGTAATATTGTTCGCTTTGAACACTGAGTCTTCACGACTTTAAGACGCGTCACACAAGTTAAAGCCCCAAGCCTTATAAACTAGCTCAGGACTGCCCCCCTAAGCGATGTGAGACTAGAGAGGACCCCTTCTCCTTCATTGGGCTGTCACACTCTCCACTCCCTAAGAGCACAACGTCCTCACTGTGGTCCCCACACGCGGTTGGGAGTCGTCTCTGATACCATTTGTAACGACCTGGGCCCCACTGTGTAATATTGTCCGCTTTGGACACTGAGTCCTCACGGTTTTAAAACGCGTCACACATGTTAAAGCCTCAAGCCTTATAAACTAGCCCAAGACTCCCCCCCTAAGCGATGTGGGACTAGAGAGGACCCCTTCTCATTCCTTGGGTTGTCACACAATAGGTACTTTGCAGATTGGTCCTAGGGTTAAGGGGTGAACCGGCCTAACTCGGACCATGCTCACCCCTACTTCTTGACATAAAAAAACTACAAATTATGTCAATTGTAACACATTTAGAGTAAACTTTTTCTTGTGAAATAAAATATCTTAAACTTATACCTATGCGACACATTTATCCACTATTAAAGTAGATGATTTTTCAGTCAAAATAACTCAAGTCACATGGACGACATGTCAATATAGTTTGTTTTTCTAGCGTCCATGTAAGCAAATTTTTAATAGTACTAATAGATAGAATTTGACGGAAGTAAATATGTTACATAAATATAAATTTGGGATTTTTTGTGTTACAAAAAAGTTTAGCGTAAATATGTCACAGTGAACATAGCTTAGGATTTTTTGTGCCTTTTGCCCATTTAATATTAACCTAACTTATATAGGTATTTATTTTGGGGGTGAGCATTTGTCCAAAGTTGATCCTAGACCAACCCAAGATCGACCCAACCCCACCGATCATGATCCAGTTCTTAAGGGGATTGGGCCGATCCCTAGTCCTAGGACCATTGGAACCTATACCGTGTGGGGTTGGAATGGAGTGTTTCGCTTGATTGTGTTGGCAGTGAGAGATGTCTCTCCATGTTTTGGATTAGCTAGACATAAGGTTTTAGTGGTTTTCCTTCATGAGTTCAGTGAATTCGAGGGTTGTAGATGACGAGGCAATTACGAGTTGTTGATCTGGTTATAGCGATGGCTCCGCAACATCAGTTTCACTTGAAGGAGTGGCTTGGTGGTTTGCAGCGAGGCTGTGTGAGGGCTTGGTGTTGGTCCCTACTAGGTGGGGAAATATGTGAAGCACGGGGTGGGTAAGTTTTAGGATCTTCCATTGCGTGTATGGTGTATGTATTACTAGATGAATTTTGTTAAGACTATGTTCTATAGAGTTTTGAAGATTCTCAATTGTGTAATTGAAGGAAAAATTTCAAACGGACTATAGTTTGTGTTCAAAATGTTGATTAACCCTCTTGAGCTTAGGTGACATGTTGTTTGGATCGAGAAAGTACGAGTGATACCTTTATAGTTGGCTTTACAATTGATATGAGCACCATGCATTGGAAATTACTAGTCATATTATATCGTTGTATTGCCAGTCAACTCGAGAATATTCTATTTGAGCTACATTGCTTGGAGTACGTTTGTCATTTTAAGGAATATAAAAATGAAATAATAAAAAAAAAAACAATCGGTTGATTCCAAGTTGACCTTGGAAATAGATCACCCATAAGGCTGTTATTCCTTGGTCCTAGGCTTAATAAGGTCAGTTCCTAATTCTAAAAATTAGGGACCGACACTATGTGAATTGATCCTTAGGTCAAATGTTGAAATGGCTTAATTTGAACCATGCTGACCCTTATTTTATTTGATGCCTTATTGCATGATTTTTATTACTTGTTTAGCTTATTCCATGCCACGCCAAATTTAGTCGTTTTTAGGAAATTCCATGAAGGCATATTGCCATTTCAGCTTAGTCATTTTTTTTGGTGATTAGGTTAGTATCAAATAAGGGTTTGAACCTATTTTCTAGCCAAATCTTCACCGGATGACTTTTTTTGGTGAGTAGGGTGTGGCTAATTTTTCCAAAAAAATCCAACTAGGTAAAAATGCTTTAAAATTCTTAAACAAAAAAAAATCCCAAATTGAAATCTCATTGATTCTTCGTGAAATTGTCGAGTCTTCAAGTCAATCCCCTACAGCAAATTGATCCTCACCTTAAAAGTCTGTCGTCTCGAGCTCCATTATCGGCTAGAGGAAAAGGAATGTCAATACTATCTCTAGAGTTTAGATGGGGCTTGGGTTCTTTGATTCCAACTCAAGTCCTTCATCCACCCCAAATACCTCCTCACCCCATTGTCACGAGCTCTGTCCTCATCAGTAAGTGCATCCATTACATCTAGCATCAAAGATAGGAAGAAAACATGGTATAGTCGAGAATCGACGAATTTGGAGTTCAAGCTTCGAAGACTCGACGATTTCACAAAGAACTAATGAGAGTTTAATTTGGGATTTTTGTTTGTTTGAGGATTTTAAAGCATTTTTACCTAGTTGGAATTTTTTGGACAAAATTGCCCACACTCTACTTGCCGGAAAGAGCTGTCCGGTGAAAGATCTGGTTGTAAATCAAGTTCAAGCTCTTATTTGATACTAACTTAGTCACTTCATGTCCTTATTTGAGACAATGTCCACTTTGGGAATTTTTTTTTGTTAAGAAAACGACTCTATTTTGGGCCCTTATTTGAAATTTTTCCTTAATTTAATTTTAAACCTTTTGGTGATTTTTCAATATATTCCTTCTGACTAAAATTGGTCTGAAATAGTTGATGCACCCATCGATAGTTCAATACTAATGAGAAGATTTTTGCAATTCTTTAAATATTTTCTAATTTTTTAATTTTTTATTACATTTTTTTTTTTATTGTTGATCTTCTCGAAAGGGCTGACGAGGTTCACCTAGCGTTGGCAATGGCCGGCAAGGCACAAGTGAGGTCATACATGTTAACGCTGGCTGTGCCACATAAGAAAGCCGATGCTTATGTTAGCGATTTCCAACCATGCCATATAAGAAAGCGCCCATGTAAGCAATTTTCAACCTTTATTTATCAAAATGACTATTTTGGTAAATTTATAAAAGATTTAGAATTGAATTGACAAGTTTATAACTTAATTGACCGTCATATAATAAATTTTGAGATTTTCTAGATAATTTTCTCCATAATACACGATTTACTAGGTCTTGTCTGGTTACTTGAAAATGAAATCTTCATAATCTGAACTTGATTGATTTGTTTTTATCTTATGATGATGGGGTATACTTTAATGAGGATGTATGAGAATAATCCAAAATGGAAAGTATTCAATTGGAACATGAAAACGTAACTGAATTGGTCCTAGTTTTTCATTTAAAAAAGATAACCAAATTGGAGACAAATTCATGCATTCCATCTATTTTCAATCTTAATTTCCACGTTGTCAATACCACCAGTCTCATTTAGGCTTACGATTGGGGGCACTAAGGTACTTCAATTCTCACACATTCCAAGATAGATAATTTACTCAAGTTAGATACATTGAAATCTCATTTTTTGTGCAAACTGAATTAGAAACCACACGAGAGGCAAGTAAATAAATTAAGGCACATATTGAAAAGTTGGAGCGCATACAACAAAAGAAGATTCTTGGGTAATTAATAATTTTAAAAAATGACATGGTAAACTAAATAAAAATAACAAACAGGAAGAGACTTTCATTTATTGACTATTATTTATTGTATCACCGGTTTGGCATTGCTGCATCACTCCAAGTCGAAGTGAGGAACAAAAATTTCACTCAGCCAAACCCTAATTAATTCACACACATATCTGTACCAAAGGCCATGAATCCCATCTTCCTTCATATCACACCCTCGTCAAGACGAATGAACAAACTCTTAGATGGAAAAGGCTTTATAATGCAAATTTCCAAGTCACTCCTCACGAGCAATCAATCCGATCAAAACTGAACTGAACCAATCAATCAACACAATTGAAAGAATTACAAATCCTCCTCGTCTCTTGACAAATCCTTAAAAATCTCTCGTCTGGTCCCTTGTATCCTTCATTGATAAGGTGCTTGAATTCTGCATTAAAATCGGCTCATGATCAGTTTCTTTCAACGGTAACTTACGAAGAGTTAAATGTGAAATTTGCACTTACTGGATTAAGCTTTGAAAACTGCTTCAGTTGGTAGTTTGAGCTCCAAGTTGTTCATGTTAGGTTGATCTGCTAAATAAAATATTTATCCAAATTAGATTTAAATTTTTGGCGTTATAAGAATTGACAAAAGCTAGTCTTTTTCATTTTTCAAAATAGTTTTCAAAAGAACATAAATAGATAAAAGAATATAGTGCTCACTAAGGGGCGTTCTTAAGACAAAAAAGCATGCTCCAATCACTACGTAGCAAAGCAGGAGAACAAATCCTTTCATGTAGTGGGAAGTTCCATCCTGCGTCAAGTAAATTAAAAATTGAAATCTGTTAAATAAATGATTAATAATAACAATTAAAATATCAATATTAATAAAATAAATTATAATAATTATAATAATAACCTGCAAAGTGAAAGCTGTGACAATGATTGATAGAGCAAGAGAGCAAGTCTCAAGAAGGTTGAAATTGAGGTCCATCTTAATCCCCATTATCCAAGCAACGACCACACATAAAGGGGCCTGAAAATCATAAAAACAATTCAAAGTTTAATTAAAGCTTGTTGATGTAATATTAAAAAAAAGGGTCTAATTGGCGACGTAAAATTCATAAATTCTCACCACGAACATCGTGATTTGAGTCGCTGAGCCCAAAGCGACGCCTAAAGTTATGTCCTGTGATCGCATAAAGAGAAGTTTACGTTATTTACCCGAAGAAAATGTCCTCGACACGAAACTAAGAAAAGCTCAATAGTTCATCGCCGGACCGGCCCCCTTAATCAATTTAAAACACTCACCAGCTTGTTCTTGAAAGCGAATATGATCGCCCCGGCGTGCTCGGCTGCGTTCCCGACGATAGGCAACAAGATTATGCTGAGGAAGCTCACGGACAGACCCCACGAAGCCGACGCCGACTGATGAGATTATCAATTAAACATATATAACTAATTACATTTTGCGATTAGTGAAAATGGTAAGTATTCTTAATCACTTTGGAAGTAAATAAAATAAAATTAAAAATATAATTACCTCAATTGTGTCGACAACATACTCGGATAGTAAAGCTATGACGAGGGTCATCCCAACCAGCCAAACAAATCCACTCCAGAACCCTATCACTGCCTCTTCCCCAGAAGCTGTGTTGTCATCTTCTTCACCAGAGTCCTGTAATTTGACCAATTTATTACCCCATCATAGGAAATATGACGTCACACTCCATCTTCTCCACTATAGGGTTGGTGCAATATTAGCCTCATAAATCAATAAATAATTAATCAATTCCTATGGTTGGGTTCACAATTATTTATTGCAATTTATAGAATATGAAGAAAATAAGTGATTAAGATTCGAACTAACCCACCTGCCACAACAAGGACTTAAATAATAGCATCATGCATGTTAGTGAAAAGTGCAAATGACTAGTGGAAATCAAGGAATTGTAATCTGTAAGATTAGGAAAAATGAAATTCGAATGGCTCGCCCAACCTGTGCTTCGAACAATTGTCGATGTGTGACAAGCTGGAAGAAGATGTAGACGACGTAGGCCAGGAGCATGACGATGCTGCTCGCCCTCGACAGGTTGAGCGTCAGGTCCGCTGTCGGGGTGGCAGGGGCGCCAGCGTACCGGAACAGCATCGGCAGCAGGTGGCACAGCAACGCCAGCAGCAGCATGAGAGAGTTCACGTCGGCTTGTCGCTGTTGAAATCGAAGACCAGATTGAAATTATCATTTATTGTCGCAACGACAGAAGCTGCTATGTTCGCACTTGACGGAGCGATTAATCTTTCCTTACCCGGTCGTATTTCTGCTCTTTCCGGAGGTTCGCGAGGCCGCCGCACAGCAGTGAGGTGCCAAGAACGAGCAGGAGGTTGGAGAGGACGGAGCCCAAGAGTGAGTACTTCACCACCTCAATCTTGTGCTGGCTTAGGGCAAATATGGCTATGATCAGCTCAGTTGCATTGCCGCAGGTTGCGTTCAGAAGCCCTCCCACTGCAAAACAATCAAGAGCAGATTGCAGACACAATCAGATTCACTTGTAAAGGAGAAAAAGCCAATTAGGTCCAACTTTCACCGCGCTTGAAATGGTAAACTCCTAAATGTCTAAGTAAACAGTCTCCGATCCTCGATTCACTGTTGAGGTCCTGACCCGTCACTGTCGAGGTCCCGACCTTTCGACCCACAAATGTCCATCTCTACAGAATGACCACAGAAATTAAGTCGAGACAGGACAAGAGCGTTGTCCATTTGCCATTATACTCGGTCCTTGAAGAGAATATCATAGTACATCCCGCAGAATCGCATTTCTATCTTCGGTTACCTAGTTAATTAATACATGCTTGTACTTAGCCAACAAACATATGCGACGTTCGCATGAAAAGTTGAGAACTGCCTCAAGAAAATCACCTGTGGGGCCGGTGTAGTAAGCGATTTGCCTGCAAGATGACAAGAAAAGCAAAGAGGGCACGCGTCAGGAAACCCTAATTCCAGCATCCAGAATCGATGCCGCTAGAAACATAGACATATTTTCTGTATATTAAATGAGTTAGGTTGGATGAACACTCACTCTGTCAAGAAGCTGACGCGTTCCGCAAGAGGGGCGAGTCCCAGAAGGCTCAAAGCGAAGACCCACGGCTGCATGCAGACGCAGCACAAACTCACTTCGGTCAGCGCATCAAATGAACTTCTAACTTATGAAAATAGTAAATTACCTAATTTCTTGATATGACAGGCAAGGAAATTGAAGAATTCAGTAGAATCTTGAGCACCCGATCCTTTCTCTTTCTCGTCAGACTTACTCTTCCGAAGCTGTAAAACTCGGCGACGACGGCGAGAGGGATGGCCGGGAAGAGGATGGAGAGCTTGGTCCCGAGGATGACCTCCTGGAGGTTGGCGAGAAGCATCCTCAGGCACCGGCACGGGACGTTCGAGACGAGGGCGAGGTCGGACTTCTTGCGCAGCAACGATGAGGACATGTTGTGCGCCGTCCGGCCCGGCCTCGTCTCCAGAATCGAAAGTCAACCGCCTTCTCTATACTCTATGATCAAGAAAACCCCATTCACACTTTTCCCGAGAATCGCGCACCCAGAATCAAAAGGTTCAAACTTTCGGTGCCCGGCAAGCATCAAGAAAACAAATACGCTACTCGGCCAAAAGAAGATCGACGATTTCGACGCGCAATTCATTTCTCGGATTTTTCAGGGGCCAACGGAAAGGGGGAAAGAGCGATCACCCACGAGCGGCGCGAACTTCCCGCGATTTCCGCCAACGATCAGAGCGCGAAATGACGCGCCGCCCGCAACATCGACCGCGAACCGACCGAGCAGACCGATCGAAGAAGAGCAGAAATCGGACGAGACGAAGGTGGCGAAATCGCGACGGGAATGCAGAGCAACGAACGAACGTACCGCAAGGTGGCCGTCTCCAACCACGTCGCGGTCTCCCCATAAAATAAGAGACTCGTTGTACCTGTAAAGAGGAAGAGGAAAAGGACGGTTATGAAGATATTTCAAAGTGGGCCCTCTCCCTTTATGATTAATTTTTTTTAAAACGTGGCATGGGCCATAATGTATTTAGCCCATTAAGATATTGAAACGTGCGAACTGAGCCACTAGACTCTTTTTATTTTTAAATTGAAAAAAAAAAAAGTGGCAAAAACCCTTAACCATTCACAATGCGACATATTTACCCAAACTTCTTGATCGAGGTGAGCATCGATCTAGGGTCAACCTTGGACGGGGGACCTTGGATTGGCCTAACCCTGGTTCTAGTCCAGTTCCCAAGAAGACTAGATCGATCCTTAGTCCTAAAATTCTTATACTGGTATTTTGTGGATTTGTTCTCGATCCTGAGAATTTAGGATCGGTCAAATCTGGACCAACCATGACCATATATATATTATTTATATTTTTAACCCTAAAACAAACATCGTTAACAACATTAAACAACTCCTTAATGAGGAGTCCAAGTAATTTTACACTGTTCTTTAATAATTTATATTTATTATTTCTTTTTCGGCGTCAAAACCATAATTTACAAATGAGGAAAACGTTTTTGTGAGAAGTCATCACATCATCCAAAATGTATAAACAGCTCCTCACGGCATACTCTTTTAGTATTTATTCTCTTTTGTCTTATTTGTCCTCTTATTTTTCAATTTGTCAAAATCAAAAGAAACAATTTCTCCACTCGTCTCGCTCGCTTTTGGTCACTGGTGCACTCGATGCTCGTCTTGCTTGTTGCTCGCCTCGTTTGACGCTCGCCCTACTTGACTCTACCGCTCGCCTCTCTTAACTGACTTTGCTCGTCACCGAACTCATCGAGTTGGTTCGGTCTTTGGTCCCAAGTTTAATAGGGTTGGTCCTTGGTCCCAAAAATTTAGGACCAATACTGTGCGGGTTGGTCCTAGGGTTAGGGGATGGACCGGCCCAACCCAGACTATGCTCACCTCTACTTTTGACATAAAAAACTACAAATTATGTCAATTGTAACACATTTAGAGTAAATTTTTTATTGTGAAATAAAATATCTTAAACTTATACCTATGCAACACATTTATCCACTGTTAAAGTAGATGATTTTTCAGTCAAAATAACTTAAGTCACATGGACGGCATGTTAATACGGTTTGTTTTTCTAGCGTCCATGTAAGCAAATTTTTAATAGTACTGATCGATAGAATTTTGACGGAAGTAAATATGTCACATAAATATAAATTTGGGATTTTTTGTGTCACAAAAAAGTTTAGCGTAAATATGTTACAGTGAACATAGCTTAGGACTTTTTGTGCCTTTTGACCATTTAATTTTAACCTAACTTTTATAGGTATTTATTTTAGGGGTGACCATTTGTCCAAAGCTGATCCTGGACCAACTCAAGATTGGCCAAACCCTGCCGATCTTGATCCAATTCTTAGGGGATTGGGCCAATCCCTAGTCCTAAGACCATCGGAACCTATACCGTGTGGGGTTGGAATGGAGTGTTTCGCTTGATTGTGTTGGCAGCGAGAGATGTCTCTCCATGTTTTGGATTAGCTAGACATAAGGTTTTAGTGGTTTTCCTTTTGAGTTCAGTGAATCCGAGGGTTGTAGATGACGAGGCAATTACGAGTTGTTGATATGGTTATAGCGATGGCTCTGCAACATTAGTTTCACTTGAAGGAATGGCTCGGTGGTTTGTAGTGGGGCTGTGTGAGGGCTTGGTGTTGGCTTGTACTGGGTGGGGAAATATGTGAAGCACGGGGTGGGTAAGTTTTAGGATCTTCCATTGTGTATGATGTAGGTATTACTAGATGAATTTTGTTAAGACTATGTTCTATAGAGTTTTGAAGATTCTCAATTGTGTAATTGAAGGAAAAATTTCAAACGGACTATAATTTGTGTTCAAAATGTTGATTAACCCTCTTGAGCTCAGGTAACATGTTGTTTGGATTGAGAAAGTAGGAGTGATACCTTTATAGTTGGCTTTACAATTGATATGAGTACCATGCATTGGAAATTACTAGTCATATTATCTTGTTATTGCCAGTCAACTTTGAGAATGTTCTATCCAAGCCATATTGCTTGGAGTATGTTTGTCATTTTAAGGAATACAAAAAATTAATTTAGAAAAAAAAAACAATTGATTGGTCCCAAGTTGACCTTGGAAATGGATCGCCCATAAGGTTGTTTATTCCTTGGTCCTAGGCTTTAATAAGGTCAGTTCCTAGTTCTAAAAATTAGGGACCAACATTGTGCGAATTGATCCTTAGGTCAAATGTTGAATCGGCTTAATTTGAACCATGCTGACCCCTATTTTATTTGATGCCTTAAAGAAATTTTATTACTTGTTTAGCTTATTCCATGCCACGCCAAATTTAGTCGTTTTTAGGAAATTCCATGAAGGCATATTGCCATTTCAACTTAGTCATTTTTTGGGTAATTATATTAGTTTCTATGTGATTGAAATATAAATCGAGATCGCATGAGAAGTTTTCCTTGAAATGAGGCACCGACAATGGGCATTAGTGTACATAAAGCATACTGTGCTCAAATCAATCGTGATAGATTATTTTTTATTTTTGGCTATGCATGATACATGACATAATTGTCAAAAAAATTTTAAATTTATTATACATTGATCAATTTAGTTATAAACTTTTTTATTTAGTTGATTTAAGGGAAAATTTCAAATAAGAGTCTGAAGTTGAGCCGTTTTCTCAAAAAATGGTTCATAATAAACGTTGTCTCAAATAAGGGTCTAAAGTGGTTAGGTTAGTATCAAATAAGGGTTTGAACTTATTTTCTGGCTAAATCTTCGCCGGATTACTTTTTTCGGGAGTAGGGTGTGGGCAATTTTGTCCAAAATCCAGCTAGGTAAAAATGCTTTAAAATCCTTGGACAAACAAAAATCCCAAATTGAAATTTCATTGGTTCTTCGTGAAATCCTCTAGTCTTCAAGTCAACCCCCAATAGCAAATCATTCCTCCCCTTGAAAGTCTGTTGTCTTGAGCTCCATTATCAGTTGGAGGAGGAGGAATGTTGTCACGACCCAATTTTTCGAGGTTTGCCACCTAAAACTAGGTTGATGGACTACTAAGCCTTTAAGCTTAGCTCGGGCTCTCCCAAGCCCATACCAAATCGCGACTTAGGGATTTTGACATGCAAAAGCTTATTATCTAGGAGTTGCCACTAATCGGTTTAGGATAGGTCGATTAGACACCTAAGTAAAATAACGAGAGAATTATCTTACTCCTACGAACCAGAGATTTTGGGTACGGGGACTTGGTTACACTAGACTATCCTAGTGCCCTTTCGGTACCATTTCTTTTTAATTTTTAAAAATGTTTTGCAGGCAGCTTGATTTAATTTTAATTCACTTTCCTAACATATGAGGTGATTATACATATGCGCATACCACCAATTTAACACATCAAGAAAGCAATTAAATAATGCAAAAACATACTTTAAAGCCATGAAAGCATCTGCAATGTTAAATCAGAATTCACATCAACAATCCTAGATATGATTCCTAATTAACAAGCAATCAATTTTTTTTTGTTTTCACTTTATTTAATGAAAAATCATGCAATGCATGCTAACCATCTAATATGACATGACGCCATGACCTAAACTATATGACATGAAGAAATGCAATAATTAAATGCAATTTAAATGATCTAATTATAATGACATGCAATGCGATGCAATGACATACCAAATTATTTAAACTAAAATGACATGCTTCATGCAATTTAATATGGGAGCTATATGTCACGTGACATTTATTGAATGACTTATTCTAATGACAAGAAAGTTCTAATTAAATGAACTTAATGAAAACTAGATGACGTGCATTTGACGTTTCTATTTTTAAAAATGCAATCTATCCTAAAAATTGAAATTAACTTATGTAGAGACAAATTTTGTATTTTCTTTCATGAAATTCGAATGCAAAAATGATCTAGCTAGATTAAAATTCTATTTAATTTAAACTAAGGATTAGATCATATTAAATCCTAATTTAAATTAAGACATTATCTTAATCTAAAATGCAACTTATCTAAAAAGATGATTTAAATTAAAGATGAAACATGCAATTCTAACCTAATATGCACAATGATTTTTTTTTTTGCTTTTCTTTATGAAATTCGAAATTAAAACTAACACATAATTAAACGTGCAATTTGAATAGTAAGAAAAACTAACAACCTAAATGAATGCATTTTTTTTTTTGTTTTTATATTTTTAAATTCGAAATAAAATCCCTATTCTAGATATGCAAAATAACAAGAAATATTCTAAAACCAATTGAAATCCTAATTCAAACATCTTTTTGATTTTCCTTAGTGATTTTCTAAAACAAGTATTAAATCTAACAAGTAAGATATTCAACAAAATAAAGGATCAAAATAAACGAAAAAATAACCCGTTGTATTACGGGTCAAATTAACGATTATTTTTAACCCTAAACATCATACAATAAATCAAAATAATTAAAAATCTAATCCGAAATCTTACGGATCAAATTAATAAATATATTGATTCAACAGTTAACATATCATAAACAAACCCCGAGAGTTAATACAATTAAAAAAAATGACCCGAAATCTTACGGGTCAAATTAATAATTAAATTAAACCCTAAGACAAATCCTATAGGTAATGCCTAGAAGAATTAAAACCTAAAAAAACACAAAAAAAGGTAAAGTAAACTAAACTATAAAGAAAGTAAAAGTAAAAAGTGAAAAGTAAAAAATAATAAAAAAAACTACCTAGGTAAATAATGAGATGGGTGTCGCCGGGCTTCAGGCGAGTGGGGATGACCGGCGCAGGTGGCTCGTCGGACCGGTGCGGGACGGCGAGGGCGGATCAGTGGCGGGTCGGATCAAGCGGCGCCAGAGAAGGGGACTCGGGATCTGCGGTGCTGGCACGACGAATCGCGGACGGCTGAGCGGGGCGCGGGCAGTCGGAGGCTCCGCGTCTGGCGAAGGCTGGCCGGCGTCGAGGGGCTGCTGGGCGGTGGAGGACGGTGGTGTGGGTCTCCGGCGTGGGCGCACGATGGCTGCTCGGCCGATACGACGCTGGGTGGCTGCTCGTGGAGGATTGCAGGTCTCGGTGGCTGAGGCGGAGCGGCTCGAGCGGCGGGCGAGCGACGTGGGCGCGGGTTGCGGGTCGCCGGATGGGGGCTGCGCGGCGGTTCGCGGGCGGAGGATTCCAGCGCGGGCGTCGGGGCGAGCGAGTGTGCTCGTGGGATGCGGCGGCGGCGCGGAGGCGGTCTGCTGCGGCGTCGGGTGAGCAGCGAAAGCGGGGGAAACTCCTGGAGAAGAAGCACAGTGCTTCCTCTTTTTTCCTTTTTTATTTTTATTTTTATTTTCTCTCTCCTGCTCTCCTTTACGTCACTTCCCCCGCACTTTTCACCTTTCTTTCCTTGCTTTTTCCTCTTTGATTCAAGAGAAACCCCTCCAGAACCAAAAAACAAAAAGCCTCCCAAAGAACCAAAATAAAAAACCCCCTCACGTTTTTCTCTCCATCCCCGTATGTATCAATGTTTGGCCCCTTTTATAAGTGAACAAAATGCATCGTTGTGATATATTTCATTACCAATTTTGCTCGTGTAAAATTCCATTGAATATATCATTTTATCCCACGCAATATTTTTTATTCGATCAAAGACAAATTCTTTTTTTTGCGCAAAATATGCATCCCTCAGTGTATATTACCTAAATCTATAAAAAATCTTAACAAAATATAAAAAAAAAAATAAAACTTTCCTAAACTGCATGCCATGTGATTTTTATTTTGTATTGTTTTTTTATTTAGCAAAATCAACCCCAAAAATTTAGGTGTCAAAAAATGTCAATTCCATCTCCTGAGTTTAGACAAGGCTTGGGTTCTTCGATTCCAGCTCAAGTTCTTCATCCACCCAAAATACCTCCTCGTCCCATTGTTACGAGCTCTGTCCTCATCAATAAGTGCATCCATTACATCTAGCATCGAAGATAGGAAGAAAACATGGTACAGTCGAGAATCGACGGATTTAGAGTTCAAGCTTCGAAGACTCAACGATTTCACAAAGAACTAATGAGAGTTTAATTTGGGATTTTTGTTTGTTTGAGGATTTTAAAGCATTTTTACCTAGTTGGAATTTTTTGGACAAAATTGCCCACACCCTACTTGCCGGAAAAAGCTGTCTAGTGAAGATTTAGTTATAAATCAAGTTCAAGCCCTTATTTGATACTAACCTAGCCATTTCAGGCCCTTATTTGAGACAATGTCCACTTTGGGCCTTTTTTTTTTTTTGTTGAAAAAACGGCTTTATTTTGAGCCCTTATTTGAAATTTCTCCTTAATTTAATTTAAAACCTTTTGATGATTTTTCAATATAGTCCTTCAGACTAAAATTGGTCTGAAATAGTTGATGCAGCCATTGACAGTTCGATACTAATGAGAAGATTTTCGCAATTCTTTAATTTTTTTTCTAATTTTTAAAATTTTTAATTATATATATTTTTTTATTGTTGATCTTTTTTAAGGGGTTGACGAGGTTCATCAACCATTGGCAATGGCCAGCGAGGCACAAGTGAGGGCATACATGTTAATGTTGGCAATACCACATAAGAAAGTCGATGCTTATGTTAGCGATTTCCAACCATGCCATATGAGAAAGCGCCCACATAAGCGATTTTCAACCTTTATTTATGAGAATGACTATATTGGTAAATCTTTAACAGATTTAGAATTGAATTGAAAAGTTTATAACTTAATTGACCATCATATAATAGATTTTGAGATTTTTTGGACAATTTTCTTCATAATACACAACTACTAGGTCTTGTTTGGTTACTTGAAAATGAAATCTTCAGAATCTGAACTTGATTAATTTGTTTTTATCTTATGATGATGGGGTATATTTTAATGGGGATGTATATTAGTGTCATTCCAAAAAGATAACCAAATTGGAGACAAATTCATATATTCCATCTATTTTCAATCTTAATTTCCACGTTGTCAATCCCACCCGCCTCATTTAGGCTTACGATTGGGGCATTAATGTCCTTCAATTCTCCCACATTCCAAGATAGATAATTTACCCAAAAGCTTAAATTAGATACTTTGAAATCTTATTTTTTGTGCAAACTGAATTAGAAACCACACAAGAGGCAAGAAAATAAATTAAGGCACATATTGAAAAGTTGGAGCGCATAAGACATAAGAAGATTTTTGGGTAATTAATAATTTTAAAAAATGACATGGTAAACTAAAATAAAATAACAAACAGGAAGAGACTTCCATTTATTGACTATTATTTATTGTATCACCGGTTTGGCATTGCCACATCACTTCAAGTCGAAGTGAGGAACAAAAATTTCACTCAACCAAACCCTAAATGATTCACACACATATCTATACCAAAGGCCATGAATCCCATCTTCCTTCAGAGCACACCCTCATCAAGACGAATGAACAAACTCTTAGATGGAAAATGCTTTATAATGCAAAATTCCAAGTCACTCCTCACGAGCAATCAATCCGATCGAAGCTGAACCGAACCAATCAATCAACACAATCGAAAGAATTACAAATCCTCCTCGTCTCTCGACAAATCCTCAGATAATCTCTCGTATGATCTTTTGTATCCTTCATCGATCAGGTGCCTGAATTCTGCGTTAAAATCGGCTCATGATCGGTCTCTTTCAATGGTAACTTACGAAGAGTTGAATGTGAAATTTGCACTTACTGGATTAAGCTTGGAAAACTGCTTTAGTTGGTAGTTTGAGCTCCAAGTTGTTCATGTTAGGATGATCTGCTAAATAAAATATTTATCCAAATTAGATTTAGATTTTTGGCGTTATAAGAATTGACAAAAGCTAGTCTTTTTCATTTTCAAAATAGTTTTCAAAGGAACTTAAATAGATAAAAGAATATAGTGCTCACTCAGGGGCGTTCTTAAGACAAAAAAGCATGCTCCAATCACTACGTAGCAAAGCAGGAGAACAAATCCTTTCATGTAGTGGGAAGTTCCATCCTGCGTCAAGTAAAATTAAAACTTGAAATCTGTTAAATAAATGATTAATAATAACAATTAAAATATCAATATAAATAAAATAAATTATAATAATTATAATAATAACCTGCAAAGTGAAAGCTGTGACAATGATTGATAGAGCAAGAGAGCAAGTCTCAAGAAGGTTGAAATTGAGGTCCATCTTAATCCCCATTATCCAAGCAACGACCACACATAAAGGGACCTGAAAATCATAAAAATTTCAAAGTTTAATTAAAGCTTGTTGATGTAATATTAAAAAAGGGTCTAATCGGTGACGTAAAATTCATAAATTCTCACCACGAACATCGCGATTTGAGTCGCTGAGCCCAAAGCAACACCTAAAGTTATGTCCTGCGATCGCGTCGAGAGAAGTTTACATTATTTACCCAAAGAAAATGTCCTCGACACGAAACTAAGAAAAGCTCAATAGTTCATCGCCGGACCGGCCCCCTCAATCAATTTAAAGCACTCACCAACTTGTTCTTGAAAGCGAATATGATCGCCCCGGCGTGCTCGGCTGCGTTCCCGACGATAGGCAACAAGATTATGCTGAGGAAGCTCACGGACAGACCCCACGAAGCCGACGCCGACTGATGAGATTATCAATTAAACATATATAACTAATTACATTTTGCGATTAGTGAAAAACGTAAGTATTCTTAATCACTTTGTAAGTAAATAAAATAAAATTAAAAATATAATTACCTCAATTGTGTCGACAACATACTCGGATAGTAAAGCTATGACGAGGGTCATCCCAACCAGCCAAACAAATCCACTCCAGAACCCTATCACTGCCTCTTCCCCAGAAGCTGTGTTGTCATCTTCTTCACCAGAGTCCTGTAATTTGACCAATTTATTACCCCATCATAGGAAATATGACGTCACAGTCCATCTTCTCCACTATAGGTTTGGTGCAATATTAGCCTCATAAATCAATAAATAATTAATCAATTCCTTTGGTTGGGTTCACAATTATTTATTGCAATTTATAGAATATGAAGAAAAATAAGTGATTAAGATTCGAACTAACCCACCTGCCACAACAAGGACTTAAATAATAGCATCATGCATGTTAGTGAAAAGTGCAAATGACTAGTGGAAATCAAGGAATTGTAATCTGTAAGGTTAGGAAAAATGAAATTCGAATGGTTCACCCAACCTGTGCTTCGAACAATTGTCGATGTGTGACAAGCTGGAAGAAGATGTAGACGACGTAGGCCAGGAGCATGACGATGCTGCTCGCCCTCGACAGGTTGAGCGTCAGGTCCACCGTCGGGGTGGCCGGGGTGCCAGCATACCGGAACAGCATAGGCAGCAGGTGGCACAGCAACGCCAGCAGCAGCATGAGAGAGTTCACGTCGGCTTGTCGCTGTTGAAATCGAAGACCAGATTGAAATTAGCATTTATTGTCGCAACGACAGAAGCTGCTATGTTCTCACTTGACGGAGCGGTTAATCTTTTCTTACCCTGTCGTATTTCTGCTCTTTCCGGAGGTTGGCGAGGCCGCCGCACAGCAGCGAGGTGCCAAGAACGAGCAGGAGGTTGGAGAGGACGGAGCCCAAGAGTGAGTACTTCACCACCTCAATCTTATGCTGGCTTAGGGCAAAAAAGGCTATAATCAGCTCGGTTGCATTGCCGCAGGTTGCGTTCAGAAGCCCTCCCACTGCAAAACAATCAAAAGCAGATTGCATACACAATTAGATTCACTTGAAAAGGAGAAAAAACCGATTAGGTCCAACTTTCATCGCGCTTGAAATGGTAAACTCCTAAATGTCTTAAGTAACCGGTCTCGATCCTCGATTCACTGTCGAGGTCTCGACCAGTCACTGTCGAGGTCCCAACCTTTCGACCCACAAATGTCCATCTCTACAGAATGACCACAGAAATTAAGTTGAGAAGGACAGGAGCGTTGTCCATTTGCCATTATACTCGGTCCTTGAAGAGAATATCATAGTACATCCCGCAGAACCGCATCTCTATTATCGGTTACCTAGTTAATTAATACATCCTTGTACTTAGCCAACAAACATATGCGACGTTCGCATGAAAAGTTGAGAACTGCCTCAAGAAAATCACCTGTGGGGCCGGTGTAGTAAGCGATCTGCCTGCAAGATGACAAGAAAAGCGAAGAGGGCACGTGTCAGGAAACCCTAATTCCAGCATCCAGAATCGATGCCGCGAGAAACATAGACATATTTGCATGTATATTAAATGAGTTAGGTCGAGATTAAATGATTATAAAGTTGTATGAACACTCACTCTGTCAAGAAGCTGACGCGTTCCGCAAGAGGGGTTAGTCCCAGAAGGCTCAAAGCGAAGACCCACGGCTGCATGCAGACGCACCACAAACTCACTTCGGTCAGCGCATCAAATGAACTTCTAAGTTCTGAAAATAGTAAATTACCTAATTTATTTATATGGCAGGCAAGGAAATTGAAGAATTCCGTAGAATCTTGAGCACCCGATTCTTTAATTTTCCCACGTATTTTAAAATCACTAAGGCGCATTGATAATGAAGTTCGTATTCTAATGGAGTCAACCCTTGTATCCAACATTTCATTTTCCTTATTTTTTTTCACATTTGACTCTCTTCAGTCGGCCGGGTTTTTCAAAGTTTTTTATCCTGTCAATTAGGGTTGGAGAACATAATTTACAATCTATCGATTTTTTTTTTAAATTAAGTAAGGTAAAAAAGAAGGAATTAAAATGATAAGTTTCCTTATCTGGGTTTGGGGTTTTGAAAGTTTCAGCTCCTCGCAAGTCTTTTGTTTAGAAACTGTGTTCTACTTAATGTTATGAAACTATTTCCAAAAAAAAAAAAAAAAAAAAAAAAAAAAAATTACAAGTATGAAGTATGTGGTCCCAAGTCCGGTTCCCGGACCGCCCTAAAACAGTCGGTTTAGTCCGATTCCAGAATCAAGTCGGCCGGTTCCCAATTTCGCGAACTGGAAACTGTCCTGCGCAGTTTTCTTTTAGGTTCAGGGTGAGAAATCCACCCTAAAACCGATTATATGGTTTTACTTCCGTGAGTAGACAGAAATCAAAATCCTTTTCCTTTCTCTTTCTCCTCAGACTTACTCTTCCGAAGCTGTAAAACTCGGCGACGACGGCGAGAGGGATGGCCGGGAAGAGGATGGAGAGCTTGGTCCCGAGGAGGACCTCCTGGAGGTTGGCGAGAAGCATTCTCAGGCACCGGCACGGGACCTTCGAGACGAGGGCGAGGTCGGACTTCTTGCGCAGCGACGATGAGGACATGTTGTGCGCTGTCCGGCCGGGCCTCATCTCCTTGCTCGACCCCTTAAGGCCACCGTTCTCGACAACCGACGCCTCGTTGCACGAATTGGTCGCCATTCCGATTCGTTCCAGGATAGGCTATGAAACAGGGTTTTCTGTGACTGTGTTTGTGTGCGGTGTGACTCTTGTGAGTGGTGCGTATATATACATGTATGTTGGTATAACTGATGAACATGAATCTTCCTGGAAGTTTCATGGGTTTTTTGTTTCTTTTTGCATTTACCTTTCCTTTCATGGCAGACAGGTAAAATGTCGAACTGAATTGGACTTACCTGGTCGGTTTCTAAGCTCGCTTACATTGGAATTTGGTAGGTATCTAAATAAAGATTGTGAAAACCAGTCATAGTTTCCAATTATATATTGGAATTTGGTAGGTATCTGAATAAAGATTGTGAAAACCAGTCATAGTTTCCAATTATATATAGAGAACCGTTTCACCCGGTTTTAAGGTTTTTTGTTACGTATTTGCTTTGCTTAAAAAGAAGCTAGATATGTCAAGAAGGGCTTCAAACTTGGAAATACTATGAAATTTATCAATACCTTAATAATTATGCCACAAATTGTTCGCATTGTATATTTTTCTAAAAATTACAATCATATTACTTCAAGTTAAATCAATTGTGGAGAGGGCCGGTTCGGATCCAAGCCGGTTCCTAAAGGAGCAGAATCTGCTAGGGTAAGTGTTAATTTTTTGGGTTGGAAGCAATCGCCCCTAGGCGGGAGAAAATATCTCGAGGGATTTTATACGTGTTCAAAGCATGGCGTGTGTTTAAACATTAATGCGGGACATGCGGACCCACTGGAGTCTATAACTTGGCACAAAGTGACTTAAGTGCCATAACTTACGAAATGTACACTTAAGTGCCAAAATCGGAGTAAAATGAATCACTTGAGTGCCAATCCGGCCAAAATGCAGACGTTGCATTTTTTCGGCGAAAGCAAGCCCAAAACGACGCCGTTTTACTCGGTTGATGTGGCCAAATAATGCAAAAATGACGTCGTTTTTGGCTGATATGGTAAAAAAATAAAAATAAATTAAATTAAATTAAAAATTAAATTTAGTTAAAATATTAAAAATAATAATTTTAAAATTAGAAAAATTTAAAAAAAATTAAAAAAAAGGGGGAGGTGGTGAGGGATCGGCCGTCGTTGCCGCCGCCCCGCCACCGCCGGGAAGGGTCGGCGATGGCGGGGTGAGGGTCGGTGAGGGCTCGCGAGCCCTCGCCCCGGGAATCGGGCGAGGGTCGCGGCCCTCGCCAAGATCCGGCGAGGGTCGGCGGCCCTCGCCTGGCGGGCCAAGGGCGCCACTCGCCGGGGTCGCCCCGGGCGGTGGCCCTTGGCCGGCTGGGCGGGCCGCGGCCCTCCCGGATCGGGCGAGGGCCGCGAGCCCTCGCCAGCGGCCGGATCCGGGCGAGGGTCGCGGCCCTCGCCCGGTTCGGCGAGGGCTCGCAAGCCCTTGCCGCCGGTCGGCGGGGTTGCGGCCCCCGGCGAGGCTCGGCGACCCGGCCGACCCTCCCCCGCCATCGTCGGCCCTTCCCGGCGGTGGCGGGGCGGCCGAGGGCGATCCTCGGCCGCCTCCCCCACACCCCCTCCCCCTTTTTTAAATTTTTTTTTTAATTTTACTAATTTTAAAACAATTATTTTTAATATTTTACTAATTTTAAAATAATCATTTTTAATATTTTAAATAAATTTAATTTTAAAATAATTATTTTAAAATATTTTAACTAAATTTAATTTTTAATTTAATTTAATTAATTTTCATTAATTTTTTACCACGTCGGCCAAAACGACGCCGTTTTGCATTATTTTGGCCACACCGGCAAGCAAAAACGGCGTCGTTTGGGCTCGCCTCGTCGGAAAAATGCCACGTCGGCGTTTTGGCCGGACTTTAGCCGGAGTGGCACTTAAGTGATCCGTTTTTCTTCGAATGTAGCACTTAAGTGTACCTTTCGTAAGTTATGGCACTTAAGTGTCCCTTTGTGCCAAGTTATGGCACTTGAAGCGTTCTTATCCCATTAATGCGGAAATGCTAACGGACTTTGCAATTAGATCAAAGCGAAATTATAAGAGAAATAAACGAAGAGCAATAAGAGATACAAAAGATCTATATGATTCGGTTCGAACATCAGTATAAATCCAAGTTGGTTTGGATCCAAGATAAGTATTAGTTTCTTGGTCAGATTCAATCACCCCTAGGCAGAAGAAAATATCTCGAGGGACTTTAGGTGTGTTAGAAGCCAAACGTGTGTTGTAAAAATTAACATGGAAAAGCTAATGAACCTTGCAATTAAGTCAATGCGAAATCACTAGAGAAATAAGCGAAGAACTATAAAAGACATTAAAGATTTACATGGTTTGGTTCAAGTGTTGGTATCTACATCACCATCCATAAGGAGAGCCAACGATAAATAATCAATTATAATCGAGTAATTAGAGTTACAATCACTCTCACGCTCGAATATTTCCTACACTTAAATTATACCTAAGCTCAAAGTTGTTAACAAATAATTAATCCAATTTGGATGTAAAATTTACAGCACAGATCTGCTGTGCGGCCGCTCGAAATCCCTTCATTGCGCGAGGCAGCCCTTTTCAAGAGCCGAGAGAGAAACCCATGTATTCTTTATTTCACCCATCCGCATCCGGTGCAGGCTAGTGAATAAAGAAACGAAGTGAAATAGATATTACAAAACAAGGTGCCCCTTAATGTTATTTTGTCTTTTGGCTCACGAGATTTTTTTTCTTTTTGTTCCTTTTGTTTTAACCGTAATGCAAACTCCCTTTCTTGAATGCTCTTTGTGCGATCAAACTTACATATTTATCTAATTGGGCCGAGTTATGTAAATGGCTCAAACTAGAGATAATTTAATAATTTTCTACTTTAACTTGACATTTCAGGTCAAGTTATAATACTCATTATCCATATTGATCTCTCAACACTCCAACGAGCACTTACTCCCTACATATGTCAATTGCGATCAAGTAAAGCTTGAGCTTGGCCAAAGGAAGAGGCTTGGTCATCATGTCTACTGGGTTCTCCCCAATAACAATCTTCTTCACCACAACTTTGCCCTTCGCTAAGACATCCTCAATTAAATTATACCTGATGTTGCTAGATAAATCACACAATCGTTATTATAGTGTATATTAACATTTTTCAGTTCCAACCAAAATTTTGAGAGCAAACCTTTTAGCCATATTGTCTTCTTTGCTATAAAGGTCAGTGCTGTATGCCCTGCCTTAGTTGAAGACAAGGCAACATGATCTTGTAAAGACGCTTTCCAATTAATTGGATCGGTTGCAAGTGTAAACACATACCATGCTAAAAACTTGCACTCATCCGAGTCAACAACGTAATCCGAATCCATATGCCCAAAGGTCTCACTACAATTGCTATCCATTCGGTACACTATATCCACGTATGTTATCTTTTTCAAATATTTGAGGATTCACATCATAGCTTCCTAATGAGTTTTATTAGGACGCTTCATATAACGGCTAACTATGCTTACGCTTTGTGAAATGATAGACCTAATGCACATCATAGCCCATTACACTATAATAAGAAACACGGGATGTTTGTTCCTTCTCAACCTTAGTTTGCGATGGTAAGTTATCAAAATGTTTAAAGTGCTTCGTTAAATGTGTACTCACAGATTTTACTACCAGGATGCTTCATATATAACTAATTATGCTTATAACTTGTGAAATTTCAGACCTAATGGATATTATAGCATGCATAATACACCCACTACCACTAGAGTAAGGAACACGGGACTTATGCTCTCTCTCCACCTCAATGTACGATGATAACTTATCAGAAAGTTTAAAGTGCTTCGTTAAAATATACTCACGGATTTTGTAGACTACATATTAAAATGTGCCATAATCTTCTAAATGTATTTCTTTTATGACAAACGTAAAACTCCTACAACCTTGTCATGCAAAATCTCTATACTTAATATATTTTTTACAACCCCTAAATCTTTCATCGTAAACTCAACACTCAATTGCCTCTTTAGCACATCAATATTAGACATATTCTTTGTTGCTATTAACATGTCATTGACATATAATAATAGATCTATCAAAGACCCATCCTCTAATCTCTTAGAGTAAACACAACTATTTATCTGAATGGATAGTCCTAACTATCCATGAAAACATTAAAACACTCATATGATTATCTAGGAGACTGTTTCAACCCATATAAATATGTCTTAACAAAAAAACATGATCCACTTACTCAGGATAGCATATCCCTTATGTTGTCACATGTAAATCAGCTCTTCCAACTCACCATGAAAAAAACGCGGTTTTCACATCTAATTGCTTAAACTTAAGATCTTGTGTTGCAACTAAAGCAAGTAATACAACGAATAGAAGTCTGTCTTGTCACAAGAGATAACACCTCTTTGTAGTCAATACCCTCCGTTATGTACATCCCTTCACAATATGTCTCGTCTTATATCTCGTTGCTTTAACACCAAGAATGCGCTTCTTCCATTTGTAGACTCATTTGCTTCTAACAATCTTTGGGCTCTTAGATACCTTGACTAGCTCTCATGTCTGATTTTGGTTGAGTGGTTCCATCTTTTCGTTCATAACCCTTAGCTACTGTGACGACTCTATACTAGCTATCGCTTTAGAGTAGGGTGAAGGCTCATTTGTCTCCACCTCATCACCTGCAATCAATGCATGAGCAACATTTGTATAACCATAATGCATTGGTGGTTTTATTTTCTCAGTGACTATAATATGCTGCAGCTATTCCGGTTGTTTAGTAACACCAACCTCAAGAATCGCAACCTCATTGCAGTCTCTATTTGTGTTACCTCCGAATCTCCATCTGAAGCTCGACCTCACTAGTGACCCCACAATCCATTTGCTTTGATGGTAGTGTTCAAGACTCCTCTATCGAAGCATTGTAGTCTCGTCGAAGATTATGTCTCTTCACCCTCAGCTCAAGCTTACCATCACTCACATGAGCATACATAGGATATCCGAATACTCGTAATCCGAAGTAATCAATAGGTTTCTTGGACCGTACTTCTTCAAGAGTCTTCCACTCAATAGCAAATGATTATACCCCTAGCCTTATTAGCACATCCTTTTTGGCATCTTTCATTATTTTGGCAACTTATCCTCCCCTTCCAATGCTTCAACCGAATCTTTAGTTGTTAATAGTGCATATATCTTAATGCTCCATAACCCAAAGTTGTTCCTCATGTTAAACTTCTCAATTTCTACTTTACATAATTGCAAGAATATAATTTATTGATAATAATTAAATAAGCAAAATCTTCAAATTACAATCCAGAAAATCCTATCCTCAAACTCTAATATCAATTGTTATAAAAAATAAACGAGGAAATGCTAATGGATCTTGCAATTAAGTCAATATGAAATCACCAAGGAAATAAATAATAAACAATAAAGGACACTAAAGATTTACATAATTTGATCTAAGTGTTGATACACACATCTACGGAAAGTGTGAGCAGCAAATAATCTATTATAATCGAAGAATTAGAATTACCATCACTCACACATTCAAGTGTTTTCCACAATTAAAGTATACCCAAGTCTTATAAATTAACTCACCACACAAATTACCACTTTGCGATGAGCACACATTAGATATCGGTTACCAATCTTTTCACTTGGATGTAGTTACAAATTTGTTCATGAGGGATGAACATATGATGATCTTTGCTGATTATGCTCGATAGTGCACCTTGATTTCTGATTTTTGGTTTATTTTAGAGTACTACGAGTTTGCCTTATAAGGATGATTTTTGAGATTTCTTATTGATCTTATCATATATTATTTTGATAATGAATGGAAAAATTTTTTTGACAAAAAAAAAAAAAAAAAAATACCACTCTGCGGCCGCTCGAAATTTCAACAAACCCAGAGGCGGTCGTTTTCAAGAGCTGATACAGAAACCTCGGCTTTTCCATTATTTCGCCAGTCTACGGCTCTTTTTGTTTCTTTCTCTGGTTATGACCTTTTTGGCCCCCACAAATGAAGTAGATATCACAAGATGAGGTGTCCTTTATTTTGTCCTTAGTGAATGTGGTGGGGACGCGTAAGTTTGAGAGTGGGTTTTCTTCGCTTTTAAGGTAGGCGAAACGAGTGAGTGTAGAATAGGAATAGAGTAGGTGACGAAAAAAAAAAAAAAAAAACTCCATTTTTTAATTTTAATTTTTTTTATCTCCCCTCTCGGTCAAATTTTAACCGAATCGAGATAATTTAACTGTGATGTTATTCGGCAATCATTACGCATCACTTTGGGAAAAAAAAAAACACAGAAAAAGGATAATTATTTGACAATTCATAATGAGATGGCTAGAACAGTCAAAATGGGAGTTGACATTTGCTCCAAAGGACCTAATGATTTCTCCAATCTATTACCATCGTTTGATTAAAAAGAACGTTAGTCAGAGTCGGATAGGGCAGATACCAAATGTTTACACGTGGAATGGCTACTTGCATGATATCAGTAATACCAGCTTGCTAAAAAGATTAATTTTCGTTATATTGTTAGCACGAGAAGTAATTTATAATTAGAGATAATATCATAAAAAATTCTATATTAATATGCTCGTGACATTCCAAATGAATTTTTGTCATAGAAAATCTTAAATCAGTACACCAAGATTTGTGAGGTCATAGTTTCATAAATTGTTTGCTTAAGAATGAGTATCCTATAAACCTGGCATTTTCCATAGTAGAGCTATCGAAGAGAAAGTCTTTATTTAAAAGACATATAAAGCCATGTACAAGCATGGGAGGCTGCACATGCCAAATAAGCTAAAATAGAATTAGTTGTACGGTACAACTCAAAAGTTTAAATAAATAAGTTAAAAAATGATATGTGGAGAGAGACTATGATAAGTGTATATAAATCTAAAAAACAAGTGATGTGGATATTTGACTCATTTTATTCTCTAAAAATTCTGTAAGGGGAATACATTTGAGTAATAAAAATCATACCAAACAATCATTAATTTTGGTCTTTTTGATTAAAACTAGGGCTAATCGGTTTCAAGGTGCATAGATCATAGACTTCAAATCTAGAATTTAACCTCTCAGGTATGTTCTTAGATTTTGAAATTGGGAATTGACCCTATTAACCCTAGAGCCCATTCGGCTTATTTTTTTTGTTTTGTTTCAATCTACTAAATATGTAATATGTATGTATAAAAAAAAATATAATTATTTGCCCTTGAAATGATATGTCTAACATATTAAATATACTTTAAAAAAAAAAAAAAAGAGAGTAAAAAGACTTACTTAGATTTGTAGGTAAACCAATTTGAAACCAGTTCAATTTTGGGTTTTGTCCTAGAACTGGCCTAGCAAGTTTTAGGTTCATGGTTAGAATCGGCTAATTTAGGATATAGAAATGAGAATCGTAAAAGAGCCTCTTCTTTCTATCTACACAAATTAGGATTCCATAAGTTGATATCTTTAGTCATTGTTATTCTTATGGATAATTTGTTATCGATAGGCCTAAGCCGGTTTCAGTTTTTTAAATTGGGAATCGGGTCAGTCCTCTTGTAAGCCGGACCGGTTCCTTGAATTGAACTAGCTCGGTTTCTCACCCCAACCAAAATCGAGAGAGGAGCAAAGGTAATTCTTAGACCCCGGATGAGGATGGCTCTCTAAAATGTTGAACAAGCCGTCAAAATCAGTACAGGATTCCACAGATGACGGCGGATTCTGAGTATTAAAGAAGCTCCAACAGTCCGTACGAGAGTACAACGTCGTGGTCTGATGAACTCAAAACGCATCTTATATATTATCATCTGGACATTCCCCACTGAACCGCCCCCCTTTTTTACCAAGTGAATCCAAACATGAGTGTCACGGTCAATGTCACTTGCAAGAGACGAGTCACCGAACTCCAACCCTGCTTCAAGGCCAGAAATATTAATGAATGCTAATCAAAGAAAATTTGTCCTTGCGTATGGAAACTTCTGGCACCGAATTTCAGGGGACCGTTTACCTGGCAATGATGCATACATCTGGACCGTTTTTTAACAATAAAAATGTATATCGTGCCCCCCAGTTTGATCTGCCACCCGTCGTCTTCCTTCAGTTGAAGCCTATCAAGATCACATGAATTGCGAAGAAGAGAGAGGGAAGCCCCATCTCGTCTTTCGCGACAGCCATCACTACGTGACACCATCGGTGCACGAGATGAAAGATGCGTATCATGGAAACGTACAGACCAACCCTACTCAAAACTGCATAGGAAGCTTCCCAGAAATTACACTACGAAAATGCAGTGGTGATGCTTGCTTGCCGTGTGGGGTTACCATACATGTTCTTCAGCCGTGTAGTTTTGTAACCGATACAACGGCGAATTGCCGATGCACAGGCTTTAGTTTCAGACAATTTGCATGTTGGGATATAATATGCGGAATTACTAGGATCTTGCAATTTACGTCAATGCGAAATCACCCCAGAGAAATTAGACGAGAAAAATAAGGATACCAGAAATTTACGTGGTTCGGTTCGAGTATCGATACCTACATCCACGGGGGAGGCAAAGAAGACAAATAATCCACTAAAAACGGAGAATCAGAGTTTACAATCGCTCAAGTGTTTCCCACACTTAGATTTAACCCCAAACCCTAAGTATTTATAAAATAAACAATTCAATTGAGTATAAACTCACGATGCAAAATTACCACACCACTCCAAGATTCGCGCGGCTTCAAGGGCTTGCGACTCTTCTCAAGCGGTGAACGTGCGAAGGCTTTTCGGACTTATGCGTGAACGCGACTCCTTTACGTTCAGCAGCTTCCTCAGCTTCGTAGGATTTTTATTTCTTAAAAACCAACTTCGTGCTTCGGCGACGTCTTTTACGCTAGGGTTTTCGGCGTGTGAATTTCGGAAGCCAAGAAGGACCTGCAAAAAAGAAATTCTGTTTTATACGTGTGCCCAGGTCAAACTTTGACCTGGGCCCACTTATTTCCTTTTTTTTCAATTCCTGTACGTGCAGGGGCTCCATCTTTCGAATTCCGCAGTTTCCTCTCCATCTTTCGGATTCCACAGATGATGAATTTTTCCTCATTTGTAATCCTTCGCGAGTCCAGCAAATTTCTTCTACTTGGGAAAACTTTATTAGCAAAATTCGGTATAATAAATTATTATCCGAATTCAAACTCGACACATTAATTTAACAATTCTCCACCTTGGCTCGATGTTTGAAACCAAGTTATAGTGCTCATCATCCATGCTGCTCTCCCAATGCCCCGACGGGCGCTCACTCTCCACAGACGCCAATAGAGCTCAAGCAGATCTTGAGCTTCGCCAAAGGAACAGACTTAGTCATCATGTCTGCCGGGTTATCTGTTGTAGCAATCTCTTAGCTAAGACATCTCGGATGAAGTGGTACCTGATGTTGATATGCTTCGTTCGCTCGTGATAAACTGGATTATACGCCAAATATATCGCACCTTGGTTATCACAGTGTAGATCCACACTTTCTGTTCTAACCCAAAGTCCGTGAGCAAACTTTGTAACCATATCGCCTCATTCGCTACAAAAGTTAGTGCCATGTACTCTGCCTCAGTCGAAGCCAAGGCAATGTGATCCTGTAAGGATGTTTTCCAACTAACTGCACCACCCGCTAGCGTAAACACGTACCCTGCTAAAGATCTGCAATCCTCCAAGTCACCGGCGTGATTCGAATCCACAAAACCAGTGGTCTCACTACCATTGTTGTCCCTCCGGTATACTATACCCACGTCTGTTGTCTCCTTCAAATGTTTGAGAATCCACTTCACAGCTTCCCAATGAGCTTTACCAGGATGCTTCATATAGCGACTAACCACGCTCACAGCTTGTGAAATATCAGGCCTAGTGCACATCATAGCATACATAATACTACCCACGACACTAGAATAAGAAACATGGGACATATGCTCCTCCTCCTCATCAGTCTGCGGTGATAATTTATCTGAAAGTTTAAAGTACTTCGCTAAAGGTGTACTTACAGATTTTGCTGACTGCATATTAAACCGTGCAACGATCTTCTCAATATATTTCTTTTGAGATAGACGTAAAACTCCTACAGCCCTGTCACGCAAAATCTCCATACCCAATATTTTCTTTGCAGCACCTAAATCTTTCATCTCAAATTCAGCATTTAACTGACTCTTCAGCACATCAATATCAGACATATTCTTACCTGCTATTAGCATATCATCAACATATAAGAGTAGATAAATCAAAGAACCATTCTCCAATCTCTTATAGTAAACACAGTTGTCCATCTGACTTTTTGAATAGTCTTGACTAGCCATGAAAGTATCAAAACGTTTATACCACTGCCTAGGAGATTGTTTCAGCCCATACAAAGATTTCCTTAACAAGCAAATATGATATTCCTTACCCGGAATAGCAAATCCCTCCGGTTGCCTCATGTAAATCTGCTCCTCCAATTCACCATGAAGAAACGCAGGTTTTCACATCTAGTCTTTGTTCTAACTCGAGATCTGCGAAACAACTAAGGCAAGTAAAACACGAATAGAAGTATGTCTTACCACGGGGAGAGAACACCTCATTATAGTCAATGCCCTCACGCTGTGTATACCCCTTCGCCACAAGTCTCGCCTTATACCTTGCTGCCTCAACACCGGGAATGCCCTCTTTCCGTTTGAAGACCCATTTACTTCCGACAATCTTTTGGCTCTTGGGTACTTTGACCAACTCCCATGTCTAATTTCGATGGAGAGATTCCATCTCTTCACTCATAGCCCCTAGCCACTGCGATGACTTCGAACTAGCCATCGCCTCAGAATAAGACGAAGGCTCATCTGTCTCTACCTCATCACCTATAGTCAATGCATAAGCAATATCTGTATAACCATAACGTACCTGTGATTTAATTTGCCTTCTTTGTCTATCTGCGACTATAGTCTGCTGCGGCTTTGCTGGTTGTTCATTATCACCGACTTTAGGAACTGCGGCTTCATCTGCAATCTCAACTTCTGTTACCTTCGAGGTCTCTAGAGTCTCCACTTGAAGCTCCACCTCACTAATGACACAATGATATGTCTTCTCTGCTGGTTGTGTCTCAAAACTCCTCCTTTGAAGCATTACAGTCTCGTCGAAGATCACATCTCTGCTGATTAGAAAACTGGGTAATTTGGAATCAGTGCACCACAGCCAGTAGCCTTTCACCCCATGTGCATAACCCAGAAATATGCACTTCTTCGCCCTTGGCTCAAGCTTACCATCACTTGCATGAGCATACGCAGGACATCCGAATATACGTAATTCGGAGTAATCAACAGGTTTCCCAGACCATACTTCATCAGGAGTCTTCCACTCGATAGCAGATGATGGAGATCGATTTACCAAGTAACATGACATGTTTACTGCTTCGGCCCAAAATTCCTTGCCAAGTCCTACATGCGAAAGCATGCATCGAGCTCGCTCAAGCAAAGTTCTTTTCTTCCGTTCTGCTACGCCATTCTGCTGTGATGTCCCAGGTACTGTGCGGTGTCTCACAATACCTTCTTTCTCACAGAACGCAGTAAAATCTTTACCACAGAACTCCATGCCATTATCGGTTCTTAGGCACTTGATTTGTTTATCTGACTGCTTCTCAATCAATGCCTTAAATTTCTTGAATCGATCAAACACATCATATTTGTGCTTCAGAAAGTAAACCCATACCTTCCTCGAATAATCGTTGATAAATGTTAGCATATATCGGGCACCTCCTTTCGAAGGAACCGAAGATGGGCCCCAGACGTCTGAGTGAATATATTCAACTGGTCGTTTGGTCAAATGGATAGCTGTAGTAAACTTAACACGATATTGCTTCCCATAGATGCAGCGCTCACATAAGTCCAGCTTCCCTGTCTTCTGACCCTTCAACAACCCCTTTTCACTCAACATCGTCATACCTGCCTCACTCATGTGCCCCAAACGCATATGCCATAATTGAGTCAAGTCAGAATCTGACTCACCTGATGAAACTGCAGCGGTTCCGGTCACGGTCTCTCCCAGTAGATGATAGAGAGTATTTACTTTCTTCCCCTTCATCACTGTCATGGCACCTCGAGAGATCTTCAATACTCCACCTTCAGCAGTGTACCTACACCCGATGTCATTAAGTGTCCCCAGAGAAATAAGGTTCTTCTTGAGCTCCGGTACATGCCTCACATATGTCAATGTGTGAACCACCCCATCGTGCATCCGGATCCGAATTGTCCCTATCCCCACAACCTTACAGACTGCATTATTCCCCAAAAGAACCCTACCACCATATGCAGTCTGGTAAGTAGTAAACCAGTTCTTATGAGGCGTCATATGATAAGAACACCCCGAATCTAGCACCCATTCGTCTCGACGAAGTAGCGAGTCACACATAAGACGGCTTCGCATCACTAGTGCTCCCTTCAGCAACATTTGCCACATTGTTTGTGGCATTCTGCCTATCAACTTTATTCCTCATCTTTGGACAATCTCTCCTGATGTGCCCCTCCTCGTGACACTCAAAGCACTTCACGCGTCCCTTGAACTTTCTATGGCATGATTTTGATCTGCTTTTACCTCTGCTGCTACTAGGCTCTCGATGTTGTTCTCTACCTCGAATCGTCAGTGCTTGCGCTGCTCCTTTTGCCAGACCGTCATCTCGCAACTTTCTCTGCCACTCCTTAGAGAATAAGGCGGACTTTACCTCTTCTGAGGTAATTGTAGTTTGCCCCTGCAACTGTGAATCGTAAAGTGCTCCCATGACTCGGTAAAGAGGCTAACAACATCATGCCACGTTCTTCATCATCAAGTATCTTACCAATGTTCTTGAGATCCAACATGAGTTTATTAAATTCATCTAGGTGGGTTCGATAGACGTACCTTCGTATATCTAAATTGAAACATCTTCTTCAGCATGTACAAGTGATTGTTCAAACCTTTCTTCACATAGAGTGCTTGAAGTTTTGCCCATAATGTTGCGGCATCCTTCTCCTCAGAAAACTCTATTAAGACCTCATCCGTCAAATTTAACAGGATTATGCTCTTTGCTTTTTCAATCAGCTCTACCTCTCTGAGGTTTTCATTATAAATCGGCAACTAATCTTCACCATCCAGTGCCTTGGCCAAACCTTGTGTTGTCAATAAAGCTCGCATCTTGATGCTCCATAACACAAAGTTGTTGCTCATATCAAACTTCTCAATCTTAAATTTCTTCTCAGACATAATTGCAATAACAGAATTTCCAGATAATAATCAGACAAGCAAAAGCCCCAAATCACAATCAAGAAATCCGACTCCAAGCTCTGATACCAATTGTTGGAATATAATATGCGGAATTACCAGGATCTTACAATTTACGTCAATGCGAAATCACCCCAGAGAAATTAGACGAGAAAAATAAGGACACCAGAAATTTATGTGGTTCGGTCCGAGTATCGGTACCTACGTCCACGGGGAGAGCCAGCTGCAAATAATCCACTAAAAACGGAGAATCAGAGTTTACAATCGTTCAATCGCTCAAGTGTTTCCCACACCTTAGATTTAACCCCAAACTCTAAGTATTTATAAAATAAAAAATTCAATTGGGTATAAACTCACGACGCAAAATTACCACACCACTCCAAGATTCGCGCGGCTTCAAGGGCTTGCGACTCTTCTCAAGCGGTGGACGTGCGAAGGCTTCTCGGACGTATGCGTGAACGCGATTCCTTTACGTTCAGCAGCTTCCTCAGCTTCGTAGGATTTTTATTTCTTAAAAACCAACTTCGTGCTTCGGCGACGTCTTTTACCGCTAGGGTTTTCGGCGTGTGAATTTCGGAAGCCAAGAAGGAAAGAAATTCTGTTTTATACGTGTGCCCAGGTCAAACTTTGACCTGGGCCCACTTATTTCCTTTTTTTTTCAATTCCTGTACGTGCAGGGGCTCCATCTTTCGGATTCCGCAGTTTCCTCTCCATCTTTCGGATTCCACAGATGAAGAAATTTTCCTCATTTGTAATCCTTCGCGAAGACCAGAATTTCCGCGAATGTACGTGCTTATTAATTGCGTGGGGAGCTACATATGCGATGATCAAATAGTTGATAACTTCTTGAGGCGTGATTTCGTGGATTTCCGGCGCGTGTATGGTACTCGTGCGCGTGGCGCTAGTTCTGTCTTTATATATATATATAGTCGAGTTACACTCAAAGTTAGCGTATGCTTATTACCAGAATCTGGATACGATGGGGAAATTTTAGTCTGGAGGCAGTGAAGGCCATAACATAAACTTGGTGCTGCAAGGTAACAAAATAAGTAAAAAGAGTGAGAAGTTTCCAGCAATGGTTGACTATAGAGAAGCATCTCTAGGGCTTCTCTATATATATGTTCTTCATGTTCTCCGCGACTTCAATTTTCACTGGGATCTCAGTGAGAACTCTGCTTTGTTTTCTTTTTGTTTTCATTTAGATCATGCGTGAGGAGCTGTTTTGAAGTTGGTTTTGCGTTGTGTATATTTGCATGAAGTGCTCATTAAGCTTTCAAAATCATGCCATTGAAACACAGTACTAAACGTTGCCTTTTCTTGCAGGAAGAATGTGTGTATGTACAACCACGACTACAGCTCATACGAATCATAGTCATGACCATGATTGTTCCTAGTTTGCTAATATACGGTTTAGGATTTGAGGTTTATGCTTTTTCAAGCATAGAGGATTTCATTCCTTAATTAGACATAAGTTTGAATAATTTGTTTCTATGACATTTGCAATGTGTATACAATCACTGTTAGGATTAGGTGCACAAATACAATGATATATAGAGAGTAAGGCTAGAAAGACAAATCAAGACACTGGATTTATCTTGATTCACCCAACTAGAGCTGCATTTGACACAAGATTCCACAATAATTAGTAAAGATGAGCATTGTTCTAGGATGGACTGGGGAACTTGAGAAACGGACCGGTGGGAACAGATTTGGTTCTAGATTCTAGTATATGCAGGATAGATTCAAGTTCCAAAATTTAGGAGACTGTTTCGATGGGGAAGTTCTAGATTCCAATGGAATTAGGAATTAGGAATATGAAATTTGAAACAAGCCTTTGCATTTTTCTTGTTGTATGTTTTTGTGCAATCTTGCGGGCATTCTATGGTGTTTAATGATGAGTATGTAGTATGAAGTCACTAGTTTGAGTTTCTATTTTCGACGATATCCATGATTGAGACTTTTATTTTGCTAATATTTCATAATTTCGTATATTTAAATATGAGTTGTGATCAATGGATGATAACAAATAATAGTCATTAGAGATTATGATTTACTACAATTATTCAATAAGAATACAAGTCAAACTTAGGTAGACCCTGGAATTGACTATGAAACTTGTGATAGGCCAAGTTCTTATGTATGCATGGTAGGTTCCAAGTTTTAAAAATTAAAAAACCTATCCCAACTAGCAGGTTCTAGGTGGAACCTGGAATCCTCACCCCACTTGGAACTGCTCACCTCTAATAATTAGCACCTCTAATCTCTTTGTTACAACTCCCAATTATAATAGAAAGAAATCATATGTAGGCAACAAGAAAACCCTAGGGGCCGAGAAAGCCCTAGGCCACACAGTTGCTACTAATGAGCACAACCCTAAACTACTAATAAAATATGGGGCCAAAGTATAAAAGCTCTCTCGTGGCTTGGGGCACTACCCCCCTTTCCCCTTGAGACTTCCATCCACTCACCAAAGAACGAGACTCCGTACTTTCTTGTCGATGAAAAATATGAACCACGCCCCAACAATCATGAGTACATGCCATATTAATTATAGTGACCATGGTTGTTCCTGGTTTACACATGGAAAATTTGACATTTAGGGTTTATGGTTTTATATTTAGTTTAATACTACGAAAAATACCAAACAAGTGCACTTGTGACAAATTTACCCTCCGTTACTTATTATTAAATTTTATCGTCAAATTGCTGAATTGAATGACATGTGTCAGTTGACGGATGTACCGGTTTGGGATTCAGAGAGTAAATTTTGGTATTGGTTTGTGATTTTTTGTGGTATTAATCAATTTTAATGAAAATTAATATAGGGTAAATTTATCACAAATATAACAATTTGGAGTTTTTGGTAGTCAAAAAATTAGTTTAGTGCAAATTTCTTACATGTGTACTAGTTTAGGGTTTTCATAGTCCAATAGTTAATTTGAGCTAAATTTGTCACAAATGTATCGGTTTAAGGTTTTTCATAATATTAACACTTTAGGTTTTAGGTTCTTTAGGTGCAGGTAGCTTCATTTCCGTGATTAGACACTAGTGTGCATAATTTTCTCTGTGACATTTGCTGATCCCTTATCAAGGAGTGTTAACTTCAATTGAGTTTCGTTTTCTTAATGCATAAACACATAAATTTGTATAATTTTGGCATAAAACCCTAATCAATGACTTTCGTTCCAACCTAGATGAATTTTTCCATTCGATTTGGAAGGACTCGTGCGTACAATGCATTGGCGGGTCTCTTTAATCACAGTTTATCCGTGCTAAGGATACAAATTCACATCTAATCCATAGTAATCACGACTCTCTTCTTAAGTGGAACCATTAGGCATGTGCATTGTTGAGTTGAGTCCACCTTTGATTTATATCTATACTTTTTGGGTCATGGATGCAGTTTTAATGAGGGATGAGAACATGCCGCACGTATTCAAATCATCTATTGTAGGATTGCTCATCACTCACAAATCGTTTTCCGTACGCCATTAACATATATTGTAAGATTCCTAGACCTCAAAAAGGTCAGACTCATTTTCTTACACAGCAAAACATAAGTGATGAGCGCATCCAAAGATGAACAATTTCAGGACCACTTAACTTTTTTATCCTTTACAACCTATAATAGTAGGGTTTGTTGAGGAGTTACTTGGTGACTTCATCAGACATACTGATATGCATCTGGATCATTGATAGATCTGGCGAGACCCTTATCAGACCAGACCTGACAGTCCTAATGCATTTATGCATTCGCAGCACTCTCATCTAATGCTTCTTCGCTTTCCATGGAAGCCCTACTACCTACCACATGCCATCAAATCATCTATTTTAGGATTGCTCATCACTCACAAATCGTTTTCTGGACGCCATTAACATATATTGTAAGATTCCTAGACCTAAAAAAGGCCGGACTCATTTTCTTACACAGCAAAACATAAGTGATGAGCACATCCAAAGATGAACAATTTCAGGACCACTTAACTTTTTTAATCCTTTACAACCTATAATAGTAGGGTTTGTTGGGGAGTTACTTGGTGACTTCATCGGACGTACCGATATGCATCCAGATCATTGATAGATCTGGCGAGACCCTTATCAGACCAAACCTGACAGTCGTAATGCATTTCTGCATTCGCAGCACTCTCATCTAATGCTTCTTCGCTTTCCATGGAAGCCCTACTACCTACCACATGCCATGTCTTAGATAACATTGTAAGACAAAAGAACACAAAAAAATGGACCGACCCACCCCCCATGTGTCAAGAGAGCCAGAAAGGGAGCTTCCAAGAAGTTTCCTACATGATGGCCAAAATAAATAACGAAACAAACAAAGAAAATAAATAAATGGACATAAGGGCCATATATATCTCCCTCAAACGTGAAGATTTGGCACGACGTTCGTTGAGTAGAAGATGGGGCATTGGTCTTGTCTCGTTATTGACACGAAGACAAGCTGATTGAATGAGGCTTCGACGAACGGCCACGAAAGAGATATCTCCCTTGGACGCATACCAATAAATGGCCACGGTGCGTTCTTGCAGTTTCCATGCTCGTACATGGCACCTAAACCTTCCGTCGCAATGCCCAAGTGGTCGTTCCGGGTCCAATCGAGCAATGAAATGCGGGCCCCACGTAAAAAAAGGGCAAAAAACCCACGATGACGAGTGTTTGAACCCGATCGTTGTGACACGCTCTTGAAATTGGAAATATTTTTCAAAAGGATTAATAATAAAAACCCAAATCATGTCCGTTATGACACAGTATCTCGAGCTGTTTTTATGTCACTTAAAATTTTAAAAGTCACCTATTGTGATATAAATACCCTAATTTTAATCTCAAATTTATACAAGTGTGACTAGGTGTATATATTATACACATATAAATTTTAAATTTCTATGACATAAAAAAATTGAGATATTTGTATGACAATGAACATAATTTGAGATTTTTATAGTGTTTTCTTCTTTTAGAATGGTTCGACACATTCTCTTTCCATTCAAGACCTTTTCTTTGTTTTTCTTCTATGGCTTCGAAAGAAAAAAGCTGGAATGCCAACAGGTGTCTAGTATTGACGTCACACGATGTGGTGAAGTGAGAGCTTTTCTTTTAATTAGTCTAACCTTTTGAGGTTCATGGGAGACTCCTAATGCCCCTTGTCAATGATATTCCTCAAGCATGTGAAGGTAAAATTAGATGGTTAGATCTCTATAGGATTCTAACAAAAACAATATGATAGAATAGTAAAGATTTATAGTGATGTCTTTAAAAAAGAGTGAAAAAACAAGTATGATTGATTCTAAATGAGTGAACAAACAAGTTTATACGAATGAGCCAAAGTGCCTCAAATCATTCGAATATAGAGTTGTGATTAACCTTACATATACAACGAAATTGTTTCATACTACATATGTCTTTGTCGTGTCATGAATGCATTATTTAAGTGCCCCTTCCTCGAATCTTCGTAGGATAGAGCTGAAATCGGAAAACGGTAGAACGTGACCATCACTCATGCCGTCGGCACAACCACCCAAAGATATGTCTCAGGCTGACAACGAAAGAGATTGCCAAGAAAGTTGTGGAAGCTGTACTTGCGTACTTCCGTCTGACATTTCTCTTACTTCTTTTTCTCTTCTTTCTTGTTGTCTCCATCAGCTTTAGAATTCTGATCCGAGTGGTTAGGCAATTTGTGGATCTTCTACATCAAGATGCTGATCTTTGACTTCGAAGCGCGTCCCGTGCCGATGCTAGCAGATACCCGCTTTTACGTATGCAGAGCAGATCGAGACATGCTAAAAGGAAGGAGGATCTTTTAACTTGAGTGATTAAACAACTTCGTTGATAAGAGCCAGGTGGCTTCTAAGTCGTGCATCATATGTGAATATATAATTGCTCGAGTGTCGGCAATACTTAAGCATTTACGACTATGAACATTGTCGGGGATAATAACCAAGAATGTTTTAAATTATTATACGGGTGTTAATTCAGCCTAAGATTTTCAATTTAGCTAATTAAATCCTAAAACCGAGAATCGTTCACACCAATCGCATCTCTTGCCTCCAATTGGCAAGAGTTGCTAGCCACCAGCTGCGGCCCAGGGTCCCCCATTGATCATCCCCCACCCTCGTCGGCGGCAGTGAGGACTTGCAACCCTTTATCCTTTTTTTTTTTTTTTGAATTTACCATATTTTAAATTTTAATTTAAATGAAATTTGTATTAAAAATCACATTTAGACCAAACGATTTCATTTCAGTCATGTCCGCGAAATAAATAAAAAAAGTCATGTCGATATTTTCTGTTAACCAAATTGGATGGAGTTGATAGGAAGGCTCAATTGAACCAATTTAATAAATTTTAGGGCTTAATTATATTTTTTTGCAAAATTTAGGACTCAATTGAGTTGACACAGGATTTTTAGCAGACGTGTTAGTAATAGGTAAAATGTTGAGATTAGGGTTTCCGATCGCAACAAAACCATTTTCTCGACCAAAAAATGTCGTTCTTTGTTGTTTTTCCTTGAGGAGGACTTGTCGGAGCAATACAAGGAGAGACTCAAACTAATGGTCCAGCTAGTGTGGGTGAGTTTGATCTTAATCGTAGGTGCACTAGTCTACAGCCTTACCATTCCTTATCTTAGGACGAAGACTCTGTAAGCTCATGCTGTAGAAGTAGGAAGTAATGGTGTTGTTGATACGTGGGAGGTTGGTCTCTAGTTGGGCCATTAGGATCATTGGGTTCTCTTTTGAGAGGACCTTTTTTTTCCAGAGGAAGAGGATTCTTTATCTTATTTATGGATTGAGCAAATTAATGCAGAATTGTTTGCGGTTGCGGCTGGTCTTGGTTGCATGGCATTTCCTGTTTGATAAAAGGTTAGAGAGAGACCAATACTGAGATGGGATAATGGCATGAGTATGGCTCCATCAGTTGAATGAGTAGGGTCTTGAATTCCTTGGCCAACTCCCAATGTCCCTTCCTTTTCGCTCTAGCTTGTATTCACGCTCTTTCTCCAAAATCCCCCTTTTCCGCCACAAATTTCTCCATTTCCTTTTCTTGAGGCTCCATCTTGAGCCCAAAACCGAAGTGACTACACAAGGTCTCTTCCAAAACAGCGGAATCGACGGCACACACCACTTGGTATAAGAAATAAGGGATAAGATGCAACCAACTCTGGCTAAGCAACTTCAATGGAGAGAATGTCGATCAAGTTGAACTTGGTCAAAGGAACTAGTTTGGTCAACATATCTATCGGATTATCCATTGTAGATACTTCTTCATTGAAACTGTACCCTTAACAACCTCATCATGTACAAAATGATATTGAATGTCAATAATTGTACTCTCATGATACATCGGATTCTTGATAAACTAGATCACACTTTGGTTATCATAAAAGATAGCGGAGGCTCCCTCTTGCTTCATCCCAAATTTTGTAACCAAATGTTTCAACCAACAAGCTTCCTTTGTTGCTTCCATTGTTGCCATGTGCTTTGCTTCGCCGGTAGACAAAGCAACCATGTCTTGGAAGATTGCTCTCCAACTAACTACAAAATCACCAATCGTCAAAACATAACTTTTTCAAAAATCTCCTTTTGTCGATATCGCCTACTAGTCAAAATCAATAAAGCCAACAATTGAATGTTTTATATCACCACATATGTCAAAGACCAAACCACATTTGAGGTATCCTAGATGTACCAAAGAATCCATTTCTCGGCATGTCGTTGCACTGTTTAAATGGGATTAATTGCTGCCCACAATTCGCGATTAAACTTGTCAAATGGGTAAGTCAAGTTGGGTAAGGTCGAAAATTGTCCAATCCAAATGATTCATTTAACCTGTTTTGACCCATTTCCATAACATACAAATCTAATGTTTCATACTCGATTTAATTCATTGACTTGATCCATATTACTAAAACACTTCTATTTTTAAGCCAATCTAGAAAAATGCATACCCAAATTGATGTAAGAGCATGGAATGACCGAGTGCAAGATCAAGGGAGAACGAGAAAGAATTATAAAGATGAGTTATGAACCCATTTAACACCAATATTAAATCTATTTATGACTTAGATAGTTGACTTTATGCATTTTGACTCATATACCTAATACCACTAACTCATATAACAACTCAGCCATCACATATGGGTCAAAGAAGTAAATTTATGATCCATTTTGATGGGTCTAGCTATAAGAAAGGGTGGCGGGCCTTGTTCAGATCTAGGCGAGCGCATGTAGACCATCACAATGCTCCAGTGACCCCTACCAGTCTTTCTCGGAAAATGAACAGCAAAAAAAATTAAAAAATTCAGAAAACTTTTTGTACAATCGTCCACATTAATGCCAACCAACATGCCAGGTAAGACAATTGGCATATACATCCATAATTTCTGGCCAAAATTAATTGGAAAAATTGCATTAAAAAATAGTCAAAAGATTTAGAACTAAATTGATTATATTGAAAATTTAGGACTGAATTGTTCGCCATATAACTAATTTAGGACTTTTGGACAAAATTCATGGCATAATATGATGTATGGATTCATGGATTGAATGAATGGATCTTCAAATACACTAAGGTTTTAAATCTCTATAAAGACTTGGATACTAATTTACATTTAGAGGCCGGACTCGAGTTATAATCAGTTGAACTGTCATTGAAGCCAAAATGGCTATTATCTACACTTACTTGATCTCAAGCAAGAAGAAAGGAGGTCGGGTGTTCGAACTTTAGATCTCAACGTGGAGGTCACATGCAAAGGTGTCCCGAGCATTAGACTGTCCATCTTACGTAGACATGAAACAAAGTTTTGTTTTCCGAATGAAAGGAAGAATGATTATCACCATCGTTATCATAAAGACTGAATGTATCGATGCCGAAATTAGACAATTCGACAGGAAATTATTTCCTCGTGAGATAAAGGTCACACCAAGACACAACGCGCTTCACATCTATCAAAGGAATTGCTAGTCCGTTCATGGTGTGGAGGAGAATATATTATTTTTCTTCTCCCCCAAGGAATGACATTCAATTGACTTTGCTAATGAGGCCTACTTTCATTCTCACGTCTCCTGGGAACATGCTTAGGCCCCATTTGGTTTAGCTTTCTTAAGTGACTTTGGGCCCCAAAGACCATTGGGAAAAATATTTTGTGTTTGGCAAGCAATTTGAAAAACTCATTAGCCAAATATCAACATTCCCAATACTGAAAGCCCAATGCATCTCAAGACCAGCTTTGAGTATTGGGCATTCTGGAGATGCAAGTTGTCACTATTCATCTTCTTCCCCTTCGTCTTTGTCTTTCTCGGAATCGGACTTCTCCGACAGCCGTCACCGCCGCTTGGGAGTCGCGTGTCCCCGGTGACCACCGCCTAGGGTGGTGTGACCTGCGACCCAGGCGGCGTTGCCTGGCTTTCGCACGCCTGGTGATGCCGCCTGAGGCCGCTAGATTTGGCCGTCCGGTGGCTAGATTTGGCCTCTACGACGTTCGGCGGCCAGATTTGGCCTACGCGACCTCCAGTGGCCAGATCTGGCCGTTCGGTCGGCCACCGCCTGCCGGATTTGATTTTCAGACTTTAAAAAAAAAAAAAATAATAATAACAAAAGCCAATTACAAATGTGGGTTTTGTCAAACAGTGTTTATGCTAAGTTATCTTTCAATGCTACAATTTACCAAACGGTGTAGCATTTCAAAAAACCCCTTTACCTCAAAAGTATTTGCATTCTCCCAATGACATTTCCCCAAAGCCGACTATTATGACCGTATTTCCTCCTCGTTACAGCGAAACATAGAAAGAAGAACGTAACTCCCATAAACTCCTTCCAGTCTGTGCCCCCCATTAATCAAATCCAACCTCATTCCATTCCATCTTCTGGAACTTCGTCGGATCATCAATAGAATTTAACAAGAAGAGTATGCTAGCGGACTGGCGAGGCTTGCATCCTCACTCACACTCAGACACACACACACACACAGTCTTCGTCAGATCATCAGTAGAATTTAACAAGAAGTGTATGCTAGCGGAGCGGCGAGGCTTGCATCCTCTCTCTCTCTTACACACACACAAAGATCCCTTTAGAGCTGAAAACGTTTAGATATAGACGGAGGGATTTTTCCAAATAACTATACTCAACGACACTAAGTCACACTGAGAACCCAAGTACGGACAGAGTAAAATGCAACAACCTTTTCTCAGTAGAGACTAATCTGTGATCCATTCTCCAGATTCAGCTGCGTCGTTATCTTCTTCCTCCTGTTATATCAAATACTGTCCAAAAGCATGGCCCTTTCTGCGCACAATAGCAACGCCAAGATGCTGTAAATAGAAACAAAAATGATATCTACATAACCATCCATCATATTTCAATAGTGAGATAGAGGCACAAATTAAAAGGAGTCAAAAGTTCCTTTTAACAGCTAAAAATTGCCCAGAGTTTGTAAACCACAATCCTTCCCGCAATTTTCCATTTCATCCTAGGAGGTGCAAAAACTCCGGACCATTCCACGTTGGTCCTAAGCTAGTGAATGTAAGGGCAAAGTAGGTCCCCCCTGTGTCCAATGTCAAAGAATATCCGTGAAATGGTGCTGTTTGTACTCAAAATACTACCTAGTCACGTTGAGTGTATTGCTTGTCGATACATGTCTATCAAGTATTAACCGTCAACCTCAGCCTATTTTGATTCTCTATTCTCTAGGTTTGATACAATATACCCTGGAGCCAATATGCTCCACTTCTAGTCCAGCATCCTCACAACCATTAAAGAAGAGAGACTCATCTTCTTTTCCAATTCTGCGTCGCCAACTCATAAGAAATGCCGGCTGTGGAATCCCAACATAAGATCCTGCTGCAAAAAAATGCAGAAGAACCAGTGAAAAAAATGAACCCCCAGCTAAAACCAGAAGAGGCATGTGCATAATTACCTTTCTGACTGGTCTCCATGACATCAACCCTGTCAGCTCTTGGCTTATAATTTTTCAGGAGAAAGCAGAGAGTCGTTATCAGTTTCTGGTACTGCTTCACATCTTCAGAGAATCATAAAAAGTAAATATGTTGAACATGTAGTATTGAATAATGTGCAGGAAAATGCTCATAATTCACTATTGATAATGAAAACATTTTCCCTAGAATAATTATCCCGAGAGATAAAACAACAGTGAATTAGGAAGATATCCTCTGATTGCTGAATTTTTTAGAAACAAAAGAATTTAAAGCCAAAAATTGCAGATGTAAAGACAATGTTCCTCCAAAAATTTGGGGGAAAAAAGAAGAAGATACAGACAAAATCTTCTAGTCAGATATAAGGGACAGGATAGTTCGCAATCACTAAAGTGAGTTGGTATTTCATAAGCCAAGAGAACCTTTCATTGTCACATATATGCTAAACACGAAACTAGAGTGTTACAGGAAGGAGAAGTACGCCAGAGAATGAAGTTTTAAGTTTCTCTCAAATTTATGGAAAACAAGGGAAAGAGAAGCCATGATGAGCAGGACTGCAGGTGTCAATGCCGCAAGGGCATGGCAGTGGCTTATCAAACGGAATTCCCCAAGATGACATATGATTGGAATGCTACATTTCCAGATCGGCTGTACCATCTTTAGGAAGTTCCTATCATGCATTTGGACAGTTTGGACCAACCCTAAAGTCAAGTATCAAAATACACGATGATCATTCTTCAAACCAACAATTATATTTATCTTACAGCACACAGCACTAACACATGGCTCCAAACATATCAAAGACCTAAAATCAAACTTTCGAAGAGCAACTGCAAAAAACAACTTAGAACTCAAGACCGCTTTGCAAAATGTTGCCACATCTGCTAGCTCCCATCAATTATAAAAATAAGAACCCTTGCTCTTTGCGGTGGTTTCTCCATAGACTCTTTGCCCCTTAATCTTGATAGCTAGATCATGTCTTCATTTGGCATATATATTCAACATTATGACAACCACAGAGCCACTACCTAATGAAAGACAGCTTAGAAACTTACATAACAAAATGTCACTAGCAATGACCAGGTCCCAATGTGGTTCACCAACAGGAAAGGTGTCTCCCCATGAATCTGAAATGTAAAGCCTATTCATCATCCTCAGTGAAACAATGGAAACCGATAAAAAAGATGCATTACATCTAAGGAGTATCAGCATTGCCAGCCTAAAAGAAGCTTCCATATAATTTTTTCAAGAGAGAAGAGGATGAGTATGGCAGGGAGCCGAATCCATCTCCTTTACAGAAAGCTATGATGATCAAAGTACGCAACCAAAGAACTCACTAACAGATATAAATTTTCCTGAACTTACAGAATGGGGGCATTCATGCATAAATAATTTAATTCGCACGAAGAAACTGACTACCTAGAACAATCATTATCTGTCAGAATATGCCAGGTTATAACTTCCTCCAAAGGCTGGTTAACAGCCATTAAGATAAATGTAGAAATTTTGTTGAGGGTTCGATAGGGGACACTCACGTTTTATATGAGGAAGGACAGGTGTAATTCCGTTAATCTTGCAGTTATGCGCTATATTCTCTTCAATCTCCAGATCATCATAGTCTGATGTGGTGATGTCAAGACTAAAAGATTTTTGCAGAAAGATGGCCAGAGCTCCAGTTCCACTGCCATTGAGTCGCTAAATTAAGATCTAAAACCAAAGCTCCTTGTGTTGGAGTATGTATGAAGATGTAAAGTACCAGAAGCAGCTGTATCATTTGCAGTTACAAAATCAAAGGATGCTAAACCAACGGCTCAGGACACTGCCTGGATACTTGAGAAAATTATTTCTTGAAAATAATGAACTCAGAACTTTAGGGAATTAGAAGCACTGATTATCACCCATTTTGTTACATGAAGATTTAATGCTCAGAGACTCGTTCATTATGGCAACCAGATAGTCTAGACAACAGGACAATCGATATGCACCTGCCGAGCTCAATGATGTGCCGTCCTTCTATCCATGTCCGGTGCTGAACTAACCATTCAGCAAATGCGAATGTCCCTGGCCATAAAAGATTAGCATTCAGCTGGTGGAATGAAAACTCCCGGATGACCAAATCCTGCACAAGCAATGCACATGAGGAACTGCTCAAGACCTTAAAACCCTGGCAAGCTGCGGAAAAGAGCGCTCGAACAAAAACAAGAACAAGTAGCATAGAGTTCACAAAAAGTTGGCACCAATTGCAATAAGAAAAATTTGCATCAGACAAAATGTCTCGAGAACCGTTATGCCCATTGTTCAGAAACCTCCATATCTTCCCAATCCCAACGAGTTATTCCATATACCGACTACAGCCCCCAGACCCATCACCAATGGCAATAAGAAACTTCTGCATCAGACAAATTGCCTCGAGAACCAATTTGCCCATCATTCAGAAACCTCCATATTTTCCCAATCCCAAAGAATTGTTCAACATATCAACCACAACCACCATATCTCTGTTCCTAACCACAAACCGGCACAATGAGGCAGTCCGGCACGAATCGGATAGTTCTTGCTAATGCTTATCTCTATCCCCCGCAAATTTTAAAACCGACAAAAATTTTAATCCCTTCGAGCAATCGTGCGCCCAAGCAAGAGCCAACGGACCCAACTTTCACTCAGATTCATACACAAGAGGTCAAAAACAGTCAAAACACCAGAAGGGCGATCAAGAACGAAAGGTATGACCATTCCAGGAAACCGGTGCGTCCTCTCCGCGTAGCTCTCCGGCGTCTCGGACTCGGACTCATGCTGTTCCTCTGCGACACAAATTGTGCAGCTTGTCAATCGATGATGATGCTGAACCAGAGAAGCCCCAGAGAGAGAGAGAGAGAGAGAGAGAGAGAGAGAGAACCAGAGGAAGAGTCGTCAGGGTCGGCGAAGAGAGAAGACGGCGAGAAGAGAGCTATGTCCATCCTCGGGAGAGCCGGGGGGGTTTGCACGACCAAATCTCGCCTCGGACGAGCAGCGGCGGAGGAGTTGGATGGAATATGTCTTATAAATTACAATGGCATACTTGTAACTTCATTATCCTTACATGATTCTTCATATTTGAGATATCAATTGAATTTTAAGCGTGCTAACTATACTTATATACTTACAATATCATCATGTTTAATTTGTCATCTGTGTGCAAGCCATAATTCTCATCCAAAGTTACTATTAGCTATAGATTGTAGGGTAACCACTAAAAAAAATTGGTTGCTTCTTGGATTGACCCTAACCGGCCCAAGCCAGCAGGTTCAGTTCAAGAGTCATTTCTAGGATTACCATGATCCGTCAAACTAACAACCAACCTTGATGGGGTGGATGGAATAAGTCTAATGATTATGGTGAGATATTTACAACTCCATCATGCTTATCTAGTTTTTTTAAGTATTTATAGACATGAGATATGAATTGAAGTTATAAGTATACCAACTAAACTTATATGCTTATGACTTCATCATGTTTAATTTGCTATCAGCATGACAGCCATATTTCTCATCTAGAGTTTCTATCAATTGTACATTGCAGAGGAAACCACCAAAAACAAGAAAAAAAATTGTCAAGTTCCTAGGTCAACTCAAGAATCGACCAAGGCCAAAGGATCAAGGGTCGATTATAAGGTCAATAGGATTGGTTCTCATTTCTAAAACTAGGAATCGTCCCTAACAAGGGTGGATGGAATAAGTGTGATGAATATAGTGGTGTACTTATAATTTTATTATACGTATATAATTTTTCTAAGTTCTTCAAAATCTAAAACATCAATTGAAGTTTTACGTATGCCGACTATATTTACATACTTAAAACTTCATAATGTTTAATTTCTTATCCGCATGCAAGCCATAGTTCTCATCCAGAGTTGCTGTCAGCCGCAAATTGTAGAGTAAACAACCAAAATGAAAAAAATCAGCCAGTTCTTCGGTTGACCTTGAAATCGGCTCGGGTCAGCAAGTTTGGTGTGATGGTCGATTCTAGGATCAACAAAATCAGTCATCAATTCCAAGACTAGGAACCGAACCTCACCTGCAGTGAATGGAATAAGTTTGATGATTGTAGTGGCATACTTTTATAATATTTTCCAATTTTTTCTGAATCTGACATATCAATTGAAGTTTTAATGCCAACTCTACATATAACTCCATGATTTTAATTTGTTATTAGCGTGCAAGCCATAGCTCAGCTACAAATTGTAGAGGAAACAACCAAAAAGGAAAATAATCAACCGATTCGTCGATTGACCCTGAAATCAACCCAGGTTGGCAGGTTCAATTTGAGGGTTTATCCTAAAGTCAATAGGATCATTTCTCGGTTTCAAGACTGGGAATCGGATGGGACAAGGGGTGGATGGAATAGTCTGATTATTATAGTGACATATTTATAATTTCATCATACTTATATAGTTTTTTTTTCTAGATCTGAGATGTCAATTGAAGTTTTACGTATACCGACAATACTTAAAAAACTTATAAGTACATTATGTCTAAATTGTTATCAGTTTGCGGGCCAAAGTTCTCATCCAGTGTTGTTGTTTGCTGCAAATTGTAGTGAAAACCACTAAAAACAAGAAAAGATCGACCATTTCCCAAGTTAACTCTGAAAAGGACTTGGGCTGACAGGTTCGGTTTGAGTGTCGATTTTAGGGTCAACAAAATAGGTTTTTAGTTCTAGAGATGGGAACCGACCCTCACAAGGGGTGGATTGAATAAGTTTGATGATTATATTAGTATACTTATAACTTCAATATAGTAGTTTTTCTAAAATTGTGATATCACTTGAAGTCTTAAGAATGCCGACCATACTTATATACTTGTAACTTTATAATGTTTAATTTGTTATTAGCATGCGAGCCATAGATCTCATCTAAATTTTTGGTCAACTACAAATAGTAGTAGAAACCACCTAAAAGACAAAAAATGTCAATTCCTAAGTTGACCATGAAACCGGCTTGGGCCAATAGGTTAGATTCGAAGGTTGGTTCTAGGGTCACCAGGATCGGTTCTAAGTTCCAAAATTGGGAACTAGGAACCAGCCCTATCAGAAGTGAATGGACTAACTTTGATGATTATTGTGGCATACTTATAACTTCATCATACTAGAGTAGTTTTTTCTAAAGTTTTCTAAATCTGAGACGTCAAATTGAAGTTTTAAATATGCAACTACACTTATAACTTCATTATGTTTAATTTATTATCAATGTAAAAGCCATAGTTCTCATCCAGAGTTATTGTCAACTATAGATTGTAGTGGAAACCAACGAAAAGAAGAAAAAAAAAATTGGTTAGTTCTTAGGTAGATCTTGAAACATGCCTGAGCTAGTAGATTTGATTTGAGGGGTGGGGGTCAACGGCCCTGATTTTTTGTTCCAAATCTAGGAAATGGCATTGATAGGTAGATTTCAAATTCCAGATCTGAAATCTAGATCCGAAATCGACCACCTTAGAACCGACCATCCTTTTAAGACGTTTTTAGTTTGACTGAAAATATGTGCCCCATCTCTTTACCTCAACTAAGGCAAAATTTGGCCGCGCGAGACCCTTGCTTGGGTAGTGTAACCTTGGGGAGGGCTTAATAGGACTAAGCAGGTAGTAAAAGGGACCATCAGTGATAGCGGCTACCATGGCTACCTCCTACCCTTCCTCAAACTCAATCAAATGAATTACAAAATTTACTATCATTTGAAGAATGATAGGAAGTATAAAGGACAATTGTGACCAATGAAGAAGTTAAATATAAATATATACATAATTTTTAAACTTGATATAAAATTTACATGGAAAGTTACCCTTTTGCATATAACATATTTTTTGTTCATAGATAACCTATTCATTTCGTAAATTACATGCTACATACCGACCAAAAAAAAAAAAAATTACATGCTACATAGAAGTTTGTCGATAGTGCTAATTCTCTGTCTTTAATCATAATTACTAATTAAAGTTTGTAAATTATGTTAGGATTCATAAAATACCTCGTCTGTTCATAAAATTAGTTCATAACGTTCATGTATAGTTTTTAAACAAATCTACCTTTATAGTGGTAACTTTTTTGTCATAAATTTTTAATTCCCATCCGTGATGTGCCTTCTATAATTGTATATGCAATAATTTTCTCTATACTTGCATTCTATACCCACTTTAAAATTATTGAAAACATTCTCAACCAGTTACAAGGTTTCATACCTTCATCAACCCAAAAAATTGTTTTACCATATATTTTACTAGACAAACTGCTGCAAAACTTAGATGAAGCCCCAACTCTTTAAAAAAAAAAAAAAAAGCTCCATCTTCAGGGCAGCAATTGCACAGTTCAGTTTTGCACGTGAGAGAGTTCGATGGAGACAAGAAACAAGAAATGTCTCAGCTCAATCGGCGCAATTTTTTCATGCTTCGATCTTCTCTTCAATGCGAAGCTCCAACTATGGATTTATCTATGCACGAGAAATGCTCTTGGGAAACCTTATTCTCAACATGACAGAAACCTAAGGACCAAAAGAAGATCTATTAATAAAGGGCCGCATGGTAATACTTCTCTTTCTTTGTTCTTTTGTTCTTTTACTCCCTGAAATAGAAACATAATAGAAATTCGTTTAGTAACATCAGTTAATTTTTCTATTTTCTGGAATAGAAAAGTGGCTGAAGAATACATTTGAAATTAAAATAAGAAGTAGGAAAAAGTAATTTCTTATTCTTGAGAATAATTTTTAGAAATAAGTTGTTTTCTTTCTTTCTTTTTGTTTTTCCTTTTTACTTCTTCCTTACCGCCCACTGCCACCACTACCCGTTTGCCAATTGCCGGCCGCCACTGCCAGCTAGGGGAGGAGCAAGAAGAAGAAGAAAGGAAAAAAGAAAAATCTAAAAAATTTATTAAATAATCAAAATAAATTCTATCTTACAAAAAAATTTGTGGGTCGTACCAAAGTATTCCTTTTTTTTTTTTTTTTTTCTATTCTTAGAATAGAAATTTTGTGTAGTTACAAAATGTGTTCTTTTACTCATAAATTGTTTCTGCAAATAGAAAAAAAAATTATTTTTGAAAAGAAATTATTTCCCGGAATAAAAATGTTATCAAACACACCTTAATTTGTCACTTTTTATGTGAACGTTTTGCAACTTGAATGAAGCCGAGGCTTGTGCAGAGGTGTGTGACATGCTGGATGAAATATGTAGTAAAGGCAACATGGACATATTTGCAGTAGCAAGTACATTTGGTGGTGTCTGTTGAGACATAACGAGCGATTTGACCTAGGATATTGGAGTTAAGGGTCAAATCAGCTTGTAGCCATCACTTGTGGATTTTGCTCAACCATATGGATGGGGATTGAGGAAAAAGAAGATGGCTCATATCAAACTCTTTGGCTTGCACAACCCAAATTTGCCCATTTAAATTTTTTTAAAACAACTTCTTCTTTATTATCTTATGTAAGGATTTATGAATATATTGTCAACTGTTCTAAAAATTTAAATTATTAGATGAATACGCAATTTAATATCAATATTCTAGTAGCTCCCTCACATAGTTTGAATTTTAGCCTCAGACTAAAGAGTGAAAATATATAAAAGTGAGACAAATAGGAGGTCTAGAAATGTTTGAACTTAGGGCTCTTACTCTTTAGAGATAGAGTTTAAGATATAGGGATGATTTTTCCAAAATTGACATGAATTTGAAATCAAAAGCATGGCATTCATCCGTGGTCATTACAAATTAATGAAGACTTTATAATCCAAAAAGTTTATCAGAATCTCCAACTTAATAGAACCCAATTTTATGACTCGATTACATATTTTGGTAAAAGGATTAGGATTTGAATGAATTGATTAAAAGATTTATTACTTGATTGCATATCATGCATAATAGTTAGCACTTGTGCTGCAATTTCTAATATGTGTTGCCACCAAACGCTGGGAGTGAACCATTATTTATATCCACAAGGTTACACTTCATCAGCCAAAAAAAGTATTTTGTAACGTATATTTGCTCAATTTTCAAGATATGAATGGTTCCTAGGGCCATCCTTTGATCAATGACCTGCTCAACAAAAAAATAGTGCCCGTATTTCGCACTCTCTACTTTTACATTCAGGTACACCAAGATTAATCATTTTTCCCTCTAAAAAAGGTTTGAAAAAAGCAAGTAAATAACATTAAAAAAAAAAAAATCTAAACTATGTCCACTACGACACTAACTCAAATTCATCGAGAATCCTAAACTATATAGCCCAAACTTCTTAGTGTGCCACCAAAACACCCAAACTTGTACTGATGTGATAAGAACCTGACTATTTAAGGTGTAGAAATCAATTAAACAAAAAATGTTGGAAACTTACCGGGCCAATGCAACATCAATGCCATTAAATGTTGATTGATGGAGAATCGATTATCAATGGAGAAAATGAGGGTCAAAATATTAGGATAATTGTTCAAAATGTCCTAAACATATCATATATATTGTACAGCAGCCAATTTAACTTTAAAATTTTCAATTTGACAAGTTTAGTCCTAAACTTTTTAAATAACTTTTCAATGTAGTTCTTTCAAAAATTGCTAATATGGATGTTGGCCATCCTACTTGACATGATCAATACTAACATTGGTAATTTTTACAATTTTTTTTTAAATTTTCTGAATGTTTTTTTTTTCTTGCCTTTTTCTTATTTCCCTATTTCCTCTGCCAGTTTGCAACCTTGGCTATGGTCGACAGAGGTTGCCAACCATAGGCGAGGGTTGTGATACCCTCTCCAAGGCCATGGCCAAAGGAGGAAACAAGAATAAAAGAAGAAAAAGGTAAAAAATTCAAAAAAACTGCAAAAATTATCCATGTAAATGCTGGCTATGTCAAGTTAGACGGCTAGCATTCATGTCGCGACCAAATTTTCGGGTGAATCACCTAGGGTTTGGCTAATGGATTGTTAAGCTGAGACACAACTCGGGCTCTCCCAAGCCTACACCAATTCACGGTTTAGGTTCAAGTTCTTAACATGCAATTAATTTTTCAATTAGGAGTCGCCACTAATCTATTTTTGGTGGGTCGATTAGAAACCCAAGTAAAGTAACGGGAGATTTACTTTACTTCTATGAACCAGAGATTTATGAATTCGGGGACTTGGTTACACTAGATTTCTCTAACGCCCTTTTGGTACTTTTCTCTTTTATTTTGAGAAAAAATGTTTGACACGCAGCTTGAATTGATTTTAATTCACTTCTCTAACATGTGAGGTTATCATGTAGGTGCGCAAACCATCAATTTAACATCCAAGAAAAGCAATGAATAAATTGCAAGACTTACCTCATAGCAACGAAAGCATCTGCAATATTAAATTATAATTCATATCGACAGTCCAAGATATGATTTCTAATTAACACGCAATTTCTTTTTTTGTTTTACTTATTTAATGAAAATCTAATCTATATGCAATGCAATATTACTAATCTAACATGAAATGACATGGCATAAAAATATGACTCAAACTATATGACATGAGTAAAATAATTTCCAAAGAAATGCAATGATTAAATTTGCAATCTAAATTAATCAAATGACCTAACTTTGATGATAAGGAAGTTCTAATTAAATGAATCTAGTAATTACTAAATGACGTGTATTTCATGAACCTAATTCTATATGACGTGCACATGATCTTTTATTATCCTAAAAAATGCAATATATTCTAGAGAATGAAATGAATTTATTTTAAGACAAATTTTTTTTTTTGTATTTTTCATGAAATTCAAAATTAAGAAAAATGCAAAAATTATCTATCTAGATTAAGATTTTATCCAGCTTATATTAAGGATCAGGTCAGACTAAATCCTAATTTAAACTAAGATGTTATCTTAACCTAATAATCTCTAACCTAGGATGCAATCTATCTAGAAAATCAATCTAAACTTAAAATGAAACATGCAATTTTATCCTAATATGCCATGACGTACAAAGAAATGCCCTAATTCTACATGATATATGCATGATGATTTTTTTTCTGTTTTTTTATTTATAAATTCGAATTTAAAATTTCCAAATAATTAAACATGCAATTCAATTTTTTAAAAAAACTAACATCCTAAATGAATGCATTTTTTGGATTTTTATTTTTTTTTAAATTCGAAATAGGTAAATTTCCTATCCTAGATATGCAATTTAATTCAAAGATATCATATAACCTAGCTATCATCTAAACACGCATTTAAAAAAAATGACTAACTAATCTATCATGCAATCAATCCTAATCTACATGGGATACAAATGCAATTTTTTTTTTTTTTTGTATTTCGGGATAAATAGAACAATTAAAAGATAAATATCAAACCATCCATAGTTATCAAAAATGCTATCCACCATTCAAATTGAAATTCAAACTTGATTATTTCGCTAATAAAATCGATAAATTGATCTTAAGCCTTAAAGATCAAGATATCAATTTTACTCCCACGTGAATAATTATTCCATCTAAAGTCTTATAGATAGAATAAAAATTCTTGTGGTTGCAAATTGGATGCTACATCATGGAATTTCAATCATGCATTGGAAAATATTTCAAACAATGAGACAAAATATCAAAAACTAAATAAGATAAAATAAATCTACCTAATAAAATAAATTTACCTAAAAATAAAGTAAATCTCTACCTAAATTGAATTTTTTTAAAATCCAATCACTAGAATTTCCTTTTGAAAAAAAATAACTGCCTTAATAAATCGATAACCACCCTAATAAGCCTAGAGATAAAGATAATCTTACCTTATCAATATCAAGATCAAAGTCTTGCGGTTGTTCTTTGGATCTTTGCCCTGTTTCCAAGCAATTTCAAAGTGCTTTTTCTTTCAACTCTACAACTGCAAGAGAATAGCCAAGAAGTGTAAAAAGTCTCATTCTTTTGGATACCATAGACCGATCTTACTAGCAACATATTTAATAATACGTTTAACATCACTTAGATGATTCTCTAGGATCAGATTGAAACCTAGCGCATATGCAAACACTAAATAATATGTACGGATGCGTAAGATAAAAAGTGAACCAATGATACTCTTGTATAAAATCATCTTTATCTATCTTCAAGGAACTTGACATTGGTATGTCATCTTTTTGCAATTTTCCAAACCGAACTTTTTAACAAGTTCTTTTGCATATTTCTCTTGATGAATGAATATTCCCTCCTATCGGTAGAACGGACCAACAATGGAGGCTCGGCGTTTCTTGTAAAGACCTATTCTTCCTTTCCACAACCCCATTACGTTACGGTGTATATGGAGAGGAGAATTTGTGCCGATGAAAACCAAATTCATCACAAAATTTAGTAAAGTCTTGATTTTCAAACTCACCTCCATGGTCTGCAATACGAATGCTTGAGATAGTGTGACATTTCTCATTCTGCACTTTCTTAGCAAACTTTGAAAAGAGAGAAAGTCTCGACTTACTTGAAAGAAAGTAGACCCAAGTAAATCGTGAGTAATCATCCACGATTACTAGACAGAACATTTTTCCACCAATGCTTTGCGTTACGGTAGGTCCAAACAAATCCATATGCGAAAGCCGCAATACATGATTAGTGGAAACTTTATTTATTGATTTGTAAAATTTCTAACACGTTTACCCCACGCATGGTGTACATAGATCGAGACTTTGAGTAATTGAGAATAGGCAATCCTCGAACAAGTTTCTTGGTAGAGATCTTGTTGATTGCTTCATATTGTGACTAAGAATGGTGGCTGTGATGGTAGTTCATTGAGGGTGATGGGTCGCCGTTTGGAGTAGGGGGTTGGTTGTCAAAGCTCCGGTGAGGAGGCTCAAGCATGGACCAACAACAGCAGATCGCAACCGCCGTTGGTGCAGCATTTGTTGGTGCAGGAGGGCCGATGTTCAGATCGCGACCTGCTGTCCTCAGGGGAGCCCGGCATTGTTGGGGGTAAGCAGTAGAGCTTTAGGCTACTGGAGTCTCAGTGGTGCGGCGAGTGGCTCGGTGAACACGGGATCTGCGCTGGGTGATCACGGACGGAAGGCAGCTCAGCGGCAGGGGAGCTCGGCGGCTGACTCGCGCGGGCTGGCGGCGCAACTGCTGCGACGCAGTGACAATGAGCAAGTCGCGGGCGGAGCGGCGAGGCGGATGTGCAACCGCCGGCTCGAGATCTGTGGGAGTTGAGCAAAGGTGGTGGGTGGAGATGCCATGAGCGAGGCAGACATCGAGCACTAGGTCGCGGTTGCTGGCGTCAAAGGCGGAGGCAGCAGCGGCGACGGTGGACGTGTGGACGAGCAAGTGGGCAGGGTCGGACCAGAGGTGGCGTCACGGACCGGTGCGGGTTGGTTGGTCGCGGGTCGGGCAAAAGCAGCAAAGTCGAAGCGTTGAGCGGAGGACCCGGCCAAGAAGAAGAACAATGCTTCTGTTTTCCTCTTTCTTTTTCTTTTTCTTTTCTTCCCTCTCACCTCACATCCCTCACGTCACTTCTCCTTGTTTCGCTTTTACTTTTTTGACTTTTCCACTAGCTTTTTCCTTTAGCAGAATTTTCCTCTTTCCTTTTGTGTTCCCTTCTTCGAAGAAGAAAACCCCCAAAAGCAAGAAAATTTTTTTCTCTTCCTTTTGTTCAATTTTTGACCCAGAACACGAGAAAAGGCCCTTCATAAAACATTACGCACCCCGCTTTTATAGGCAAAGGACTAGGATTTTAATTTCTTCTTCGAATCAACATCCGCAATATTTTTTACCAACTTTATCCCATATTGATAAGGATTCAAGATTATGATAGAATTTTACTCTAAATCCAAATCTTGCAAAGATAAATCGCAATATTTTTTGTCACATCTGCCATATCCAAAAAACTTCATCATGTCCCGGAAGATTTCAAATTCTTATTTTTCACGGGATAATTTTTTATCATTAAAAGAAATGGGCTCGGGCCAATTTGTTCGCTTCATGAGCTTAGTCTAACTCATCAAATTAAAGTTCTGAACCATCAACTCGAACCCATCTATCACCGGCCCAATGCAAATTAAAAATAAATGCAAATAAAACTATATGCTATGCAATTAATATTTTTTTTAGGAATAAAATTAATCCTTAATTTTTAATGCGATAAATAACTAAACTGGCCTCCAAAATTTAGGTGTCAACAGCTGCCCCTCTTTGAAGGTGAGCTCGTAGAGGTTGCCTTTAAAGACAAATTGAGACCTAAATTTTGACTATGTGCATGCATTGAATGATTTTTGTCGGAAAATGAATCTCATTTTAAAATGCAATTTATATGATCCATGGAAATGCTAATGCAAATGCATGATGCGAAAGGAAAAAACATACGTATAGTTATTTACCAATCAATGCGATAGAGCATCTTGAGGCACATGATAAATCCCCGTTTATTCCACAAGTACCTAGTTTTCACTCTGGTTTCTTGAAGAGTCTAATAGGTAATAAATTGAGACATCGAGACTAAGAAGAACATTCATATCCAAAGAAAGTGAAATGTTCAATGAAAAGAATAGAGACATCTAGATCTAAACTGAGATGTCAAGATTTTTTTTAAAAACTCGAAGTACCTATATCCAGACTAAGGTATCATGAGAAAGATTAATAAACATTCACATCCATAGTGAAATGTTTAAATAAAAATAATCAAGACATATGGGTCGAGACTGAGATGTCATGATGTTTTTGAAGCTCGAAATACCTAGATCCAGATTAAGTTATAATGAGAAAGATTGAACAAACATTCACATCCAAAGTGAAATACTTAGACGAAAATAATTAAGACATCCGGGTCCAGACTAAGATGTCAAAATTTTTAAACTCAAAATACCTAGATCCAGACTAAGATATAACGAGAAATATTGAAAAACCATTCACATCCAAAGTGAAATATTTAAATGAAAATAATCAAGATATCCGAGTCTAGACTGAGATGTCATGACTTTTAAGCTTGAAATACCTAGATCTAGACTAAGGTATAACGAGACAGGTCAAAAAAACATTCACATCCAAAGTGAAATGTTTAAACGAAAATAATCAAGATATCCGGGTCTAGACTGAGATGTCAAGATTTTTGAACTTGAAATACCTAGATCCAGATTAAGGTATAACGAGAAAGAATGAAAAAACATTCACATCCAAAATGAAATATTTAAACGAAAATAATCAAGACATCCGGATCCAGACTAAGATGTCATGAGTTTTTAAGCTCGAAATACTTAGATCCAGACTAAGGTATAATGAGATAAGTCGAAAAAACATTCATATCCAAAGTGAAATGTTTAGATGAAAATAATTAAGACATTCGGGTCCAGACTGAGATGTCAAAATTTTTAAACTCGAAATACCTAGATCCAGACTAAGGTATAACGAGAAAGATTGAAAAAACATTCACATCCAAAGTGAAATGTTTAGAAAAATAATCAAGACATCCGAGTTTAGACTGAGATGTCATGATTTTTGAAACTCGAAATACCTAAATTCAAACTAAGGTATAACGAGACAAGTTGAAAAAACATTTACATCCAAAGTGAAATGGTTAAACAAAAATAATTAAGACATCCGGGTCCAGACGGAGATGTCAAAATTTTTAAACTCGAAATATCTAGATCCAGACGAAGGTATAACGAGAAAGATTGAAAAAAACATTAACATCTAAAGTGAAATGTTTAAATGAAAACAATCAAGATATCCAGGTCCAGACTGAGATGTCATGATTTTTTAAGCTTGAAATACCTAGATCCAAACTAAGGTATAACGAGACAAGTCAAAAAAACATTCACATCTAAAGTGAAATGTTTAGACGAAAATAATTAAGACATCCGGGTCCAGACTAAGATGTCAAAATTTTTGAACTTGAAATACCTAGATCCAGACTAAGGTATGACGAGAAAGATTGAAAAAAAATTCACATCCAAAGTGAAATGTTTAGATGAAAATAATCAAGACATCCGGGTCTAGATTGAGATGTCATGATTTTTGAAGCTCGAAATACCTAGATCCAAACTAAGGTATAACAAGACAAGTCGAAGAAACATTTACATCCAAAGTGAAATGTTTAGACAAAAATAATTAAGACATCCGGGTTCAGACTGAGATGTCAAAATTTTTGAACTCGAAATACCTAGATTCAAATTAAGGTATAATGAGAAAGATCGAAAAAATATTCACATACAAAGTAAAATGTTTAGACGAAAATAATCAAGACATCTGGGTCCAAACTAAGATGTCATGATTTTGGGACTCTAGGCTATGAAAGCATGCCGGGTCGATAAAAGAAATCCGGGCTACGGAAGCACACCCATTCGATAAAAGGAATTTTAGGCTACGAAAACATGCCAGGTCAATATAAATGGATACCGGGCTATGAAAGTATGCCGGGTATATAAAGAGGAACTCTAAGTTACAAAAGCATGCCAAGTCAAAAACTTCGGGTTACGAAAGCACGCCGGATCTATTAAAAAGGACATCGGGCTACGGAAGTACGCCGAGTCAATGAAATGGGACACTTGGCTATGAAAGCACGCCAGGTCAAGAACTCCGGGTTACGAAAGCACACTGGGTCAATTAAAAGGGACATCGCACTACAAAAACACGCCGAGTCGATGAAAGGGACTCTAGGCTACGAAAGCACGCAAGGTCAGTGAAAAAGGCTTTGGGCTACGAAAGCACGCCGAATCTCAAGGCTTCAAGGAGCAACTTAAACGTCAAGTATTACTCGATCTTCAAGGAAATATTACATGTCAGACATGATTAGAGCAAAAACTGATATGCATTCATTAAAGACATAGACAATTTAAGCTACTCTAGAATGCACATTTCAAAGTTCAGTAGGGTTTTCATCAGTTTAATCAAGGTTTATGCATGATGACTTTACCATATTTGCATCACCCAAATCTCTACAGGAGAGAATTGTCGTTCAAGACAATGGCATGGATTTCTTAAGAATACTAAATGAGAGACTTTCAGTTAGAAATGACTTTCACTCACTCTTATTCATAAGGGCTATTTTAGGAGAATCACTCCATCTCACCATCATCATATCGACAAGGGTCCGAGTATTCTCGCAAACAGTACGACCTTACCAATCTGAGAAGTCTTTAATGGGGACCGTAATGTAGGCTTGGTCAAAGGCTTAACAAATGGACTCTTCAAGTCAAGGCAATTAAAAGAACAATTTTGTAATCATCTTCGGGTTTACAAGTCAAGAACCCTGCAAAATGAGAAATAAATAATTTTGCTCGCACTTCTTCGAGCAATGCTTATCAACATGTGAATTCCTACGTTAATTCAAATGTCCTAATCAGAAAAGACTTTGCAAGGGACGTAACGTAGGCTTGGTTCATTTGTGAGAAATGAAAGGATTGTTAGGCTTAAAATGTGTTTAGGGGTGTGAGTTGATGATCATCTTGACATTGCCATCAGTCTTCTTCCTCACCAAGGATTGTCAATATAAATGCATTATTGATCTTGACTCTTTGAGTACCACTCCATTGAGATTCAATTTCTGCAATTGTAGCCATCTATCTTGACTCTCTTTTTCATCTACGTGCATCGGCCTTGCTTTTACCAGGTTCATCGCTTTTTCATATCCCTAGTTCTTATTCATTTTTTCTTTACTTCTTTTTTCATGGGCATTGGCTTTGCTTTTACCAGGCACATTGTTTTTTCATACCCCTTGGTTCAATTTTGAATGACCATATGGTGCCTTTAACATTTGGACCTTTGGGAAGTCTTCATCTTCTATCAACACTCTAGACCATACTGTTTAAGCAATTGCTTTTTGCCTCGCCCTAGTGTGGGGGATGATCACCAACTGAGTTTAAAAAAAATGAAATTGCAGGCTCAAGTGAACTATGCAAAGGATATAAGTATGTAAAATAAAGAAAGAAATTTTCTTCGTCATCCTAAGGTACTTAAATTAGGACATGAATTCAATGTAATAACATGACTTGAAGATTGATGTAAGTGAAAGCAAGAAAATTTATTTTCATTTTCCTCACCTCATGATGCCACCTTACCTCCGATTTGCTCGATGTGGGGTAGTTTTTGACAAGGGTAATTTGAAAGAATTTTGCACAAGTGTATGGGGCTCAAAGAAGTTAAGCAATGGATCACCTATAGTGTTTGGGATAGAGAAATAAATTGCCTCTCATCATTTCGGTTATCGTATCTTTTGTGAGAGAACTATTTACCTTGTAGATATAAAACCTTTTACGCTCATCTCACAAGTGTATAAGGGACTGTGTATAGAATAAGGCTTGCCTTTCATCATTCTGACATGTCTCATTCATCATTATGAAGCATTTGATCACTCCAATGAATTGTTTTATCTTGACAAATCTCCACATAAAATTGGTGAATTAAATAGGTAAAATCACTATGGAAATTTTCATTTCAAAAGAGTCCAACATCTTTAAGCATGAAAAGCTTTTGTGACTTCAAACAAACAATTTACCATACTAAAAACATGGTTTTAAGTCTTAATTCAAGGGATTGCCCCACGAAGGGATTGCCTCAGTAATAAATGTCCTTGAATTGTCCCTATCAATCAAGATTGAAAATCCGCTTTTGCCCCTACACAATAGAATGTGCATGAATAGGATACTATGCAACATCAAAGTAAATTCAAATTGCACAAGGAATATCCATTTTGGTTTGGGTGGAGATTTTGTCTCAGTCGTGTCACTACCAAAATCTGTCATGTCCCCTAATTTGTCATTTGTAAGGAAAAGAACATAGTGTTATTTCCCAAAATTAATTATGTTTAAGGACGAGACATACCTCTTCCACCAAAGAACGATGGTTCTCTTTTACTTGCCCCTCATTTTCTTATTAATGTGCAATAATGAAAATTTTGTCAAGCACGGAAATGTAAAACACTTTGCTTGGCTCTTCAAGATCATCTAATTCAAATGAACGGGAACATGTAAGCATGAGGTGTAAATAGAGAGTTAATCCATGACAATGATCTAATCGATTTTTTCATCCTTTTTTTTTTTTTTTTGACATGAAAAGTCCACACGTGAAGGGAATTTCCTAAAAAAGAGCTAGGAAAATAAAGACATGTGATGTCCTAGTAATGACGAAATTTCCTAAATATGAATTAGGGAAAGCCAAAATTTGAAATTTCCTAATAAAAACAAAAAGAAAGGAATTGAAAATTGTTATTTTCCAAATGATTCATTGCATGACAATTTTCTCATTTCATTTCTGATTGACAAATGAGTTAAATCAATGATTGACCTAAATTGTCATTGACCGATCAAAAACACAACAAAATAAATTGCATAGTATAGGGATAGAAGACTTACTTCACTAAAAAAAATCGAAGGCAATCACATAGACATGCACATGAAATGTGAGGCTCGATTTCTACTCTAGACAGGCTTAGTAAAGTGGAGCTTAAAGGGTGGGATGATTAGTTGCAGCTTCGCATACTAAGTCAAGTCCTCTTAACTCCGGCTTAGTCAAGAATGATACCCCAATGCGACGCAGTCTCATGAACAGAGGTAAACATTCTTGACACCAATAAAGAAACTTTCCGAATTAACTCGCGGTCAAAGTCGTATCCAACTTAATACCACTATTAAATATCCTAGTGCAGCCCAGGTTCGGTAGCAGGTTGTATGTGCAAATTTGTAGTGCAAATGCAAGGCATGCACAACATTTTATATCAAACAACATTTCAATAGTTTGAATTCAAAACATTCATCCTTAATTCCGACTTGAAAGACAAATGTTAGCAATCACTATTCCCCTTATACCTCCCATTTGCAAGAACATTTAACATTTTAAACGTTAGGGATATACTTGGGATTCTTGCTGCCAAACAAAAATTTTTTTCAAAAATAGAAGAGAAAATCAACTTAAATCCATTAAGAGTTTTAACTCAACTCCCCAGCGGAGTCGCCAAGATGTTGCGACCAAATTTTTGGGTGAATCACCTAGGGTTTGGCTAATGGATTGTTAAGCCTACACTTAACTCGGGCTCTCCTAAGCCCACACCAATTTGCGATTTAAGTTCAATTTCTTAACATGCAATTGATTTTTCAATTAGGAGTTGCCACTAACCTATTTTTGGTGAATCGATTAGAAACCCAAGTAAATTAATTGGAGATTTACTTTACTTCTACAAACTAGAGATTTATGAATTCGGGGATTTGGTTATGCTAGATTTGTCTAACGCCCTTTCAATACCTTTTTATTTTATTTTGAGAAAAAAATGTATGTAGGCAGCTTGAATTGATTTTAATTCACTTTCCTAACATGTGAGGTTATTATGCGAGTACGCAAACCAACAATTTAACATCCAAGAAAAGCAATGAATAAATTGCAAGACTTACCTCATAGCAACGAAAGCATCTGCAATGTTAAATTAGAATTCACATCGATGGTCCAAGATATGATTTCTAATTAACACGCAATTTATTTTTTTGTTTTTACTTATTTAATGAAAATCTAATCTATATGCAATGCAATATTACTAATCTAACATGAAATGACATGGCATAAAAATATGACTCAAACTATATGACATGAGTAAATAATTTCCAAAGAAATGCAATGATTAAATGTGCAATCTAAATTAATCAAATGACCTAACTCTGATGATAAGGAAGTTCTAATTAAACTAGTAATTACTAAATGACGTGTATTTCATAAACCTAATTTTATATGACGTGCACGTGATCTTTTATTATCCTAAAAAAATGCAATATATTCTAGAGAATGAAATGAATTTATTCTAAGACAAAATTTTTTTTTGTATTTTTCATTAAATTCAAAATTAAGAAAAATGCAAAAATTATCTATCTAGATTAAGATTTTATCCAGCTTATATTAAGATTAAGATTTTATCAGCTTATATTAAGAATCAGGGACTAAATCCTAATTTAAACTAAGATGTTATCTTAACCTAATAATCTTTAACCTATGATGCAATCTATCTAGAAAATCAATCTAAACTTAAAATGAAACATGCAATTTTATCCTAATATGCCATGACGTACAAAAGAAATGCCCTAATTCTACATGATATATGCATGAGGATTTTTTTGTGTTTTTTTATTTATAAAATTCGAAATTAAAATTTCCAAATAATTAAACATGCAATTCAAATTTAAAAAAAAAAAACTAACATCCTAAATGAATGCATTTTTTTGGATTTTTTTTTTTTTTTTAAAATTCGAAATAGGTAAATTTCCTATCCTAGATATGCAATTTAATTCAAAGATATCATCTAACCTAGATATCATCTAAACATGCATTTAAAAAAAATGACTAACTAACCTATCATGCAATCAATCCTAATCTACATGGGATACAAATGCAATTTTTTTTTGTATTTTCGGGATAAATAGAACAATTAAAAGATAAACATCAAACCATCCATAGTTATCAAAAATGCTATCCACCGTTCGAATTGAAATTCAAACTTGATTATTTCGCTAATAAAATCAATAAATTGATCTTAAGCCTTAAAGATCAAGATATCAATTTTACTCTCGCGTAAATAATTATTCCATCTAAAGCCTAATAGATAGAATAAAAATTCGTGCGGTTGCGAATTGGATGCTACATCATGGAATTTCAATCATGTATTAAGAAATATTTCAAACAATGAGACAAAATATCAAAAAATAAATAAGATAAAATAAATCTACCTAATAAAATAAATTTACCTAAAAATAAAGTAAATCTCTACCTAAATTGAATTTTTTCAAAAATCTTATCACTAGATCGATAGAACGGACCAACAATGGAGGCTCGACGCGACTAAGAATGGTGGTTGTGATGGTAGTTCATCGGGGGTGATGGGTCGCCATTTGGAGTGGGGGGTTGGTCGTCGGAGCTTCGGCGAGGAGGCTCAAGCATGGACCAGCAGCAGTAGATTAGCACCCGCCGCTGGTGGAGGAGTTCCAATGTTCAGATCGCGACCTGCTGTCCTTAGGGGCCCAGCGTTGCTGGGGGCAAGCAGCAGAGCTTTAGGCTACCGAAGTCTCCATGGAGTGGCGAGTGGCTTGGCGAACACGAGATCTACGCTAGGCGATCACGGACGGAAGGCAGCTCAGTGGCAGGGGAGCTTAGCGGCTGACTCGCGCAGGCTGGCGGCGCGGCTGCTGCAAGGCGGTGACAATGAGCAAGTCGTGGGCGAAGCGGCGAGGTAAATGTGCAACAGTTGGCTCAGGATCTACGGGTGTCGAGCAGAGGCGGTGGGTGGAGACACAACGAGTGAGGCAGACGGCGAGCACTAGGTCGCAGCTGCTGACGTCAAAGGCGGAGGCAGTAGTGGCGACGGTGGACGCGCAGAAAGCAAGCGGGCAAGGCCAGACCAAAGGCGGCGTCGCGGGCCGGTGCGGGTTGGTTGGTCGCGGGTCAGGTAGAAGCAGCAAAGTCGGAGTGTTGAGCGGAGGACTCAGCCAAGAAGAAGAACAGTGCTTCTGTTTTCCTCTTCTTCTTTTTTTCTTTTTCTTTTCTTCCCTCTTACCTCATGTCCCTCACGTCACTTCTCCTTGTTCTGCTTTTACTTTTTTGACTTTTCCACCAGCCTTTTCCTTTAGCAAACTTTTCCTCTTTCCTTTTGTGTTCCTTTCTTCAAAGAAGAAAACCCCCCAAAAGCAAGAAAAGCTTTTTCTCTTCCTTTTGTTCAATTTTTGACCTAGAACACGAGAAAAACCCCTTCATAAGACATACGCAGCCCCCTTTTATAGGCGAAGGACTAGGATTTTAATTTCTTCTTCGAATCAACATCCGCAATATTTTTTACCAACTTTATCCCATATTGATAAGGATTCAAGATTATGATAGAATTTTTCTCTAAATCCAAATCTTGCAAAGATAAATCGCAATATTTTTTGTCACATCTGCCTTATCCAAAAAACTTCATCATATCCCGAAAGATTTCAAATTCCTATTTTTCACAAGATAATTTTCGATCATTAAAAAAAACGGGCTTGGGCCAACTTGTTCGCTTCATGGGCTTAGTCCAACTCATCAAATTAAAATTCTTAACCATCAACTCGAACCCATCTGTCACCGACCCAACACAAATTAAAAATAAATGCACTTAAAAATATATGCTATGCAATTAATATTTTTTTAGGATAAAAGTAATCCCTAATTTTTAATACGATAAATGACTAAACTAACCGCCAAAATTTAGATGTCAATGATTCACGTTAACGGTTTTTGGTTAAAATTAACCGAAACAACTATATTGTTGAATTGTTAAAAGATTTAGGACTAAATTAGTCAAATTAAAAATTTTAGAATTGAATTAGTCGTTGTATAATGGATTTAGAATATTTTGGACAAATTTCCCTTGGTTTTTCAATAGAGTGCATTAGTTTATCTGAGTAGTCTAGGAGTCAACGCATTATATTAGTTGATTATATGTTTGTCCATTATACATATATTTAGTGAAGATATACTAACTCGTTTTCTTTGACCGAAATAAGCTTTTCTAAATTTCCTAAGCCTCATCAACCATGCATCTTTTCTCTCTTCGTGATCTCATAAAACATGTAATAGAGGAAATTTCGATAAAGAAAACAAGTAACTCCATTTTTTGTTTACACTAAATTACTACGCAAAAGGAGAAACAAAAAACTACGACAAAGGTTAGAGTGGAAGGGAGCAAACCATAACTTTTAAAAATTCAGATCTTTATATGCAATAATGTGAAAGCTTCGGTGAGTAATCCATAATTTTGCAAAATTTGAGAGATTATAATACAACAGTGCCAAAGTTCGGGGGGCTTGGAGAAAGAATCTTTAAAGAAACTTCAATGAACCGTTCTTTACGCACCTACTTTTTTATTATAAAAGAAATTTTGGAAATGCATTTTTAAAAGTGCTTATCAACTAGTGGTCGCTGCATATTGATGTCTATATTCCATTCTTTTATCACCACTTTCCTCCTCTCTACTTTTCTTAATGTTAATGGTAAGAATAGTGGAGGGCCTAATATGGTGAATCAATTAATTTACGACACGATTTAATGACATGCAGTTAAGCGCGTTCCTTCCCTGTGTAGATCAGTACGTTTCATGCCTACCAGAGTTGATAAGTTAAACTCATTTTTAACATGTCACGACGCGAAACACATGTAGAGTTATTACGATGCGATAACACATGTAAAGTTATTCTTCCACGTCAAAAGAGTATATTATGAAGAAAAAAAGACCCATCTCGTGATATCTCTGTCCTATAAAAAGTTGATATCTTTGTCGTATCGAAAGGCTGATTTTCCATATGTCATTTAATAAATGAATGCGTACCGTACTAATAAAGTCCTGTCGTGTGTGGACCAAATTATTTTTTTTAATACATACCAAACGAAAAAAAAAACAATTTATTTAAGACTGCCAAGGGGGCGTGCTCACAAAGCATGTTTTCTGTCATTCTCGAAACCAGAGCAGAACAGTGCAGAGCGGAGAACGAGAGAGAAACAGAGAGAGATGGTCGGACCGGGGAGACCGCAGTTCGTGCTGTTCGGCTCGTCGATAGTCCAGTTCAGCTTCGGCGACGGAGGATGGGGCGCTTCCCTGGCCGACCTGTACGCCCGCGAGGTATTCTTCTTCCTCCCTTCCTCCACGTCCTCCTCGTCCAGTATCCATTTACACTGTTCTTGCCATTCTTTTTTTTTTCTTTTTTTTCTTTTTCTATCCGAAAGGACGACGAAGGAAGAGATTCATGATGGGTCTGGTCTGGGGTCGGTCTTTTCTGGGATTTTCTTTTATGGGTCGAGGGAAAAAGTTACAACGTTATCGCGAACTCCCCACCCAGGAAGAGAAGCGAATTCCTGCGTAGTTCTCCATGTCCTGTCTACGTGGGTCACTCAAGCTCCTCCCCCACCGCAGTTTCTTTCTTTCTTTCTTACCTCAGTACGGGCGAATCGATCCCACTGCGGCGGTGGCGGCGGGACCCGCGCACGCCCGGGGAAAAATGTGCATCAATCTTATCTTGGTTTTGCGACTGATCAAATCATGCCACATCTTTTCATTTTTATGCTTTTCCTTGTTTTGTTTTTTCGTTCTTCTTTCCATTTTTGGAGGTTGCGTTTAGCAACATTGGAAGATCAAGAAAAGAAAAGGTTACACGGACATGCTCCGTGGATGATGGAATCGCGGTGGAAAGAACTGTCGGGGGAGCTCTGCCGAGGTTTCACAAATTTTCGATGAATAATTGTCGTTCATGCAACGCGAAATAAAAAAGAATTTTTACGATATAACCCTGTTTCTATTAATTTTTTTTTTCATTCAAACAAATGAACCTTTTTTAGTCTGAAGATGGCATGAATGTTGGTCCTAAAATTTTCAAACTTCGGACCCAATTGATGTGGGAACATGAAGTTCGTGATCCTTTGCTACCACATCCAATTGCATATTGGTGATGGGACCTTGTTGGTCAAAATGGGTGAATTTTTGTACTCTGGAGTTGAGAAGCTGCCATTCATGACCCTCATTGTTGTGATAGATCCCTAAATGTTTGTTAAAATGCTGCTCAAAAAGAAATTGTTAATTTGCCAAACACAAGGTGGGGAAAAAAAGAAACCAGCTATGAATGCTTGTAGATAGACTCAGAAAATTGTCTTGAATCAAAAGTGAACTGTACTGATGAACATACTAACTGAAAACCTAACAGAAGATATCAAAGAACTGAAGCAATGGTGAAAATTTTCCAGTTTGGAATTCAAGTTTCGATCCTTATTTCATTTGGTTGTCTGGAATACTAGAGAAGCTGTGAATTCTGCAGGCAGACATAATCTTGAGGGGGTACTCCGGATGGAACTCGAGGCTCGCTCTTGAAGTCCTGGAAAAAGTGTTTCCAAAGGTATCACTCAAATCTTTGGGCTTTTAATATTTTCTGCCCTTCTTGAAATTATACATTTTCGGCATTTTGCTTGTAGATACATCGTTTGCTCATCAGCATTGTATACAGATGGGGCTGCATGCTGAAAAGCTTTAGCAGCAATTGTTTGTGGAGGATGTCTAGTTTATGTTCTTAAGATCACATCTCATGATCATCAAGGTTTCTTTATTTTTTAGGTCTAGTGTCAATTAATAAAGAATCTGCAGCTAAATTTCTGTAACTACCTCAATGCTAGGATGCAGCCACACAACCATCCCTGGTGATCATTTATTTCGGCGGAAATGACTCAATGCGGCCTCAGCCATCTGGTCTTGGCCCTCATGTACCACTTCCTGAGTATGTCGAGAACATGAGGAAGATTGCCAAATATCTCAAGGTAGAATAGATGATTAAATTGTCAGCTGATGACAATATTAGGGAATGATTTGAAAGAGTGCATCATAAGCAAAGAGGTGCGAGCGACTTATGATAGCGACATTCTTTTCGAGGTTTCTCATAGTCACCATTGTGCACTGATGCTTACTTTCACCACAGAGAGTAGACTAATCCTGATGTAAACTAATAAACTGTAGAGCTCAAGAGATACAACTCATCGAACCTATTATAAGAAAATCTCTCTTTTCCTCTGCTTGAGACAAATTCTAAAGCTGTCATTCTTTCTTAGCAGAGCCTGTCGGATTGTACGCGTGTCATTTTTCTTAGTGCTCCACCTATCAATGAGGAGAAACTTCGTGAATCTTCGAGGTGTGTTATCTTGAATTCTCATACTTTTTTAGTCTCTGTTTTGCCTGTTGAATTCTGATAGAACTTTATACCTGGGATCAGCGATAAGTCTCAAGAACTAAGGCGGACAAATGACTTGTGTCGAGAATACTCGGAGGCCTGTTTAAAGCTGTGCAGGGAGATGAACATCAAGGCTGTTGATCTGTGGACTGCAATACAGAAGAGGGATGATTGGGCTACGGCATGCTTTACGTAAGTTTGCTTAGAAACACATGAAAAGGATTGAGTGATGCAGAAAAAGTAGAATAAACAGGGTTACCTCAACCATTCCAGTTCAAACTTCTGTACATGCATATAAAATAAAAAGCTCAATACCATTCTAAAATTAATCTAAACTTGTTCTAAAGAAAGGCTCTAAAGCTGTGTCAGTGCTCTTAACTGATAACACCCCTTTCTCAGCAATTGATGGGCTCATAGAATAGCAATGGTTTTGCATTGCAGAAACCAACCACTACAAATTTAGTTCGTGAGGCAGTGTTTAATTTCTTTAGGTAACGGAAGCTCTTCATATCAGAGCTATCACTAGTATGATTTGCTTCTCAAATAATTCATCTGATTATGTCCAAGGATTGGTTGGCTGCAACTAGTTAATGTTGTGTTGAGAACACCCCTTGTTCAGATTCCACCACATTTCAAACAAGACCTATTCATTAGACTTTGTTACGACCTCCTAACTTGACGTGCATGATCAAACGATGTCCCCAATGCAAGCAAGTAACGGAGCCTGAAATCAGCTCACTTTCAGTTTTCCCTCAATCAGTTGTGAGCACCAAAATGGACGAGACATGTTTGATCCTAATAATAGATAAACTGGATTTGTGCATGGTATCTCAGTTCGCTTTTGGCTGAAAGCTATGCTCTCTGATCCTTTTTATGCAGGGACGGCATCCATTTCTCCCCAGAGGGAAGTGAGATCGTGGTGGAGGAAATACTGAGAGTTCTCAAAGAGGCTGACTGGAAACCGAGTCTTTATTGGGAGTCAATGCCCACTGAATTCGGAGAGTGTTCACCTTAAGACCCGGTAGGTCCCAATGGCAGGACGAACGTGAACCTGTTGGATAGCAATTCCCACAGAAGTAACCATTATAGTAAATACTAGAGAACCACTTTAAGAGCAAGGAGCAGAGAGCGATTTCAACTTTTTTTAATGTGGTATTTTGTCCTCCTAATCTGTGCTCCTTCCTGGATCTGTATTCTCTTGGCCAGCATAAAGAAATAAGCACAAAGAACGGAGAAACTGACGATTGACGCCAGGCATTTGTCCATAATTTACATTTGACGAACCTGGCACAGCTTTGACATGCCTGATGCCCCCTAGTTCAGGCCACAATAGGATTTGCCTTTTAGTTCATGAACAACGTACACAAATAGTAGCTTTCAGACAAGGCAAGCAAAGGAAATCCTTGGATTATTCTAGAACCAGTTAAATCATTTGCTTCACCCGAACCAGCTTGCCTAAACCAGTTTGTTTGTGCTTTTTGTCCAACCTTTCCTAATGGAACAAATGACGGTTTAACGCTAGGAAATACCATTGAATTTTGCAGGTTTAATGCTAGCCGTTAGAGTAACGGAAAGAGAAGGAACTGGCTTGGTGAACGGCCGGAGTGCTTTGCGCCGGCTTCCTTGCGCCGTGCATGCTCTGCTGAATGGATTTGAACAAGTAGTGAAAAGATATACCGACGCATTATCATACTTATATAGTTTTTCTAAGTTCCAAATCTGATATATCAATTGAAGTTTTAAGTATGTCAACTATACTTATAACTTCATCATGTTTAATTTGTTCAGTGTGCGAGCCATAGTTCTCATTCAGAGTTGTTGTCTGCTGCAGATTGTAGAGGAAACAACCAAAAAGAAAAGAAAAATCAATAGTTTCTTCGATTGACCCTGAAATCGGCCTGAGTGAGCAAGTTCGGTTTGAGGGTTCATTCTAGAGTTAATAGGATCATTTTTATCTGTTCCAAGACTGGGACCGACCGTGACACGGGGTGGACGAAATAGTCTGATGATTATAGTGCCATACTTATAACTTCATAGTTTCTCTAGATTTGAGAAATCGATTGAAGTTTTACACGTGCCAACTATACTTTAAAAACTTATTAACTTCATTATGTTTAATTTGTCATTAGCGTGCGAGTCAAAGTTCTCATCCAGAATTGCTGTTGGCTGCAAATTGTAGTAAACACTACCAAAAAGAAAAAAAGATCGACAGTTCCCATGTTAACCTTGAAAACGACCTAGGTCGATAGGTTCAGTTCAAGGGTCAATTTTAGGGTCAACATGATAGGTTCTCAATTTTGAAACTAGTAACCAACCCTAACAAGGGGTGGATTGAATAAGACTGATGATTATAGTGGAATACTTGTAACTTCATCATACTAATGTAGTTTTGTAAAATTGAGATATCAATTGAAGTTTTAAGTATGCCAACTATGCTTATATACTTGTAACTTTATTACGTTAAATTGTTATCAGTGTGCAAGCCATCGTTCTCATCTAAAGTTTTTATCAGCTACAAATTATAGTGGAGACCACCCAAAAGAGAAAAATTGCCAATCCCCAAGTTGACCCTAAAACCAACTCGGTCGGCAAGTTGGATTTGAGGGTCGGTTCTAGGGTAAACAATATTGGTTCTTAGTTCCTAAACTGTGAATTGGGAATCGAGAGCCGAGAACCAACCCAAATAGGAGTGCAAGGAATAAGTTTGATGATTATAGTGGCATACTTACGAATTGATGATTATAGTGAGATAATTACAACTTCATCATGCTTGTATAGTTTTCTAAGTTTTTCCAAATCTAAGATATCAATTGAAGTTTTAAGTATGCTAACTATACTTGTATACCAATAACTTCATTATGTTTAATTTATTATCAACGTACCAGCCACAATTCTCACCCAGAGATATTGCGCACTATAGATTGTAGTGGAAACCACCAAAAATGGGGAAAAAATCAATTGGTTCTTGGGTAGACCTTGAAACCTACCCAGACCGATAAGTTTAGTTAGAAGGTCGATTCTAGGGTCAATAAGATTAGTTCTTAGTTCCAAATCTAGGAAACGGCTATAATAAGGTAGATTTCACACATGGAATCTGAAATCTACCCATCTATGAACCGATCATCCTTTTAAGGGGTTTTTAGTTTGATTGACATATGTGTCCCGCTCAATACGTTGCTTGGGTCATGTAACCTTGCGAGGGCTTGATAGGGCTAAGTGGGGTAGTAAAGGCGACCATCGGTGATGGTGGCTACCGCAGCAACCTTCTTCCCTTCCTCAAACTCAATCAATGAATTACAAAATTTACTATCATTTGAAGAATGTTAGGAAGTATAAAGGACAATTATGATCAATGAAGAAGTTTACCATAAGGATAGTTATTTTTAAAATTTTATATAAAATCTACATGGAATGTTACCTTTTGTATGTAACAAATTTTTGTTCATACATAACCTATTGCTTTCATAAATTCCATGCTACATAGAAGTTTGTCGATAGTAGAAATTCTCTGCCTTTTATTACAATCACTAATCAAAGTTTGTAAATCATGTTTGGATTCGTAAAATACCTCGTCTGTTCATGAAATTAGTTCATTTTGTACGTGTATAGTTTTTAAACAAATCTACCTATGCAATATTTTTCTTTATACTTGCATTCTATACCCACTTTAAATTTATTGAAGACATTCTCAGCCAGTTACAAGGTTTACCTTCATCAACCCAAAAAATTGTTTTACCATATATTTTACTAGAAAAACTGCTGCAAAACTTAGATGAAGCCCTAGCTCTCAAAAAAAAAAGAAAAAAAAGAGCACCATCTTCAAGGCAGCAATTGCACAGTTCAGTTTTTTGCATGTGAGAGTTCACTAGAGACGAGAAACAAGAAATGTCACAGCTTAATCCGCCCAAGTCTTTCATGATTTGTCTCTACACATGAAATGCTCTCAGGAAACCTTATTCAAAAGATGACAAAACTTAAGGACCAAAAGAAGATCTTCTAATCAAGTTCTTGAAATGAGAGACAACCTTAATTTGGCACTTTTCACGAGAATGTTTTGCAACTTGAAGCCGAGACTTGTGCAGAGGTGTAACATGCTGGATGAAATATACAATGAAGGCAACATTGACATATTTGCGGTAGCAAGTATATTTGGTGGTATCTGTTGAGACATGACGGGCAGTTTGAACTTGGATATTTGACTTAAGCATCAAATCAGCTTGTAGCCATCACTTGTGGATTTCGCTCAACCACATGGATGGGGACTAAGGAAAAAGAAGATGGCTCAGATCAAATTCTTTGGCTTGCATAACCCAAATTTCCCCATTTAATCCATTACAAACAACTTCTTCTTTATAATTTTTTGTGATTTTTTCTGGATATATTGTCAACTATTCTAAAAATTTAAATTATTAGATAAAGATGTAATTTAATATTTCAATATTCTAACACCCTCCTCACGTGTAGGTTGAACTGTAGTCTCATATTAAAGCATGGAAAAATAAAAAGGCGAGGTAAATAAGAGATCTAGAAATGTTTGAACTTAGAGCAGCCACTCTTTAGAGATAGAATTTAAGACAGAGGGATAATTTTTCCAAAGCCGAAATGAAATTGAAAATAGAAGTGTGACATTCATCCATAGTTAGTATAGATTAATGAAGACTTTATAATCGGGAAAAGTGTCAAAAAAGTCCTAAACTTATTGTATTTGTGCTAATTTAGTCCTAAATCTATTTATGGTATCAATTTAGTCATAAATCTTTTGATTTTGAGCCAATTCAGTCTTTCTAGCTAATTTTGGCTAGATATTACTAACATGGAGACTGGCTGGCTTATGTGGCATTGTCAACGCTGATGTTAACAATTTTTAATAAATTTTCAATTTTATTTTTATTTTTTCTTTCTTTTTTTTCTCTCATTTCTTCTTCCTTTTGCTAGTGATTGGCCACAGGCGATGGCGAGGCAGGCTAGCCTTACCAGATCTAGCTTAGGCGAGGGTAGCCCTAGCAAGGGAAACCCTAGTGAGGGCTCTCCTCTCCAAATTTGGCGAAGCTAGCCCTCGCCCAAGCCAAGGCAGCCTCACCGGGGGTCGCCTTCGCCTGGGTGAGGGCTAGCGACAAGGGCTTCCCTCACCAAGGGTCTCCTTCACTCGAGGAAGGCCGCTTTGACCTAGACGAGGGCCGGCCATGGCCTGTGGCTAGTGATCGATCACTGGCAAAAGGATGAAGAAAGGAAAAAAAAAATTAAAAAATCAAAAAATTATTCAAATATTATTAAAATATCCACGTCAGCATTGATGATGCCACGTAAGCCAACCAGCATCTACATCAGCAATATCTTATCAAAATTAGCTAGAATGACTGAATTAACATTAAGTGAAAAGGTTTAGGACTAAATTAGCATTAATACAATAGATTTATGACTATTATGATATTTTTCCCCTTTGTGATCCGCTTTATAATTCAAAAAGTATGTCATGATCTTCAACTTAATAGAACTCAGGTTTATGACTCATTTGCATATTTTGATAAAAAGGATTACATTTGAATGAATTGATTAAAAGTTTTATGACTTGATTGCATATCATGTATAACGGTTAGCACTTATGGTGCGATTTCTTATATGTGTTGCCACCAAACACGAGGAGTCAACCATTTTTTATATCCACAAGTTATGCTTTATCAACCGAAAAAAAATATTTTGCAATGTATATTCACTCAATTTCAAGATATAAATGGTTCCTAGGGCCATGTTTTGATCAATGACCTGCTCAACAAAAAATTAGGGAGCTGTACTTCGCATTCTCCACTTTTACATTCAGGTACGTCAAGATTAATCATTTTTCTCCCTAAAAAAGGTTTTTTTTTTTTTTAAGTAAATAACATAAAAAAAAAAATTATAAACTATGTCCACTGGGACACTAACTCAAATTTATTGTACCATCGAGAATTCTAAACTAGGCCCAATAGCCCATACTTTTTAGTGTGTTGCCAAAACACCTAATCTCTACCGATGTGATAAGAACCCGACTATTTACCGGCCAATGCAACATCAACATCAACATCAACGCAATTAAATGTTGATTGGCGGAGAATCAATTATCAGTGGAGAAAATGAGGGTCAAAATATCATGATAATTGTTCAAAATAACCTATTATATATTGTATAGCAGCCAATACAATTCTAATTTTTTTTTTTAATTTGACTAATTTAGTTTTTTTTTTTTTTTAAATTTGTCAATATAGTCTTTCGAAAATTGCTAATATAGACATTGTCCATCCTATGTGGCATGGTCTCATTAAATGGGCAATTTTTGCAAACTTTTAAAAATTTTCTAATTGGATTTTTCTTTTTTTCTTTTTTTTTTTTTTTTTATCATTTCTTTCCTTTTTCTTTTTTTCCTATTTCCTCCGCTAGTTCGCAGCCTTGGCAATGGTTGGCAGAGGTTGCCAACCATAGGCAAAGGCTATGACACCCTCACTGAGGCCATGGGCCAATGGAGGGAAATAAGAATGAAAGAAGAAAATGAAAAAAAAATTCAAAAAAAAATTGCAAAATGACCTCAACATCGATTGTGTCAGACGATCGTCATTCACTTTAGCAATTTCCGATCAAAATTGACAAAAATGACTATATTGCTGAATTGTCAAAAGATTTAGGATTAAATTTATCAAATTAAAAATTCTATAACTAAATTGGCTATTGTATGATAGATTTAGGATATTTTGGACAATTTTCCCTCGGTTTTTCGATAGAGTGCAAAAATTTATCCGAGTAGTCTAGGAATCAAGGCACTACATTAATTGATTATATGTTCGTCCATCACATATACATTTAGGCAAGCATTACTTGAATATAGACTAACTCATTTTCTTCGACCAAAATGATCTTTTCTAAATTTTCTAAACCTCATCAACCATGCGTCTTTTCTCTCTTCTTGACTTCATAAAACATGTACTAGAGGTAATTTCGATAAAGAAAATAAGTAACTCCACTTTTAGATTCTACCAAATGACTATGCAGAAGGAGCAACTAAAAACTATGACGAGATTAAAGAGCGGCCGCGTAACTTATAACTTTTCAAAATTCGGGACTTAATATGCAATAATGTGAAAGCTTCTGTGAGAAATCCATAATTGTGCAATATTCGAGAGCTTATAATATAACAGTGCCAAAGTTCAGGGGGTTTAGAGCAAGAATCTCTTAAGAAACTTCAATGAACCATTCTTCATGCACCTATTTTTCGATTATACAAGAATTTTTGGAAATGCATTTTTAAAAGTGCATATCAATCGAGTGTTCACTACAAATTGATGTCTATTTTCCATTCTTCATCATCATTTTCCTCTCTCTGCCCTTTTTTTAAAGTCAATGTTACAAACAGGGGATCACCTAACATGGTGAATCAATTAATTTCCAACACGATTTAATAACACATAATGAAGCGCATTCTTGTGTTGTCGTAACCCAATAACACGTGAGAGGTTATTCTTTCACGTCAACCGAATATATTATAAAAAGAAACCCTCTCAAGAATATTCTTACTAAATTATATAAAAACCCAAGTGTCTTTGTCGTATCAATCGTGTCATTTTCCATATCTCATTTATTAAATGAATGCGTACCACACTACTAAAGTCTTGTCGGTGTGGACCAAACAAAATTTTCTAATGCACACCAACTGAAAACAAAAGCAATTTATTTAGACTGCCAAAGTGGCGTGCTCACAAAGCATTTTTTTTGTCATTCTCGAGACCGGAGAGAGAAACAGAGGGAGAAACAGAGAGAGAGAGAGAGGGAGAGGGAGAGAGATGGTCGGACCGGTGAGACCGCAGTTCGTGCTGTTCGGCTCGTCGATAGTCCAGCTCAGCTTCGGCAACGGAGGATGGGGCGCTTCCCTCGCCGACCTGTACGCCCGCAAGGTCTTCTTCTTCTTCCTCCCTTCCTCCTCGTCCGGTATCCACTTCCACTGTTCTTGCTTTCTTGCCTTCTTTTTTTCTATCCGAAAGGATGACGAAGGATGAGATCAATGACGGGTCTGGTCTGGGGTCGGTCCTTTCTCGAATTTTCTTTTATGGGTCGAGGGAAAAGTTCGACGTTATCGCGAACTCCGCGTCGTGGGACAGAATTCCTGCGTAGTTTCCGATGTCCCGTCTACGTGGGTCACTTCAAGCTCCTCCTCCCACCACAATTTCTTTCTGTCTTACCTCAGTACGGGCGAATCGATCCCACTGCGGGGGTGGCGGCGGGACCCGCGCACCCCCGGGGAAAAAATGCATCGATCTTATCTTGGTTTTGTGACTGACCAAATCATGGCACGCTCATGGCACGCCTTGTCCTTTTTATGCTTTTTCTTTTTTTTTTGGGTTCTTCTTTTCATTTTTGGAGGCTGCGTTTAGCGACATTGGAAGATCGAGAAAAGGTTCCATGGGCATGCTCCGGGATGATGGGATCGCGGTGGAAAGAACTGTCGGAGGAGCTTTGGCCTCGGTTTCACAGAATTTCGATGAATATTTGTCGCTCATGCAACGATAAATGTGAAATAAAAAACATTTTTTACGATATAACCCTGTTTCTATTAACTTATTTTTTAAATTTTTTTTTTTCATTCAGACAAATGAACCTTTTTTTATTCTGAAGATGGCATGAATATTGGTCCTAAAAGTTTCAAACTTTGGACCCAATTGATGTGGGAACATGAAGGTCGTGATCCTTTGCTACCACATCCAATTGCATATTGGTGATGGGACCTTGTTGGTCAAAATGGGTGAATTTTTCGCACTCTGGAGTTGAAAAGCTGCCATTCATGACCCTCATTGTTGTGATAGATCCCTAAATGTTTGTTAAAATGTCGCTCAAGAAGAAATTGTTAACTTGCCAAACACAAGGCTGGGAAAAAATGAAACCAGCTACGAATGCTTGTAGATAGACTCAGAAAATTGTCGTGAATCGAAAGCGAACAGTACTGACGAACATACTAACTGAAAACCTAACAGAAGATACCCAAGAACTGAAGCAATGGTGAAAATTTTCCAGTTTGGAATTCAAGTCTCGACCCTTATTTCATTTGATTGTCTGGAATACTAGAGAAGTTGTAAACTCTGCAGGCAGACATAATCTTGAGGGGGTACTCCGGATGGAACTCGAGACTCGCTCTAGAAGTCCTGGAAAAAGTGTTTCCAAAGGTATCACTCAAATCTTTGGGCTCTTAATGATTTTCTGCCCTTCTTGAAGTTTACATTCGCATTTTGCTTGTAGATACATGGTTTGCTGATCGGCAATGTATACTGATGGGACTGCATGCTGAAAAGCTTTAGCAGCAATTGTTTGTGGAGGATGTCTAGTTTATGTTCTTAAGATCACATCTCATGATCATCAAGGTTTCTTATTTTTTAGGTCTAGTGTCAATTAATAAAGAATCTGCGGCTAAATTTCTGTAACTACCTCAATGCTAGGATGCTGCCACACAACCATCCCTGGTGATTGTCTATTTCGGTGGAAATGACTCAATGCGGCCTCACCCGTCTGGTCTTGGCCCTCATGTACCACTTCCTGAGTATATCGAGAACATGAGGAAGATTGCCAATTATCTCAAGGTAGAATAGATGATTAAATTGTCTGTTGATGACAATTCTAGGGAATATTTTGAAAGAGAGCCATCATAAGCAAAGAGGTGCGAGCGACTTATGATAACAACATTTTTTTCGAGGTTTCTCATAGTCACCATTGTGCATTGATGCTTAGTTTCAGCACAGAGAGTAGACTAACTCATGATGTAAACTCGTGAACTGTTGAGCTCGAGAGATACTTCCTGACAAGCCTTTTAGTATCATCCCAAGAAGAAAGATCTCTCTTTTTCTCTGCTTAAGACAAATTCTAAGGGTGTCATGGTTTCTTAGCAGAGCCTGTCGGATTGTACACGCATCATTTTTCTTAGTGCTCCACCTATTAATGAGGAGAAAATTCGCGAATCTTTGAGGTGTGTTATCTTGAATTTCTACTTCTTTAGTCTCTGTTTTGCTTGTTGAATTCTGATATAGCTTTATACCTGGGATCAGCGATAAGTTTCAAGATCTAGGTCGAACAAACGATGCATGCCGAGTATACTCGGAGGCCTGTTTAAAGCTGTGCAGGGAGATGAACATCAAGGCTGTTGATCTGTGGACTGCACTACAGAAGAGGGATGATTGGGCTACGGCATGCTTTACGTAAGTTTTCTTAGAAACACATGAAAAGGATTGAGAGATGAAGAAAAAGTAGGATAAACATGGTTACCTCAACCATTCCCGTGCAAACTTCTGTATATGCATATCAAATAAAAAGCTCTATACCATTCTAAAATTAATCTAGACTTGTTTTAAAGAAAGGCTCTAAAGCTGTGTCGGTGCTCTTAACTGAAAACACCCCTTTCTCAGCAATTGATGGGCTCAAAGAATAGCAATGGTTTTGCTTTGCAGAAACCAACCACTATAATTTTAGTTTGTGTGGCAGTGTTTAATTTCTTTAGGTAACGGAAGCTCTTCATATCAGAGCTGTCACTGGTATGATTTGCTTGTCAACTAATTCATCTGATCAAGTCCAAGGATTGGTTTGCTGCAACTAGTTAATGTACTGTTGAGAACACCCCTTGTTCAGATTCCACCACATTTCAAACAAGACCTGTTCATTAGACTTTGTTACGACCTCCTAACTTGACGTGCATGATCAAACGATGTTTCCAATGCAAGCAAGTAATAGAGCCTGAAATCAGCCCACTTTCAATTTCCCTCAATCAGTTGTGAGCGCCAAACAGATGAGATATGTTTGTTTGATCCTAATCTAGTCAATAGATAGACAGGGTTCGCGCGTGGTATATCAGTTCACTTTTGGCTGAACCCTATGCTCTCTGATCCTTTTTATGCAGGGACGGCATCCATTTCTCCTCAGAGGGAAGTGAGATCGTGGTGGAGGAAATACTGAGAGTTCTCAAAGAGGCTGACTGGGAACCGAGTCTTTATTGGGAGTCGATGCCCGCTGAATTCAGGGAGGATTCACCTTATTACCCAGTAGGTCCCGACGGCAAGACCACCGTGAACCTGTCGGATAGCAATCTCCTCATAAGTAACCCCATAGTAAATACTCAAAAACGACTTCGTTTGACGTAGAGCTCTTCTTGTCACAACAAGAGACTACCATAGACTCTGAGAGCAGAGAGAGATTTCAACCGCTTTCAATTGGGTATTTTTTGTCCTCCTAGTCTGTGCTCCTTCCTGGATTTGTATTCTATTGGTCGGCATGAAGAAATAAGCACAAAGAACGGAGAAACTGACGATTGACGCCAAGCATGTCCCTATTTCACATTTGATGATCGTGGTACAGCTTTGGTATGCCTGATGCCCCCTAGTTCAGGCCACAATAAGATTTGCCTTTTTAGTTCATGAACAATGTACACGCATAGTAGCTCTCAGACAAGGCAAGCAAAAGGAAAAGCCTTGGCTTATTCCAGGACCAGTTAATCATTTGCTTGTGCATTTATCCAACCTTTCGTAATGGAACAAATGACGGTTTAACGCGAGGAAAGACCGTTTGAATTTTGCAGGTTTAACGCTAGCCATTAGAGGAATGGAATGGGAAGGAACTGGCTTTGTGAATGGCCGCAGCGCTTCGCATCTGCTTCCTTGCGCCGTGCATGCTCTGCTTAATAAATTTGGACAAGTAGTGTAAAGATACCGCCGCATGATCATCGTTAGAAGACTTACCTCACCTCATGAACTAGATTAGAAGAAATAAGGGATACAGTGGTCAACATTCTCCATTAGATTTCCTACCGTTTGATTCCAAGAGACTGCAGAAGTTGATTCCACACCCGAACACCCTGTATCCGGTATGGAAATTCGGACGGTTCGTCACTAATCAATAGCTTCCATGGCACGGGTCATATGGTTTCTGTTCTTGTCCATTGAGAAAAACTAGGGATGTAAGCGAGTCAAATACTCCCAAGCTACTCGAGCTTAACTAGCAGCTTAGGGCCAACCGATTCATTTCCCATATCAGCTCTTCTGATGTGTATTAAGGCTTGAATCTTGCTCAATGCTTTTTGGGTCTACGTAGGTTGATTATTTAATCCAATCAAGCTTGAACTCGAATTTACTTGACTCGAATAGCTCATGAGCCTAATATTTTTATGTTTATCATACATCATATTGCCTATACGAACAAGTAGATAAAGATCATTGGTTTTTCTATCGCACCATATTTTCAAGCTCTAATTTAATCTTCGTTTTTTTTTTTGCTTATATTTTTATAATAAGTGTAGAGCCTATTTGATAATCATTCTATTTTTGGAACAATTTCTATTTAGAAATGATTTTTTTAATTATGTTCCCTAAATGATTTTCTGAACATTTGAAGATATTTGGTAATTGTTCAAAATTTATATTCTTAGGATAGAAATACATTTGGTAAAATCTCAAATTCTTTTGTGAATTAAAATTTCTTTTAATTTTTAATAGTTTTATTATATTTTTCTCTTTCTTCTCCTTCTTCCTTTGGCCAGTCGTAGACCCTTGGCAAAGTCGAGCCTCGTTGACCAAGCCTCCCCAGCAGCTAGGCGAGGCTTGACCTTGCCTTGGCCGAGCGAGCTCGACCTTAACTAGATCTAGCAAGGCCAACCTTGCTTAGTTACCGATGAGGCTTGACCTCGCGAGCCACCGCAAGGCGACATCGCCCTCATGGTGGCCCGACAAGGGTGAGGCTCGCCTAGTTGCGAGGGAGGCTTGACCTTGTTGGGAGGCCAACAATGCTTCAACAAGGTTATTGGCTAGAAGAAGAAGAAAAGGAAAAAAAAAAAAAAGAAAAAAAGAAGAAAGAAAATGAACTTAATTATGGAGTTATTCTTGAAAACAAAACGATAATAATATTTTTTTTTTTCTATTTCTTGATTCCATTCAAAATCTACTCCAGAAATAAAATAAAAAAAAAAAATTACTAAAAAGATTTTAATTTTTTTCTATTTCGAAGAACAAAATAATAGAATCAAATACCATTTGGTAAGTTAGGGCATGTTTGGCGATCATACAAATTTCTATTATTTTGTTTTTGGGAGTATATTTGGAATAGAAATTCGTTTGATAATTTTTTTTGTTCCCGGAAATAGATTTGGAGTAAAATCGAAAAGTAAAAAAATAAAAAATTTGATTCTTTATTTCAAAAACAATTCCAAAATCAATCAAATTTTTTTTTTTTTTTTTTCTCTTCTTTTCTTCTTGTTCTTCTTCCTTCTCTCTTCTTCTTCCACCATTGCCGTCGTCGTTGATCGCCGGTGACCAATTGGCCGAGGTTCGATGACCTCGCCCGGCCCATGAGCCTTGGTGAGCCTCGCTTGGCCGGGCAATGGCCAGGCTCGGCCGAGCCATGGTTGGTGAGGATGGGCAAGGTTGGACCTCATCTAGATCTGGTGAGGCCGAGCTCGCCTAGCCATTGGCGAGGCTTGACCTCGCCAAGCCACCGCGAGGTTGGTGTTGCCTGGCTAAGGCTTGGCCAAGCCTCACCCAGTTGCTGACGAGGTTCAGCTGACGATGCGTGGTTTCTTCGAGGGCGGTAATGCTCTAGTGAGGTTGAAAGCCCTTGTTTGGCCGATCGTTGGCCTCGGGAGCGCTAGCGATCGGCTAGAGCTTGAAGAAGAAGGGAAAGAAAAGAAAAAAAAAAGTGATAAAATTATTTAAAAAATTAAAAGAAAATGGTTTGGAATAGAAATTTTGAGAACATGTCAAACGTAATTCTATTCTAGGAATAGAAATTTTGGACAATTAGGGCGCGTTTGACAACCGACCAGATAGTGAAAATTTATATTCTTTTGTTTTTGGAAGTAGATTTAAAATAGAAATCCATTTGGTAAAAATTTTGTTTTCGGGAACAAATTCCTATTTTTTATTCCCAAAAGTAGATTTGAAGCAGAATCGAGAAGTTAAAAAAAGTTAATTATTTGTTCCGAGAACAATTCAGAATCAAATCAAATATTTTTCTTTCTTTTCTCTTCTTCTTTCATTGTTGTTTTTCTTCCTTTTCTCTTCTTTTTCTATTTCGCCATCCACCATCGCCTCACCATCGCCAACCGCCGGTGACCGATTGGGTGAGCTGCGCGAACTTGCCCGGTCCATTGCTCACCAGAGGCTTGACCACCGCCTCATCGGGGCCTCCCTCGACATCGGCGAGCCTCACTTGGGCGAGCAAGGCCTTGCTAGGGCTTAGCCGAGGCTTGACCTTGCCTAAAGGCTCGACCGATGAGGTGCGGCCTCACCGTGGGCCGACAACCCTCTAGCGAGGTTATCGGCCCTTGTCCCAAGCCGATCGCCGATCATCCCAAGGCCGATCGACCAATTAAGGAAGAAGAAAGGAAAAAAAAAAAAGAAAAAAAGTTACAAAATTATTAAAAAAATTAAAAAAAATGATTTAGAGTAGAATTTTGAGGAAGATGCCAAACACAATTCTATTTCGAGAATAAAAATTTTGAATAATTTCTAAACGCCTTAAAATGCTTAAAAATTATTCTTGATAATAGAATAAAAAATAATCATTTCTAATCGAAAATCGAGAAAAAAGTTTCAAAAATCATTTACCAAACGCCTTAAAATCAGAAATTATTTTAGAGAGCATAATAAAAAAGAATCATTTCTGTTAACAAATTATTCAACGCATCCTTACTAAATAGACCCTTAATCCCTATTAAAAGTGAAATTGATTGACTGATCCAATCAAGCTCAAGCTCAAAGAATGAAGTTTGATCAAGATTGGGCCAAGTATCAAACGTTGAATTTTCTAATCGATTCCGGTCGGGCTTAAATATCTTGTTGACTCCACTCAAACTACCCCCAAGAATTTGAACCAGTATCGATCAACCACATGTTTGAACTTCCACACAACTCCAACCGTTCCGCATGGTTTTATGTAGAAACACCGGTTACAACATAGAGAACGAACGTTATATGAACTTCCCATCTAATATTAATTTCACTATCCAACTCAAGACATTGTTTGCACACCAGGAACCCACTCAAAAATACACAGCACAATAAATTTGAACAAAAGCGTTCTCCTCAATTTGGTTATCTTACATCTCAGGACAGTGGAAACTTTAATCCTCCATGTCACGAAGTACTCTCCATTTTCAATCACATGCTCAAACAAGGTATGCTACAATCAGAACAAAGAAATTCTACATACAGAAGGGCATTGCAGAAAGAGCGTCAGTAATTGTGGCCAGCAGGCAAAATAGTCATCCTTTCCGCAGCAATCAAATCCATCACAGATGATTACTGCCAAAACCTCTACTTCTTTCCACATAAGACGACATCAGGGCATAACCATATCTGCATTCAAGATCGCTCTGGAGAGGACCGGAGAAGCAACTAACAATGGAAGCTCTTAGCCCATTTTGAAAGATCCAATTTTAGCTAGAAAGCTGGAACCTGCCACTGGGTTTTTTCCTCCTCCATCCCTGAGAAATTCCACAGTGAGCAAAAATATAGAACAGTACAACACACAGAGATTCAAAATGAATGTGCGCACAAAACATAGGAGATCAGCAAGGGGAGATCATGAGAACTTACAAAGGCAGCATAATACACAAAGGTTAATCCAGCTAGAGCGACAAAAGCAATCTGGAATACATTATACCTGCGATGCCATAGCATGCACAAACCAATCAGTATCAGATGCAAATACGTATCAATTTGTACCCAGAAGCACCAGCCACTCACTTGTACAGGTATTTAATTCCACGAAGGGACTCCAACGTGTGCCCAAAAATTTCTTGCGCTGCGGTTGCTTGAGCATAGTATCCAAATGCGGTCGCGCAAAATTGGATAACACTGAACCAACAGGATCACAGTTAAACTTTTTTAACCAGTAATGATTCAGTTATACAAACCCACTAGAAGAGTGGCTATTTGTTCCAGTTAACCTAGATCGTTTCCTCCTAGAGATACTCAGAGCACAAGTAGCCACCATGTCTACTAGTTTCCACTTATCATATATCTCCATAACAAACAATAATACTAGACATATTGCAGGAGAAATGAAGATATCTTTCTGTGACAATAGAATCTTAATATTTTTTTAACACGAGAATTTCTTTATGCGCCGATGTATTAGTTGCTGTGGAGACAATGTAGCAGTCCCGACAAAGATTTTTCCTAGAAAATGATGACAAAGAGGGCATCAATATGCAAAGGCGAAGGCACAGGGACTAAAGTGCAAAACCTGATAGAGCAGAGAAGAATGAGTCCGACGTTGAAAAGAAAGGAGTTCATGAGAGTGGCCCCCCACCTGAAACAATTTGACAAAATCAATTATCAATGACCAAAAAAGCATACTATTAAGTTTTTGATGCATTTCTAGCCAATCTGCTGCAAGCAAATTTTTAAATAAAAAGGAAAGAGATAAAAGTGGTAGCTGGGACACCATACTTCATTGGGTGGATTGTTATGAACACTAATCTTAGACCAAGCATCATTGCCCCAGCAATTACAGCCAATAGGAGATAGAAGCAGAAGAAGGCAAATGCCACAGTACCCAAAAGCCCTGCAAGAAGTATGGGGGTGATAGTTCAGCATCAGATAATCCATCTGATGGAGCAAAGATATGGAGACATCTTAAAATGCCACAGACGTGGAATTCTGAGGGTGTTAACGTACCCCACACATCATCCAGCTTGATGAAAACCTCGTTCAGGAAAGGAGACAGAGGTGGATTTATCAAGAGATATATGACGATATGAGCAACCCAAGCCACTGAAACGATCAGCCTAATAGAACAACAATGATACAATTAGACATTGAAACTTATGAAGGAATTGATCACTCGTTATAATTTCACATTTACATGACAGAAATCCAACAAAACAAAATGAGAATATAATGTTGGGTCTATCTATCATGATTCCAGTCGACACTAGCCAACCATCTGGACAACAAAGTTGAATGTACCACACCAAGAGACCCTGATTTAGATGATGCACTACAAAATTATCAGAAATAGTACACTGCACAAGCCAATGCATAAAGCCGTGAGAAATACAAGCTCAGTTCAATTAATATTCTCAATCTTCAGTCTTCGCCCTGAGACAAGTTCTTTACCTCGGGAGGATTGTAATTTCTAGCAGTGTCACCAATTGATCAAATTAAGAAACAGAACCCAGTGGTGTTCTGCAGTTGTCAAGTGGTTTGACATATGTCTCAAGGTATAACAATTAGTCACATCCTCTAGTTCCTCTAAAGAAACCATTCCTTTCACCCAGAAAAGATGGAACAAGAAGAAGAATGCCGTCCTTGTTGAATGAAAACAGACTAACCTAATACAGAAGCTCCATGACTATCTAGATCATTTTCATACATGTGTTCAATATTAGAACTGCATAGAGTCAAATTCAAGGAAAATCAAAGCAATCTTGTAATATTAGCCAATTTACAGCCAAATGAGTACTTTTATAAAGCCATTTGCTCAGTTCCATAAGATAAGCACATTTGCCAAACAATTGTCATTTTAATATAGTTATTAAAGTAACAAGTCAAACAATGGTATAGCTAGCATTAATATCTCTCTAATATTACCACACCGACACCATGTTGAGAGAGTTTTCCCCATCTTATGCCATCAAATTCACTTCTTTTATCATAAATCGGTTTAAAATTCAAAAGTTCATAGTAAATATTTATCAAGTGATACAAAGCATGGTAAGCAAAAAATTCAAATAAGCTAGTTCATCTCTCTAAAGAAAAAGGAGAACAACAAGAAATATTCACAAGCGATATAAAAAGCTATTTGATGCAATTAATTAAAACTAGTCATTCTTCAATAGGACTGAGTGAAATTACCCCAAGATACCCAACACGAATTTTGCTAGATACCCAAGTACAGTCATAGCCCAAGTAGTCTCAGCCTGAGAAAAGGAAGAGGACATAATTGTCAGCAAAGTATACTCAGAAATCAAACAAGAATGTTTCTTAGTGCGCAAAACCAAGATCATCACCTTTTCTCCTTGAGGATACATTTCTTCCAGAAGTTTCACATCTTCTTCCAACTGCAACAATTCCTGTATGATTGCAAAGCAGGACATTAGTTGCAGCAACCAATTAAGAGTAAAAAGAGGCATATAACAAGGAGCCACATTTCATCGTAACAGAGGCCAATGGTATTTACCACCCTCCCAAATGAACAAAACCAGAAATAAACAAGTGCAAGTCAACTCGCAATTTCTGCAGAAGACCCTCTTGGAGAAGTTACTGCGCAATGATCCAACTTATGAGGAGTTCAACATTTTGCAACTTAGTAGATCCACCCCCATCCTTTCAGTACTACTCAAAAATACAAAAGCAGAGAGTGGATGACCAGAGCCTAAATCACATTGCATGCATCAGAGCAATCCCAATTGGACCAGAGTCCGGTGTCATGTGGAGCAGAACCAGTGTCAAACAGTGCCACACCTTCTTATTAGCATATTTGGCCTTAATTAGAAGACTGACTATGTCACAAACAAGTAAAACTAAACTAATGCAACAAATATCATACAATGGAGCACACCATTGCTAACTTTAGAGAAATAAAAGGCAGGGAAAAGGTTTGCCAATTTTAGGAAAAAGAAGTAACCACGAATCAGAAAAAAGATTTTGACATAGTCATATTATACCTAAATAACTAGTAGATAATCAGCCAACCTGTCAAACACAGTAGAAGGAGCTCCGGTTTTTTAAGTAAATAGGAAGTACCTTTTCTACCGCCTTTACATTCTTTCGCCACTTTCTACCCTTAGCACCACTTCTTTCTTCCTGATGGAGAGCATCAGCAGCTTTCTTCAGTTCTTTTGCCTTTTTACCTAACTCAGTTGCTTCCTGTAGCATATTTTCCATTGGTCAATAATACAAATTGCATGGTGCACCTACCTATGACATATGATTAGCTAATAGAATCGCTAGATGGCAATCATAGTATAAACATAAGAAAGCACCTTAATATATTGTGACCGTGTGATGACAGCCTTTGGACGCCGGATGAACGAAAATATAAGTCCCAGCGGCAGACAAGCAATACCAACACCACCAAATATCTGATGAACATTGACAGGTGCAAAGTGAGCTATTCATTCACTGAATCTGATGCTATTTGAAGCTTTATACATTAGAAAATGTTATCACAGGTCCTGGCATGTTCTCATTTCAGTCTTAGTCACACACCAATTGCTCATCAACATGACAGCATATTATAATCCCAAACTAAGCATAAAATTTCACCCTACTGAGGATTGCCGTACGCAACGGTATGCTTGAACCAGAAATACAACGGAACATATCTCCTCAGAGCAATAAAGTTCACCAAAGAAAGACATACCGTAAAAAGCACTGATCCAACCACCGTAGCAAGAGCAACAACATATTCTGGGAAAGTAGCGCGCATGGTCCAGGTTTTCTCTGCTGAGGCTGGTGCAGTATAGGCGGAACACTACAACATCCAAATAGACTAGGTATGAGAACCTTTACATCTGCATACAGCACAAACTAATGCCATAAAACCAAAGGACCATTATTACTTAATTATCTATTTCTACTTTCTAGACATCAGAAAATGAAATCACAAGCAAGATGCCCAAAGTTAAATAAAACCTGATTCGAATTGCCAACACACTCATGACCAGAGGAAAAAGAAGTCCAACTGCTTGGAAACGAAGTTGCAGTTGAAGCGAGATGCCTAACAGTAAAGTCCACCTTCCCAATAAGCCCTGATATCAAAGAAACAAGCAAAATGCATATTTCACATCAAAACACTCGAGCAGACATGCTTGAATTCTCAGCTCAAGAGCTAAAGATTAGAGAGATAATATCATAATCCCAGCGCATTTAAGCAGAAATTCAAAACAATCAAGATCAGCTACAGCTGCTAAAAGATATATCTTGTACTCTATCTGCGGACTTGACCTTTAGAAAATATATGTCTATCTATCATTAAAAAGGAAGACGGACTGTTCCGCAGCTGAGCAATCGATTCATCAAGTATCCACTAGACCGGAAGTAGCAGTCCGACGCACACAAGCCTATCGCATCCTCAATCAGATAGAATTCAGAACCTCATTTATGAATTGACTGGCGGAAACCACTGCCTCACGAACGTCAATTGTGTCTTTCCCAGAGCATGAAGCTAATTAAAACGAAATGACGATTGTAGCGAATTCAAGAACTAACCGTACAAAATGCCAAGCACGAGAGCGCACACAATGCCGGTGGTCACCACCCATATCAACGCACTCTTTATCCGCTTGCCCACGCTCCTGCAACCAAAAACCCGCCAATCAACGGCCACATTACACGCACGCACAAAAAAGCACTCGATCGGAGACCTCGCCCCTGAGAAAAAACCCTAAACCAAACGCACTTGTCCTGGTCCCCCTCGTAGTAGAACATGGCGAAGGGGATGACGAAGAAGACGAGCACCGCGTCCACGATGTAGATGGCGAGCCACAGATCCTTCATCGGGAGGGTGAGGCTGCAGGCGCCGTTGTAGATCGCGTGGCGGCAGGCCTGCCGATTGGCGACGTCGGCGGGGAGCATCAGGATCGAGATGGCGGCCACGGAGAGGCCGAGGACGACGACGAGCTTGGGGAAGTAGGCCTGGTTGGCGTCGTCCGGGTGCTGGTAGTTGACGAGGAGGTAGACATTGAAGAGGAAGACGAGGACGCACACGACGGCCGCGACGATGACGAGCGCGAGGTTGAAATCCCCCATCGCTCTCGAGAGAGAGAGGCCGCTCCGCCTCCTCTTACCGAGGCCAGCAACCGATCGATCCGGCGGAGAGACGGCGGCGGCGGCGGCGACGGCGGCGGGGCGGGGGGAGCTCGCAAGCCGGAAGGTTTCGAAGCGGCGACAATGGCGGATTCTCGCAGATCGGAACGGGGAGGCCTCTCGAGGGAAACGCAGAGGCTGAGGAGAGAGAAAGGGGAGGGAGAAGAAAGAGGGGGCGATGATGCGGTTGAGTTGGGGAGGGATGGATTTACGAATTTGTCCCCCGGGAGATGGGGGAATGGCACGGGGTCGTTCGGGAAAAGGGGCGTAGGTGGGTGAGGACATAACGGTAAATTGAGGGGGCGGGGCTCATTACAGAATTCGAAACCAGCCTGTCCCAACGCTAACGGAGAGATATGGCGATTTTAATTTATTTTTGATTTTTTTTTGGTGTGAGGAAAAGAGGTCGTACGCTCCGCTCCGTCGCAGAAGACGCGGAACGGAGCGGAGGCGGCGAAGCTCGGGAAGGGCGCTTCTGAGAGTCGCTGCTGAATCGCGACGGTGGTGAAATTATCATTTTTGACTATTTATTTTGGGATAAGTCACGTGAATTTAAAATTTTAATTTATTCGATATAATTTATAAATTTTCTTTTTATTTAATTGTATTTTTACAATCATATATTTTTGTTTATGTCAATGGAACGAACGAAATTACGTAACATTAATTTTATACCAGATCACTGTTGACTAGATTGAGTAGAATGACAATTTTTTCTCATGATAGTTGACGGTTGTGTGGATAACAAAAATGAGAACGACAAAAAAAGAAGAAGATACAAGCAAGAACCTATTCAAGAGACCCAATTCGCTGTTGCACGGGAGTGGAGGGATGGGTAGGCTTAGGTCATTGTCGCTGCATTGTTAGAGTAGCCTATGGTAGGGATTAAGCCCAAACGATGGATTCAATAAGTTCATATCAATAACCATGCCTGTAGAAACATTAAACTAAAAGCCCAAACAAAAAGAGCACCTAGGAGAGAAAGGCCATATGCAAATAATGAAGATCCATAAAATTGAATTATTTAAGATACTTGTGCCCATAAAAATTGCAGAGCCACCCATTAATTATGATGCAGTTTTATAAAACGTTCTTGGTGGAAAAAAATGTTAATAAAAGATCCCACGGAATTGAATTGGGTCCATGAATCTAAGAAATAGTGAGAATTCTTGATCTCTCTCAATATCTCTTTCAATTTGAAAATCTAGGATTTGAATTGATGTCCTTTCATTGATTTCTCCTAAAGATTTCATTTCAATTGGAATTTGGTTATTCACCATGTACGAGGATCAACTCTACATAAGAGTTCCTCCATGATATGAATTATCACTTGTTAATCACTTATACTACCCAAAACATATAACTGCATTTTCTAATTGAAATGAAATATTACTATTGAAATTGCATTTAATGATTCTAAGGTAAAATCGAGAACTTGAGAATCGGATTAGTATGGACCGTCTCATTTCAATTTTTAGATATGCAGATTAGGTACCAAGTTCCAGAATTGGGAAATCTATTCTAATAAGTTGGTTCAAGTTCTCGATGGAAATTGAAACCAGGAATGTGGAACTTGAAACAATTTTTTGTATTTTTCTTATTCTATATCTTTGCGTAATTGTGTGGTATTTTCAGCCGCATCCAATGATAATTATGTAATTTGAAATCATTAATTCAAATTTCTATTTCCAGCAATATTCATGACATAAACTATAATTTTGTTAATATTTCATGATTTTCATATGTATAAATGTGAGTTATATTAGTATATTATAACAAATGATGGTCATTAGAGGTAATGGTTCAATTAAGAGTACATGTGAAATTTTGGTAGACTTTAGAACTAACCCTAAAACCTATGACGAGGGAACCAACCTTATAACTTGTAACATTGTAGGTTCTAGGATCTAAAAATTAAGGAGCTTGTTCCAACAGGTAGATTCGGATTTCAAGTGGAACCCAAACGGAATTACTCATCCCTAGTCCAAGCACTATGAGGGTGTAGTATTCCTCGCCAAGATAGGCGAAGGTGACGCGACCTTTGCTAACCTTCATACTAGGCTAATACATAAGATGAAAATCTATGTGGCATTGGCCAAGATCACGTAGATCGATCGAATATGCACAACATTGATCCATTAGTTACAATTGCAATTGCAAGTTTATGATCTTTTCAATTACTCAATTTGTTAGAATTCGGAGGCAACTCAGAAATGGTGGACGGGATTTTGTGTTCGTCACTAGCTTTGTGCTTAGTCCATCCTTGGGAGCTTTGGAAGTAAACACTCAGTCGAACCCACTTAGCTTGACTTAATTTTGTCATCCTCCTATGCTTGACTTAACAAGGGATGAGTTGGTCTTTGTCTCAAAAGAAAGTATTTGGAGATGTTGGCTCCTGGCCATAAGTAGTCAAATCATGATGTGCTTTTCGAAGTAATTGGTGAAGTTGATGGCCTGGGTTCACTTTGCAAAGTCAACCTGCCTTTTTGCTTGTTAATTCCCATGACTGATTGATGCATCAACAGTCATATAAGAAGTTGGGAAGAAAACAAGACCATCTCCGGTGGGCATCTAGATGGGATGCTTCTCCTCCAAGTATCGAATACTGCTAACTAGTTGTTTGAAAGGATTGACCTTTGGTTCCTTCATTGTTAGTTTCGACTTCTAGAGAACGGATGATGTGCTGAGTTTAAGTAGCTTTTGCGAATGTACCAAGATTGATGCTTTTGTCCAAGCTAATCCTCATGGTTAAAATCTAACTGGTCTTATTTCATGCAGAGTTTCTAGAAGCTCAAAATCATCCAATTTGCTGCGTTAGGCAAACCCCTCTTTGCAAATTGGTTTTTCATATGATCTAACCGCGGATTTGTTGGGTAGTAAATTATCCTCCAATGGGAGGGGTGTTGTTGCGGCAAAAGCTGCAGTGATACTTGACGGAGGTGAAACTTTGTCTTATCCCGGTGATGTTGTGAGCGACTCGATTGGTGAGGAATCGAGTTGGCATTCGATTTCAGCTGATGCAGTAGCGTTTGGGGCGTTTACAGCTGATACTGCACCTATAAGCACTTCTTTCCCCATCAAAGGTGGTGAATTTGACTTGGACCAACCCACAGCAGGCTTTGCATCTACTCCAAAAGCGATTGAGGACATCCGCCAAGGGAAGGTCCGTGTGCTTTCTGTATCACATTATCGAACTCATTTTAATTTTTCATCCATGAATGTCTATGTCATGGTTGGAACTGAATTCCAGATCGTAGGGGTGGCAGACGATGAGGATGGAGAGAAACAGGTGATCTTATACTGGCAGCAGAAAAGGCAATGCCCGAGGCTATGGCATTTATTGTGAAGTACGGCACTAGGATTATTTGCGTGAGCATGAAAGAGGGAGATCTGGAGTGCTTGCAACTTCCTTTGATGGCGAGTGACAAGGAAAATGAAGAGAAGCCTCGGACTGCGTACACCATGACGTGGTATGTAATTCTACATCTGTTGTCCAATCTGTGAAATTTTTCTCAAAACATTTGACAATAATTGACTGGTAGGGAAAATTTGAACTCTCTTTCTTATTCCATGTATGTATCGTTATTCTGCTTTGGTTATTTAGAGGTTTACGTACTTAAGAAACAGCCCTTTGGAGAATAAGATACTTCAGAATGTTACTTGTCCCCGGTCAGTAGAGGTCTTGATTTGTGAAGTAGGAAATGAATATTATGAAAAAATGATGAATAATTCTCACTTGCTTTCATACTTTAGTAGAACAATATTGTTTTCTTCAACTCTTGACATCCTAAAAGCCTTCAATCAGCTTAGTTATATGTGTCATGACATCTGATTGGCTTTTCTCTTACCTTGTAATGGATGGTAATTAAGAGATATTGTTATAGGATGCAAAGCATGGGACAACTATAGGCGTATCGGCGTGTGACAAGGCAATGACAGTTTTGGCTCTTGCATCTAGAGATTCAAAACCTGAAGATTTCAACAGGCTGGGACACATTTTCTCGTTGAAGTACAGGAAGGGTGGTGTCCTGAAAAGAGCTGGGCATACAGAGGCTTCCGTTGACTTGGCCATGCTAGCTGGAGTGGAACCCGTGGCAATTCTTTGTGAGTAGTGGATGATGATGGCTCCATGGCCAGATTACCTAAGCTTCACAAGTTTGCGCAGCGAAGAAATTGAAAATTGTATCTATTGCTGATCTAGTCGGGTAAGTATTCTCTTCCTAGCAATCCAAATGCAAATAGTTCTTAGGAGTCAAATCCAAATTCCAGCTGCAACTTTTACTTCTTAAGTATTGGCGTTTTTAGCCAAGATGTTTTCCAAGCGGCATCTCCCTTTCTAGGAGTGGATAAATTAAGGACCTTGGAACTAGGGGTGAGCAGTTCCCGGTTCCGGTTCGGTTTCGTCTGGAACCTGGAACCTACCCTCGGGTACAGGTTCCTCAATTTTTGGAACCTGGAACCTATCCGTCAGAACCAAGAACCTGGAACCTACCCTGTCACAGGTTCCAGGGTCGGTTCCAGGTTCCAACAGGTTCTTTTTTTTTTTTTTTAAGCATCAAAATCAATAATCCATACTTTACCAAAAAAAAATCAATAATCCATACTTGCAATTCAGAACTTCTCCAGAGCTGGAATAGCCTAGGTTGCTTAATACAACTATACATCCACCATCAAGCCTCTCACGAATACGAGAAACATCCACTTTCTTTACTTCACCCGTTGCCCCAAAATCAACACCTTCAATAACTCCTCTTCACTACAAATAAAATAATCAACATTACTATAGCTGCCAAAGCAGAATGATGACAGGAGAAATGTGAACTATTCGTTCAACTAATTCGAGATATCGACCAAGAGAGTAAGCATGTAAACCATTACCTTGGCTGCAAAAAAGTTACCACTTGCGACACTTACACCAACTTCATGCAAACGGCTACTATGCCCATGACGGCGCATACCGGAAATTGGGGGTCCAGGAGATAGTTTAGCCTCTATCATTAAACAAGTACCTCAGTTGCTTCCATAGCTGCTTCCGAGCTTTAGTGTGCATTATTCTGTATCTTCCAACATAGTTAGGCTCATGTCCTACAAAAACATGCTTAGTATCAGCAATTAAAGGTCTATTGTTGAAAATTGATTTTATAGAAACAAAAAGCGAGGCCACACAAACAAGACCTAGCCACTTCGAAATTGAGATCCAATCGTACCTTGAGACTTAAAAACAAATGCTCGGTTGCACCTTATGCAAACATTAGCGAGAACATATACTTTCTTTGCCCTTTGTTTGGATAAATAAAAGTAAGTCAGCTACAAGGCATGAAGGGTGTTCAAACTCCTTTACAAAAAAAGGGCTCAATTTCAAGATAAAGCATTTGTACTATCAACCAACGAATTTACATCCACGTGCATATGTTTCCACTATACTCAAAGTGTAACACTTTGGCTGATTTTCGGAACAAACAAATACAGATGGGGGATATCTTTAAAGTTGATATTCCTGCACATGCATTTCAATATAGGGTGGCTGAAGGAACCACCTTAAAGAGAGCATCATAATCTCGGGCGAGGCACTAATCACTTCACAAGCATGTGATGCACAATCGGGGAAAAGATTACGAGATACCATCCCGGATGCGACGGTATAAGTTTTGGTTGACGGGGAAGTATTCGGTGTGCAAGCCATAGTTGTGGACACGTCACGCCATTACGATTATATATCGGCTATGTCGATACGATTGATATTGCTAGACACAATAGCATGTACCATGCTTCTAATATAGTCAACGAAAGGAAATCACACTGCAGCATACCAAGCGCATAAAAGGATGAATTTTGAAGGACTCACAAAGCACACACATTTCACTAACCTCTCTCCTTCGGGAGTTTATCAATCTGCACATATGTCCCTGGAACAAGAACATACCGATCCCAAGCCATGAAGGAGCGCAATATCCTGCACAAAGAATTGTATCTAGTTGTAATTACCAAAAGCCAACAATCAAGCACCCAAACCCCATAGAGATATTATGCAATATGCATCCAAATTCAGGTAAAATCGTGCAACCGCAGTTTTATTGTGATTCCAAGAAAAATTAATCCATTGAAGCCCGAAGAACGCGAATTTAATCACTTGGAGCATTCCACAACAGAACGGGTCCGCACTTTTGTTCTTCCTCACAGCATTGACATGCAGCCAAACCACAAATCATAAACGAAACAGAAGAAGCGAGGAAAAACCGACGCGTGCCTTGAACCCTGGATCCAAGTGCCGACTAGCGACGATTTCGCCGGAGACGATGACGAGGAAAGTGCCGCCCCTGTGAGCTCTGAAATATGGCCACGCCTCGTGAAACCAGCGCACGAACTGCTCATTCTTCTCCGAGCCGCCGCCGCCACCGCCGCTCCCCTCGTCGCCCCCGCTCTCCTCCGGATCGCCGAAGGCGTGGCGCCTGAACCCGAGCCCCCTCGTGGCCTTAACCCCGAGCGCTCCGTCCTCCACCGCCGCCGAGGCGAGGGGCTCGAGAGCCGTGCCCTCGCTCACGGCGGCGAGGGGCGGCGCGATAGCTTGTCGGGCTCAACGGCGAGACGGCTCGTCGGACGAGCGGTGGGTGGTGGTGGTTCGGTGGCCAAGAGATGGTGGTGAGTAGGGCGTGGGGCGGCGTGTGGTGGTGGGTGAAGCGGCGAGGGGCGGTGGTGTGGTGGTGGGTGAAGCGGGTGAAGAAGAAGAAGAAGAAGAAGAGAAGAAGGGGTGGGGTTTCGGCCGAGAGAGGGGGAAAGAGAAGAGAGAGAAGAAAAGAAAAAGGTTGGGGGACAGGAAGTGACGTGTGAGGAGGAAAAAAGGGGAGAAAGAAAGAAAAAGGAAGGGAAAGGGGAAGAAACGTAGGGGAAATCACGTGGGGGAAGCGATTAGGTTTTTTTTTTTTTTTTTAATTTTGACCGGTTCGGTTCCGGTTCCAAGTGGAACCGGAACCGGAACCGGAATCGTCGGTTCTGGAAAAATGGAACCGGGAACCGGAACCGGTCCTTTAAGAACCGGGAACCGAACCGAACGGTTCGGTTCTCGGTTCCGGTTCTACCCGGGAACCACGCTCACCCCTACTTGGAACCCTGGTGGGGTTGGGAAAAAGAGTCTCTATGGAAGGTTGTTGGGCTGTCGTTTTACATAGCAAAAAGGAGAGAAGTATGAACTGTTTTGGTCTATTCATGTCTCAAGTTTACTTCATTCTTTAAGCTTGCGGTTGTTATTCCACTCGTCGACACCATGCAGATCAATGGTTTAGGTTCTGAAGAGTTGTTTCTCTCAATTTTTTTTATGTGTATGGCGGTGTTAGATTAGTATATGGGTTCCTTTCTTGCCTAATGTAACTATAGCATTTGGTTATAACTGGCTAGGTTTCTTCTCAAAGTCATGTCAATGAGCCCGTGACTGCTGTTTTTTTATGTACAATTTCTTGTATTTACCTTGTTTCAAAACCCATGTCTGAATGTTAGTTGACCGTTAACTGAGGGAAAGTTTGAGGTGCATTCTCGGCATTATCGCCAGGAAATGAGGATAGAATGTCTAGATCGTCAAAAAAGTACCCGTCTGTTGTACTCAGACTTGTATATTGAGAAGCTTGTTATATTGTGTGAGTGAGAAATGATTTCACTTCTCATTAGATGCATAAATTCGTAGGTACCGCTGGAAAATAGATAAATTAGTTGAACATGCTGCCGCTACAAGATTACCAACAATGTGGGGGCCATGCATAGCCCACTGCTATAGATCGATACAAGATGGAAATGAGCACACTGCACTGGTCGAGGAAAGGTAAATTATGAATTATTTGCTAAAACTATCCAGAGAATTTTAGAAACCAATAAACACAGTTTTGAATGGTTTAATTGTAAATTTTGAGTCTTGTTCGTGGCTTCAATTTGTGCTTCATCTTATTTACTTCTAGTGCATGATTTTGTTTAATAGTATTTTCATTGGAACTGGCTGTACTAAGCAATTGATAGTATTTTAAGTGGAACGTCATTAAATTTATATCAAAGTTCGTAAAAAAATGTCTAATCATGTGTTAATCATAAATTCAGTGTACCAATTGGCAAACAACGTTGTCTGGAGAGGAATGTTTGACATTAGGAGAAATGATTGTTAGGATATTAATGAAATGATGGAATAGTAATTTTTTTTTCTACAGTTTGTGAAATGATTGAAAAGGAAGCTGCATGCGTCTGCAATTGATATAGGAATGCCGTAATTTTGATTAAAAATAGTGTTCTTAGTTTCCCTTATTTTATGCTTTATGTCCTCCCTTCAAATAGCCATATTTCTCTTCATGTGATTCATACTCTGTAGTTTATCGTCTGAACAGGGTGACATCGGAGATGGTCAAGATGTCCTTGTGAGGGTACACTCGGAATGCCTCACAGGAGACATTTTTGGATCTGCTAGATGCGACTGTGGCAACCAGCTTGCACTTGCGATGCAGCAGATAGAAGCAGCGGGTAGGGGCGTGCTGGTGTACCTCGGAGGGCATGAAGGAAGAGGCATAGGTTTGAGGCACAAACTGCGTGCCTATGACCTGGAGGACGATGGGCGTGACACCGTGGAAGCAAATGTGGAGCTCAGATAGCCCATTGACTCTACAGAGTACGGAATTTGTGCTCAGGTATTTCTTCCTTTTGTGAGAAACTATTGTGAAAGGTCCTGCATAATTTAGCTTCTGAATGAGGTTGGTTCATGGTCATTGTCATTATGCTTCATGGAATGGAGAAGATTAATAAACTAATATCGTTAATCGAAAATTAGAGATAGTTGAATTTAAGTGATTGTTTCAGAAATTGTACATCATTTGCAGGGTTACCAGAGGAAGCTGGTGATGAAAGCAGAGCTTCAAATTATCATCTTTAAAAGATGAGATTTGATTAGTACAAAGAGTCACTCCACCATCAAACTTTTCCTAGCATTCGACGCCTTTGTATTGTTGCTTAACATATTGACTAATACTGCAGATGTTGCGTGACTTGGGATTCAGGACAATGAAGCTGATGATGAACAACCCGTCAGAGTATGTGGGGATTCTGGGAGTCCCTCTAGTAACTCCAACAACAAAGGAGAACAAGAGACACTTGGAGACGAAACGCTCCAAGATAGGGCACATCTATGGTGTGGAAGTCAAAGGCCGCTTCAGCAATCTCATAAGCAAAAACGGCAAGCCGAGTGGTACCGTTTCTTCTGATCCAGCTGTGTCTGATTCATAGGAGCTGCTGAATAGTTCGACTGCTAACGATTTATTCGGGGGGATACAAGCAAGTTCACTAATGGATGATGTTATTACTTTATTTTTTTATGCCCTAAGGTCAAGAACATTCGGATACCTGCTGACCATGAGTTCTGGAAATTTATGGCGATTCGGTTTTATAATTATTACAAGGTTCATTGTTGTTCTATTGATGTCATTCATCCATTTTGTGAGGCGAAAGGGTGGAAGACTAGCCCTTTTATAGGAACTTCCTTTTGTGTTATTGATGGATAGCAAGATTTTTTTTTTTTCACCTTTCCTTGAATGTATATCTACTGATCTCTAGAGACCATTGCATATTTCATGAAAACAGAGTTGGTGCAGGACATTCTCTCTTTCCTTTTCGGTGACCACCTCATTGGTAACAGATTACTTGAAGGAATATAAGTCTCTGTTATAGATCAACTGTCCATGCTACGTATTGGTTCAATTAATACTTTGTCAAATAAGACATTGTACACTAGTCTTAAAAAAAACATCAGGAAATACATCACCATTCAATTACTTGCAGCGGATAAGTTTGCTTTCTTTGAACTAATTAGCTAAACAAAACACAGTGACGCAAAGGTTTTTATGTAGGCATACCAAGGTTCACGCCTATGTCTTGGCATTCTTTTTGAAAATTGAGACTTTGAGTTCAATATTATCAATTCTAACAAGCTCGAACACACAAACATCTCCTTCCTTTAGAGAAGTTCCTCTCTGAAATGCGCCCCAACCAGCAGGGAGCTTACCCAAGCCATGTTGTGGGTAGTACAGGAGCTTCAATGGCCATGATCCTTACGAATATTTAAGAAGTTGCGGTTTGCATTCTTCCATTGATACGTCCTTTTAAAACCCTGCCTGGGACAGTCTGCCGAGTTGATTTTTGATCAACAAATGATCTATGAGTAAGAACATAAAAGATATGATGACTAACACAAGTAATGTTAGCCCAGAACACGTGTATAATCTCATTGGCAAAGCCGAAACATGCAGGAGTACGATGGTACCTTACAAGAAGGTCGTAGATTTCATTCCTGTCCAAATTTTGCACATAACTATCATCTCAGGATCTTACCTTACCACATTCTGCTTCAATAGATTATGTGACCGGATAACAACTGTGAAGGAAGGATACTATAGCCTGTACTTGTTGACTGCTTTGAAAGCCGTAATTACCCGCAAACTTTTAGAACTACGAGAAGCCGGCATCGTGGGGCTCACTTTGCGTTTGGAATTTTCAATCCAACCTGCATCAGTCAGGCAGAGAGCATAAGAAAGACGATACTGAGCGTATGCATTAGTAATAGGTGAAGATTTGCACACCTTCCAAATCTTGTTCCAAAAGCTTAGTTCCTTGATCAGTTCGGAAGCCTTTTGATTTGGAACCTGATGCGAGTCCAATTGCATGGGAAATAGTAGCATCATCGACATGACAAACAGGATTGGATTTCATCACCTTGGAAGGCTTGTGATGGTATGGTTTTATATGCAATTTATCCTTCTCTTCTCTTCAGCCAAAAACCATCTAGCCTGTGAAGTTCAATTGGGATATTATAGTGATCATCAGCATCTCCCATTCAAGGCGGGACAGATTTGACAGTGTCAAGGTTCGATTTCTTGCTGTCAGTGTTCATTGGCGGATAATCTATCTCCGAAGCGCTTTTGTCAAATATCAGCTTGTGAAAATCTGAGTTCTCTACGTATTTGAAGACTAAAAGGTGGCCCTCACAAATAGAGTAATGCTCCATAAATTCCTTCCATCCCTTTGACAACCAAACCTTGTCATCCCATTTTTCCAACTCAACCCTACAACTTCCACCGTTTGGAACCCTCAAATGCAACGTTTTGGGAAGATTCTTGCCATGCTTTCTCACAAACCTCTTTGGAATACCCCAGTTTCATTACATATAAAGTCATCATAAACAGTAAACAAGCAGTGCCTGATATATTTTAACATTAACAACAAAGAAAAGGCGAGTCTGTAGTACGCTTCAACCTTCCGAGCCTCGGCTGGTCAAAAAGAAGTTTTAAGAAAAGAACTTACAAGCCTTCCAGTTCGAAGTGTTTGAGAGAGTATGATCTTGAAGAAATGAGGTGTCTCCGGTGCAAAACTTTGCTGGTTTTCTTCATGTCCTCTCCGGCGACAAGAAGTCATCTCTTGAACACAAGGTGAGAAATGGATTGTAACATTTGAGTCTACCTAGTTCTGTGGGAGCCAACTTTATTAAATGAATCTTTAAATTGGAGAAGACATTCATTTCCGGGATAACAGCTAGCTTTGGGAAGCTATTCATATTTTCTATAGATGTTAACGGGTGACAACTGCCAGCTTAGCTTACAATACGATGAAGAAAGGTTGATGAACAAGTGAATGCTTTAGGAAGTTCTTTAAGAAGAACATCTTGGGAATCGAACGCACTAAAAGCAGGATGATGAGTTGGTTGATGGAAATTATATCAAGAATAATGTCAAAGATGTTAACACTTGTATGCTGCTTGAGAGATACCAAGACCGATATCGATAGAATTAATATACAAAGTGACATGTAAGATTTTTATTGAATATCTGAGTATGAAACATTTATTTATATATCGTGTTCTTGTGGTGTCTCTGATATATTACGCTTGCATTAATAAGTAATCAGTATGACCATTGCCACTTGATGTTCAGCCCAAAGATTTGAACAACGAGTGGGTCGACTAAGGTATTAGGCATAGAAACTCTTTCAGAGACTTGCTCATGATCAATTAATTAACTAACGTTGATGGGGTCTAAGTGGGTCTAGCTTTGCGTGGTAAGCTAAAGAAGGGAATTGTTTGTCTTGGCCCGCTCTTTTGCCCCTGTAGATTGGCGGAGATCAGCAGACTATGCTGCGAGGCCAAACACCACCTCTAGGCATTAGAGATGATTATTAGAGATGATTAGGGTAAAAGCAAAGATAATTCCCTGAAACGCAGACCGGTATCGATCACGTTTAAGGTGGTCAACCTTATTATTTCCTCCGTCGAGTCCAGATTAATCTAGGTATTTAATAATATTATTGCTGGGAGAGTCTTACTAGTAATTCTTACAACTGAGAAATGGAAATTAGAGATTGGGTACCTGCTATAAATTGAAGAATTTTAGCCTTCGGACATTCCTTGGCCGTGAGTCCGCATTCTCACGGCGATCATAATTTTTTTTAAAGCTAATATTTAGGTAACATTCATGATTCTTTTGTTCAATTTCATTCATCGTCATAAGTTGAAAAGGTCAAAGACTCGTCCTCTTATTGGAAATTCCTCCTTCAATGTCGATGCTGGCTTTTCAAATTCATCCTCATTATTTCAGTTGAGTGATTACTATACTTCAATCCGAATCTACTTGTGTATTGATCACTAGAGAGCATCATTGCTTCACAAAAAGTGATGAAATATCCTTCGAGCATATAAATGAATTGACAAAGGTATGAAGGGTCTTTTATTGATTTTGGAAAGGAAAGTAAATGACAAGAAATTTAAAAGTAGGGGAGGTAATACAAGGGAAAGATAAGTTGTAGGAAAGTTAAGATAAAAAAAAAAAAAAAGAAGAAGATGAGTTTGATTGATTGAGGAGGTTTACAACGAATATACTTGTGAAAATTATAACTATCTATAAACGGTTACATATGATGGTTACTGAATTCGAATAAACAAATAACTTCCTAATCTTTCATGCAGTTACAAGAAATTATACAGCAATCTCTTCCTATTAAGCAACACTTCTATAAGAAGTTACAAAATAACCATATGACGGTTATGTTCTAGCGTCAATTCATTGTTACTGCCTTCGAGTTCCAACACTAAGTAAATCTGCGATGGTTGTTGATGATTTTGCTGACTAGTGAAGGTTCTCCTAGATAACTGATGTTTGGTGTTAGTGATTATATTAGAGAGTTGTTGATTGTTTTGACCAAACTATTTATCGACTTGGGTTCTCACTTGTCATTAATAATCAAAATTTGGTCATTTTTTTATGTCAACCTGTGCCCCTTTTAAAAGAATTGAATGATTAATCACTCATTCAACTTCAGATGGATTATCATCAAAAAGAAGAAAAAGACAACCAAATGTACGTAAATGATACAACAAACAATTATGCAAGGCTCAATAACAAATATTAAGCATTCAATGATTATGCGAGTTTCTTTCAACAGCAGAGACTTTGATAGATATCTAATGTCAAATGCTATTATGATCCTAGGCTAGTCTATTCAAGGAAGCAATTGCAAAAGATAGTCTTGCTTGCACCAATTAGAGTTGATGATAATGTATTTCAAGAAGTATGCTCGCGCAAACAACATCATCATCATCGAGAACTTCCATTTTGGGCAAGATGAATTTACTATCTTTGACTTTGAGGCTGATTTTCCACCACTGGCATTCGGCAGGGATATGCTATCTCGGATGCACTTTATAGAATATGAGTACATGGGAAATGAGTCGCCATTCATATTTGAAGACTAAAAAGGGGCCATCACAATTGGAACAAGGCTATACAAATTTGCTCCAACCCTTTGATAACCAAACCATGTCATACCATGCTTCCAATTCCACTGGCCAAATCCAGCCATTTGGAACCTCAGAAGCATCCTTTTTGCAAGATTCTCGCTATACTTTCTCAAGAACTTATTGGCATTCCTCGTGGATAAAGAACAAGACAACAATTCTTAAGGATCTGTTCTGTTGGTGTAAAAAGAACGTTCAGTGAAATCAGCAATAGGTGCAAAATCAGGACTGCTTTGTGACTCTGTATGTCATACAAGACGAATTTGATGAGGCGTGTCCGGTGCAAAGCTACTCCAGCAACGGCAAGTCATCCTTGGACCAATGCTTGGAAGAGAAGAAGTTGGTGAAAGCAATTGGATATATGGATGGACTCGATCTTTGGTACAGACCAAGCTGCCTTAAAGTGAAGCATTTGCCTTTTGCTCTCTGTTCTTCAATCTTGTGAAGCGATTCAGTGGGAATAGTGCAATTGAGAACATGACTTTGTGGTTAGTTGAGTGGATAAAACAATTATTGTCAGCTTTTTCGATTCTAAGGAGGATCTTATTCCAGTTCTTGAGGTTGAATAGATTGTGATACTAACCAGCGAGACAATGAACAATGCCCCAAAACAGGGACGATTCTTGCACTCGGTATGCTAAACAAAAACTTCTTGGTGTTATGCAACCAGCTTGCACTCGCACTGCAGCAGATAGAAGCGGCTGGTAAGGACGTGCTGGTGTACCTCCGAGGGAATGAAGGAAGAGGCATAGGTTTGAGGGACAAACTATGTGCCTATAACCTGCAGGATGATGGGCGTGACACCGTAATATTAAATGTGGAGCTCGGATTGCCCATTGACCCTAGAGAGTACGAAATTGGTGACCCGACATTCCTTCCTTTAGTCAGAAACTACACTGATGTGAGAGATCTTGCATAATTTAGATTCTGAATGAGTTCAATTCATGGCCATTGTCGAGGATTAAGAAACTAATATATTAATCTGAAATTAAAGGTAGTTGAATTTCAGTGACTGTTTTAGAGAATGTACATCATTTGTAGGACTAGAGGAAACTGGTAACTAAAGCAGAGCCTCAAGTTCTCATCTTCAGTGGACGAGATCTAATCAGTATAAAGAGTCACTCCATCATCAGAATTTTCATAGCATTTGAGGCATTCATATTAGCGCTTAACATAGCAACTTACAGTGCAGATGCTGTGTGACCTGGGAGTCAGAACAATGAATCTGATGATGAACAACCCATCGAAGTACGTGGGGCTTAAAGGTTGTGGCTTGGCTATTGCTGGGAGAGTCCCTCTAGTAACTCCCATAACAAAGGAGAACAAGAGACACTTGGAGACAAAACGCTCCTAGATGGGGCACATCTATGGAGCGGAAGTCAATAGCCGCTTCTGCAATCTCGTCAGAAGTAAACAGCAAGCCGAGTAGTGCTCTTTCCTTTGATCCGGCTGTGTCATACTCAGAAACCGCTGGATAGTTACTGCTAATGATTTTTTTTCTTTTATGGTCGGTAACTGCTAATGATTTATTCGGCGGGAAATAAGCAGGTTCACTGACAGTTGGTGCTTTTACTTCATTTTTCAAAGCACTAAGGTCACTAGCATTGGGATACCTGCTGATCATGAGTTATGGAAATTTTATGGCGATTCAGTTTTATAATTATTATGAGATTCATTATTGTTCTATTGATGTCGCGCACCCATTTTGTAAGGTGAAAAGGTAAAAGACTAGCCCTCTTATTGACACTTCCTTTTGTGTTATTGATGGCCTGCAAGGTTTATCCCTAATTCAACATTCCTTGGATTCTCTGTATTCATATCTAGAGACCATAGCATATTTCAAGATAATAGAATTAATGCAGGACAATCTTTCTTTCCTTTTCTGTGACCACCTCAATGGTGAAAGATTTTACTTCCAAAAATATACTAAAGTCTCTATTATTGATCAACTCTCCATATTGGCGATAGATAAGGATTGCTCATGACCTTTTATTTTATCGATCCGATGCTGTGCATGAGTTCGATTTATACTTGGATGAATAAAGATGCAGTATGCGAATAGAATGGAAATAGGCACACAAGTACCCACAATTTTAGAAGATGCAATGTCCAGATGCAATGTTCACTACTCTCCAAAAAACATCAGGAAATACATCACCATTCAATCACTTGCAACAGAAAGGTTTGCTTTCTTTGATCTGATTAACTAAACAAAAGATAGCGAAGCAGAGATTTTTCTGTAGGCATACCAAAGTTTACACCCAAATCTTGACATCCCTTCTGAAAATGGAGACTTTGAGTTCAATATTATCAATTCTGACAAGCTCGAACAGACATCTCCTTCCTTCAGAGAAGTTCTCTGTGAAATGAGGCCCAACCGGCTGAGAGCTTTCCCGAGCCACGTTGTGGGTAGTACAGGAGCTTCATTGGCCATGATCCATCCGTATATTTAAGAGTTGCGGTTTGCATGCTTCCATTGATGTGTTCCCTTAAAATTCCCCCAGAGACAGTCTGCAGAGTTGATTTTTGATCAATAAATGATCTATGACTAAGAACATAAAAGGTATGATGACTAACTCAAGAAATTTTAGTCAGAACACCTGTGTAATCTCAGAGGCAAACCCGTATCATATGGGCATACGATGGTAACATACAAGAAGGTAATAGATTTCATTCCTGTCCAATTTTGTACATAAGAACTATTATCTTAGGATCTTTTCTTACCACACTTTGCTTCAATAGATTATGGGTGCGCATGGTAAAATTTCTTGGCTAGGGAAGAGTTTTTTTCCAGAAATAGATTTTTCTATTTCTATTCCGAGGAACAATTTCTAAGCAAAAGAATCGTTTGATAAGCACAAAATTTCTACTCTTGGAATAGAATAAGAATATAAATGCGTTTGGTAACGCAACGATTCTTTTTGTATTTATTTTTTTTATTTGTTCTTTTTTATTTGTTCTTTATTCTTTTTGTATTTATTTGTATTTTATTCTTTTTTGTATTTATTTGTATTTATTTGTTTTTTATTTTTGTTATTTATTTTTTTTTTGTATTTTTCTGTTTTTTTTTTTTTATTTTCTTGCGTTTGTTTTTTATTTGTATTTAATTTTTTTGTATTTGTTTATTTTTTTTGTATTTATTTTTTTTTGTATTTGTTTTTTTTTGTATTTATTTTGTATTTATTTTGTTTTTTTTTTTTATTTTCTTGCGTTTTTTTATTTGTATTTATTTTTTTGTATTTTTTTTTTTTTTTTTTTTTTATTTTTTATTTGTTTTTTTATTCTTGCTCACGGTTGGCGCGGCGCGCAGGTGGCGGCGGCCGGCGGCGGCCGGCGACGGCCCAGCGGTGGCGGTCGGCGATGGCTCGGACGGTTGGAGGTGGCCACGGCAAGAGAGAAATAAAACAAAAATAAAAAAGAAAATTTGCTTATTTCTAGAAATTGTTCCCGAGACAAGAAGCAATTTTTTTTTGTTTCTCGTTTCTATTCCCGGGCTAACTTTTTTATTCCGGGGAATAGAAATCAACTTGGCGTTACCAAACGGGTTTACGTTCTTTTTTTATTCCGGAGAACAAAAGTACAGAAATTGTGAGGATGAGAAATGTTCTCATGCAGCACCTATGTGACTGGATAACTACTGTGAAGGAAGGATACTGCAGCTCATCCTTGTTGGCTCCTTTGAGAGCTATATTTACCCTTTTCGAACGTTTAGAAGTAGAATTACGAGAAGCCAGCATGGCGAGGCTCATCATGCATTCGGAATTTTCCACCCTAGCTGAATTAGTCGGGTAGAGACCATAAGGAACAATGATACGAGGCAACGCGATACTAATAGGCTAAGATTCACACACCTTTTGAATCTCATGGCATACAAAGCGTATGCATTACTTCAGCCAATGATTCATATTAAGAGTCTCATTGGTAATTCCTATAACAAATAATTGAAGATTAAAACTTTGGGTACTTGCTACAAACTGAAGAAAAACGAAAGAGAAAAGAACGGATCAACATGTCCATTCGTTTGAATGAGAAGAGATTCGAAGGAAAAAGAAAGGAAATTGGATGTTTAGTTTAGTTATGAAAATTGAGGATCTTTGTGATCTAGGCAATCGTCTTTGAAGGGGCAAATGGTGAGAAAATCATGTTATTACCTAATTATCTATCACCAGCAGTTTTGCAAAACCATGATTTTTTTAGTGAGAGAGTAAAACTGGAAATAGAATCGCTACCTCGAAAGGATTTTTTTTCATCTCAACCTTTGATTGAATCTCAGTAACTTCGAGATCTCCATACCACTTGCAGTATATGTCCTTCCCTTAATCAGTGACTAGACAATTCAAAAAGATAACAAGTTTAGAAGTTATGGTGCTTGAGGTGTCATACATATCGAGAAGCAAAGGCAAGCCAAAAAGACAGTGAATGAGAATGACATTAATTCAATCTTACCAATTTTATGCGCATTTGTTTATGCTGATAACTTTTGTATGGTTGTATTGAGATCACCCTCCCAGTTCCCTAGCCACTTGTATTTGAACAGTGAGGCATAACGTAGTTCTGGTGTGCTTAGCATACCCTTGGAAAAAATCTTCATTTGCGAGCAGTCTTCCACTTTAATACATTCTAAGGATGGAAACTTGAAGATGCAACTTGTGGTGGAGGAAAAGCATGCTAGGTTTGGTAGATGTTGGAGCGTCAACCATCCTAGCTTCTCAAGAGAAATCACTTTTCCTTCTCCATTTTCATCATTTGTCACTACTTCTTCCATTCTTTCGCATCCTATTATAGTCATGTCAGTGAGATGCACCAAATTTGTGATTGCTGAAATTGTCACTAGGTGCGTCAATCTAGAGGAGTTCTTCACTACTAACTCTGTCAAATTCTGAAAGGATGTCACGGCTGGAAATAATGTTGTCAAACCAGGACAATCACAAACCTCAAATTTGCCGATACTCTGAAGAATTTTCGCCACCAAATAACCTTCTCTCCAAACATGCTTTAGGTTGTATAGCTTGCTCAACTTAAGTTCTTTCAAATTTTCAAGTACCAAATGTTTTCCCTCTTCAACAAGCCCATCATTAGGGAATATATCCTCAAAAGAACTACAAAAAACCTCAAGGCTTTGTAGGTTTTGAAATCTTTGCAGGAAGAATATGGGAGGAAAGACAACATTTTCATCATGAAAGCATGCCAATGTTAGTGCTTTTGGTTTGCCAAAGACGTCATCAGAAAATTTTCCATTCTGTATCATCTGAATATCTTTGCCAACTAATAAAAGTCTCTTTAAGGTGGGAATGCCCTGCAAAATTGCCAATACAATGAGAAATAAATTCAACAAGATTTGACAATAAATCATGGGCTCTCAGAGGTAAAGTTAAGTCGATTAACTCCCATGAAAGGGGCCTTGTTCTTACATTTCGTTAATTTCTAGAGCCCTGCGTACAAGTCTCAAGCTTCTAAAGTTATGCCACAAAATGCAAATTGTAAACAAATGCTCCACTATGGCCAACAGCCAACCAGGGTTGGTTGTGCGCTCATAATGTAATAATTAGATAGAAAGGGAAAGAACTGTATTGGCATAGGAATGATAAATGGAAATCCATTTTACCCAAAAAACATCAAAAGAAAGATGATCGTCTTGCTGCAATTTGAAAAGAAATTGCTAAATGTCAATGCCTGATTCTCAATTTAGTCCATATGAAATTCACATTTTTTATTGGCATCAAAAATCTTTAAGAGAAATTTTAAGTAGAGGTGTTGGCACGGTAATCACCCCAACTAAATTCATCTTCTATTAAGAATATATTATCTTTTCAACAACATATGTAGTTCCTTGAAATTTCAGGTGACGATGTGCTTATAGTGTGACTAAAAATATTTTGGGTATCCACAAATGAAAAGTATGCCTAAAGATGATAGAAATATCTTATGTTGTCAACAAACTATTATGTAAGGGGTTCATGTTTACTATATTATCATAATGTGACATGACTATGTTGTGCACATGAGTTATAGTGGGTGAATAAAATATTGAAGAAGAAAGAGTAGTTGCAATCATACCCTCTCAAGTGAGAAGACTGATTCATGGTCCGAAAGGTCGTGTTGATCGTCTTTTTGAGCCCACTTGTTCATGGATGCCACAAAGGACGGCATATTCAGTTTGTCACAGTGAGTCACTCGCAATTCCTTCAAGAATGGCCAGTTCAAAGTGAGCAAGTTAGGGCTGAAGCTCTTGAGTTGTGACATATCATGGAACACTAGAGAAGTCAATTGCGGGAAAATAAATTGAGGAGTAGTAGAGTGTGAAGTGTCATCTCCACTTGTGATTATTTCCTTGAGCTCACATGACTCCACTTGAAGTTCCTCAAGTTGGGTTAGACTTGTAGCCACCCAATGCGGAAATAGATTTTCAAGGCTCTTACAATTCTCAACCTTCACTTTTCGTAAACATTCAAAAGTGAGAGTTTTTTGAGGATTGTCTGCCCATATTTTGCTTAAATTGTCCATGTGGGAGAGAACCATTGACCCAAGCCGAGGAAATTGTACCTAGCATATTGAAAAATGACATCATAAATTTGGTTACATTGAGGTATGACCTCAAGGAGGAATCTCCAAACTTCCTTTCACAAGTCATAACATTCTAGAACTTGTTAGTGACATAATTAAGGGGGATAGCTTGATGCCATTTCAATTGATTGATGACTAAGGCCGAGTATATTGCATTGGAATAAGCATGAAATACGTTAGGACAAATTAAATTACCTTGTTGTCCATACCACTTGTTACTTTTTATGCATAAAAATATAGGAGAACAAATTTCATTGAGTTACGACCCAAAGAACGCAATTACGGCCTCAAATACCACATGAATACTTTTGCAATTTTCTAAAAATTACACATGACAGGAAATCTAAGGCAAGTTTCTTACGCGAACAAGGATCCCTAGGCAAATGCAATTAGTCTTCATGAACAAATGAAACATGTTATGCCAAAATAGACCGTGATATGAAAAATGAAGCCATTGTTTGAGCTATTATGAATTGTTCATTTAATTGCCCATATAGATTTTTATTTCATTATGACAAGATTAATTAAATTATCAAATGCATATTTGCACAATTCCCTAAGTCCACAAACCACGGAAAAATATAAGTTCGCCATATAAGTATCGAACGGTCCACTATGATATTCACCTTAGTCAAATGATCCCTATGAGTACATTATGTTTGTATACAGGAAATCAACAATGTTATGAGCTCTTATAACTTGAGCACAAAGAAACGGGTATTGACTTTTATTTTATTTTATTTGGTTTCAATAAAATTAACCTAATTATGACTTATCACTACCAAAAACAGAATGACTATTTCCATACTTCCCTAAATTTATTAATATTCTAAATTGAGGATTATGATGAGTTTTTGAGTTATTTTAAAAATGGGGGATACTTTGTATTGGACAAATAAATGAAATAACGTTATTGCAACCTGTCACTAACAGAAAAATCAGACTAGTTTCATACTTCTCTAGCTATTAGTATTCTAAAATCAATATTATGATGGCCTTTTGAAGTATTCTAACAGTGTTGGGGATATCTAAAATTATATGACACATTAATGGCATTAGAAGTAAATGGACAACTAATAGTAACTCTTATGGTTAAAGAGTTTAAAAAAAAAAGCATGGATGCCGGTTATGATGAAACGTTTTACTCACACATAACAATAAATAAATAAATTAATTGGAAAAAGTATTAGACTAAGAAAAATTCAAGCATTTCCTCCATAAAAAAAGAAAGCAATAGTTAAAAGGCTGCACATTTTTTACTTCTCATTTGGCTTAGACACTCAATATTATAGTGTTTTGATTATATTGTCCCTTATGTGGCCCATCTTTTGGCATTATTCTCCTTCTCTTTAATTTCTTTTCCTTTTCCTTTTCTTTCCTTTTCTCACGGGTCTCAATTTTTATCTTCTTTCTTATCTTTCCCTTGATATTCCCTCTTTTTCCATTTTTCTCTTCAGACAAGCCTTATGAGCATGTGTAGACTTTAGAAGGAGGATTGATGGAAGAGAGATTAAGCAAAAAGTCCTAGAACTTTGATTAAAAGACGAAGCACTGAGTAGTGAATGCGTAGAACTCAAGCTGGCAGTCGCATTCATAGAACCAAAAGGAAAAGGACCATCACACGGCATTTGTCATTTGCTAGCTCCTATAAACAGATAGTTAACGTATCCCTTTGAAGCAACTTGCAAACACCGGATTTAATGACCACGAGGGAGATCGGAGTCGCAAGACATCGATACACGTCATCGAACTAGATGAGGACGTCTACAATTCAATCACCAGTCGCCCCCTTACCAAATCCTGGCATTGGGACTCTATCCTCGTGCTCTCCAAATGGCTCTCTATCGAAGCTCACTTCCACCTGTTCCCTCTCATCTGCAAGAACGTCATCGAGCTCGGCTGGGCTCCTAGGCTCATGACGGCTCGGCTTGGGGCCAACCATGTCGTCCTGCCGATGTCGCGCTAATCTTGCTGGGTTGAGGAGGAACATGGAAGCGAATGGCGGAGGGGAATGAGTGGAGGTGAGGGGAGTGGTGTGGGAATTTGAGGAGTTAGCAAGGGGAATCGGGAAGAGTTGGATGTCATGTTGATGAGCGCATGTTTTTAGACATGGAGGAGGTGACGGAGTTAGGAAGACACTGCGGAGTTGTGCAGAGAGAGTGTCCCTCTCTATTTCCTAATTGTTTAAATGTAGCTGATGATAGAGTTGCAAATGGTGAAGAGCAGATAATAACGCCAACAAGTTTAGTTGACATTTTCCATCACATTTTGCTCTTCCTTTTGAGCTTTTGTCAGGGACTCACATGAAGCATTTTAATGTTTTTAGAGGGGGAAAAAGGGAGAGAACAAGACACCAAAGGCGTGTCTGAAGCAAAAAAAAAAATGGAGAAAGGGAATTGAGAGAAACAGTATTGTTGATAGGACACTAAAAGGCATGGGAAGATAAGAAGAAGGGGAAAGTGGGACCCGTGAGGAAAAAAAAAGAGAAGTAGAAAGAATAAAGAGAAGCAAATAATGCTAAAAGGAAGGCTATATAAAGGACAACATGGCCAAAATATTTAAATTAGAAAATTGACTTTTATTCCTTGAAAAATTAGATGGTGGTGGGTAAATGTATCTCCTTATTATTCTACTACGACCACAACCTCTCCTAAATTTATAATCAATAGTTCATTCTACATTTACTTCTAATCGGCTTAACTGACATTAAATATTGACAACACCTTCTCCCTTTAATTTTTGGAAAGTTGCCATGATGACTTTTCGGGAAGTTTTCTCAATTTCAATATTGAAAAAAAAATGAAAAAAAGTTGCTTGCAATTGGTTTGTAAGGTAATAATTCTTCGATTTATTTGCTTCAAGTTGAACATGCAATTGATTTAAAGATTACCTTCTTTGAGAAAACTAATTCTTGATTTGTGATTTCAATGACTTGGAAGATTTCGGTTTAACCAATTTGTGAACGGGCTTAAAATTATGAAGTTGTGTTGACACCTAACTACAATATTGTATAGCTTGTGATAGGCAACCAATTTCTTTTCCTTGATTGATACCATGTGTTGGTATTTCGGAGGCAAAAACAAAAGAAAGAAAAACAAAAGCGGATATCGCATTCCCCTTGAGCTAAAGTTGTTTCTTGTGACCCATGCAAAGCACCATTCTACTTCTAAATTCCAATCACTAGCAATCCATGGGTACTTCCTTTTGACAAAATGATTAATCTAAAAATCAAAAGCATTGGATTAAGAAAAAGAAGACTGACCTGTGGAGTAAAAAGTGAAGGAGTGCGGTGGTCAATCTCCATCAAAGATTGCCAAGTCAAACTTTTCATCTTGGAGCAATAGGCAATAGTAAGATATTGTAATATGGGGCATTCTAGTGGATAATTATTTCCTGAGAGAAAACTAGTCAAACTAGGCAAGCATTTCAGCTCCATCCTCCAGAGATTTGGGAATGTAGTCCTCTCCATTGCGCTTCGCTGCCCTTCTTCCTCTACGATCACTCCTTCCATCTGACCACACTCCTTTATTTCTATACTACTTAGATTGGCAAGGCACCGAGCCATCGATAAAGTGAAAGCATGTTTCAAGTTGCTGCAATTATAAAGGGTGAGACTATCTATGACATTGAAGCGCAGAGTCCCTTGAAGATCGGTGTGCCATAGTCGCCTCAACTTTGGCAAATTGACCAAGTCCAGATGCCTTAAACAAGGCAATAGCCGAGTGCTTCCCATACCCACCAATCCTTTAAGATCGAATACTTCTTCTAGCGACTCGCAATCACACACCTGCAATCTTCCTAAATTGTGCAAAAGAAACATCAATCTAGATGGAATAGCATTAATAAATGATGAACATTTATCCACCATCAATGAATTTAATTGCCAAGATAACTTGATGGGATTAAGTTCGCCATGCCATTTTCCAATCAACTGAGGAAACTCAGACAGCTGCAAAAAATTTACTCCAGCAACCGTAGCCTGTTAAAAAAAACATCATTGAATATAAACTTCCAATTAACAAAAATAAATTACTCCATCAGTGATGAAGACCATTTAAGTGCACAAAAGTTGGTAACCGATGCATACCATTTCTTGAAACATAGTTTGGATGGTAATGTTGAGGTTTCCCTTCCAAAACCAACTTTCTGTTGATACTTGTACACCCTCTAGCTTTGGTGCCTTTATTGGTCCCTCTGAGAAGAATTTCATGCGGGGACATCCACTCACAATGACATCTTCCAATAGAGGGAACTTCAATGTGTATTTAATTGAGCCGAAACATCTCAACTCTGTTAACCCTTCAAGCTCCATATGCTTCAATTGATTGAAAGCCACCATAAGCCCCTTCTCACCTCCTTCGCCACATATGACTTCTGTCAACATTTTACAGTTACTTATCCTCAATTTTGTGAGTTTCACCAAATTCCCAGCTATTGTCGGTGTAAACATATTAGATAATCCATCACAATATGACACATCTAGAGTCTTGAGGTGTTGAAAAAATCTTGGAAAGGGTAACATTACGTTTTGCTCACGACTTGGGTCTTCTATGGCTTCCATAATGATGCTCAACTCTTCTAGATAAGATTTGCATACAACCAGCTTTTCCAAGTTAGTTAAACTCCTAACAAAATCACATGTGGATACTACGGATTCCTTTGAGAAATGATGAAGCTCGAGAACTCTAAGCTTGCAGAAGAATTCTTTATCATGAAAATGCCCATGCCATACCTCCGTCCATTCGGATAAATCCAATTTTAACTCTTGCAAATTTGGGAATGCGCCCTGAGGAATTACTCAAATCATAATCTAAAACCAAATTAATTAAAAGAGTATTCATGTATTATGGTGTAAGTCTTGCATATCGTGCGCAATAACTATATTTTAAGATGTTGAGTCTTATGTGATTCAACAGAAGGGTAATAGACATTATTACTGATCTTTTATATTTGACTTGTACCCATATTCGAACTCAAGTAAAACCATACATTTCCGTTTTTACATGTGCATACCTTGTGAAAATAAATTATCCATTAATTATAATCACAATTGCGCAAATTTCAGAGATTATATCAACAAAAATATCATATCCTTATGTTTTTAGCATAAAGTCAACCATCCTTACAAAGTCCAAATCATATAACACTTGTGCCTTGTTAAGATCACACCACATGCCATGTATTTTAAATTTTCATGGTACTTAAGAGAGAGCTAAACCATCGAAATTAGCTTAAACCTTTTTTTCTTTTTAAATCAACTGTTATGCATTACGTCAGACATTGACAAGAATATTCATTCAATATTTGAAGAACATACGATGTTTTCCTGTTCTCATAGTTCTATGGATTCAAGGAGAGTCATATAGTTTACATCTTCACATGTATAGCTACTTGTATGAGATGCTTCATTGTGAAGTTAATCATCACTTCCAATATTCACCATCGAAGCAAAACAAATAACCTTGAGCCGTACCTTTTCTATCAAGAACAGAGGTTGTTTATGAAGTGGCATCTCATTCTCAGGTTGGGAAGCAAGGACCTCCACTTTGTTACAGCCATACACCTCCAACGTCTTCAATGCTGGCCAACATAAAGGTTGTATTCTGGCGTAAATGCACTTCAATTCTGTTAGATGCTCAAGCTTGAGGGAGGTTAACCTTGGGAACACAACCCTGGGAACTAGTCCTTCCTTCTCGATGAGTTCCACAATGCCACCTCCATGGATCTCCAATTTCTCAAGTTGGGTTAGTTGTATTGCTACTGAGGTTGGAAATAAAGAGGTGAGGCTCTCGCATCCAGAAACGGTAACATAATGGAGACACTGGAATTTGACTTGATTGTGGAGTTCCTTATCCCATACACACTTTAGCTCTGGTAATCCACCTAACTTAAGCTCTTTTAGTGGCAAATGAACAACATGATGTCCATCTAGAGGATCCAGTGGCTGAAGTTTGAAAACAACTTCAAGCGAATCACAATAGTTTACCTCTAAATCTTCTAGGCTCTTGAGCAGTCCAAGAATGCAAGAAGGAACAATGTTCAATAGCTTATGACAAGACCACACCTCAAGCGATTTTAGTTTGTGGAAAGAATCCATAGCAACTTGATTGTCCCATATTATCTCAATATTATTCAGGTCAGTGATGTATATTGTCTCCAAGCTAGGAAATGCAACCTGCAATATTCGCTCACGAGATTAGTGATTTTGTTTGAAGAAAAGTTCATGGAAATCCCATTACATATAGAAGAGCTTGCTTGAGGAAGAGTGTCGGTATTAGAAAGTAAATGATGAAGAGATTGAGATTAAAAAGGCAACTAATCATCCATCAAAGGTTTAGTACGAAGTAGCTGCTCGCACTAACATTGAAATCAAATCCTAAGTTCTTAATTATCGTAAAGAAAAATTATGAGATGCAACGAAACACATAGAAAAAGCGATAGTCCTAACAATCTTGGTCTATCATTTGCGATCGTCTACTTAGACGAACGCATCCTCATCTCGCAAAGGTCGTACCAAAGATTGGACAGACCACAAAAAACAATATAAAATATAGTGAAAACATAAAAGGATGATATTCCTTAATCTTGGCAGGCCTTAATTGTACCACACTTGATTGTGTTGTTTCTCCACAATAACTATGCTATTTCAATAAAGTAATCGCGGTTGATTTGTCCATATTATCAATTTTCCTTTTTTCATTTTACTAAAAGTAGTTTCATGTTTCATTTTGGACAAGTTTAGCTTCAAAATTAGTGTACTAAACCCCATACTGTCTTTGTTAGCCCGTTAGGTTTCTATTGATTTTACTAATTTGCTAAAATTAAACATGTACGATACAAATAATACTACAATTTATTAAGTTATAATCTTTAATATCTATAAAATATACGTGAAATATGTTGAGGACATTAGTACTTCCGGTTAAAGTCAATATCAATTATTATTTTTCAATATTATATCACTCTAAAGCAATTAAAAGTCAGGCTACAACAGAACAATAAAAAACGGGATTGCTTAGGTCAAAATGAACAAATCTTCCCTATATAATTTTACACTTGAAATAACTCAATATTGTAGTTCATAGAAATAATTAAATCCAATTGTCGAAAATAGTCCTAAATATCTCATTAAAGAAGATTAAAAATATCTAATAAAGTCATCACATCAATCCTCTTGAAGGGCCCATTTACTTAAGTCAAAGTGGATTCACCTTTAAACTTCTCTATTTCATTTTCCATGAGACATCCTTCCATCATCTATTCAAGATGTTAGATGAATCAACTAAAATTGTCACATCACGAAAACTTAACGAACATCTAACGAAATTGAAAATCATTATTACGGATTCCGGATTATCAACGGATTACTCGATTTCATTATTGACAGCTCGATCGACTCGATGATACAGGCGAAACCATTACCTCGAACGAGGGGCGCTTTGTACGAATTAAAATTCATAGATCGATCAAATTTGATGAATCATTATATAGAACTCACATCAAAACTCTACCACCACCGTCAGTTTAACCTAAGTTTCAAACCAATGTTTCAAGCCAATGTTTCAAGCCATCTAGCACACCTCTTTCCCCTCTGCGGACCACCACATCAAGAAGATAGGCCTAACCCCAACCTGGCATGAAAAACCAAATGCAACGCAGAGCCTTACCGGGAGCCCACCGCCCATTCTACCTTTCTGCCAATGACTTCCCGCCACGTCATAGAAAGCCCCCACTTTCAAAATAATACCTCAAAGGGTCCCCCCTCCCCCACCCAACGTGAGCGACAATCCCGTGCACCGATTACGCCGTTGAAGTGCGCTAGGGCCCGCGCGACGCGATGGCCGAGATTGCGTCTATGGCTCACGAGTTACCACCGCGGCTCACGCACGTGGCGGACCCGGATGGGGGCGATCACGTAGGTTCGCGGAGCAGCGGAACAGTACCCCGGAGTCACCTTAAATTCTTGTATGTCAAACTTATGTGATCTTCTCTCTGCTCATGTTTTTCTTTCTTGCTTTTTTTTCTTTTGTTACTTTTCCTTCCACACACGTGCAATTATGATTGGAATTTCTCCTCTCTTTTTTTTTGTTCCTTTCATATGTTCTCTTATTGCGATTTTGCTTACTTCCCGATCGTCTACTTCTTAAATCTGTCCAATATGGACAATTTCTTTTTAGCTCGTTTCGATGATATATTGATTTTTGAAACGACTCCAAAAGTGTTGACTATAAAAAAAATATTATTATAATTTATATATAAAAAATATATGAATTGAAAGGGCTGATGATTTGGCTACTAATTAACATATTTGTAAATGATTATCTGACAAATTCGAAAATGATACAAATTGATAGGAATGTAATATACGAAAATTTGTAGTTAGATTAAGAAAAATATTGTGTTGTCCAATGAATATAAATTGCCGGCTGGTCGATTTTTTATTTTTATTTTAATAGAAAGCACTTACATTTAGTTACGTTTGGAAGAAAATTTAGTTATGTTTGGAAGAAAGATGCCAACGTGGAAGCTTCAAATTATTCGAAATACTTTTCTCTATAACCTATATGCCTACCCAACAAGCAGAAGCTAAGAGACTTCTTTGCATGATTCCTCTTTCTTCAATTACTAGGTAATTAGCAGCATTCTCACGCATTTGTACGGACATGGAATCTTTCATTTATGTAAAATCGGAATACGAATAATTAATTAATTGTATCTCATTTCATACGAATCTCCATTTTTTGAAGAAAAAAGGCTAAATTCTTAGCTTGTATTATGTAAAACATAGGATTTGATCATATTTAAAAATCCCTAATTGTCATGACTATATGACAGAGTGATATATAACATTATTGTAATATTGATAGATTATAGGAAGAGTTACATTGCTAATTTGCAATGCTAAAACTCATTAAAACCGATGGCACTGAACAAGGCAACAAGCAAGATGAGTGAAAAGTACAAGAGAAGGAGAACGATCAGACTGCAAATTAAAAGATTCGGTGACTATATTTAATATTTATATAGATTTTCCAATGAAATGCTGATTCGGTGATGAATTGGAAACACCAGCAAATTTAAAAAATTAGCCACGTGTCTTGCACATCAATAATTCGCTGGAAAATTTCAGATTTTTTTTGTCAAAGTACATAAATTATAAACAAATGAAAATTTATTGCCTTACGTAATTAAATAAAAATTCAATAACTATATTACAAAATCTTTTTCTATACAGTTATTCCATAATTTTGAGAGTTAACAGTTGAGCTCATTGAAGATTAATTATCCAACTTTCTCTACTTTTGAATTCTTCATTTCAATTTAAAATCACAGTAACTCTACTTTGACTTATCCAGATTTAATGGTGCAGTGATTATGTGGAAAGCAATCAATTTTAACCAAAGGGGGCTTTGGCGATTATGCTTAGTCTCCAGTATAACTATTTATTTGTTAATTTTAATTAATTAGCTGGCTGACCTAATAATTATTTATATGCATTTATCTTCAATCTAATTTCTCAACAATTTGATGTGATTGATCCAACTCTTGTCGGTGTGAATTGAAACTTGCCAATTATGTGTAGCGGCATGTGGCAACTTGAAATGCACAGCATGTAAACTTCTAAAGTGCTATAACACATAAAATTGATGCCAAGCATTTTGCTCAATCAGATTTTTTTTATATTTAAGATTTTGACGTAACGTTAATCACTTACCTCTTGATTGAAGAGGACATTATAGCGCGATTTGACACGATCCTCATCCCGAGCTTTTGGTGTACCTGTGATCAACTTTTCATTAGATGAAAAGAATGTCATCCTTTGCATTGCAGGGATGAATAAATCTAAGAAGGTCTTCAATGATGAAACCAACAAAAATAAAAATAAATAAATCATACACTTTTTGTGAGAGAAGCATGTCAAACTTTCCAAATATTGAACTTGTAAATCAGTTAACATCGTGAATACTAGAGTTTCTGGTGTTTCTATTCTCAGCCCTTCTTCCTCCATAATGATCGCCTCCATGTTCTTGCAATTCCTTACATCTAGTTCTCTCAATTGTGCAAGAGACTGAACCATGGATGGGAAAAATAGAAACCGGAGGTTGTTACAACGATACACCTGTAATTTCTTCAAATTATGGAATCTCACAATTCCACAAGGATTCTTGTTCCATATGCACCTCAAACTTAGTAAACCACTTATAAATATGGTGTTTAGCTCAGAGAGAGTCTCAATATTTGCATCGGCGCCTAGTCCGTCAAGGTCAAAAATTTCTTGCACTGAAATGCAAGCTTCTACCACTAAAGTGTGTAACTTGTGTAGTTTTGTCAGTGACCTAGAGTTGATAACTTTTGAGAGAGATTTGCATGAAGACACCGTGAGAAGTTGGAGATTGCTGAGGCCCAAGGGAGATTCATCAGTCCATAAATCTTCTAGATTGGGAAGTCCAACCATTGTCAAGGACTCCAAGGATGGGATTGAAACCTGACGGATAAAGCCATTAGCAATAGCATTTACAATTGCAAAGGGCAACCAAGAAATTTGCGGGCTATAGCAAATCATTACAAATGGTTGCCGAAGAAAATTTACAAACTTTTAGGATAATTTTTGCATTTAGATACATCTATGATAGGGAATCTGATTTGCAATCCAGAAAGATATCAAAAGACGACTAATAAACTTCATTTTTTATTTACAATATACTCATGGATGTTATTATGATTAGATTTTGTTAGCAATTTACTAACAAGGGAAATTACGGTCATGAAGAAATAGCAGTTAGTTCATTTTGCTAATGACTACAAAAATTTGCAATCCATACTGCAAAAGAAATTGCATTCAAGGTAAATTACTTCCTATAAGATAAACTATGCGCTTTTAGATTATGTTACTATTGTGATGATCTATAACTCATTTTATCGGATGATTGCTAAAAAGTATCGTACTATTACACAACGGAGAGTACTACAATGAAAAATAAAATAAAGAAACTATAGAATGACTTATGAAAGATATTGGCAGTTTACTTATGAAGGAAAATATCTCATTGCAATAATTGATCAACAAGGTGAGATCGCAATCATGAGAAGTAAATTATTATGCCATAAGACCTTAATTACTACCTACCTAAGGAAACTTAGCTCTGGCAAAAAAATAATAATAATGAAACTTAGCAATTTCAAAAAGAAATTTGCTACTTCACAAGGAGGATCACTGTCATGAAAGTTTTGTGATTGCAAGCAACTTCCTTTCCATGCCTAGGCCACGCACCTGGCCGCTTGGGCTTATCCAGAACTAATCAATTAATACGTGAAATATTATAATTTATATAATAAGATCCAATAAAGTAATGTATATTTATCTAATGATACGACGAGTTTGTCTTTAATAGTTGTTCTATAATGGAAAGTACCTTCCATCCTTAATATTAACTACGTGGACGTGGATAGTCTATTGCTATCCTTGCACCTACTCTCTCCGATTTTATTTTATTTTTTTACCAAATTCTTGTTCAGTCTCTTCACATCACTGGAGAATCAACCTCAGTAAAGTACAACCAAGGCTCGTGCTATCGTCGAGCTTGTGGTCAAGCCGAGTTCGGGAGAGAAATAGATAGAGATAGAATTTGCCCCTGGTCCGCAAGGAAGGTGGGGGCAAGCAGATCATGGTGTTGGCAAATAACCGTGGCGATGGTGGGGGCAAGCAGATCTGGTTCTCAGCCCTCTCGCGATGCCGAGCAACTTTCGAATGGGGAGAGAGAGAGACTGCAGGGAGGGGGGAAGAAGAAAAGCAAGATGACACGTGTCGACCATCCATGTGTGTCGTAGACAATGGGTGCATGGTGGGCCTCAAGCATCCATACCCAAACTTCCCTTCGTACTTCGTAAATTTACAATGACAACTTAAATTTCCATGAATATTTATTACATAATTATAACAAGGCCATCATGTCTAGTCAACAAAAAGGCTCTACGCAATTTTTGTTGTCAACAACAGCCGTGCGTTTTCCTGAATTGGACCGTTGCTTATCCATGTTGTGCTTCTCTTACTAACAATAACCAATTTAATCAACTATATATAACCGACCTCAATTTCAATTAAATGCCATTAATTGTTTTTGTGATGATATAAATTATCAACTTCATATTTGTAATTTCCCATTTCCATAGTGCTTGAGACAATTTTCTAAGTTGGATGTCTAGGTGATAAAGGTTTATCATACAAAATCATTTAATTATTTTTATTATGAATGTTACGGTCTACTATATCTCAATTGCCATTTCATAAACTTGAGCCTCAACTGCACCTTGGAATTATGCTTCAAAACAAGTATTCGCTTGAAAATCGTGTTGTTTCAATCTTTTAAGAACATGATTTTGACCATAATGAAGGAACAAAGGACACGAGCTAGTTTAGAAATGAGCAAAAAAACTCAGTTACATGAATTAATTAATAAAATTAAGCCCAAATTTTGAGTAAACAATGCGTGAAAATGACAATGATTTTCACCACTAAACATAGAATTGGTGAGTTATTTTTTGGTAAATTATGATAGTCAAAGTTCCACTCCATTATGGACCGAATCTATGTCCATTTCCTTGATTATTTAGGCCAAAATCATACTTAACTTCACAAAAAATAAGATGCTATCATTTCTGTTGATGAAATTTGTCAACGAGGCTACCATTAGAACTTGATTTTAATTATTTTTCAAAATGTTGAGGACTAGTCCAAATAAGTATTTAGGACTGGATTGACTCATAACTAAATTGTTAGGACCCCTATGACACTTTTCCCAGCAAAGATATTTAGGACTCAATTGCATATTACACGTAATTTTTTTACAATAAAGTTGCGATTCTTGTGTGTCTGTTTTAGTTGAATCATCCTCTGGCGTCCGTATGCACTAAAATGAGTTGAAAATTTACAAAATAAATAAAGAAAAATAAAGAAAAAAATGCAATGATCTTAACAGAGGTTTAGACAAAAAAATTACTAATACTATGGTTGACTGCATGAAAAGAGTTAAATATCTAGTAGGCTTTCAAATATATCCCGAGCATATAAAACAGTCATTGGAAAGGCTAAATTTTATATTTCTTTATGCATATAGCATCCCCAGTCAGCTATTTAAACGGACCATTGGATGATAACATCACATAGCTATGCCCAGTATGTCATAATTTATATAACTAAATTCTGGAAGTAAATGTGTACCGCTTAAAGTCTTCATGGGGGATTTCATGTAGCTTTCCTAAAAGTTATTCACTAAAGCCTACGGCTACGAGATATTAGCACAAGTTGAATATTTATGTTTGTTATGCTCAAAGTGCTTACAGATATATGAACACGCATGAAATTGTATACTTTTATACAAATAGGACCTATGTAATGATTAAATGCTTATTGAAATACACTACGGAAATGATGTGCATCAATTAGGTTGGCATCATTGCTATGATTCGAAAACCCAATTCCCTTGCTCGTTCTTCGTATTGAATTTTACCTAAGTCGCCTAGATATTATATTTTATGGATAATAACAAAGTTAGATGACTAAATTCAGGGAATCTATCTTACAAGAGACATGACGTTACTGTGGAATTATTCTAATGCCAACACTCCCTTCAATGCTGCTCTGTAAAACCCTTTTAATATAGGTATACTTGCAGCACGTAAGTTGAAAATAACTCAGATCCTATCCCGAACTAAATTACATGGATTCTATTCTATTAGTTGGACTTCTACACAATGAAGAGAAACATAAGATTGCTTTAACTAATTACAGGGAAGGAGTGATTGGACAAGGTAATTAGGAAGAAAATGAACTGAAAAAAAAGAAAAAAAAGAATAAGGATTATAATCTACATTGCATCTAATTAGCAAATCAACAAAAGATTGATAAATAATATATTCTTTTGATAGAAAGTTACCTGTTGCCCATTGAAGAAAGTAACTTGATTGCCAACTTGGTCTTTTGATGTACTAATTGAAGGAGCCATCCCCTGGGTGAAAAAGTTCTTGATATTTGGCAAGTTACGCAATTCTAATACATGCAAATTACGCAATTCAACTTCGCCACAATCATCGACTTGTACAATCTCCTGCATTAAGTCACACTTGATAGCTTGGATCTCTTTAAGCTGTGGAAGTTCTTTCAACAATGAAAGAGGAAACAAAATTTCCATCTTATTGCAACTTTCGACTTGTATTTTTTTTAATGCAATGAAGGAGTTAGAGGAGATATGGTTGTTGCATAATTGCTCCAAGTTGATAAGATTATTGAGAATTAACGACTCCAACGTCTTAAAATCTGTATGGGATGGTAGTTGGAGGACGTAAGGGATGGAGGGACTATTCTTCACGTGTAGATGCTTTAATTTTGGAAAGCCTTCTTGGGATAATGTGCAAATACTTTGCTCAATTCCATTTGATCCATCTAAAAATAGATCATCAGTTTTGCCTAATAAAGTTTGTATGCATCCTTTCTGAAGAATATCACTTGATGGATCCAACTTAAGCTCCAATGTGCTCGATCCTTTGTGACTTTGCTGAAGCCTCACATCACCTATACGGATTTTGTACTTGGTCAATTTCTTGACATTTAGATCTTCTGGGAGCACACTTGAATCGAGAATGGACACATGCAAAGTGCATAAATTCTTCATGTTATTCAACTCAATAAGCTTAGCATTAGTTGATGGAGTTTGCTCCACGGCATTCCATTGATCAAAGCTATTCTCCATATACAACTCCTCCAATTTCATCAAGCTTCCAAGCACACCCGGTTCAATTATATGAAGTAGTGAGCAATGGTTTAAGTCTAACAACCTCAGCTCTACCAATTGTCCAATTTCTTTTGGCAACCGTTGAATTTTGGAGTTCACAAAGCTGAGAATATTTAGCCCTTTTAGCTCGCCAATCATGGCTACATCCTCTAATGAACAACCATCAAGATACAAAGTATGTAAGTTCTCCAAGAATTGAAACGGCGAAGGTGAACAAGTGAGACGCACTTGAGAAAGATGTAAGACCATGAGCTTTCTCATAGAGTTGAAATATGAATTTGGGACCTTAAGAGATTCATTGTTTGTGAATAGCAAAAAGATCTGCATTTCGGGGCAATCTAACTCTTCGAGAAGCTCCTTCATGTCAACAAAGGGAAAGCATGCCGCTGTACAACTTTTGAGCTTGTCCTTCGGCAACTCTATCGACAACTTATCATTATCTTTCAACACAAGAAAAGGATCATCTCTTGAAGCAACTGAGGCAACAAATCCACGAACCAAGTCATGTATCTTGAAACCATCAACATCTTCATCGTCTGCTAACAAAAGTGAGGACGCTTTCAAGGTTCGGATCAATGAGTGCAGCCTATTTCTAACTTCTTCCATGTTGCTATCTTCTCGAAATAACCTTGAACCCACGCCATACCTCACCAAGTTTTCAAGAGAGGGCTTAGAGACACCATAAACAACACAGAGTCGTAACAATGACTTCACCTCCTTGCCATACTCCCCTTTGAAACGATCATAACTCATCTGCAACATCTTATTTATAATCTCACTTATTCCTTCATTTGTAGACTTCTCAATTTGTCTCAAAACATCATTCCATTCATAAAAATCAGCGTCTTTAAAAATATTCCCCATTGCAATAATTAGGAAAGGCAAACCTGCACATTTGCGGAGTGCTTCATCCACTAGGGATTTGAACGGGTCATCATGAACCTTGTCTCCCACCGTCCTCTCAAACAATCTTTTTGCCTCTTCATCCTTTAGCTCTTCGAGGCAGAAGTCCCTGTCGCAGCCCATTTCCCTTCGCAAAACATCTTGAAATCTTGAAGTCAGCAACAACTTGCATCCTATGACTTTGTTGTCATGTCCGCAAGGAATGCCCACTAATTTCAAGTCAAGCCCCTTCCACAGGTTGTCCAGTATTATGAGGACCTTCTTTTTCGCCTTCTCCTCTTCTTCCAACCTTTTGCTTAGACGCGCAGCTCGCGAATTGACATACTCTGCATCTTTCATGTCCAGGTCCAACGCGTAAGCAATCTCTCCTTGAATCCTCTTGATGTCTTGATTTTCCGACACGTCAGCCTTAGCGACCCAATCAAACGAATTCTCTTTCCTTATTCTCTTTTCGGCTTCCACCAATAGGGTGGACTTGCCGACCCCGCCCATCCCATAAATCCCGACCACTCTATTGTTGTTATCAGCAAGAGCGGCCATGATCTCCCCCATGATCAATTCTCTGGAATTGACGATGCCATCGTCCTTAAGCTCAATCGATGTCGAGGCCAAAGAAGGAAAGGTCGTCGCAGTGGCCGACTGGATGAAATCTTTGTCCTCTCTCATGGCCGGAGTCGAAGCAGCAACATTCCCTGGAGCAGGACCGTTGAAGCAGATGTCCTTGAATTGACTGCAGTCTTGAGTGAGTTGCTTGGTGACCTCGATCTTGTCCTTGGCCTTCCTGCTGAACTGATAGCGGCAATTGGGGTCGGGAAGACACCCGTAGCAGCAATTCTTACTCACCTTTTCGAAGTCGTCCAACGAGTTTCGCGCCTCATTCAAGGCCTTCTCAGCACTTGCCTGCCACTCTGTGATGGGACTGTAGACATTCCGGAGATTTTTTCTGGCCTCTTCCACTGCATTTTGGATCCTCTCAGCCTCATACGCCAGCTTCCCAACTTCCTTCTGAAGATCCCGGGCGTAGCTCTTGGAGGAGATCACGTATCCGAATTGACGCTTGATGGGAACAACTACCCGCTTCAAGACATCCCACGCCATAGAAACAACAGAATCGATCGACATTTTTCCTTTTCTTTTTTTTTTCTTTTAGAAAGAAAGAGCGATAAAACGGGGAGACAGGAGAGAGAGAATGATGAAAAAGAGCAGCAGACAGTGAAGAAGAAGAAGAGGAGGAAGAATGATGGGGCCGAGGAGAAGAAAGAGCGAAACAGAGCACGAACAACGAGAGGCGAATGAGGGAAAGAGATTTGAGTGCAAAAAGGGATGAAGGAAGAGGGAAGTCGAAGAGCAGTCAATCTAAGTATGAAAGAGCTTGGTAATCTAGCCTTAGTTGATGCCCTAACTAAAATTAATCAAAATATTGGACAGCTGAAAACTTGGAAGCAGAGTGTTCCTAGTAGAAACTGGTCAAAAATAAAAATTAAAAAAGACAGCTCTTGGTCGCCTCAATCAAGACAGCAATAAGATGGTGGAATTATAAAAAATCGAGTTTCAGAAAAGGTTTATTTTCTTCACGTTAATATTCCTTTAGTTGACCACTCACCATTTATGAAGCACAGATATGTTGCAGCAGCTTCCGTGTCGTGTCAACACCCTCTGACACGATCGAATTTGTGGTCAATAAATGGTCAATTCTTCTCGATACGTTCCAACACGTGTCCAAAAGACGATGGAGGGTGGAGGTGAAGGCAAGGGAGAAGAGGCGAGGCTGCGAGTGATGGTAAGGCCACGAGCAACGGTGAGCCCAGATGGCAAGGGAGGGTTAGAGGAAGAGCAAAGATGGATGCGACCTAGAGAACCGCAACTATGATGCCGCGATGGAAGGTCAACGGGGAGGCTGTGGCTGTGAAGGAGGAAGAGTTGGAGGCGAGGCAACAAGCGATTGTGATGAGGATTGAGAGAGAGCAGAGATCAAGTGGAAAAGGGTCGTGTGAGGAGGAGGAGGAGGCCTTCGCGTGATTTTTTTTCTTTTTGGAGGGAGGGAGAAGTGACAGGTGATGGGAGGAAAGAAACGAGGGAAAGAAAAGTGAAATAAAGTTGGGAGGTGGGGGCTGGGTGGTGGGGGCAAAGAAACGAGGGAAAGAAAAGTGAAATAAAGTTGGAAGGTGGGGGCTTGGTGGTGGGGGCAAATAAATGAGGGAAAAAAAAGTGAAATAAATTTAGAGAGTGGGGTTGAAGGTAGGCCCAAGGGGGCCTTTTTTTTACCAAATAAATAAATAAGTGAGGCTAAAAAATGACTTTGGAGAATAAAAATACTAAATGTTGGATAATGATAAATTTTGGTCATTGTATAAGATCATAAATTTATTTAAATAAGTTGATTCTAATTTCTTGTTAGTCATTAGTTTCATCAATAACTTTCATTAAAATTAGAAACATGTTTCCAAAGATGGATATGCATTAATTATGAATATGTCGAATTTCCTATGAATAGATTTGCTAATATTATTAGTGTAAATTCATTATAGACTCTTTTTTATTATTTATTTATTTGTGAATTTTAATCAAATTAATTAAGAATAAAAATATTCATTTAATATACAACGTGTCCTAACACGTCGAATTCTTTATTTTTGAAAATTGATGTGTTGGCGTATCGTGTCGTGTCGTGTCACATGTCGATGTTACTTAGTCACCATCACTGGTGTCTGGGCCTCCACAACACCAATGCCTAAATAGCGATCCAGTATCGATCCTTAGGTGTGAGAAAATTGGGCATAATAATAGTAAGAGTTCCAAAACTTTCATACGGCATTTACTTAAGTGCTAAACTTTTTTTCCCTCACTTGAGTGTCAAATCAGAGAAAATTCATTACTTGAGTGTCAATTTTGACCAAATGTCCTATGTGGAATTTTTTGTACCTTTTGAATGTTTTTGAATTTTTTGAATTTTTTGATTTCCATCTATATTTTGCTTCTTTTTTTGTTTTTTTTTTCTTTAGGGCCAACAAGGGTCACTAGCGACCCTCGCCCGTCATTACCGCCTCACCCAGATTGGGGGAGGGCCGCCTCACCCTCGGCCATGAAAGCCTTGGTCGAGGCCACGGGGCCCTCGTTGGCCGTTAGGCGACCACGAGCAACGCCACCTAAAGCAAGCGAGGGTCATCGCAGCCTTGCCAACAGTTGACGAGCCCCCAATGGCCTCGCCCAAGGCCTTTGTGGCCAAGGGCAAGGCGGTCGTAGCCTATAAGGGTCATCGGTGACCCTCACCGACCCTAAAAAAAAAAAAAAAAAAAATTTCAAAAAATATAATAAAAAAATATTTAAAATATTAAAATAATTTCTAGCGGTCACATAAGTTTTTCCGACGGGACAAATCAGAAGTGACACTCAAGTGATCGACTTGTCAAATTTGTGGCAAGCAAAAAGAATTTTGGTATTCAAGTGAACACTGTATGGAAATACTGGCACTTATACTGTTCTCATCTACAGAAAATAGTGAAAGTAACGAATGCTACGCCCCCGTTGTGACAAAATGGTCTCCTTGGTTGATCTCTTTGCATTTTAGAAGTCAAATTGCAAGCGCATAATGCCTTAAAAAGATCTATAAAACAGACGATTAACAGCTGTTAAAAAAAAATGGTAAAGTTCTTCATGCGGTCTGTCATCATCGATATAATAAAGTTTAATTAATAAAGAGAACCAACGGACAAAGGCAGGTCACACTCATGCGACCTGTATTTCTTTCTAGCGGTGGCAATGTGGGCTGTAATCCAATTTTCCAGCTCTAATTCAGTATGACCCAGGGGAGGGCCTTCCTCACCCAACACCGACGAGGGCCACCTTGCTTGAGCCGGCTTCCCTCCGTTGTTAATAGAGGGAAGAGAGAAGAAGAAAAAAGAAAATAAAAAGAAAAGAATTTTTTTTTTAAAAAAAAAGGACAAAAATGCCCTTCAATCATAGAATCGGGATAAATGTGTCATAATTGATAAAGTTTTTGAGATTTTTTGTGTCACCAAAAAAAATTCGGGGTAAATTTATCACATTAGGTAAAATTTAGGATTTTTTGTGGCTTTTATCCTTTATTCAATGCAGGAGATTTACAATATTCAAAACTTGAGATTAGCCTGGATAAATTGAAAGTTATTAACTGAGCATCCTCATTAGTACTAGTGATATAATGGTTTAGAACCTTAACAAAGACCCAAACCACAAAAAAGAAGGAGGAGACGACCATGAATTATGCAGCTCGATCATCTCACCTTAGTTAAGGCCTTAGCTAAGCGCCAGTCAATTCCTTGGGAAGCTGGACGTTTGGTAGGACATTGCTCCAAATCATCATCACTAGCCAAAAATAACAATAAAAAATGACCGACCTCCGTCTTCTCAATCAGGACAACAATGGTCGACTTAAATTGACTTCTTTGCTTGATTTCTTCGCATTATTAAATTTAAATGGCAACCCATCAATTGGCTTAAAAAAACAAAAAGACTACCAGCTGTTAAAGTACGAAAATGATTCGGCTTGGATTATCACTTGTTTAATAAGTACATTTTATAATCTGTCATTATCATCATGATAATATATAATTATGAGAACAAATGGAGGACAGGTTATGCCCATACATGCATGTGATTAATACTTTCATCAATATTTGTATGCGGGCGCTAGTCTGAATCAAAACTAGGTGATGATTAGAATTTTGAAACGTATGCAAACCCTTCAATGATTAATTGATACCTAGTTAATATGACAATGCTAGCACCTAGAAAGAGAAGTTCTCTGTTCTAAACGTGTAGTGAGTTAGGTCTTTCTCATCCTATCAGTTGTTATATATGTCAAAACAGTTGTATTTTATTCGATGTCACGAGAGACTCGTAATATTCAAAACTTGAAATTAACTTGGATAAACTGAAAATTATTAGCTAAGCATCTTCATTAGTATTAGTGATATAATGATTTAGAACCTTAATAAAGACCCAAAGCACAAGAAAGGAAGAGGAGATGAGTATAAATTATGCAGCTTGATCATCTCACCTTAGTTAAGGCCTTAGCTAAGCGCTAATCAATTCCTTGGGAAGCTAGACGCTTGGTAGGACATTGCTCCAAATCATCACTAGCCAAAAATAACAATAAAAAATGACCGCTCTCCGTCTTCTCAATCAAGACAACGATGGTCAACTTAAATTGACTTCTTTGCTTGATTTCTTCTCATTATTAAATTTAAATGGCAACCCATCAATTGGCTTAAAAAAAAAGAAAAAGAAAAAAAGACAAAGACTACCAGCTGTCAAAAGTACCAAAATGATTCAACTTGGATTATCACTTGTTTAATAAGTACATTTTATAATCTGTCATTATTGACATGATAATATATAGTTATGAGAACAAATGGACAAGAACAAGTTATGCCCATACATGCATGTGATTAACACTTTCATCGATATTTGTATGCGGGCACTAGTTTGAATCAAAAGTAGGTGACGATTAGAATTTTGAAACGTATGCAAACCCTTCAATGACTAATTGATACCTAATTGATACGACAATGCTAGCACTCAGAAAGAGAATTTCTCTGTTCTAAAAGTGTAGTAAATTAGGTCTTTCTCATCCTACTAGAGGTTATATATGTCAAAACAGTTGTATTTTATTCGATGTCACGAGAGACTTGCAATATTCAAAACATGAGCTTAACCTGGATAAACTGAAAGTTATTAGCTGAGCATCCTCATTAGTACTAGTGATATAATGATTTAGAACCTTAATAAAGACCCAAAGCACAAGAAAAAAAGAGGAGATGAGTATAAATTATGTAGCTCGATCATCTCACCTTAGCTAAGGCCATAGCTAAGCGCCAGTCAATTCCTTGGGAAGCTGGACATCACTAGCCAAAAATAACAATAAAAAATGACCGCTCTCCGTCTTCTCAATCAAGACAACAATGGTCGACTTAAATTGACTTCTTTGCTTGATTTCTTCACATTATTAAATTTAAATGGCAACCCATCGATTGGCTTAAAAAAAAAAAAGACTGCTAGCTGTTAAAGTACGAAAATGATTCGACTTGGATTATCACTTGTTTAATAAGTACATTTTATAATATGTCATTATTGACATGATAATATATAATTATGAGAACAAATGGACAAGGACGGGTTATGGCCATACATGCATGTGATTAGTAGCATCTTTAATTGTTTTCATAATATTAATATTTCCATCGATATTTGTGTGGGTGGGCCTGTAGGGAAGCAACACAGGGTGACGATTAGAATAAGAAATGTTTATAAAACCTTCAAAGAAGATGTATTTAGTAAATGATTCGACTTTAAATCAGTGCTCATCTGCTTTATACGGTCTATCATCATAGATATAACAAAAGAAATTAATAAAGAGAACAGACGGGCAAGATCAGGCTACATTTATGTGACTTGTATATCTAGAGGTGGCAATTTTTATAGAAACCTATTTTCCAAATGTTAGTGTGACAGGCTGTGTATGGATCACTTAAAATTTTAAAAAACATTTGAAATGAGATTAAAACGGCAAAACACAACTTTAAGTGAGTCGTTTGGATTTGCATCATTTCCATATTCGACCCATCTTGAGTTTAGTAAAATGAACAAATACTATATTACGACTATAATGGGGAAAATCTCCTTTTGATGCCTCCCAATACTATTTAATTGATAGTTTTTTTTTTTTTTGAAGCTAATTTAATTGATAGTTGAAGATGGTAATAGTAGTATCATTCGCTAGATTATGTAGCAATTGTCTTCTTGTTCATTTTTGTGAGGGGGCTTGTGGGGAAATAAATGAACTTCAATTTTCGAAATGGTATAGAGATCAAAACGGCTCTTAAGAATAAAATGGCCGTGTTTTTTGTTCTATATATTGAATAGCAACTTTTGTTAATGTTAACCACCCCATGTGGTGGCCGTGTTGGCTTGGGCTTTCATCCCCCTCACGAAGGGGACGGGTTCAAATCACAGCGTGGTCACTAGTGGTATTAAGCGTGACGCCGTGGTGGTGGGTCCTGCGCTAGCGTCACCAGGGGGTTTACGGCGCGGCTGTCGGCCGTGTGCAAGCTAGTTCCTACTGTCTCCAAAAAAAAAAAAAAAACTTTTGTTAATGTTACCACCCCATGTGGTGGCCGCGTTGGCTTGGGCTTTCATCCCCCTCACGAAGATGACGGGTTCAAATCCCAGCGTGGTCGCTAGTGGTATTAAGCATGACGCCGTGGTGGTGGGTCTTGCACTAACGTCACGGGGTTTACGGCGCGCTGTTGGCGCAAGTTCGGTTCCTCATGTCTCCAAAAAAAAAAAAAAAAAAAAAAAAACTTTTGTTAATGTTCTACTTATTGAAATATTAAGACTTGGGCTAACTTATATCTAATTAATGTTGTCCATTTGTTGAAAATAAGTCTTGACCTTTCATGTATTATCTTCAAAAAGAATAAGTTAATTTTACATTGTGTATCCTTTCTTAAGAAAATGACAATTTTAATGTACAATTATTATATTATTCTTCATATTCAATAATTGCGAGATAGAGTAAGTATAATTTTTTGATTGTGAAGAACAAGTGTATTTTGTATTCTGCACTATTTCCTAAAAAAATTAGAATTTTATGGCATATTTGACAATTATTCTGAATTAGATATTAGAAGGTAAGAGAATTACTGATTACTTGGGAATATTTTTAAATATGTACGGGTTTTTCATGGAGTTTTATTTGTAACAGTGTGAGGTTGAATGGGCCATTAGTTTTCTTTATCACTAGTGTGGTCTTTAATATATATTTCATCGAACCTTTATTGTAATTTCTATACAATGTCTCACACTCTATTTCATTTCATACCAATATTTGCCATAGGAATTTTAAAGCATGAAACCGTCAATATTTCTCTATTTTGACATGAATGCCTATATAGCTTGTACGTAGTTAAAAAAAAAAGTAATGACAAATATTCAGGATATATTTGAGAAGAATAACTAACTTGAAGTGGAAACAAAGGCAAAATACATTGAAACGAATGTTTGGAATAATATTTAAGAGCATAGTCTTAGATATGTGCAATAAACGGAGATGTTACTATCAATGTGAGCAAGTGCGTGGTATCCAATGACTTTGCTCTTCACGTGATTTTTGTTTGTCATTATCGAATCTCATTTTTCTAGACCGTGAAATGCGGATCTTATTTGTGCCTTTTAAGGCATTTTTTTGTCCTAAACTCTCTGATTTGAGGTTCATAATAATTGTAATCAAATGAAAGATTCCCTTTTGCATCATACTTTCCCCAATCCCAAGATTAGCTTTTGTTAGAAACACTGCTGCCTAGTGCAAATGCACGAATGCCGACACTTTTGTCTTGGGTGCATATGCCTTCCACGAAATTTAGTTCACTAATTGGTTGGTGACCATGTGCGCCAAGTTGGATTACGATCTAACAAAAGGGTTCATCCTCTTTGGATACCCAAAAAAATAAAGGTGAATCAGGCATGAGGACGAAAGGGAAGGAAATTCTTGCTAGAAAGCAAAGAATCTCGCACATATTTTTCTGAGAAGTGGGCCACAAACCTAAATGAAAAGCAAAAGAGGTTGCATGAATGAAGATGCCTTAAAATTAAAGTTGGACCGTCATCTTGATTAAGTCTTCGTAATAAGCCCACTTCATTTTAGGACCTTTGAAATGTTGGTCAGCCCAATTCACTTTAGGTCACCGCTAGCACCATGAGACGTCCCTAATTTTTTATGGTTGATAACCAAACAATTGAACCACGGAAACAATGACATGTTGCTTCATTTAAGAAATAATGAAGAAACAGTCAATTTTCAAGTTAAATCTAAATCCCAAAGCTCTCGCACTTAAGAAAGCCGTTGGAGCGCATGAATAGCTACTGAACTCCTCTAGTCATGATCTGTACAAATACACAAGAGCCGCGATTCTCTTGTTTTCTTGATGAATCTATAAGGACCAGCTTTGGAATACGCATGTTTGAACCACCAATTTATGACATAAGCATAAGCTGATGAGAGAAGCACGAACAATATAGATTGTCAACTTGAGTAGCTCTAAGGAGCAATCTTAAACTAACAACGAAAGTCATCGATCTTAACCTAGTTGCTTGTCACAATCTATCTTACAGAAATTAGACGTTAAATTTGTTTTCGGAAGAGGTGGGAATGGGGCAGGGCCAAATTCCGGGCGAAAGAAAGCTACCTGAAGCAAGGTAAAGGTGCACCTTGGATTAAGCTGAGAACTTTGAAGAAAATAACAGCCACATGCTTTCCTACACAAACCAATTCAACTTAGCAAAACTAACTTAAAATATGAGGCAGTATAGGTAGCGTCAATAATGGAATTGGTGATATGCCATTGATGAATTAAGCTCGGGATCTCAGCATGTCTCTCCCTAACAAGTTGGCTACATCAGCAACTGGAAAATTCGCTGGCTAATTCAAGAGCAGCGGGATGCCTTTACTATAGAGCCGCAGATAACCAACTCAGGCCGACTCTGCATCTCGACTGTTTGTTCTCTTATGTACTGAGATGTTTCGCTAATAAAAGAGCGTCATGCGAGCAGAAAACATGGCTTATGAAATTACAAATTTCGCCTCCTCGAGTGGGTGGATTTATGGATCCTTAGTTTCGCCGTCCAAGGCGAAGCGGAAAGTCCTTAACAGGCCAACACGTCCACAGGTTAAGAATGATGATGGTGAAAAGCCAACTCGAAAGACAATTATGAGATTGATTGCAGTTTAAGTGCATTAGTTGCCAAAGGGTGGACCTATGAAAGTTGATCAATCAGCCGAAGTTCTTGCAGGATCATCAGCCGTATATTTTCGTTTCTTGCTATACTGCTCAATTTACTGGCAAATGAGCAACTTAATATTCAGGTGTTGAGAATAATTTGAGGACAAAAGCTATAACGTGATGCGTGATGGGGTGAGTGATTTTAGAACGGAAATTTTTCAGAGGGGATTTTTGTGGTTAAGTGTATGAAGTAGTGTATACGGGAAAGAAACAAAAAAGAATGCATCGATGGTTCTGAGTTGGTTGATGGACCGACGTTGGATGCTACCGCATCATAACGGCACGTAATTTCAAAATACAAAGAGAGGCAACGGGTGAGTTTAATTTTTCAGAAGACTTCTAAGATTCTAATCTTTCCGATAACGCTATGTCAAGTGAAGCAGACTACTCTCATCCATTTTCAACATAGACATACTCTCATCATTAATCTTCTCTTCAAGATTCGTCATTCTTTAGAGATTCACACACACTCTCTCTCTCTCTAGCCTCTACTAGTTGAATCTTCTCCTTCAACTTCTCCTTATGAGCCATCAACATCTTATATTACTTCTTTCTTGTGACCAGAACTTTCGGGGTCTTTGCTGGAAGCGATACACAATCAAGCGTCCAAAGCAATGACTAAATCCCACGGCAGGATCTGCGATATGCTTTCGAAATAAAGCAGTTTCCGATGTGAATGGAAACAAAACATGAGCATCAACGATATGTCAGATTTTTCAATTGAACGATGAGAGCGTACGAGCAATCGTTCGATCGTAATACCACAATTGCGAAAACTCTCTTGATTGCTTGCGAATCTGAACTGTATTACTCGAAGCTTCCCCTGAAGCGACATATTCGGGCATTGCCATCAATTTGCACGTAATCAGTTGAAACAACGCGCATAAAAATAGTTAGGAAAGAATGATAAAAAATTTCATCTATTCGAGTTTTCCCACAAATTAACAAGGCATTGTCCCAACGCTTCAAATTTTAGGGCATTCGTCAATGAGAAAAAAAAAAAAAGCCTCAAATTGAAACTCCAATCAATCGTCCAATCTTCAATGTGGACCTCCTCTTCAGAGTCTTCTTCTTTTCTATTTTCTTGTTTGATGATATCTGATAGCTTTCGGATGCAAAAAACGACATGTTTTCAATTTTTTTTTTTCATTTTTTTTTTCATTTTTTTTGCGTTACTCGGCTGCCGAATAGACTTACAGTGACAAGTAAGCCGCTACGTATGCTATTTAACGGTAATTTCAACGGTAGGAGTACACGTGCTTCCATGATCCATTTTAAAGTTGTTTTTTTATTATTTCAGAAAATGTGGCGTAAAATGAAGTGGGAGTGCCAATTTAATGGATTGACTAATTTTAGAAGGGGAAGAGCTTTTTTTTTTTCGTCCTTATTATTATTTTTAATTAGTGAAAATCGACGGCACTAAGTAAATTGTCGAATTTCTCCTCCAAAAAATGGTCTTGGATTATGATTTTATCACTCGCCTTGGCATTTATAATATCTTGATTAGCAATTGAATTTGAAAATACGCTGAAGATACATGTGATGTAAACTATTTGTATCGTTTATGTATGTGTATATCTAAATATTATGATTTGCACAATATAATAGCTTAGTAATGTAATAACTACCATAGAACTATTTTTTTGAATTGCTCAAAAACCTTTTAAGAGCTAACACAATTAAAAATACGTGGGAGTAGACATGAGTTCTTGTACATTATATTAGACTTTATCTTTTTTTTTTTCTTTTTTTTGCAAACTAAGTATCCATGACATTTTCGGCCAGATCATATCCAGACTTCTAAATGACTAAATTAAAGGACTAAAGGCAACGAGAAAAATCCTAAAGAGTGAAAACCGGCATTAACAAGTTTTTGGTGGAGCAACATCTGACAATCGGCCCGCGCAAGTCAAAGTAGCTGTCTCCAGGGGAGTGCATGACTAGTGCAGCAAAGTAGGGATGGCAGAAGGGCTTGTCGGTCGGGGCCCAGTACGGCCCAAATCATTTCGTGCCAGCTTTTCTTTTTTACTTTTTTTTGTTAATTTTTTGAGGCCCAGTAGATTTTTTCTTTTTTATTATTAATCTTGGAAAACGACAATTCTACGGTGGAGATTCTTGTCAAGGGAGTAGATTACGATTCAAATCAAAGATGAAAGTGCTTAGGAGCTAAGGAAAAAAAATGCTATAGCCCACATCTTCAAGTTGGTATCAATAGAGAGTTGCTTTGTATTGTCTTGTTAGATTCTAGTTTCTATCGGAGAAAGACTCCAAAAAGCAACATTGATCAGACACTTGCATTTCTGCTAAAGTATTCCCCACAAATTGACATGGTAGTGCTCGATCGTTTTGAATTCAGGGCTTTTGTCAACACCGAAAAAGCCCCAAACCCAAGCTCTAGTCGGTGCTCGACCTTCATGGCAAAGATCCAAGTGGCCTTGTTTCATGCCAAGGTTGCCGAAACTCATAATCCTCCAATTCTGTTGTTTCAGGCCAACCCTTCTTCACGAATTGGTCTTTCCTCTGACCTGACTACGATGATACCAAAGAGTAAAATAGCTTCGAATTCTAGATTTGTAGTGGTGGGAGGCGATGAGGATAGATAGAATTCAGGGTGACCTTATAATGGCAGCACCTTAGGCTATGGCATTTACTGTGAAATATCACGCTTTGGGATTGGTTGTGCGGGCATGAAAGAGGCAAGATTTGAACTTTCTGTTTCCTATCGCAATGTATTTATTATTATTTTGCTTTGATCTCTTAGACGTTTTTTTTTTTTCCTCTTTTTCTCATTTGAGCTTTTAAACCTTCCATAACTTATTTCATTTACTTTCCTGAGATATCACACAAAGAAGCCTCATTATTACCATTATCACTAACATCATCGATCACAATCATACTTTTGAAAAATGGTATCACTATAGATTGAAGCAGCATGTGTTAAGATCCCATTATACAAAACTTGCAATTTGAGCTTCTTATGATAATTGTAATCATCTTAAATTTTAATTTCTTTCATGTGCTTCAATTGCTCTTGATAACGTTGAATAAATTCCACAAGGGTCAATATCTAATTCGAAATATGCTGGAAGACATTATCAGCGCACAAGAGCGCGAGAGCGCACACAATGCCGGTGGTCAGCACCCATATCAACGCACTCTTTAAAGTCTTTATCCGCTTGCCCACGCTCCTGCAACCAAAACCCGCCAATCAACGGCCACATCACAAGCACGCACAAAAAAGCGCTCGATCGGAGACCTCGCCGCTCCGAAAAAACCCTAAACCAAACGCACTTGTCCTGGTCCCCCTCGTAGTAGAACATGGCGAAGGGGATGACGAAGAAGACGAGCACCGCGTCCACGATGTAGATGGCGAACCACAGATCCTTCATCGGGAGGGTGAGGCTGCAGGCGCCGTTGTAGATCGCGTGGCGGCAGGCCTGCCGGTTGGCGACGTCGGCGGGGAGCATCAGGATGGAGATGGCGGCCACGGAGAGGCCGAGGACGACGACGAGCTTGGGGAAGTAGGCCTGGTTGGCGTCGTCCGGGTGCTGGTAGTTGACAAGGAGGTAGACATTGAAGAGGAAGACGAGGACGCACACGACGGCCGCGACGATGACGAGCGCGAGGTTGAAATCCCCCATCGCTCTCGAGAGAGGGAGAGGCCGCTCCGCCTCCTCTTACCGAGGCCAGCAACCGATCGATCTGGCGGAGAGACGGCGGCGGCGGCGGCGGCGGGGCGGCGGGAGCTCGCGAGCCGGAAGGTTTCGAAGCGGCGACAATGGCGGATTCTCGCGGATCGGAACGGGGAGGCCTCTCGAGGGAAACGCAGAGGCTGAGGAGAGAGAAAGGGGAGGGAGAAGAAAGAGAGGGCGATGATGCGGTTGAGTTGGGGAGGGGTGGATTTACGAATTTGTCCCCCGGGAGATGGGGGAATGGCACGTGGTCGTTCGGGAAAAGGGGCGGAGGTGGGTGAGGACATAACGGTAAATTGAGGGGGCGGGGCTCATTACAGAATTCGAAACCAGCCTGTCCCAACGCTAACGGAGAGATATGGCGATTTTTAATTTATTTTTTTGATTTTTTTGGTGTGAGGAAAGAGGTCGTACGCTCCGCTCCGTCGCAGAAGACGCGGAACGGAGCGGAGGCGGCGAAGCTATCGCGACGGTGGTGAAATTATCATTTTTGACTATTTATTTTGGGATAAGTCACGTGAATTTAAAATTTTAATTTATTCGATATGATTTATAAATTTTCTTTTTATTTAATTGTACTTTTACAATCATATATTTTTATTTATGTCAATGGAACGAACGAAATTACATAACATTAATTTTATACCAAATCATTGTTGATTAGACTGAGTAGAATGACAATTTTTTTCTCATGATAGTTGACGGTTGTATGGATAACAAAAATGAAAACGACAAAAGAAGAAGAAGGTACAAGCAAGAACCTATTCAAGAGACCCAATTCGCTGTTGCACGGGAGTGGAGGGAAGGGTAGGCTTAGGTGATTGTCGCTGCATTGTTAGAGTAGCCTAAGGTAGGGATTAAGCCCAAACGATGGATTCAATAAGTTCATATCAATAACCATGCCTATAGAAACATTAAACTAAAAGCCCAAACAAAAGGAGCACCTAGGAGAAGAAAGGCCATATTCAAACAATGAAGATCCATAAAATTGAATTATTTAAGATACTTGTGCCCATAAAAATTGCGGAGCCACCCATTAATTATGATGCAACTCTACATAAGAGTTCCTCCATGATATGAATTATCACTTGTTAATCACTTATACTACCAGAACATATAAGCGCATTTTCTAATTGAAATGAAATATTACTATTGAAATTGCATTTAATGATTCTAAGGTAAAACCGAGAACTTGAGAATCGAATTAGTATGGACCGTCTCATTTCAATTTTTAGATATGCAAATTAGGTACCAAGTTCCAAAATTGGGAAATCTATTCTAATAAGTTGGTTCAAGTTCCCAGTGGAAATTGAAACTAGGAATGTGGAACTTGAAACAATTTTTTGTATTTTTCTTGTTCTATATCTTTGCGTAATTGTGTAGTATTTTTAGTCGCATCCAATAATAATTATGTAATTTGAAATCATTAATTCAAATTTCTATTTCCAGCAATAATATTCATTACATAAGACTATAATTTTGTTAATATTCCATGATTTTCATATGTATAAATGTGAGTTATATTAGTATATTATAACAAATGATGGTCATTAGTGGTAATGGTTCAATTAAGAGTACATGTGAAATTTTGGTAGACTTTAGAACTAACCCTAAAACCTATGACGAGGGAACCAACCTTATAACTTGTAACATTGTAGGTTCTAGGATCTAAAAATTAAGGAGCTTGTTCCAACAGGTAGATTCATATTTCAAGTGGAACCCAAACGGAATTGCTCATCCCTAGTCCAAGCACCATGAGGGTGTAGTATTCCTCGCCAAGATAGGCGAAGGTGACGCGACCTTTGCTAACCTTCATACTAGGCTAATAGATAAGATGAAAATCTATGTGGCATTGGCCAAGATCACGTAGATCGATCGAATATGCACAACATTGATCCATTAGTTACCATTGCAATTGCAAGTTTATGATCTTTTCAATTACTCAATTCGTTAGAATTCGGAGGCAACTCAGAAATGGTGGGCGGGATTTTGTGTTCGTCACTAGCTTTGTGCTTAGTCCATCCTTGGGAGCTTTGGAAGTAAACACTCAGTCGAACCCACTTAGCTTGACTTAATTTTGTCATCCTCCTATGCTTGACTTAACAAGGGATGAGTGGGTCTTTGTCTCAAAAGAACGTATTTGGAGATGTTGGCTCCTGGCAATAAGTAGTCAAATCATGACGTGCTTTTCGAAGTAATTGGTGAAGTTGATGGCCTTGGTTCACTCTGCAAAGTCAACCTGCCTTTTTCCTTGTTAATTCCCATGACTCATTGATGCATCAACAGTCATATAAGAAGTTGGGAAGAAAACAAGACCATCTCTGGTGGGCATCTAGATGGGATGCTTCTCCTCCAAGTATCGAATACTTTGCTAACTAGTTGTTTGAAAGGATTGACCTTTGGTTCATTCATTGTTAGTTTCGACTTCTAGAGAACGGATCTTTGTGCTTGAGTTTAAGTAGCTTTTGCGAATGTACCAAGATTGATGCTTTTGTCCAAGCTAATCCTCATGGTTAAAATCTAAGCGGCCTTATTTCGTGCGAGTTACCGTAAGCTCAAAATCATCCAATTTGCCGCTTGGCAAACCCCTCTTTGCAAATTGGTTTTTCATCCGATCTAAGCTGCATGGATTTGTTGGGTAGTAAATTATCCTCCAATGGGAGGGGTGTTGTTGCGGCAAAAGCTGCGGTGATACTTGACGGAGGTGAAACTTTGTCTTATCCCGGTGATGTTCTTTGTGAGCGACTCGATTGGTGAGGAATCGTTGGCATTCGATTTCAGCCTGATGCAAAGAGCGTTTGGGGCGTTTACCGATCGCACCTATAAGCACTTCTTTCCCCATCAAAGGTGGTGAATTTGACTTGGACCAACCCACAGCAGGCTTTGCATCTACTCCAAAAGTGATTGAGGACATCCGCCAAGGGAAGGTCCGTGTGCTTTCTGTATCACATTATCGAGCTCATTTTAATTTTTCATCCATGAATGTCTATGTCATGGTTGGAACTGGATTCCAGATCGTAGGGGTGGCAGACGATGAGGACGGAGAGAATGAGGGTGATCATATACGCGGCAGCGAGAAAAGGCAATGCCCGAGGCTATGGCATTTATTGTGAAGTACGGCACTAGGATTATTTGCGTGAGCATGAAAGAGGGAGATCTGGAGTGCTTGCAACTTCCTTTGATGGCGAGTGACAAGGAAAATGAAGAGAAGCCTCGGACTGCGTACACCATGACTGTGGTATGTAATTCTACATCTGTTGTCCAATCTGTGAAATTTTTCTCAAAACTTATTTGACAATAATTGACTGGTAGGGAAAATTTGAACTCTCTTTCTTATTCCATGTATGTATTGTTATTCTGCTTTGATTTCTTAGAGGTTTATGTACTTAAGAAACAACCCTTTGGAGAATAAGACACTTCAAATTGTTACTTGTCCCCAGCCAGTAGAGGTCTTGATTTGTGAAGTAGGAAATGAATATTATGAAAAAATGATGAATAATTCCCACTTTCTTTCATACTTTAGTAGAACAATATTGTTTTCTTCAACTCTTGACGTCCTAAAAGCCTTTGATCAGCTTAGTTATCTGTGTCATGACATCTGATTGGCTTTTTCTCTTACCTTGTAATGGATGGTAATTAAGAGATATTGTTATAGGATGCAAAGCATGGGACAACTATAGGCGTATCAGCGCGTGACAAGGCAATGACAGTTTTGGCTCTTGCATCTAGAGATTCAAAACCTGAAGATTTCAACAGGCCGGGACACATTTTCTCATTGAAGTACAGGAAGGGTGGTGTCCTGAAAAGAGCTGGGCATACAGAGGCTTCCGTTGACCTAGCCATGCTAGCTAGAGTGGAACCTGTGGCAGTTCTTTGTGAGGTAGTGGATGATGATGGCTCCATGGCAAGATTACCTAAGCTTCACAAGTTTGCGCAGTGGGAGAATTTGAAAATTGTATCTATTGCTGATCTAATCAGGTAAGTATTCTCTTCCCAATAATCCAAATGCAAATAGTTCTTTGGAGTCAAATCAAAATTCCAACTACAACTTTTACTTCTTAAGTATTGGCGTTTTTAGCCAAGATGTTTTCCAAGCGGCATCTCCCCTTTTTGGGAGTGGATAAATTAAGGACCTTGGAACCTGGTGGGGTTGGGAAAAAGAGTCTCTATGAAAGGTTGTTGGGCCGTCGTTTTACATAGCAAAGAAGGAGAGAAGTATGAGCTGTTTTGGTCTATTCATGTCTCAAGTTTACTTCATTCTTTAAGCTTGTGGTTGTTATTCCACTCATCAACACCATGCAGATCAATGGTTTAGGTCCTGAAGAGTTGTTTCTCTCAATTTTTTATATGTATGGCGGTGTTAGATTAGCATATGGGTTCCTTTCTTGGCCGATGTCTAACTATAGCATTTGGTTATAACTGGCTAGGTTTCTTGTCAAAGTCATGTCAATGAGCCCATGACTGCTGTTATTTTTATGTACAATTTCTTGTATTTACCTTGTTTCAAAACCCATGTCCGTGTTAGTTGACTATTAATTGAGGCAAAGTTTGAGGTGCATTCTTGGCATTATCACTGGGAAATGAGGATAGAAGGTCTAGATTGTCAAAAAAGTACTTGTATGTTGTATTCAGACTTGTATATTGAAAAGCTTCTTATATTGTGTGAGTGAAATGATTTGACTTCTCATTAGATGCATAAATTTACAGGTACCGTTGGAAAAGAGAGAAATTAGTTGAACATGTTGCCACTGCAAGATTACCAACAATGTGAGGGCCATTCATAGCCCATTGCCATAGATCGATAAAGATGGAAATGAGCACATTGCACTGGTCAAGGTAAGATAAATTATGAATTACTTGCTTAAACTTTCCAAAGAATTTTAGAAACCAATAAACACAAAGTTTCGAATGGTTTAATTGTAAATTTTCAGTCTTATTCGTGGCAGTGCCTTTTTAATCATAACTTCAATTTGCGCTTCATCTTATGTACTTCTAGTGCATGAATTTTATTTTATTTATTTATTTATTTAGTATTTTCATTGGAACTGGCTATGCTAAGAAATTGATAATATTTTCTAAGTGGAACGCCATTATATTTATATCGAAGTTTGTAAACAAAAAAATGTCTAATCATGTGTTAATCGTAAGTTCGGTGTACCAATTGGCAAACAATGTTATCTAGAGAGGAATGTTTGACATTAGGAGAAATAATGAAATCATGGAATAGTAATTTTTTTTGTACAGTTTATGAAATGACTGAAAAAGATGCTGCATGTATCTGCAATTGATATAGGAATGCCGTAATTTTGATTAAAAATAGTGTTCTTAGTTTCCCTTATTTTATGTTTTATGTCCTCCCTTCAAATAGCCATATTTCTCTTCATGTGATTCATACATACTCTGTAGTTTATCGTCTGAACAGGGTGACATCGGAGATGGTCAAGACGCATGAAGGAAGAGGCATAGGTTTGGGGCATAAACTGCGTGCCTATAACCTGCAGGACGATGGGCGTGACACCGTGGAAGCAAATGTGGAGCTCAGATAGCCCATTGACTCTGGAGAGTACGGAATTGGTGCTCAGGTACTTCTTCCTTTTGTGAGAAACTAATGTGAGAGGCCCTGCATAATTTGGCTTCTGAATGAGGTTGGTTCATGGTCATTTTCATTATGGTTCATGGTCTCGTTAATTGGAAATTAGAGGTAGTTGAATTTAAGTAATTGTTTCAGAAATTGTACATCATTTGCAGGGTTACCAGAGGAAGCTGGTGATGAAAGCAGAGCTTCAAATTATCATCTTTAAAAGATGAGATTTGATTAGTACAAGAGTCACTCCACCATCAAACTTTTCCTAGCATTCGACGCCTTTGTATTGTTGCTTAAAATATTGACTAATACTGCAGATGTTGCGTCACTTGGGATTCAGGACAATGAAGCTGATGATGAACAACCCGTCAGAGTATGTGGGGCTAAAAAGGTTATGGCTTGACTATTTCTGGGAGAGTCCCTCTAGTAACTCCAACAACAAAGGAGAACAAGAGATACTTGGAGACGAAACGCTCCAAGATAGGGCACATCTATGGTGTGGAAGTCAAAGGCCACTTCAGCGATCTCATAAGCAAAAACGGCAAGCCGAGTGGTACCGTTTCTTCTGATCCAGCTGTCTCTGACTCATAGGAGCTGCTGGATAGTTCGACTGCTAATGATTTATTCGGGGGGATACAAGCAAGTTCACTAATGGATGATGTTATTACTTTATTTTTTTATGCCCTAAGGTCAAGAACATTCGGATACCTGCTGACCATGAGTTCTGGAAATTTATGGCGATTCGGTTTTATAATTATTACAAGGTTCATTGTTGTTCTATTGATGTCATTCATCCATTTTGTGAGGCGAAAGGGTGGAAGACTAGCAGGGAGCTTACCCGAGCCATGTTGTGGGTAGTACAGTAGCTTCACTGGCCATGATCCTTACGAATATTTAAGAAGTTGCGGTTTGCATTCTTCCATTGATACGTCCTTTTAAAACTCTGCCTGGGACAGTCTGCCGAGTTGATTTTTGATCAACAAATGATCTATGAGTAAGAACATAAAAGATATGATGACTAAAATAAGTAATGTTAGCCAGAACACGTGTATAATCTCATAGGCAAAGCCGAAACATGCAGGAATACGATGGTACCTTACGAGAAGGTCATAGATTTCATTCCTGTCCAAATTTTGCACATAACTATCATCTCAAGATCTTACCTTACCACATTCTGCTTCAATAGATTATGCGACCGGATAACAACTGTGAAGGAAGGATACTATAGCCTGTACTTGTTGACTGCTTTGAAAGCCGTAATTACCCGCAAACTTTTAGAACTGCGAGAAGCCGGCATCGTGGGGCTCACTTTGCGTTTGGAATTTTCAATCCTACCTGCATCAGTCAGGCAGAGAGCATAAGAAAGACGATACTGAGCGTATGCATTAGTAATAGGTGAAGATTTGCACACCTTCCAAATCTTGTTCCAAAAGCTTAGTTCCTTGATCAGTTCGGAAGCCTTTTGATTTGGAACCTGATGCGAGTCCAATTGCATGGAAAATAGTAGCATCATCGACATGACAAACAGGATTGGATTTCATCACCTTGGAAGACTTGTGATGATATGGTTTTAGATGCACTTTATCCTTCCCTTTTCTCTTCAGTGAGAAACCATCTAGCCTTTGAAGTTCAATTGAGATATTAGTGATCATCAGCATCTCCCGTTCTAGGCGGGACAGATTTGACAGTGTCGAGGTTCGATTTCTCCGAAGCGCTTTTGTTAAATATCAGCATGTGAAAATCTGAGTTCTCTTAAGTATTTGTAGACTAAAAGGTGGTCCTCACAAACAGAGTAATGCTCCATAAATTCTTTCCATCCCTTTGAGAACCAAACCAATATCATCCCATTTTTCCAACTCAACCCTACAACTTCCACCGTTTGGAACCCTCAAATGCAACGTTTTGGGAAGATTCTTGCCATACTTTCTCACAAACCTCTTTGGAATACCCTAGTTTCATTGCATATAAAGTCATCATAAACAGCAAACAAGCAGTGCCTGATATATTTTAACATTAACAACAAAGAAAAGGCGAGTCTGTAGTACGCTTCAGCCTTCCGAGCCTCGGTAGGTCAAAAAGAATATTTAAGAAAAGAACTTACAAGCCTTCCAGTTTGAAGTGTTTGAGAGAGTATGATCTTGAAGAAATGAGGTGTCTCCAGCGCAAAACTTTGCCGGTTTTCTTCATCTCCTCTCCGGCGACAAGAAGTCATCTCTTGAACACAAGGTGAGTAATGGATTGTAACATCTGAATCTACCTAGTTCTGTGGGAGCCAACTTTTTTAAATTGGAGAAGACAAACATTTCTGGGATAACAGCTAGCTTTGGGAAGCTATTCATATTTTTTATAGATGTTAACGGGTGACAACTGCCAACTTAGCTTACAGTACGATGAAGAAAGGTTGATGAACAAGTGAATGCTTTAGGAAGTTCTTTAAGAAAAACACCTTGGGAATCGAACGCATTTAAAAGCAGGATGATGCATTGGTTGATGGAAATTATATCAAGAAGAATGTTAGAGATGCTAACACTAGTATGCCGCTTCAGAGATATAAAGACTGATATCGATATAATTAATATACAAAGTGACGTGTAAGATTTTTATTGAATATTCAAGTATGACACATTTATTTATCTATCTAGTTCTTGTGATATCTCTGATATATTATGATTGCATTAATAAGTAATCAGTATGACAATTGCCACTTGATGTTCAGCCCAAAGACTTGACCAACGATTGGGTCGATTAAGGCATTAGGCATAAAAATTCTTCCAGAGACTTGCCAATGATCAAATAATTAATTAACTTTGGTGGGGTCTAAGTGGGTCTAGCTTTGCGTGGTAAGTTAAAGAAGGGAATTGCTTGTCTTGGCCCGCTCTTTTGCACCTGTGGCTTGGCGGATCTCGGCAGACTATGCCGCGAGGCCAAACACCACCCCTAGGCATTAGCGATGATTAGGGTAAAAGCAAAGATAATTCACTGAAACGCAGACCGGTATCCATCACGTTTAAGGTGGTCAACCTATTATTTCCTCCGTCGAGTCCAGATTAATCTAGGCATTTAATAATATTATTGCTGGGAGAGTCTTACTAGTAATTCTTATAACTGAGAAATGAAAATTAGAGATTGGGTACCTGCGGGTACCCGCTATAAACTGAAGAACTTTAGCCTTCGGACATTCCTTGGTCGTGAGTCCGCATTTTTACGGCGATCATAATGTTGTTTTTCAGCTAATTTTTAGGTAACATTCATGATTCTTTTGTTCAATTTCATTCATTGTCATATAAGTTGAAAAGGTGAAAGACTTGTCCTCTTACGGAAATTCCTCCCTCAATGTCGATGCCGGCTTTTCAAATTCGTTCTTATTATTTCAGTTGAGTGGTTACTAGACTTCAATCTGAATCTACTTGTGTATTGATCACTAAAGAGCATCATTGTTTTACAAAAAAATGATCAAATATCCTTCAAGAATATAAATGAATCAACAAAGGTTCAAAGGGTCTTTTATTGATTTTGGAAAGGAAAGTAAATTACAAGAAATTTAAAAGCACGCAAGGCAATCGTGACTAGCCGTGTAAATGCAGGAAAAGATAAATTGTATGAAAGTAAAGATGAGAAAAGAAGAAGAAGAAGAGTTTAATTGATTGAGGAGGTTTACAATGAACATACTTGTGGTATTTATAGGAAAAAGTACCAAAAAAATCCTAAACTTATTACATCGGTACCAATTCAATCCTAAACATTTCAAATAAACCAATTTTGTCCTAAACATTTTCATATAGATACCAGTTGAGTCCATCAAATCAATTTAGGTTGAAAATTGCTAACGTGGATTCTGGCAATTCTACATGGCATGACTTAAACAAATTTTATAATTTTTTAAATATTTTTCAGAATTTTATTATTTTATTTTTCCTTATCCTTTGGCTAGCGATGGTAAGGTTGGCGGCCGAACATCGCTAGCCATAGGCTGGTTTGGGCGAGGGCTTTTGAGCCCTCATCGGCCACTATTGAGGGCTAGGACCTCGCCAACCACAAGTGAGGGCATCAAGCCCCCGCCTAGGTCCAGGCGAGGGCCTCCATGCCCTTGTCAACCATAGGAAAGGGTATGAAAGCCCTTGCTTGTGGTGGGCAAGGGCCACGATGCCTCGGGTGAGGTTGTCGCAGCCCTCGTCCATATCTAGGCAAGGACGCGATGCTCTAGCCCGCCACGAGCAAGGGTCGCAATGCCCTTGCCTAGTTTGGGTGAGGGCACAGAGGCCCTTGTCGACCAACAAGCGATGGTTTTAGCCCTCGCTTGGATTTGGGTAGGGGCTCGACGCCCTCCCCTATGGTTGAAGATGGTCAACCGGTGACCTTGTGGGGCTAGTCAAAGGGTAAGTAAAAAGAGAAAAAAAAATGGGAAAAAAAAAAGAAAAGAGAAAAAAAATTAATAAAAAAATTCTGAAAAAAAAAATTAAAAAATTTGTTCACGTTAGCGCCGGTTGTACTACGAGGACCGCCGGCACCAACATCAACAATTTCCAGCCTAAATTGACTGAATGGACTCAATTGGTACTAATTTAAAAATGTTTGAAACTAAATTAGTTCAATTGAAAGATTTATGAATGAATTGATACTAATGCAACAGGTTGAGGACTTTTTTGGTACATACGATTGTTACATACGATGGTTACTGAATTTGAATAAACATATAACTTCCTAATTTTTTGTGCAGTTACAAGAAATTATACCTCAACCTCTTATTATTAAGCAACACTTACATACGGTGGTTATGTTCTAGCGTCAATTCATTGTTACTGCCTTTGAGTTCCAACACTAAGTAAATCTGCAATGGCTGTTGCTGATTTTGTTGACTAGTTATGCTTCTCATAGATAACCGATGCTTGGTGTTGATGACTGTATTAGAGAGTTGTCGATTGTTTTGACCAAACTATTTATTGACTTGGCTTCTCATTTGTCGATAATAATCAAAAGTTGGTCATTTTTTATGTCAATGTATAGCCCCTTTTAAAAGAATTGAATGGTTAATCAATCATTCAACTTGAGATGTATTATCATCAAAAAGAAGAAAAAAACATAATCAAGTGTGCGTAAATGATACAACAGACAGTTATGTGAGGCTTAGTAACAAACATATAAGCATCAACTGATTTTGCGAGTTTCTTTCAAGAGCAGAGACTTTGATATAACTGATATCAAATGCTATTATGATCCTAGACTAGTCTATTCGAGGAAGCAATTGCAAAAGATAGTCTTGGTCGCACCAATTAGAGTCGATGATAATGTATTTCAAAAAGTATGCTCGTGCAAACAACATCATCATCTTCGAGAACTTCCATTTTGGGCGAGATGAATTTATTATCTTTGACTTTGAGGCTGATTTTACACCACTGGCATTCGACAGCGGATATCATATCTCGGATGCACTTTATAGAATATGAATACATGGGAAATGAGTCGTCGTTCATATTTGAAGACTAAAAAGGGGCCATCACAATTGGAATGAGGCTATACAAATTTGCTCCAACCCTTTGATAACCAAACCATGTCATACCATACTTCCAATTCCACACTGGTCAAATCCAGCCATTTGGAACCTCAGAAGCACCTTTTTGCAAGATTCTCCCTATACTTTCTCAAGAACTTTTTGGCATTCCTCGTGGATAAAGAACGAGACAACAATTCTTAAGGATCTGCTCTGTTGGGGCTACAAGAACGTTCGGTGAAATCCACAATAGGTGCAAAATCAGGACTGCTTTGTGACTGTGTTTGAATATGTCACACAGGACGAACTTGATGAGGCGTCTCTGGTGCAAAGCTACTCCAGCAACGGCAAATCATCCTTGAAAGCTCATTGGGAGAATGCAAAGCAGTTTAGCCTAAAAGGCTTTGGGGGAAATGCAAAGACTGTTTGGTAAATTCTGCTTTGAAAAGTAACTTTGAGATAAATGTTGTTTGGGAGAAAACACATTTGCAAAGCCTCTTTGGTGATTAATCTAAATATTTTAATTTTTATTTGTTTAAAATTAAAAAAATGTTTGACTTTTTTAATTTATATTTGACAACCATGTTAAAGATGTTGTGTAAACAATTTTATTAAAATAATTTTTTTTTTTTGCTAAAAAACGTCAAATGGAAAAAATTTACATACTCTAGTTCTAAATTACAAAAATAATACTTTCATTACAATAAAAACAGGATAACATATGCTTTGAGGAAAGAAGCTCATTATCCTTAAAAACCATAGAATTGCTTCGTATCGTTGAGGTATAAATTTATTATGCAAGATCTAGAGTTGGGCTCAAGTGAAAACAAAGAAGGTTGAAGATTTTGATTTACATCTAAACTATGAGCATCACTACATTTTGCATCGGGTGCTTTCGAGAAACCCCAGTTGAATGAACAGTTCGTAAAATGAGTTAATGTTTTGATCCTCAGTGCTAGAACATGACCCTAGGATTTTCCCTAAGTAACTCTGGCGAAAACCATTTTCTGGGAAAAAGAAAAAGAAAAAGGAAAATAAGGAATCCATTATCACCCATTTAAGAATGGCAGATGCAAACATATTCTCCACCCTCATTGCCTCTAATCCACTTCTGTGAATCTTTCCTGACCATTGCTTTGTGCATGCACGAGGCTACTAGTGAACTTTGAGAGCAGAAAGAAACTGTTCCTCAGCTTTCACTATTAGGGCTGAGACTGGGACTTCAATCTGTCTGTGAAGTGACTGAAGTCTAATGAAGGATCAAGTTCATTTTCCCACTAAGCAGAAATCTGTCCATGACAATAGTCTCATCTTATAATTTTCAATGCCAAAACAGCAAATGCCAGGCCAGTAACTCCGGCCTTGGCAATAGAAAAATTACTTACAATGGGATCTTACACTGCTTGTCAACGCCCAGCACAAGTCAAAGCACCAAATACTTATCTTAGATACACTTGAAAATACAATCTTTTAAAATCACACATAAGTCCTATACACCAGAGTTTTTTACCCCGGATTCCTCGATTGTAGCACTTGTAGCAGTTCATTCCTTGAAGCGCATCACTCTACATGCATCTCCAAAAAATACTGCAAGCTCTATACAATCCATATCTTCAGAGTCTTTTGATAGTGACTTTCACACTGTCAATCCTTACAAAATGATTATTTTGATCCAAACTACACGACACAGTCCCCCTATTTCTTGAGATTAGGATCCTCCTTTCCTTCCTCTCTTTCATCTAACTCATCCTTGAGTTTCTTCTCTACTTTACACACTTCTGGTTCCTTCCTGTAGCTGATCCCCTGTTCTTGGACATTCATGCCACTACTCGTGCAGGGTCCATACATCCAACTACAGAACAGGAAATAGAATATGTTCAACAGACTCATGATGGCGAGGAGCCAGTAGTAATTGTCATAGTGACCGTCGTTTATGTTACTCGATACCCAGCTTATTCTTGTCATTCCGGAGGTTAGACCGTCCACGGCGCTCACTATAGCACTTGCTAACAAGTTTGCCACGGCCATCCCCAGCCCAAACAAGCAAGCTGCGATACTGGACATGGATCTAGGGAATTCAGAATAGTAGAACTCGGTTTGGCCAATAGCAGTGAAGGCTTTGGCAAACCCGTTCAGACAATACTGTGGCACAAGCCACATTGCAGACATTCCGACCACGGCATGTGGATTTTCTCACAACCCTTCTTCTAAAGCTCTTTTCCTTCGAACGTGCTCAACTATTGCTGAACAACCATGGCCATACATGATAAGAGTAGCCCAATTCCCATCCGCAGAAGCAATAATTGACACATGGCTCCATTCCTCCTGGACTCGCAGACTACTCTGCCTCCATGGATGAGGACAGGGACTTTCTGGTGAACAGGGTTGAGCCGCAGAAGCAGAGCGCTCTTGTTGAGGATGTCTTCCTCGATGCCTTATTGAGAGGCCTTCTTTCCCTCCGGAGTTCTAAACTCATCAGGTGACTTATCCTTCTTTCTCAATAGCTTCGAACTGGGTTTCCGGGCACTCAGAGAACTTGCCTTGTTGCCAGTCGGACCCAGTACAGGTCTCATCTCCGAATCAGCCACATTCATCGACCTCACTCTGGGTGCTCCAGACATGAATACACACGAAAGTTCCTCGAAACTCGTTATTCCGCTTCTTGCCCCAAAATCACCAATTTCATCCACTTACCTGAGCTGGTGGGTTAGCTCACATTCACGAAGAGGAGTACAGCAAACCCACCAACATTATCCACTAAAACCCCCATCTTGCTTATGCTTACCACTCGAGAAATCAGCTCGTTCACCACGAACACGGATGCCAACCTGGGTTTTCCTCCTCCAGCAACATCTAATTACCAGAACTCTACTCTATCGACTCAGATCTCCTGCTCTAAGCCTTCAGAAATCCACAAAACCGCACCGACCCACTTTCAAGAACCCGCATTAGCAGTCATCAATTCATACAAAACCTCCAAATCAGCTCGAAACACCCAAGAGGAGATGCTACAAACCTTCAGGAGATCTCAAAGTGGGCGAACCATTTTCCACTGAAGAGAGGGGAATTGACCAGCACCCACCACATCAGCGAGCAGGTTCCACACGGCGCGGCACATTCAGGACGCCATTGCACAGAACGACGTCCGCAAGCTCGAACAATCGCGTCCGACTTCGCGTGCGGACCAAGCGGTCGATGATATCCACGACGACGACGAAGATACCTTCGAGAGGGAGAAGCGGCGAAGGCCTCGAGCAATGCGGCGGGAATCAAGTGGAGCGGCGGTGGCAGCAGGTGAGGGAGTCCCACCGAGCGAAGAGCGTAGTCGAGCGAGAGGCGGCAGTCACGAGGGAGAGAGCGATGGAAGGCTGGGAAGAGAAATGAATGGGCAAAAGTGGCTTTTTAATAAAATTTTGAAGGCAAATTAGGCAATTTACCATTTTCATTAAATGAGGCCTTCAGCATTCCGAAAATGGTTAAGTTCAAGGCTGGTGGAGGAGAAGCCTTGAGGTTTCAACATTCCTAGGGCCAACTTTCACTTGAAAGCCTCTTGAGGAATGGTTGCCAAACACTTTAATTTGGGATGAAAGGGCTTTGAAGCTTGAATGGGCTTTCTAAATGCCTATCCAAACACACCCTCATCTTTGGTATAGACCAAGCTACCTTAAAGTGAAGCATTTGCCGTTTGCTCTGTTCTTCAATCTTGTGAAGCGATTCAGTGGGAAAAGTGCAATTGAGAGCATGACTTTGTGATTAGTTGAGTGGATAAAACAATTATTGTCAGCTTTTTACATTCTAAGGAGGATCTGATTCCAGTTCTTGGGGCTGAATAGATTGTGATACTAACCAGCGAGACAATGAACAATGCCCCAAAACAGGGACGATTCTTGCGCTTGGTATGCTAAACAAAAACTTCTGGGTGTTATGCAACCAGCTTGCACTTGCACGGCAGCAGATAGAAGCGGCTGGTAAGGACGCACTGATGTGCCTCCGATGGAATGAAGGAAGAGGCATAGGTTTGAGGGACAAATTTTGTGCTTATAACCTGCGGGACGATAGGCGTGACACTGTGGAATCAAATGAGGAGCTCGGATTGCCCGTTGACCCTGGAGAGTGCGAAATTGGTGACCCGGCATTTCTTCCTTGAGTCAGAAAATATACTGATGTGAGAGATCCTGCATAATTTAGATTCTGAATGAGTTTGATTCATGGTCATTGTCAAGGATTAAGAAACTAATATGTTAATCTGAAATTAAAGGTAGTTGAATTTCAGTGACCGTTTTAGAGAAGGTACATCATTTGTAGGATTAGAGGAAACTGGTAACTAGAGCAGAGCCTCAAGTTCTCACCTTCAGTGGACGCGATCTAATCAGTATAAAGAATCACTCCATCATCAGAATTTTCATAGCATCTGAGGCATTCGTATTGGTGCTTAATGTATCAACTTACAGTGCAGATGCTGTGTGACCTGGGAGTCAGAACAATGAAGCTGATGATGAACAACCGGTCTAAGTATGTGGGGCTTAAAGGTTATGGCTTGGCTATTGCTGGGAGAGTCCCTCTGGTAACTTCCATAACAGAGGAGAACAAGAGATACTTGGAGACAAAACACTCCTAGATGGGGCATATCTATGGAGCGGAAGTCAATCGCCGCTTCTGCAATCTCATCAGAAAATAACAGCAAGCCGAGTAGTGCTCTTTCTTTTGATCCGGCTGTGTCTTACTCAGAAACCACTGGATAGTTACTGCTAATGATTTATTCGGCAGGATATAAGCAAGTTCACTGACAGATGGTGCTTCTACTTTATTTTTCAAAGCACTAAGGTCAATAGCACCGGCATACCTGCTGATCATGAGTTATAGAAATTTTACGGCGACTCAGTTTTATAATTATTATGAGATTCCTTATTGTTCTATTGATGTCATTCACCCATTTTGTAAGACGAAAAGGTAAAAGACTAGCCCTCTTATTGAAACTTCCTTTTGTGTTATTGATGGCCTGCAAGGTTTATCCCTAATTCAACATTCCTTGGAATCTTTGTGTATTGATATCTAGAGACCACTGCATATTTCAAGATAACAGAATTAATGCAGGACATTCTTTCTTTCCTTTTTTTATGACCACCTCAATAGTGAAAGATTTTACTTCAAGAAATATACTAAAGTCTCTGTTATTGATCAACTCTCCATATTGGTGATAGATAAGGATTGCTTATGACCTTTTATTTTATGGATCCGATGCTGTGAATGAGTTTGATTTATACTCGGTTGAACAAAGACATGGTACGCAAATAGGATGGAAATTAGGCACACAAGTACCCACAATTTTGGAAGATGCAATGTCCAGGTGTAACGATGTTCACTACTCTCCAAAAAACATCAGGAATTACAATTTTGCAACAGAAAGGTTCTCTTTCTTTGACATGATTAACTAAACAAAACATAGCGAAGCAGAGACTTTTCTGTAGGTATACCAAAGTTCACACCTAAATCTTGACATTCCTTCTGAAATTGGAGACTTTGAGTTTAATCATATCAATTCTAACAAGCTCGAACAAACAGACATCTCCTTCCTTCAAAGAAGTTCCTTTGTGAAATGAGGCCCAACCGGCTGAGAGCTTTCCCGAGCCATGTTGTGGGTAGTATAGGAGCTTCATTGGCCATGATCCGTCTGTATATTTATGAGTTGTGGTTTGCATGCTTCCATTGATGTGTTCCCTTAAAATCCCGCCTGGGACAGTCTGCAGAGTTGATTTTTGATCAATAAATGATCTATGAGTAAGAACATGAAAGGTATGATGACTAACACAAGAAATTATAGCCAGAACACGTGTGTAATCTCAGAGGCAAACCCGAATCATGTAGGAATACGATGGTAACATACAAGAAGTTAATAGATTTCATTCTTGTCCATTTTTGCACATAAGAACTATTATCTCGGGATCTTTTCTTACCACATTTTGCTTCAATAGATTATGTGACCGGATAACTACTGTGAAGGAAGGATACTGCAGCTCATCCTTGTTGGCTCCTTTGAGAGCTGTAGTTACCCTTTTCGAACGTTTAGAAGTAGAACTGCGAGAAGCCAGCATGGCGGGGTTCACCTAGCGTTCGGAATTTTCTATCCTAGCTGAATTAGTCAGGTAGAGGCCAGAAGGAAAAATGATACTAAGAAACGCATTACTGATAGGCTAAGATTCACACGCCTTTTGAATCTCGCGGCATACAAAGCGTATGCATTACTTCAGGCATTTATTCATATTAAGAGTCTCACTAGTAATTTCTATAACAAAGAATTGAAGATTAAAACTTTGGATACTTGCTACAAACTAAAAAAAAAGAAAAAGAAAAGAACGGATCAACATGTTCGTTTGTTTGAATGAGAAGAGATTCGAGGTTTAAGAAAGGAAATGGGATGTTTAGTTTAGTTATGAAAATTGAGGATGCTGTCATCTAGGCAGTCGTGCTGAAGGGGCAAATGGTGTGAAAATCATGTTATTACCTAATTATCTATCACTAGCAGTTTTGCAAAACTATGATTTTTTTAGTAAGAAAGAGCAAAACTGGAAATAGAATTGCTACCTCGAAAGGAATTTTCTTCGTCTCAACCTTTGATTGAGTCTCAGTAACTTCGAGATCTCCATACCACTTGCAGTATCAGCCCTTCCCTTAGTCAGTAACTAGACAATTCAAAAAGATAAAAAGTTTAGAACTTATGGTGCTTTAGGTGTTGGACTTATCGAGAAGCAGAGGCAAGCCAAAAAAATAGTGAATGAGAATGACATTGATTGGATCTTACCAATTTTATCGGCATTTGTTTATGCGGATAACTTTTGTATGGTTGTATTAAGATCACCCTCCCAGTTCCTTGGCCACTTGTATTTGAACAGTGAGGCATAACTTAGTTTTGGTGTGCTTAGCATACCCTTGGAAAAAATCTTCATTTGCGAGCAGTCTTCCACTTCAATATGTTCTAAGGATGGGAAGTTGAAGATGCAACTAGTGGTGGAGGAAAAGGATACTAGGTTCGGTAGATGTTGGAGTGTCAACCATCTTAGGTTCTCAAGAGAAATCACTTTTCCTTCTCCATTTTCATCGTTTGTCACTACTTCTTCCATTCTTTCGCATCCTATTATAGTCATGTCAATGAGATGCACCAAATTTACTATCGCTGAAACTGTCACTAGATGTATTAATCCAGAGGAGTTCTTCACTACTAACTCTGTCAAATTCTGAAAGGATGTCACGGCTGGAAATAATGTTGTCAAACCGGGACAATCACAAACCTCAAATTTGCCGATACTCTGAAGAATTTTTGCCACCAAATAGCCTTCTCTCCAAACATGCTTTAGGTTGTATAGCTTGCTCAACTTAAGTTCTTTCAAATTTTCAAGTACCAAATGTTTTCCCTCTTCAACAAGCCCATCATTAGGGAATATATCCTCAAAAGAACTACAAAAAACCTCAAGGCTTCGCAGGTTCTGAAATCTTTGCAGGAAGACTATGGGAGGAAAGACAACATTTTCATCATGAAAGCATGCCAATGTTAGTGCTTTTGGTTTGCCAAAGACGTCATCAGAAAATTTTCCATTCTGTATCATCTGAATATCTTTGCTGACTAATAAAAGTCTCTCTAAGGTGGGAATGCCCTGCAAAATTGCCAATACAATGAGAGAAATAAATTCAACAAGGTTTGACAATAAATCATGGGCTCTCAGAGGTAAAGTTAAGTCGATTAACTCCCATGAAAGGGGCCCTGTTCTTACATTTCGTTAATTTCTAGAGCCCTGCGTACAAGTCTCAAGCTTCTAAAGTCATGCCACAAAATGCAAATTGTAAACAAATGCTCCACTATGGCCAACAGCCAACCAGGGTTGGTTGTATGCTCATAATGTAATAATTAGATAGAAAGGGAAAGAACTGTATTGGCATAGGAATGATCAAATGAAAATCCATTTTACCCAAAAAACATCAAAAGAAAGATGGTCGTCTTGCTGCAATTTGAAAAGAAATTGCTAAATGTCAGTGCCTGATTCTCAATTTAGTCCATAGGAAATTCACATTTTTTATTGGCATAAAAAATCTTTAAGAGAAATTTTAAGTAGAGGTGTTGGTACAGTAATCAATCCGACTAAATTCATCTTCTATTAAGAATATCTTATCTTGTCAACAACATATGTAGTTCCTTGAAATTTCAGGTGACGATGTGCTCATAGTGTGACTAAAAATATTTTAGGTATCCACAAATGAAAAGTATGCCTAAAGATGCTAGAAATATCTTATGTTGTCAACAAACTATTATGTAAGGGGTTCATGTTTACTATATTATCATAATGTGACATGACTATGTTGTGCACATGAGTTATAGTGGGTGAATAAAAGATTGAAGAAGAAAGAGCAGTTGCAATCATACCCTCTCAAGTGAGAAGACTGATTCATGGTTCGAAAGGTCGTGTTGATCGTCTCTTTGAGCCCACTTGTTCATGGATGCCACAAAGGACAGCATATTTAGTTTGTCACAGTGAGTCACTCGCAATTCCTTCAAGAATGGCCAGTTCAAAGTGAGCAAGTTAGGGCTGAAGCTCTTGAGTTGTGACATATCATGGAACACTAGAGAAGTCAATTGCGGGAAAATAAATTGAGCAGTAGTAGAGTGTGAAGTGTCATCTCCACTTGTCATTATTTCCTTGAACTCACACGACTCCACTTGAAGTTCCTCAAGTTGGGTTAGACTTGTAGCCACCCAAAGCGGAAATAGATTTTCAAGGCTCTTACAATTCTCAACCTTCACTGTTCGTAAACATTCAAAAGTGAGAGTTTTTTGAGGATTGTCTCCCCATATTTTGCTTAAATTGTCCATGTGGGAGAGAACCATTGACCCAAGCCGAGGAAATTGTACCTAGCATATTGAAAAATGACATCATAAATTTGGTTACATTGAGGTATGACCTCAAGGAGGAATCTCCAAACTTCCTTTCACAAATCATAACATTCTAGAACTTGTTAGTGACATAATTAAGGGGGATAGCTTGATGCCATTTCAATTGATTGATGACTAAGGCCAAGTATATTGCATTGGAATAAGCATAAAATGCGTTAGGACAAATTAAATTACCTTGTTGTCCATACCGCTTGTTACTTTTTATGTTTAAAAAAATAGGAGAACAAATTTCATTGAGTTACGACCCAAAGAACGCAATACGGCCTCAAATACCACATGAATACTTTTGCAATTTTCTAAAAATTACACATGACAGGAAATCTAAGGCAAGTTTCTTACGCGAACAAGGATCCCTAGGAAAATGCAATTAGTCTTCATGAACAAATGAAACATGTTATGCCAAAATAGACTGTGATATGAAAAAATGAATCCATTGTTTACTCTGTTATGAATTGTTCATTTAATTGCCCGTATGGAATTTTTATTTCATTATGATAAGATTAATTAAATTACCAAATGCATATTTGCACAATTCCCTAAGTCCACAAACCACGGAAATATATAAGTTCGCCATACAAGTATCGAACGGTCCACTAGGATATTCACCTTAGTCAAATGATCCCTATGAGTACATTATGTTTGCATACAATAAATCAACAATGTTATGAGCTCTTATAACTTGAGCACTAAGAAACGGGTATTGACTTTTATTTTATTTTATTTGGTTTCAATAAAATTAACACAATTATGACTTATCACTACCAAAAAACAGAATGACTATTTCCATACTTCCCTAAATTTATTAATATTCTAAATTGAGGATTATGATGAGTTTTTGAGTTATTTTAAAAATGTGGGGATACTTTGTATTGACAAATAAATGAAATAACGTTATTGCAACCCTGTCACTAACAGAAAAATCAAACTAGTTTCATACTTCTCTAGCTATTAGTATTCTAAAATCAGTATTATGATGGCCTTTTGAAGTATTCTAACAGTGTGGGGGATATCTAAAATTATATGACACATTAATGGCATTAGAAGTAAATGGACAACTAGTAGTAACTCTTATGGTTAAAGAGTTAAAAAAAAGCGTGGATGCCAATTATGATGAAACGTTTTACTCACACATAACAATAAATAAATAAATAAATTGGAAAAAGTATTAGACTAAGAAAAAACTCAAGCATTTCCTCCATAAAAAAAGAAAGCAATAGTTAAAAGGCCTCACATTTTTTACTTCTCAGTTGGCTTAGACACTCAATATTATAGTGTTTTGATTATATTGTCCCTTATGTGGCCCATCTTTTGGCATTATTCTCCTTCTCTTTAATTTCTTTTCCTTTTCCTTTTCTTTGCTTTCCTCACGGGTCTCAATTTTTATCTTCTTTCTTATCTTTCCCTTGATATTCCCTCTTTTTCCATTTTTCTCTTTAGACAAGCCTTCTGAGCATGTATAGACTCTAGAAGGAGGATTGATGGAAGAGAGATTAAGCCAAAAGTCCCAGAACTTTGATTAAAAGACGAAGCACTGAGTAGTAAATGCGTAGAACTCAAGCTGGCAGTCGCATTCATAGAACCAAAAGGAAAAGGACCACCACACGGCATTTGTCATTTGCTAGCTCCTATAAACAGATAGTTGACATATCCCATTGAAGCAACTTGCAAACACTGGGTTTAATGACCACGAGGGAGATCGGAGTCGCAGGACATCGATACACGTCATCGAACTAGATGAGGACGTCTACAATTTTATCACCAGTCGCCCCCTTACCAAATCCTGGCACTGGGACTCCACCCTCGTCTCTCCAAATGGCTCTCTATCGAAGCTCACTTCCACATGTTCCCTCTCATCTACAAGAACGTCATCGAGCTTGGTTGGGCTCCTAGGCTCATGATGGCTCGGCTTGGGGCCAGCCGTGTCGTCCTGCCAATGTTGCGCTAATCTTGCCGGGTTAAGGAGGAACATGGAAGCGAACGGCGGAGGGGAATGAGTGGAGGTGAGGGGAGTGGTGTGGGGATCTGAGGAGTTAGCAAGGGGAATCGGGAAGAGTTGGACGTCATGTTGATGAGCACATGTTCTTAGACGTGGAGGAGGTGACGGAGTTAGGAAGACACTACGGAGTTGTGCAGAGAGAGTGTCCCTCTCTATTTCCTAATTGTTTAAATGTAGCCGATGATAGAGTTGCAAATGGTGAAGAGCAAACAATAACGCCAACAAGTTTAGTTGACATTTTCCATCACATTTTGATTTTCCTTTTGAGCTTTTGTCAAGGACTCACATGAAGCATTTGAATGTTTTTTGAGGAAAAAAAGGGAGAGAACAAGACACCAAAGGCGTGTCTAAAGCAAAAAAAATGGAGACAAAGGGAATTGAGAGAAACAGTATTGTCGATAGGACACTAAAAGGCATGGGAAGATAAGAAGAAGGGGGAAAGTGGGACCCATGAAGAAAAAGAGAAGTAGAAAGAATAAAAGAGAAGCAAATAATGCTAAAAGGAAGGCTATATAAAGGACAACATGGCCAAAATATTTTAATTAGAAAATTGACTTTTATTCCTTGAAAAATTAGATGGTGGTGGGTAAATGTATCTCCTTATTATTCTACTACGACCACAACCTCTCCTAAATGCAATTTATAATCAATAGTTCATTCTACATTGACTTCTAATTGGCTTAACTGACATTTAATACTGACAACACCTTCTCCCTTTAATTTTTGGAAAGTTGCCATGATGACTTTTTGGGAAGTTTTCTCATTTTGAATATTAAAAAATGAAAAAAGGTTGCTTGCAATTGGTTTGTAAGGTAACAATTCTTCGATTTATTTGCTTCAAGTTGAACATGCAATTGATTTAAAGATTACCTTCTTTGACAAAAACTAATTCTTGATTTGTGATTTCAATGACTTGGAAGATTTCGGTTTAACCAATTTGTGAACGGGCTTAAAATTATGAAGTTTAATCGGTGTTGACACCTAACTACAATATTTTATAGCCTGTGATAGGCAACCAATTTATTTTCCTTGATTGATACCCTGTGTTGGTATTTCGGAGGCAAAAACAAAAGAAAGAAAAACAAAAGCGGATATTGCATTCCCCTGGAACTAAAGTTGTTTCTTGTGACCCATGCAAAGCACCATTCTACTTCTAAATTCCAATCCCTAGCAGTCCATGGGTACTTCCATTTGACAAGATGATTAATCTAAAAATCAAAAGCATTAGATTAAGAAAAAGAAGACTGACCTGTGGAGTAAAAAGTGAAGGAGTGCAGTGGTCGATCTCCATCAAAGATTGCCAAGTCAAACTTTTCATCTTGGAGCAATAGGCAATGGTAAGATATTGTAATACGGGGCATTCTAGTGGATAATTCTTTCCTGTGAGAAAACTAGTCAAACTAGGCAAGCATTCCAGCTCCATCCTCCAGAGATTTGGGAATGTAGTCTTCTCCATTGCGCTTCGCTGCCCTTCTTCCTCTACGATCACTCCTTCCATCTGACCACACTCCTTTATTTCTATAATACGTAGATTGGCAAGGCACCGAGCCATCGATAAAGTGAAAGCATGTTTCAAGTTGCTGCAATTATAAAGGGTGAGACTATACATAACATTGAAGCGCAGAGTCCCTTGAAGATTGTTGTGCCATAGTCGCCTCAACTTCGGCAAATTGACCAAGTCAAGACTCCTTAAACAAGGCAATAGCCGAGTGCTTCCCATACCCACCAACCCTTTAAGATCGAATACTTCTTCTAGCGACTCACAATCACACACCTGCAATCTTTCTAAATTGTGCAAAAGAAACATCAATCTAGATGGAATAGCATTAATAAATGATGAACATTTATCCACCATCAATGAATTTAATTGCCAAGATAACTTGATGGGATTAAGTTCGCCATGCCATTTTCCAATCAACTGAGGAAACTCAGACATCTGCAAAAAGTTTACTCCAGCAATCGTAGCCTATTAAAAAAAACATCATTGAATATAAACTTCCAGTTAGCAAAAATAAATTACTCCATCGGTGATGAAGACCATTTAAGTGCACAAAAGTTGGTAACTAATGCATACCATTTCTTGAAACATAGTTTGGATGGTAATGTTGAGGTTTCCCTTCCAAAACCAACTTTCTGTTGATACTTGTACACCCTCTAGCTTTGGTGCCTTTATTGGTCCCTCTGAGAAGAATTTCATGCGGGGACATCCACTCACAATGACATCTTCCAATAGAGGGAACTTCAATGTGTATTTAATTGAGCTGAAACATCTCAACTCTGTCAACCCTTCAAGCTCCATATGCTTCAATTGATTGAAAGCCACCACAAGCCCCTTCTCACCTCCTTCGCCACATATGACTTCGTCAACATTTTACAGTTACTTATCCTCAATTCTGTGAGTTCCACCAAATTCCCAGCTATTGTCGGTGTAAACATATTAGATAATCCATCACAATATGACACATCTAGAGTCTTGAGGTGTTGAAAAAATCTTGGAAAGGGTAACATTACGTTTTGCTCACGACTTGGGTCTTCTATGGCTTCCATAATGATGCTCAACTCTTCTAGATAAGATTTGCATACAACCAGCTTTTCCAAGTTAGTTAAACTCCAAACAAAATGACATGTGGATACTACGGATTCCTTTGAGAAATGATGAAGCTTGAGAACTCTAAGCTTGCAGAAGAATTCTTTATCATGAAAATGCCCATGACATACCTCCATCCGTTCGGATAAATCCAATTTTAACTCTTGCAAATTTGGGAATGCGCCCTGAGGAATTACTCAAATCAGAATCTAAAACCAAATTAATTAAAAGAGTATTCATGTATTATGGTGTAAGTCTTGCATATTGTGCGCAATAACTACATTTTAAGATGTTGAGTCTTATGTGATTCAACAGAAGGGTAATAGACATTATTACCGATCTTTTATATTTGACTTGTACCCATATTTGAACTCAAGTAAAACCATACATTTCCGTTTTTACATGTACATACCTTGTGAAAATAAATTCTCCATTAATTATAATATAATCACAATTGTGCAAATTTCAGAGATTTTATCAACAAAAATATCACATCTTTCTGTTTTTAGCATAAAGTCAAGTCATCCTTACAAAGTCCAAATCAGATAACACTTGTGCCTTGTTAAGATCACACCACATGCCACGTATTTTAAAATTTTCATGGTACTTAAGAGAGAGCTGAACCATCGAAATTAGCTTAAACCTTTTTTTTTCTTTTTAAATCAACGGTTAAGCATTACGTCAGACATTGACAAGAATATTCATTAAATATTTGAAGAACATACGATGTTTTCTTGTTCTAATAGTTCTATGGATTCAAGGAGAGTTTCATATAGTTTACATCTTCACATGTATAGCTACTTGTATGAGATGCTTCATTGTGAAGTTAATCATCACTTCCAATATTCACCATCGAAGCAAAACAAATAACCTTGAGCCGTACCTTTTCTATCAAGAACAGAGGCTGTTTATGAAGTGGCATCTCATTCTCAGGTTGGGAAGCAAGGATCTCCACTTTGTTACAGCCATACACCTCCAACGTCTTCAATGCTGGCCAACATAAAGCTTGTATTTTGGTGTAAATGCACTTCAATTCTGTTAGATGCTCAAGCTTGAGGGAGGTTAACCTTGGGAACACAACCCTGGGAACTAGTCCTTCCTTCTCGATGAGTTCCACAATGCCACCTCCATGGATCTCCAATTTCTCAAGTTGGGTTAGTTGTATTGCTACTGAGGTTGGAAATAAAGAGGTGAGGCTATTGCATCCGTAAAACGGTAATGAGAATGGAGACATTGGAATTTGACTTGATTGTGGAGTTCCTTATCCCATACACACTTTAGCTCTGGTAATCTATGTAACTTAAGCTCTTTTAGTGGCAAATGAACAACATGATGTCCATCTAGAGGATCCAGTGGCTGAAGTTTGAAAACAACTTCAAGCGAATCACAATAGTTTACCTTTAAATCTTCTAGGCTCTTGAGCAGTCCAAGAATGCAAGAGGGAACAATGTTCAGTAGCTTATCACAAAACCACACCTCAAGCGATTTTAGTTTGTGGAAAGAATCCATAGCAACTTGATTGTCCCATATTATCTCAATATTATGCAGGCCAACGATGTATATTGTCTCCAAGCTAGGAAATGCAACCTGCAATATTCGTTCACGAGATTAGTGATTTTGTTTGAAGAAAAGTTCATGGAAATCCCATTACATATAGAAGAGCTTGCTTGAGGAAGAGTGTCAGTATTAGAAAGTAAATGATGAAGAGATTGAGATTAAAAAGGCAACTAATCATCCATCAAAAGGTTTAATACAGAAGTAGCTGCTCACACTAACATTGAAATCAAATCCTAAGTTTCTTAATTATTGTAAAGAAAAATTATGAGATGCAACGAAACACATAGAAGAAGCGATAGTCCTAACAATCTTGGTCTATCATTTGTGGCCGTCTACTTAGATGAACACATCCTCATCTCGCAAAGGTCGTACCAAAGATTGGACAGACCACAAAAAACAATATAAAATATACTGAAAACAGAAAAGGATGATATTCCTTAATCTTGGCGAGCCTTAATTGTACCACACTTGGTTGTGTTGTTTCTCCACAATAACGATGCTACTTCAATAAAGTAATCGCGGTTGATTTATCCATATTATCAATTTTCCTTTTTTCATTTTACTAAAAGTAGTTTCATGTTTCATTTTGGACAAGTTTAGCTTCAAAATTAGTGTACTAAACCCCATAATGTCTTTGTTAGCCCGTTAGGTTTCTATTGATTTTACTAATTTGCTAAAATTAAACATGTACGATACAAATAATACTACAATTTAAGTTATAATCTTTAATATCTATAAAATATACGTGAAATATGTCAAGGACATTAGTACTTCCGGTTAAAGTCAATATCAATTATTTTTATTCAATATTATATCACTCTAAAGCAATTAAAAGTCAGGCTACAACAGAACAATTAAAAACGGGATTGCTTAGGTCAAAATGAACAAATCTTCCTTATATAAATTTACACTTGAAATAACTCAATATTGTAGTTCATAGAAATAATTAAATCCAATTGTCGAAAATAGTCCTAAATATCTCATTAAAGAAGATTAAAAATATCTAATAAAGTCATCACATCAATCCTCTTGAAGGGCCCATTTACTTAAGTCAAAGTGGATTCACCTTTAAACTTCTCTATTTCATTTTCCATAAGACATCCTTCCATCATCTATTCAAGATGTCAGATGAATCAACTAAAATTGTCACATCACGAAAACTTAACGAACATCGACGAAATTGAAAATCGTTATTACGGTTTCGGATTATCAACGGATTACTCGATTTCATTATTGACTCGATCGACTCGATGATAGGCGAAACCATTACCTCGAACGAGGGGCGCTTTGTACGAATTAAAATTCATAGATCGATCAAATTTGATGAATCATTATATAGAACTCACTTCAAAACTCTACCACCACCGTCGGTTTAACCTAAGTTTCAAACCAATGTTTCAAGCCATCTAGCACACCTCTTTCCCCTCTGCGGACCACCACACCAAGAAGATAGGCCTAACCCCAACCTGGCATGAAAAACCAAATGCAACGCAGAGCCTTACCGGGAGCCCACCGCCCATTCTACCTTTTTGCCAATGACTTCCCGCCACGTCATAGAAAGCCCCCACTTTCAAAATAATACCTCAAAGGGTCCCCCAACCCCCTCCCCCACCCAACGTGAGCGACAATCCCATGCACCGATTACGCCGTTGAAGTGCGCTAGGGCCCGCGCGACGCGATGGCCGAGATTGCGTCTATGGCTCATGAGTTACCACCGCAGCGCACGCACGTGGCAGACCCAGAGGGGCGCGATCACGTAGGTTTGCGGAGCAGCGGAATAGTACCCCAGGGTTGCCTTAAATTCTTGTATGTCAAACTTATATGATCTTCTCTCTGCTCATGTTTTTCTTTCTTGCTTTTTTCTTTTGTTACTTTTCCTTCCACGCGCGTGCATTTATGATCGGAATTTCCCTTCTCTTTTTTTTTCGTTCCTTTCATATGTTCTCTTATTGCAATTTTGCTTACTTCCCGATTGTCTACTTCTTAAATATGTCCAATATGTACAATTTATTTTAGCTCGTTTTGATGATATCTTGATTTTTTAAACGCCTCCAAAAATGTTGACTATAAAAGAAGATACTATTAGAATTTTATATATAAAAAAATATATGAATTGAAAGGGCTGACAATTTGTGCTACGAATTAACATATTCGTAAATGATTATCTGATAAATTCGAAAATGATACGAATTGAAATGAATGTAATATACGTAAATTTGTAGTAAAATTAACAAAAATATAATGTTGTCCAATGAATATAAATTGCCGGCTGGACGGTTTTTTATTTTTATTTTTAACAAAAAGCACTTACATTTAGTTATGTTTGGAAGAAAGATGCTAACGTGGAAGCTTCAAAATATTGAAAATACTTCTCTCAATAATCTATATGCCTACCCAACAGGCAAAAGCTGAGAGACTCCTTTGCATGATTCCTCTTTCTTCAATTACTACGTAATCAGCAGCATTCTCGTGCATTTGTACGGGCGTGGAATCTTTCATTTATGTAAAATCGGAATATGTTTTTAATACAAATAACTAATTAATTATATCTCATTTCATACCAATCTCCCTTTTGAAGAAAAAAAGGCTAAATTCTTAACTTGTATTATGTAAAACATAGGATTTGATCATATTTAAAATTCCTAATTGTCATTATTATATGACATAGAGTAATTTTATATATAAAATATAACATTATTGTAATATTGATAGATTATAGGAAGAGTTACATTGCTAATTTGCAACGCTAAAACTCATTAAAACTGATGGCATTGAACAAGGCAACAAGCAAGATGAGTGGAAAGTACAAGAGAAGGAGAACGATCAGACTGCAAATTAAAAGATTCGGTGACTATATTTAATATTTATATAGATTTTCGAATGAAATGCTGATTCCGTGATGAAGGGGAAACAACAGCACATTTAAAAAATTAGCGACATGTCTTGCACATCAATAATTCGCTGGAAAATTTTAGATTTTTTGTCAAAGTACATAAATTATAAACAAATGAAAATTTATTGCCTTACACAAGTAAATAAAAGTTCAATGACTATTACAAAATCTTTTTCTATACAGTTACTCCATAATTTTGAGAGTTAACAGTTGAGCTCATTGAAGATTAATTATCCAACTTTCTCTACTTTAAATTCTTCATTTCAATTTAAAATCACAATTAGAACAGTAACTCTACTTTGACCTATCCAGATTTAATGGTGCAATGATTATGCGGAACACAATCAATTTTAACCAAAGGGGGCTTTGGCGATTATGCTTAGTCTCGAATATAACTATTTATATGTTAATTTTAATTAATTAGCTGGCTGGCATAATAACTATTTATATGCATGTATCTTCATTCTAATTTCTTAACAATTTGAAGTGATTGATCCAACTCTTGTCGGTGTGAATTGAAACTTGCCAATTATTTGTAGTGGCATGTGGCAACTAGAAATGCACAGCATGTAAACTTCTAAAGTGCTATAACACATAAAATTGACACCAAGCATTTTACTCCATCAGATTTTTATCATATTTAAGATTTTGACGTAACGTTAATCACTTACCTCTTGATTGAAGAGGACAGTATAGCACGACTTGACACGATCCTCATCCCAAGCTTTTGGTGTACCTGTGATCAATCTTTCATTAGATGAAAATAATGTCATCCTTTGCATTGCAGGGATGAATAAATCTAAGAAGGTCTTCAATGATGAAACCAAAAAAAAATAATCAATCTTACACTTTTTGCGAGAGAAGCACGTCAAACTTTCCAAATATCCAAATTCTAAATCGGTTAACATCATGAATGCTAGAGTTTCTGATGTTTCTACTCTCAACCCTTCTTCCTCCATAATGATCGCCTCCATGTTCTTGCAACCCCATACTTGTAGTTCTCTCAATTGTGCAAGAGACTGAACCATGGATGGGAAAAATAGAAACCGGAGGTTGTTACAATGATTCACCCTTAATATCTTTAAATTATGGAATTTCACAATTCCACAAGGATTCTTGTTCCATATGCACCTCAAACTTACTAAACCACGTATACATATGGTGTTTAGCTCAGAGAGAGTCTCAATATTTGCATCGGCGCCTAGTCCATCAATGTCAAAAATTTCTTGCACCAAAATGCAAGCTTCTACCCTTAAAGTGTGTAACTTGTGTAGTTTTGTCAGTGACCTAGAGTTGATAACTTTTGAGAGAGATTTGCATGAAGACACCGTAAGAAGTTGGAGATTGCTGAGCCCCAAGGGAGATTCATCAGTCCATAAATCTTCTAGATTGGGAAGTTCAGCCATTGTCAAGGACTCCAAGGATGGGATTGAAACCTGACGGATAAAGCCATAAGCAATAGCATTTACAATTGCAAAGGGCAATCAAGAAATTTGCAAGCTATAGCAGGTCATTACAAATGGTTGCAGAAGAAAATTTACAAACTTTAGGATAATTTTTGCATTTAGATATATCTAAGATAGGGAAGCTGATTTTCAATCCGAAAAGGTATCAAAAGACAACTAATAAACTTCATTTTTTTATTTACAATATACTCATGGATGTTATTATGATTAGAACAATAAGGGAAATTACGGTCATCAAGAAATAGCAGTCATTCATTTTGCTAATGACTACAAAAATTTGTGATCCATACAGCGAAAGAAATTGCATTCAAGGTATGTTACTTCCTGATAAACTATTCGCTCTTAGGTTATGTTACTATTGTGATGATCTATGACTCATTTTATCGGATGATTGCTAAAAAGTACTGTACTATTACACAACGGAGATTACTACAATGAAAAAATAAATAAAGAAACTATAGAATGACTTATGAAACATATTGGCAAATTACTTATGAAGGAAAATATCTCATTGCAATAATTGATCAACAAGGTAAGATCGCAATCATGAGAAGTAAATTATTATGTCATAAGACCTTAATTACTACCTACCTAAGGAAACTTAGCTCTAGCAAAAAAATAATAATAATGAAACTTAGCAATTTCAAAAAGAAATTTGCTACTTCACGAGGAGGATCATTGTCATGAAAGTTTTGTGATTGCAGGCAACTTCCTTTCCATGCCTAGGCCACGCACCTGGCCGCTTGGGCTTATCCAGAACTAATCAATTAATGCGTGAAATATTATAATTTATATAATAAGATCCAATAAAGTAATGTATTTTTATCGAATGATACGACGAGTTTGTCTTTAATAGTTGTTCTATAAAGGAAAGTACCTTCTATCCTTAATATTAACTACCTGGACGTGGATAGTCTATTGCTATCCTTACACCTACTCTCTCCGATTTTATTTTATTTTTTTACCAAATTCTTGTTCAGTCTCTTCACATCACTGGAGAATCAACCTCAGTAAAGTACAACCAAGGCTCGTGCTAGCGTCGAGCTTGTGGTCAAGCCGAGTTCGGGAGAGAAATAGACAGAGATAGAATTTGCCCCTGGTCCGCAAGGAAGATGACCGAGCGCGAGGGTAGAATGAGTTGTGGCCGGTCATGGTGTTGGCAAATAACCGTGGCGATGGTGGGGGCAAGCAGATCTGGTTCTCAGCCCTCTCGCGATGCCGAGCAACTTTCGAATGGGGAGAGAGAGAGAGACTGCAGGGAAGGGGGAAGAAGAAAAGCAAGATGACACGTGTCGACCATCCATGCGTGTCGTGGACAATGGGTGCATGGTGGGCCTCAAGCATCCATACCCAAACTTCCCTTCGTACTTCGTAAATTTACAATGACAACTTAAATTTCCATGAATATTTATTACATAATTATAACAAGGCCATCATGTCTAGTCAACAAAAAGGCTCTACGCAATTTTTGTTGTACACAACAGCCGTGCGTTTTCCTAAATTGGACCGTTGCTTATCCATGTTGTGCTTCTCTTACTAACAATAACCAATTTAATCAACTATACATAACCGGCCTCAATTTCAATCAAATGCCATTAATTGTTTTTGTGATGATATAGATTATCAACTTCATATTTGTAATTTCCCAATTCATAGTGCTTGAGACAATTTTCTAAGTTGGATGTCTAGGTGATAAAGGTTTATTATACAAAATCATTTAATTATTTTTATTATGAATGTTACGGTCTACTATAACTCAATTGCCATTTCATAAACTTGAGCCTCAACTGCACCTTGGAATTATGCTTCAAAACAAGTATTCACTTGAAAATCGTGTTGTTTCAATCTTTTAAGAACATGAGTTTGACCATAACGAAGGAACAAAGGACGTGAGCTAGTTTAGAAATGAGCAAAAAAACTCAGTTACATGAATTAATTAATAAAACTAAGCCCAAATTTTGAGTAAACAATGCGTGAAAATGACAATGATTTTCACCACTTAACATAGAATTGGTGAGTTATTTTTGGTAAATTATGATAATCAAAGTTCCACTCCATAATGGACCGAATCTATGTCCATTCCCTTGATTATTTAGGTCAAAATCATACTTAACTTCACAAAAAAATAAAATGCTATCATTTCGTTGATGAAATTTGTCAACGACACTACCATTAGAACTTGATTTTAATTATTTTTCAAAATGTTGAGGATTAGTCCAAATAAGTATTTAGGACTGGATTGACTCATAACTAAATTGTTAGGACCCCTATGACACTTTCCTAGCAAAGATATTTAGGACTCAATTGCATATTACACGTAATTGTTTTACAATAAAGTTGCAATTCTTGTGTGTCTGTTTTAGTTGAATCATCCTCTAGCGTCCGTATGCACTAAAATGAGTTGAAAATTTACAAAATAAATAAAGAAAAATTACAAAATAAATAAAGAAAAAAAAAGAAAAAAATGCAATGATCTTAACAAAGGTTTAGACAAAAAATTACTAATACTATGGTTGATTGCATGAAAAGAGCTAAATATCTAGTAGGCTTTCAAATATATCCCAAGCATATAAAACAGTCATTGGAAAGGCTAAATTTTATATTTCTTTATGCATATAGCATCCCCAGTCAGCTATTTAAACGGACCATTGGATGATAACATCACATAGCTATGCCTAGTATGTCATAATTTATATAACCAAATTCTGGAAGTAAATGTGTACTGCTTAAAGTCTTCATAGGGGATTTCATGTAGATTTCCTAAAAGTCGTTCACTAAAGCCTACGACTACGAGATATTAGCACAAGTTGAATATTTATGTTTGTTATGCTCAAAGTGCTTACAGATATATGAACACGCATGAAATTGTATACTTTTATACAAATAGGACCTATGTAATGACTAAATGCTTATTGAAATACACTATACGGAAATGATGTGCATCAATTAGGTTGGCATCATTGCTACGATTCGAAAACCCAATTCCCTTGCTCGTTCTTCGTATTGAATTTTACCTAAGTCGCCTAGATATTTTATTTTATGGATAATAACAAAGTTAGATGACTAAATTCAGGGAATCTATCTTACAAGAGACATGACGTTACTGTGAAATTATTCTAATGCCAAAATTTCCTTCAATGTTGCTCTGTAAAACCCTTTTAATAGAGGCATACTTGCAGCACGTAAGTTGAAAATAACTCAGATCCTATCCCGAACTAAATTTACATGGATTCCATTCTATTAGTTGGACTTCTACACAATGAAGAGAAACAGAAGATTGCTTTAACTAATTACAGGGAAGGCATGATTGGACAAGGTAATTAGGAAGAAAATGAACTGAAAAATAAAATAAAATAAAAGAATAAGGATTATAATCTTCATTACATCTAATTAGCAAATCAACAAAAGATTAATAAATAATATATCCTTTTGATAGAAAGTTACCTGTTGCCCGTTGAAGAAAGTAACTTGATTGCCAACTTGGTCTTTTGATGTACTACTTGAAGGAGCCATCCCCTGGGTGAAAAAGTTCTTGATATTTGGCAAGTTATGCAATTCTAATACATGCAAATTACGCAATTCAACTTTGCCACAATCATCGACTTGTACAATCTCCCGCATTAATTCACACTTGATAGTTTGGATCTCTTCGAGCTGTGGAAGTTCTTTCAATAATGAAAGAGGAAACAAAATTTCCATCTTATTGCAACTTTCGACTTGTATTTTTTTTAATGCAATGAAGGAGTTAGAGGAGATATGGTTGTTGCATAATTGCTCCAAGTTGATAAGATTATTGAGAATTAACAACTCCAGCGTCTTAAAATCTGTATGGGATGGCAGTTGGAGGACGTAAGGGATGGAGGGACTATTCTTCACGTGTAGATGCTTTAATTTTGGAAAGCCTTCTTGGGATAATGTGCAAATACTTTGCTCAATTCCGTTTGATCCATCTAAAAATAGATCATCAGTTTTGCCTAATAAAGTTTGTATGCATCCTTTCTGAAGAATATCGCTTGTTGGATCCAACTTAAGCTCCAATGTCCTCGATCCTTTGTGACTTTGCCGAAGCCTTACATCACCTATATCGATTTTGAACTTCGTTAATTTCTTAACATTAAGATCCTCTGGGAGCACACTTGGATCGATAATGGCCACATGCAAAGTGCATAGATTCTTCATGTTATTCAACTCAATAAGCTTAGCATTAGTTGATGGAGTTTGCTCCACGGCATTCCATCGATCAAAGCTATTCTCCATATACAACTCCTCCAATTTCATCAAGCTTCCAAGCACACCCGGTTCAATTATCTCAAGTCGTGAGCAATGGTTTAAGTCTAACAACCTCAACTCTACCAATTGTCCAATTTCTTTTGGCAATCGTTGAATTTTGGAGTTCACAAAGCTAAGAATATATAACCCTCTTAGCTCGCCAATCATGGCTACATCCTCTAATGAACAACCATCAAGATACAAAGTATGTAAGTTCTCCAAGAACTGAAATGGCGAAGGTGAACAAGTGAGACGCACTTGAGAAAGATGCAAGACCATGAGCTTTCTCATAGAGTTGAAATATGAATTAGGGACCTTAAGAGATTCATTGTTTGTGAATAGCAAAAAGATCTGCATTTCAGGGCAATCTAACTCTTCGGGGAGCTCCTTCATGTCAACAAAGGGAAAGCATGCAGCTGTACAACTTTTGAGCTCGTCCTTCGGTAACTCTATCACCGACTTATCATTATCTTTGAACACGAGAAAAGGGTCATCTCTTGAAGCGACCGAGGCAACAAATCCACGAACCAAGTCATGTATCTTGAAACCATCAACATCTTCATCGTCTACTAACAAAAGAGAGGAGGCTTTCAAGGTTTGGATCAATGAGCACAGCCTATTTCTAACTTCTTCCATGCTGCTATCTTCTCGAAATAACCTCGAACCCACACTGTACCTCACCAAGTTTTCAAGAGAGGGCTTAGAGACACCATAAACAACACAGAGTCGTAATAATGACTTTACCTCCTCGCCATCCTCTCCTTTGAAACGATCATAACTCAACTGCAGCATCTTATTTATGCTCGCACTTATTCCTTTATTTGTAGACTTCTCAATTTGTCTCAAAACATCCTTCCATTCATAAAAATCAGCGTCTTTAAAAATATTCCCCATTGCAATAATTAGGAAAGGCAAACCTGCAGATTTGTCGAGTGCTTCATCCACTAGGGATTTGAACGGGTCATCATGAACCTTGGCTCCCACCGTCCTCTCAAACAATCTTCTTGCCTCTTCATCCTTTAGCTCTTCAAGGCGGAAGTCCCTGTCGCAGCCCATCTCCCTTCGCAAAACATCTCGAAATCTTGACGTCAGCAACAACTTGCATCCTATGACTTTGTTGTCATGTCCGCAAGGAATGCCCACTGATTTCAAGTCAAGCCCCTTCCATAGGTTGTCCAGTATTATGAGGACCTTCTTTTTCGCCCCCTCCTCTTCTTCCAACCTTTTGCTTAGACGCGCAGCTCGCGAATTGACATACTCTGCATCTTTCATGTCCAAGTCCAACGCGTAAGCAATCTCTCCTTGAATCCTCTTGATGTCTTGATTTTCCGACACGTCAGCCTTAGCGACCCAATCAAACGAATTCTCTTTCCTTATTCTCTTTTCGGCTTCCACCAATAGGGTGGACTTGCCGACCCCGCCCATCCCATAAATCCCGACCACTCTATTGTTGTTATCAGCAAAAGCGGCCATGATCTCCCGCATGATCAATTCTCTGGAATTGACGATGCCATCGTCCTTAAGCTCAATCGATGTCGAGGCCAAAGAAGGTAAGGTCGTCGCAGTGGCCGACTGGACGAAATCTTTGTCCTCTCTCCTGGCCGGAGTCGAAGCAGCAACGTTCCCTGGAGCAGGACCGTTGAAGCAGATGTCCTTGAATTGACTGCAGTCTTGAGTGAGTTGCTTGATGTCCTCGATCTTGTTTTTGGCCTTCCTGCTGAACTGATAGCGGCAATTGGGGTCGGGAAGACACCCGTAGCAGCAATTCTTACTCACCTTTTCGAAGTCGTCCAACGAGTTTCGCGCCTCATTCAAGGCCTTCTCAGCCCTTGCCTGCCACTCCGTGATGGGACTGTAGACATTCCGGAGATTTTTTCTGGCCTCTTCCACTGCATTTTGGATCCTCTCAGCCTCATACACCAGCTTCCCAACTTCCTTCTGAAGATCCCGGGCGTAGCTCTTGGAGGACATCACGTATCCGAATTGACGCTTGATGGGAACAATTGCCCACTTCAAGACATCCCACGCAATAGTAACAACAGAATCGAACGACATTTTTCCTTTTTTTTTTTTTTTTGTTTTTTTGTTTTTTTAAAGAAAGAAAGAGCGATAAAACGGGGAGACAGGAGAGAGAGAATGATGAAAAAGAGCAGCAGACAGTGAAGAAGAAGAAGAAGAAGAAGAAGAGGAGGAGGAGGAAGAATGATGGGGCCTGAGGAGAAGATTGAGCGAAACAGAGCAAGAACGACGAGAGGCGAATGAGGCAAAGAGATTTGAGTGCAAAAAGGGATGAAGGAAGAGGGGCGTCGAAGAGCAGTCAATCTCAGTATGAAATTGCTTGGTAATCTAGCCTTAGTTGATGCCCTAACTAAAATTAATCAAAATATTGGGCAGCTGAAAACTTGGAAGCAGAGTGTTCCTAGTAGAAACTGGTCAAAAATAAAAATTAAAAAAGACAGCTCTTGGTCGCCTCAATCAAGACAGCAATAAGATGGTGCAATTATAAAAAATCGAGTTTCAGAAAAGGTTGATTTTCTTCATGTTAATATTCCTTTAGTTGACCACTCACCATTTATGAAGCACGGATATGTTGCAGCAGCTTCCGTGTCGTGTCAACACCCTCTGACACGCTCGAATATGTGGTCAATAAATGGTCAATTCTTCTCGATACGTTCCGACACCAGTGTCCAAAAGACGATGGAGGGTGGAGGTGAAGGCAAGGGAGCAGAGGCGAGGCTGCGAGTGATGGTAAGGCCGCGAGCAACGGTGAGCCCGCGATGGCAAGGGAGGGTTAGAGGAAGAGCAAAGATGGATGCAACCTAGAGAACCGCAACTATGATGCCGCGATGGAAGGTCGATGGGGAGGCTGCGGCTGTGAAGGAGGAAGAGCTGGAGGCGAGGCGATAATCAATTGTGATGAGGATCGAGAGAGAGCAGAGATCAAGTGGAAGAGGGTCGTGTGAGGAGGAGGAGGAGGAGGAGGCAGTGGCTGCTAGGGTTTTTGAGGGAGAAGACTCAAAAAGAATTAAAAGTGGGGATTCTGATGAACTTCACGTGATTTTTTCTTTTTGGAGGGAGGGAGAAGTGACAGGTGATGGGAGGAAAGAAGCGAGGGAAAGAAAAGTGAAATAAAGTTGGGAGGTGGGGGCCGGGTGGTGGGTGGTGGGGGCAAAGAAACGATGGAAAGAAAAGTGAAATAAATTTGGGGAGTGGGGGTTGAAGGTAGACCCAAGGAGGCTTTTTTTTTTTTTTTACCAAAAATTAAATAAGTGAGGCTAAAAAATGATTTTGGAAAATAAAAATACTAAATGTTAGATAATGATAAATCTTGGTCATTGTATAAGATCATAAATTTATTTAAATAAGTTGATTCTAATTTCTTGTTAGTCATTAATTTCATCAATAACTTTCATTAAAATTAGAAACATGTTCCCAAAGATGGATACGCATTAATTATGAATATGTCGAATTTCCTACTAATAGATTTGCTAATATTATTAATGTAAATTCATTATCGACTCTTTTTATTATTTATTTATTTGCGAATTTTAATCAAATTAATTAAGAATAAAAATATTTATTTAATATACAACGTGCCCTAACACGTCGAATTCTCTATTTTTGAAAATTAATGTGTTGGCGTGTCGTAGGCGTGTCGTGTCACATGTCGGTATTACTTAGTCACCATCACCCGTGTCTGGGCCTCCACAACACCAATGCCTAAATAGCGATCTAGTATCGATCCTTAGGTGTGAGAAAATTGGGCATAATAATAGTAAGAGTTCCAAAACTTTCGTACGGCATTTACTTAAGTGCTAAACTTTTTTTCCCTCACTTGAGTGTCAAATCAGAGAATAATTCATCACTTGAGTATCAATTCCGACCAAATGTCCTACGTGGAATTTTTTGTACCTTTTGAATGTTTTTGAATTTTTTTAAATCTTTTATTTCCATCTATATTTTGCTTTTCTTTTTTGTTTTTTTCTTTAGGGCCAACGAGGGTCACTAGCGACCCTCGCCGGTCATTACCGCCTCGCCTAGATTGGGGGAGGGCCGCCTCACCCTCGACCACGAAAGCCTTGGTCGAGGCCACGATGGCCCTTGTTGGCCGTTAGGCGACCACGGGCAACGCCACCTAAAGCAAGCGAGGGTCATTGCAGCCTTGCCAACAGTCGACGAGCCCCCAATGGCCTCGCCCAAGGCCTTTGTGGCCAAGGGCAAGGCCGTCGCAACCTGTAAGGGTCATCGGTGACCCTCACCGACCCTTAAAAAAAAAAAAAAGCAAAAATATAATAAAAATATATTGAAAATATTAAAATAATTTCTAGCAGTCACATAAATTTTTCTGACGGGACAAATCAAAAGTGATACTCAAGTGATCGACTTTTCAAATTTGTGGCAAGCAAAAAGAATTTTGGTATTCAAGTGAACGCCGTATGGAAATACTGGCACTTATACTGTTCTCATCCACAGAAAATAGTGAAAGTAACGAATGCTACGCCCCCGTCGTGACAAAATGGTCTCCTTGGTTGATCTCTTTGCATTTTAGAAGTCAAATTGCAAGCGCATAATGCCTTAAAAAGATATATAAAAAAACAGACGATTAACAGCTGTTAAGAAAAATGGTAAAGTTCTTCATGCGGTCTGTCATCATCGATATAATAAAGTTTAATTAATAAAGAGAACCAACGGACAAAGGCAGGTCACACTCATGCGACCTGTATTTCTTTCTAGCGGTGGCAATGTGGGCTGTAATCCAATTTTCCAGCTCTAATTCAGTATGACCCAGGGGAGGGCCTTCCTCGCCCAATACCGACGAGGGCCACCCTTGCTTGAGCCGGCTTCCCTCCGTTGTTAACAAAGGGAAGAGAGAAGAAAATAAAAAGGAAAGAAATTTTTTTAGAAAGAAAAAGACAAAAATGCCCTTCAATAGAATTGGGATAAATGTGTCACAGTTGATAAAGTTTTTGAGGTTTTTTGTGTCACAAAAATAGTTTGGGATAAATTTATCACATTAGGTAAAATTTAGGATTTTAAGTGGCTTTTATCCTTTATTCAATGCAGGAGATTTATAATATTCAAAACTTGAGATTAGCCTGGATAAATTGAAAGTTATTAACTGAGCATCCTCATTAGTACTAGTGATATAATGGTTTAGAACCTTAACAAAGACCCAAACCACAAAAAAGGAGGAGACGACCATGAATTATGCAGCTCGATCATCTCACCTTAGTTAAGGCCTTAGCTAAGCGCCAGTCAATTCCTTGGGAAGCTGGACACTTGGTAGCACATTACTCCAAATCATCACTAGCCAAAAATAACAATAAAAGATTACCTCTCTCCGTCTTCTCAATCAAAACAACAATCGTCGACTTAAATTGACTTCTTTGCTTGATTTCTTCGCATTATTAAATTTATAAGGCAACCCATCAATTGGCATAAAAAAAGAAAAAAAAAAGAAAAGACTACCAGCTGTTAAAGTACGAAAATGATTCCATTTGGAGCATCACTTGTTTAATGAGTATTTTTTATATTCTGCCATTATTGACATGATAATATATAATTAAGAGAACAAATAGACAAGGACAGGTTATGCCCATACATGCATGCGATTAATACTTTCATCAATATTTGTATGTGGGCGCTAGTCTAAATCAAAACAAGGTGACAATTAGAATTTTGAAACGTATGTGAATTCTTCAATAACTTATTGATACCTAGTTGATACGACAATGCTAGCACTCAGAAAGAGAAGTTCTCTATTCTTAAAGTGTATTGAATTAGGATTTTCTCATTCTACCGGATGTTATATATGTCAAAACAGTTGTATTTTATTCGATGTCACGAGAGACTCGTAATATTCAAAACTTGAGATTAACCTAGATAAACTGAAAATTATTTGCTGAGCATCCTCATTAGTACTAGTGATATAATGATTTAGAACCTTAATAAAGACCCAAACCACAAGAAAGCAAGAGGAGATGAGTATAAATTATGCAGCTCGATCATCTCACCTTAGTTAAGGCCTGAGCTAAGCGCCAGTCAATTCCTTGGAAGCTGGACGTTTGGTAGGACATTGCTCTAAATCATCATCACTAGCAAAAAATAACAATAAAAATGACCGACCTCCGTCTTCTCAATCAGGACAACAATGGTCGACTTAAATTGACTTCTTTGATTGATTTCTTCGCATTATTAAATTTAAATGGCAACCCATCAATTGGCTTAAAAAAACAAAAAGACTACCAGCTGTTAAAGTACGAAAATGATTCGGCTTGGATTATCACTTGTTTTTTTTTTTTTTTTTGGTCAGTCATACTCTATTCCTATTCTACACTCACTCTCAGACTTTTGCTTTGCCTTTTGCAAGGCGTGGGAGTCGAAACCCACTCGTGAAACTTACGCGTCCCCACCCCATCCCCCCCTGAGAAGGTGGGGATTTGAACCCCTCACCTCTCCCTTCCAAGCTGGAAGGGTGGCCACTAGGGCGAACAAATGGAGGACAGGTTATGCCCATACATGCATGCGATTAATACTTTCATCGATATTTGTATGTGGGCGCTAGTCTGAATCAAAACTAGGTGATGATTAGAATTTTGAAACGTATGCAAACCCTTCAATGACTAATTGATACCTACTTGATATGACAATGCTAGCACCTAGAAAGAGAAGTTCTCTGTTCTAAACGTGTAGTGAATTAGGTCTTTCTCATCCTACTAGTTGTTATATATGTCAAAATAGATGTATTTTATTCGATGTCACGAGAGACTCGTAATATTCAAAACTTGAGATTAACCTGGATAAACTAAAAATTATTAGCTAAGCATCCTCATTAGTATTAGTGATATAATGATTTAGAACCTTAATAAAGACCCAAAGCACAAGAAAGGAAGAGGAGATGAGTATAAATTATGCAGCTCGATCATCTCACCTTAGTTAAGGCCTTAGCTAAGCGCTAATCAATTCCTTGGGAAGCTAGACGCTTGGTAGGACATTGCTCCAAATCATCACTAGCCAAAAATAACAATAAAAAATGACTGCCCTCCGTCTTCTCAATCAAGACAACAATGGTAGACTTAAATTGACTTCTTTGCTTGATTTCTTCGCATTAGTAAATTTAAATGGCAACCCATCAATTGGCTTTAAAAAAAAAAAAAAGACTACCAGCTGTTAAAGTATGAAAATGATTCGACTTGGATTATCACTTGTTTAATAAGTATTTTTTATAATATGTCATTATTGACATGATAATATATAATTAAGAGAACAAATGGACAAGGACAGGTTATGCCCATACATGCATGTGATTAATGCTTTCATCGATATTTGTATGTGGGCGCTAGTCTTAGTCGAAACTAGGTGATGATTAGAATTTTGAAACATATGTGAACCCTTCAATGATTGATTGATACCTAGTTGATACGATAATGCTAGTACCCAGAAAGAGAAGTTCTCTGTTCTAAACATGTAGTGAATTAGGTCTTTCTCATCCTACCGGATGTTATATATGTCAAAATAGTTAGTATTTTATTCCATGTCACGAGAGACTTGTAATATTCAAAACTTGAGATTAACCTAGATAAACTGAAAGTTATTAGCTGAGCATCCTCATTAGTACTAGTGCTATAATGATTTAGAACCTTAATAAAGACCCAAAGCACAAGAAAGGAAGAGGAGACGAGTATAAATTATGCAGCTCGATCATCTCACCTTAGTTAAGGCCTAAGCCAAGCGCCAGTCAATTCCTTGGGAAGCTGGACACTTATGGTGCGTTTGTTTGTGTTTCTGTTCTTTTTTGGTTCCAGGGAATAGAAATAGAAAAAACTATTTCTGTTATGGGGAACAGTTTTTGAACAAAAGAACGTGTTTGGTAAACTTGTTCTTGAAATAAAAAAAAGTAAAAACATGTTTGGTAAATTTGTGTTTTTTTTTTTTGTTTCTTTTAATTTTTTTTTGTTTCTTTTTCTTTTTCTTTTTTTCTTCCTTGTGGCCGGTCGCCGGCCTCGGCCATGGCCGACGAGGGCCGGCAGCCTCGCCCAGCCACGGCGAGGCCAAGCCTCGTCGTGGTTGGGCAAGGCTCGGCCTCGCCTTGGCTGGGCGAGGCGAGCCTCGCTGGTGGCTAGGCAAGCTCGGCCTTGCCGAATATGGGCGAGCTCGAGCTCACCCAGCCAAGGCGAGGCCGAGCCTCGCGAGGGGGCCGGCGACGCTCCGGCGAGGTCGCCAGCCCTCGATGGCCGGTCGCTGGCCATGGCCGAGGCCGGCAACCTGCCAAAGAAAAAAAGAAGAAGAAAAGAAGAAGAAGAAAAAAGAAAAGAAAAGAGAGGAGAGAGAATTGTTCTTTTTTTTTTTGTTTCTTATTTATGTTCTTTTTTTGTTCCTGGGAACAAAAAAAATAGATTTGGAACAAAAACGCAAACAAGTATGTTTCTATTCTTTTTGTTCTCGGGAACAAAAAAAAAATTGTTCATAAACAGAAACAAGGAATATAAACAAACAGACCCTTGGTAGCCCATTGCTCCAAATCATCACTAGCCAAAAATAACAATAAAAAATGACCACTCTCTATCTCCGGGAACAAAAAAAAAATTTGTTCATAAACAGAAACAAGGAATATAAACAAACAGACCCTTGGCAGCCCATTGCTCCAAATCATCACTAGCCAAAAATAACAATAAAAAATGACCACTCTCTATCTTCTCAATCAAGACAACAATGGTCGACTTAAATTGACTTCTTTGCTTGATTTCTTCGCATTATTAAATTTAAATGGCAACCCATCAATTGGCTTAAAAATAAAATAAAAAAAGACTACCAGCTGTTAAAGTACGAAAATGATTCGACTTGGATTATAACTTGTTTAATAACTACATTTTATAATATGTCATTATCGACATGATAATATATAATTATGAGAACAAATGGACAAGGACAGGTTATGCCCATACATGCATGTGATTAGTAGCATCTTTAATTGTTTTCATAATATTAATATTTCCATCGATATTTGTGTGGGTGGGCTTGTGGGGAAGCAACACAAGGTGACGATTAGAATAAGAAATGTTTATAAAACCTTCAAAGAAGATGTATTTAGTAAATGATTCGACTTTAAATCAGTGCTCATCTGCTTTATACGGTCTATCATCATAGATATAACAAAATAATTAATAAAGAGAACAGACGGGCAAGATCAGGCTACATTCACATGACTTGTATATCAAGAGGTGGCAATTTGTAAAGAAACCTATTTTCCAAATGTTAGTGTGACAGGTTGTGTATGGATCACTTAAAATTTTAAAAACCATTTGAAATGAGATTAAAACGGCAAAACACAACTTTAAGTGAGTCTTTTTTGGATTTGCATCATGTCCATATTCAACCCATCTTGAGTTTAGTAAAATGAACAAATACTATATTACGACTATAATGGGGAAGATCTCCTTTCGATGCCTCCAAATACTGTTTAATTGATAGTTGAAGATGGTAATAGTAGTATGATTCGCTAGATTATGTAGCAATTGTCTTCTTGTTCATTTTTGTGAGGGGGCTTGTAGGAAAAAAAAAATTGAAGTTCAATTTTCGAAATGGTATACAGATTGAAAACGGCTCTTTAGCATAAAATGGCCGTGTTTTTTGTTCTATATATTGAATAGCAACTTTTGTTAATGTTCTACTTATTGAAATATTAAGACTTGGGCTAACTAATATCTAATTAATGTTGTCCATTTGTTGAAAATAAGTCTTGACCTTTCATGTATTATCTTTAAAAAAGAAAAGGTTAATTTTACATGGTGTATCCTTTCTTAAGAAAAATGTACAATTATTATATTATTCTTCATATTCAGTAATTGCGAGATAGAGTAAGTATAATTTATTGATTGTGAAGCATAAGTGGATTTTGCATTCTGTACTATTTCCTTAAAAAAAATTAGAATTTTATGGAATATTTGACAATTATTCTGAGTTAGATATTAGAAGGTAAGAGAACTACTGATTACTTGGGAATGTTTTTAAATATATGTACGGAATTTTCGTGGAGTTTTATTTGTAAAAAAGTGAGGTTGAATTGGCCGCTGGTTTTCTTAATCAATAGTGTGGTCTTTAACTTATATTTCATCGAACCTTTATTGTAATTTCTGTACAATGTCTCGCACTCTATTTCATTTCATACCAATATTTATCATAGGAATTTTAAAGCGTGACACCATCAATATTTTCTCTATTTTGACATGAATGCCTATATAGTTTGTGCGTAGTTAAAAAAAGTATTGACAAATATTCAGGATATATTTGAGAAGAATAACTAACTTGAAGTGGGAATAAAGGCAAAATACATTAAAACGAATGTTTGGAATAATATTTAAAAGTATGGTCTTAGAGATATGCAATAAGCAGACATCTTGCTATTGATGTGAGTGAGTGCGTGGTATCTAATGACTTTGCTCTTCACGTGATTTTGTTTTCTTGAATCTCATTTTTCTAAACCGTAAAATGCAGATCTTATTTGTGCCTTTTAAGGTATTTTTTTGTCTTAAACTTCTATTATCTGAGGTTCGTAACAATTGTAATCAAATGAAAGATTCCCTTTTGCATCATACTTTCCCCAATTCCAAGATTAGCTTTTGTTAAAAACACTGCTGCCTAGTGCAAATGCACGAATGCCAACACTTTTGTTATGCCTTCCACGAAATTCAATTCACTAATTGGTTGGTGACCATGTGCGCCAAGTTGGATTACGATCTAACAAAAGGGTTCATCCTCCTTGGATACCCAAAAAAATAAAGGTGAATCAGGCATGAGGACGAAAGGGGAGGAAATTCTTGCTAGAAAGCAAAGAATCTCGCACATATTTTTCTGAGAAGTGGGCCACAAACCTAAATGAAAAGCAAAAGAGGTTGCATGAATGAAGATGCCTTAAAATTAAAGTTGGACCGTCATCTTGATTAAGTCTTCGTAATAAGCCCACTTCAATTTAGGACCTTTGAAATGCTGGTCAGCCCAATTCACCAGTAGCACCATGAGACGTCCCTATTTTTTTATGGTTGATAACCAAACAATTGAACCACGGAAACAATGACATGTTGCTTCACGTAAGAAATAATGAAGAAACAGTCAATTTTCAAAATGTTAAATCTAAATCCCAAAGCTCTCGCACTTAAGAAAGCCGTTGGGGCGCATGGATAGCTACTGAACTCCACTACTCATGATCTGTCCGAATACACGAGTCGCGATTCTCTTGTTCTCCTAGATATTTTTCTTGATGAATCCATAAGGAACAGCTTCGGAATACGCATGTTTGAACCACCAATTTATGACATGAGCATAAGCTGATGAGAGAAGCACAAACGATATAGATTGCTAACTTGAGTAGCTTTAAGGAGCAATCTTCAACTGACAACGAAAGCCATCGATCTTAACCTCGTTGGTTGTCACAATCTATCTTACTGAAATTAGGCGTTAAATTTGTTTTCGGAAGAGGTGGGAATGGGGCAGGGCCAAATCCCGGGCGGAAGAAAGCTACCTGAAGCAAGGTAAAGGTGCACCTTGGATTAAGCTGAGAACTTTGAAGAAAATAACAGCCATATGCTTTCCTACACAAACCAATTCAACTTAGCAAAACTAACTTAAAATATGAGGCAGTATAGGTAGCGTCAATAATGGAATTGGTGATATGCCATTGATGAATTAAGCTCGGGATCTCAGCATGTCTCTCCCTAACAAGTTGGCTACATCAGCAACTGGAAAATTCGCTGGCTAATTCAAGAGCAGCGGGATGCCTTTACTATAGAGCCGCAGATAACCAACTCAGGCCGACTCTGCATCTCGACTGTTTGTTCTCTTATGTACTGAGATGTTTCGCTAATAAAAGAGCGTCATGCGAGCAGAAAACATGGCTTATGAAATTACAAATGTCGCCTCCTCGAGTGGGTGGATTTATGGATCCTTAGTTTCGCCGTCCAAGGCGAAGCGGAAAGTCCTTAACAGGCCAACACGTCCACAGGTTAAGAATGATGATGGTGAAAAGCCAACTCGAACGACAATTATGAGATTGATTGCAGTTTAAGTGCATTAGTTGCCAAAGGGTGGACCTATGAAAGTTGATCAATCAGCCGAAGTTCTTGCAGGATCATCAGCCGTATATTTTCGTTTCTTGCTATACTGCTCAATTTACTGGCAAATGAGCAACTTAATATTCAGGTGTTGAGAATAATTTGAGGACAAAAGCTATAACGTGATGCGTGATGGGGTGAGTGATTCTAGAACGGAAATTTTTCAGAGGGGATTTTTGTGGTTAAGTGTATGGAGTAGTGTATACGGGAAAGAAACAAAAAAGAATACATCGATGGTTCTGAGTTGGTCGATGGACCGACGTTGGATGCTACCGCATCATAACGGCACGTAACTTCAAAATACAAAGAGAGGCAACGGGTGAGTTTAATTTTTTAGAAGACTTCTAAGATTCTAATCTTTCCAATAACGCTATGTCAAGTGAAGCAGACTACTCTCATCCATTTTCAACATAGACATACTCTCATCATTAATCTTCTCTTCAAGATTCGTCATTCTTTAGAGATTCACACACTCTCTCTCTCTCTAGCCTCTACTAGTTGAATCTTCTCCTTCAACTTCTCCTTATGAGCCATCAACATCTTATATTACTTCTTTCTTATGACCGGAACTTCCAGGGTCTCTGCTGGAAAAGATACACACTCAAGCATCAAAAGCAATGACTAAATCCCACGACAGGATCTGTGATATGCTTTCGAAACAAAGCAGGTTCCGATGTGAATGGAAACAAAACATGAGCATCAATGATATGTCAGATTTTTCAATTGAATGATGAGAGCGTAAGAGCAATCGTTCGATCATAATACCGCGATTGCAAAAACTCTCTTGATTGCTTGCGAATCTGAATTGTATTACTCGAAACTTCCCCCGAATTGACATATTCGGGCATTGCCATCAATTTGCACATAATTAGTTGAGACAATACGCATAAAAATAGTTAGGAAAGAATGATAAAAATTTCCATCTCTTTGAGTTTTCCCGCAAATTAACAAGGCATTGTCCCAACGCTTCAAATTTTAGGGCATTCGTCAATAGGGAAAAAAGCCCCAAATTGAAACTCCAGTCAGTCGTCCAATCTTCAATATGGACCTCCTCTTCAGAGTCTTCTTCGTTTCTATTTTCTTGTTTGATGATATCTGATAGCTTTCGGATGCAAAAAAACGACATGTAGTACTTGAAATCTATTCAGAGAGACATTCCAAAAATTTTTCATTAAACTTTTGAAAAATGGTATCACTATAGATTGAAGCAGCATGTGTTAAGATCCCATTATACAGAACTTGCAATTTGAGCTTCTTATGATAATTGTAATCATCTTAAATTTCAATTTCTTTCATGTGCTTCAATTGCTCTTCATAATGTTGAACAAATTCCACAAGGGTCAATATCTAATTCGAAATATGCTGGAAGACATTATCAGCGCACAAGAGCGCGAGAGCGCACACAATGCCGGTGGTCAGCACCCATATCAACGCACTCTTTAAAGTCTTTATCCGCTTGCCCACGCTCCTGCAACCAAAACCCGCCAATCAACGGCCACATCACACGCACGCACAAAAAAGCACTCGATCGGAGACCTCGCCGCTCCGAAAAAACCCTAAAGCAAACGCACTTGTCCTGGTCCCCCTCGTAGTAGAACATGGCGAAGGGGATGACGAAGAAGACGAGCACCGCGTCCACGATGTAGATGGCGAGCCACAGATCCTTCATCGGGAGGGTGAGGCTGCAGGCGCCGTTGTAGATCGAGTGGCGGCAGGCCTGCCGGTTGGCGACGTCGGCGGGGAGCATCAGGATGGAGATGGCGGCCACGGAGAGGCCGAGGACGACGACGACCTTGGGGAAGTAGGCCTGGTTGGCGTCGTCCGGGTGCTGGTAGTTGACGAGGAGGTAGACATTGAAGAGGAAGACGAGGACGCACACGACGGCCAAGACGATGACGAGCGCGAGGTTGAAATCCCCCATCGCTCTCGCGAGAGAGGGAGAGGCCGCTCCGCCTCCTCTTACCGAGGCCAGCAACCGATCGATCCGGCGGAGAGACGGCGGCGGCGGCGGCGGCGGGGCGGGAGCTCGCGAGCTGGAAGGTTTCGAAGCGGCGACAATGGCGGATTCTCGCGGATCGGAACGGGGAGGCCTCTCGAGGGAAACGCAGAGGCTGAGGAGAGAGAAAGGGGAGGGAGAAGAAAGAGAGGGCGATGATGCGGTTGAGTTGGGGAGGGGTGGATTTACGAATTTGTCCCCCGGGAGATGGGGGAATGGCACGTGGTCGTTCGCGACAGGGGGCGGAGGTGGGTGAGGACATAACGGTAAATTGAGGGGGCGGGGCTCATTACAGAATTCGAAACCAGCCTCCTGTCCCAACGCTAACGGAGAGATATGGCGATTTTTAATTTATTTTTTTGATTTTTTTTGGTGTGAGGAAAAGAGGTCGTACGCTCCGCTCCGTCGCAGAAGACGCGGAACGGAGCGGAGGCGGCGAAGCTCGGGAAGGGCGCTTCTGAGAGTCGCCGCTGAATCGCGACGGTGGTGAAATTATCATTTTTGACTATTTATTTTGGGATAAGTCACGTGAATTTAATTTTTTAATTTATTCGATAAAATTCATAAATTTCCTTTTTGTTTAATTGTATTTTTACAATCATAAATTTTTGTTCATGTTAATGGAACCAACGAAGAAGATACGTAATATTAATTTTATATCAGATCACTATTGACTAGACTAAGTAGAATGACAATTTTTTCTCGTGATAGTTGTGTGGATAACAAAAATGAAAACGACAAAAAAAATAAAAATACAAGCAAGAGCCCATTCAAGAGACACAATTCGCTAGTGCACGGGAGTGGAGGGATGGCTAGGCTTAGGTGATTGTTGCTGCGTTGTTAGAGTAGCCTAAGGTAGGGATTGAGCCCAAATGATGGATCCAATAAGTTCCTATCAATAATCATGCCCGTAGAAACATTAAACTAAAAGCCCAAACAAAAGGAGCACCTAGGACAAAAAAGTGCATATGCAAATAATGAAGATCCATAAAATTGAATTATTTAAGATACTTGTGCCCATAAAAATTGCGGAGCCACCCATTAATTATGATGCAACTCTACATAGAGTTCCTCCATGATATGAATTATCACTTGTTAATCATGAATTATCACTTGTTAATCACTTATACTACCCCCAAACATCTAACTGCATTTTCTAACCGAAATGAAATATTACTATTGAAATTGCATTTAATGGTTCTAAGGTAAAACCTAGAACCTGAGAACCTGAGAATCGGACTGGTAAGAATCGTCTCATTTTAATTTTTAGGATATGCGGGGGTAGGTATCAAGTTCCATAATTAGGAAATCTATTCTGATAAGTAGGTTCAAGTTTCCGGTGGAAATTGAAACCAAGAATGTGGAACTTGAAACAAGTTTGTATTTTTTTTTTTTTTTGTTCTATATCTTCATGTAATCGTGTAGTATTTTCAGCCACATCCAATGACAAGTGTATAATTTAAAACCACTAATTTGAGTTTCTATTTTGAGCGATATTCATGACATAGACTATAATTTCGTTAATATTTCATGATTTTCATATGTATAAATGTGAGTTATATTAGTGGATTGTAACAAATGATGGTCATCAGAGGTAATGGTTTAATTAATAGTACATGTGAAATTTTGGTAGACTTTAGAACTAACCCTAAAACCTATGACAGGGGAACCAACCTTATAAGTTGGCATTCGATTTCAGCTTGATTGCGTTTGGGGCATTCGATTTCAGCTTGATTGCGTTTGGGGCGTTTGCAGCTGATACTGCACCTATAAGAACTTCTTTCCCCATCAAAGGTGGTGAATTTGACTTGGACCAACCCACAACAGGCTTTGCATCTATTCCAAAAGCGATTGAGGTCATCCGCCAAGGAAAGGTTGGTGTGCTTTCTACATTACATTATCGAGCTTATTTTAATTTTTCATCCATGAATGTCTATGTCATGGTTGGAACTGAATTCCGAGATCGTATTGGTGGCGGACGATGAGGACGGAGAGAATGAGGGTGATCTTATACTGGCAGCAGAAAAGGCAACGCCTGAGGCTATGGCATTTATTGTGAAGTATGGCACTAGGATCATTTGCGTGAGCATGAAAGAGGGAGATATGGAGTGCTTGCAACTTCCTTTGATGGCGAGTGATAGGGAAAATGAAGAGAAGCCTCGGACTGCGTACACCATGACTATGGTATGTAATTCTACATTTGTTGTCCAATCCGTGAATTTTTTCTCAAAACTTTTTTGACGATAATTGACTGGTAGGGAAAATTTGAACTCTCTCTTTCTTATTCCGTGTATGTATTGTTATTCTACTTTGGTTTCTTAGAGGTTTATGTACTTAAGAAACAACCCTTTGGAGAATAAGACACTTCAAATTGTTACTTGTCCCTAGTCAATAGAGGTCTTGATGTGTGAAGTAGGAAATGAATATTATGAAAAAATGATGAATAATTCCCACTTTCTTGCATACTTTAGTAGAACAATATTGTTTTCTTCAACTCTTGACATCCTAAAAGCCTTCGATCAACTTAGTTATCTGTGTCATGACATCTGATTGGCTTTTCTCTTACCTTGTAATGGATGGTAATTAAGAGATATTGTTATAGGATGAAAAGCATGGGACAACTACAGGCGTATTAGTGCATGACAAGGCAATGACAGTTTTGGCTCTTGCATCTAGAGATTCAAAACTTGAAGATTTCAATAGGCTAGGACACATTTTCCCGTTGAAGTACAGGAAGGGTGGTGTCCTGAAAAGAGCTGGGCATACAGAGGCTTCCATTGACCTAGCTATGTTAGCGGAATGGAACCCGTGGCGTTCTTTTTTGTGAGATAGTGGATGATGATGGCTCCATGGCAAGATTACCTAAGCTTCACAAATTTGCGCAGCGAGAGAATTTGAAAATTGTATCTATTGCTGATCTAATCGGGTAAGTATTCTCTTCCTAGCAATCCAAATGCAAATAGTTCTTAGGAGTCAAATCCAAATTCCAACTGCAACTTTTACTTCTTAGGTATTGGCGTTTTTAGCCAAGATGTTTTCCAAGCGGCATCTCCCCTTTCTGGGAATGGATAAATTAAGGACCTTGGAACCCTTGGGGGTTGGGAAAAAGAGTCTCTATGGAAGGCTGTTGGGCTGTCATTTTACATAGCAAAAAGGAGAGAAGTATGAGCTGTTTTGGTCTATTCATGTCTCAAGTTTACTTCATTCTTTAAGCTTGCGGTTGTTATTCCCCTCATCGATACCATGCAGATCAATGATTTGGGTTCTGAAGAGTTGTTTCTCTCAATTTTTTGTGTATGGCGGTGTTAGATTAGTATATGGGTTCCTTTCTTGCCCGATGTCTAACTATAGCATTTGGTTATAACTGGCTAGGTTTCTTCTCAAAGTCATGTCAGTGAGCCCGTGACTGCTGTTTTTTTTTTTTTTATGTACAATTTCTTGTATTTACCTTGTTTCAAAACCCATGTCCAAATGTTAGTTGACTGTTAACTGAGGCAAAGTTTGAGGTGCATTCTCGGCATTATCACCAGGAAATGAGGATAGAAGGGGTAGATTGTATGTTGTATTCAGACCTGTATATTGAGAAGCTTCTTATACTGTGTGAGTGAAATGATTTGACTTCTCATTAGATGCATAAATTTACAGGTACTGCTAGAAAATAGAGAAATTAGTTGAACATGCTGCCGCTGCAAGATTACCAGCAATGTGGGGGCCATTCATAGCCCATTGCCATAGATCGATACAAGATGGAAATGAGCACATTGCACTGGTCAAGGTAGGATAAATCATGAATTATTTGCTAAAACTGACCAAAGAATTTTGGAAACCAATAAACACAGAGTTTCGAATGGTTTAATTGTAAATTTTCAGTCTTATTCGTGGCAGTGCCTTTTTCATCATAACTTCAATTTGCGCTTCATCTTATGTCCTTCTAGTGCATGATTTTATTTTATTTTTTATAGTATTTTCATTGGAACTGGTTGTACTAAGAAATTGATAATATTTTCTAAGTGGAACGCCATTATATTTATATCGAAGTTTGTAAAAAAAAATGTCTAATCATGTGTTAATCGTAAGTTCGGTGTACCAATTGGCAAACAACGTTATCTAGAGAGGAATGTTTGACATTAGGAGAAATAATGAAATCATGGAATAGTAATTTTTTTTTCTACAGTTTATGAAATGACTGAAAAGATGCTGCATGTATCTGCAATTGATATAGGAATGCCGTAATTTTGATTTAAAATAGTGTTCTTAGTTTCCCTTATTTTATGTTTTATGTCCTCCCTTCAAATAGCCATATTTCTCTTCATGTGATTCATACATACTCTGTAGTTTATCGTCTGAACAGGGTGACATCGGAGATGGTCAAGACGCATGAAGGAAGAGGCATAGGTTTGGGGCATAAACTGCGTGCCTATAACCTGCAGGACGATGGGCGTGACACCGTGGAAGCAAATGTGGAGCTCAGATAGCCCATTGACTCTAGAGAGTACGGAATTGGTGCTCAGGTACTTCTTCCTTTTGTGAGAAACTATTGTGAGAGGTCCTGCATAATTTAGCTTCTGAACGAGGTTGTTTCATGGTCATTGTCATTATGCTTCATGGAATGGAGAAGATTAATAAACTAATATCGTTAATCGAAAATTAGAGGTAGTTGAATTTAAGTGATCGTTTCAGAAATTGTACATCATTTGCAGGGTTACCAGAGGAAGCTGGTGATGAAAGCAGAGCTTCAAATTGAGATTTGATTAGTACAAAGAGTCACTCCACCATCAAACTTTTCCTAGCATTCGACGCCTTTGTATTGTTGCTTAACATATTGACTAATACTGCAGATGTTGCGTGACTTGGGATTCAGGACAATGAAGCTGATGATGAACAACCCGTCAGAGTATGTGGGGATTCTGGGAGTCCCTCTAGTAACTCCAACAACAAAGGAGAACAAGAGATACTTGGAGACGAAACGCTCCAAGATAGGGCACATCTATGGTGTGGAAGTCAAAGGCCGCTTCAGCGATCTCATAAGCAAAAACGGCAAGCCGAGTGGTACCGTTTCTTCTGATCCAGCTGTCTCTGACTCATAAGACCTGCTGGATAGTTCGACTGCTAATGATTTATTCGGGGGGATACAAGCAAGTTCACTAATGGATGATGTTATTACTTTATTTTTTTATGCCCTAAGGTCAAGAACATTCGGATACCTGCTGACCATGAGTTCTGGAAATTTATGGCGATTCGGTTTTATAATTATTACAAGGTTCATTGTTGTTCTATTGATGTCATTCATCCATTTTGTAAGGCGAAAGGGTGGAAGACTAGCCCTCTTATTGGATCTTCCTTTTGTGTTATTGATGGATAGCAAGTTTATTGTTTATTCACCTTTCCTTGAATCTATATCTACTGATCTCTAGAGACCATTGCATATTTCATGAAAACAGAGTTGGTGCAGGACATTCTTTCTTTCCTTTTCGGTGACCACCTCATTGGTAACAGATTACTTGAAGGAATATAAGTCTCTGTGATAGATCAACTCTCCATTCTACGTATTAGTTCAATTAATACTTTGTCAAATAAGACAATGCACACTAGTCTTAAAAAAAATCAGGAAATACATCACCATTCAATTACTTGCAGCGGATAAGTTTGCGTTCTTTGAACTAATTAACTAAACAAAACACAGTGACACAAAGGCTTTTATGTAGGCGTACCAAGGTTCAAGCCTATGGCTTGGCATTCTTTTTGAAAAATTGGGACTTTGAGTTCAATATTATCAATTCTAACAAGCTCGATCACACAAACATCTCCTTCCTTTAGAGAAGTTCCTCTCTGAAATGCGCCCCAACCAGCAGGGAGCTTACCCGAGCCATGTTGTGGGTAGTACAGTAGCTTCACTGGCCATGATCCTTACGAATATTTAAGAAGTTGCGGTTTGCATTCTTCCATTGATACGTCCTTTTAAAACCCTGCTTGGGACAGTCTGCCGAGTTGATTTTTGATCAACAAATGATCTATGAGTAAGAACATAAAAGATATGATGACTAACACAAGTAATGTTAGCCCAGACCACGTGTATAATCTCATTGGCAAAGCCGAAACATGCAGGAGTACGATGGTACCTTACAAGAAGGTCATAGATTTCATTCCTGTCCAAATTTTGCACATAACTATCATCTCAAGATCTTACCTTACCACATTCTGCTTCAATAGATTATGTGACCGGATAACAACTGTGAAGGAAGGATACTATAGCCTGTACTTGTTGACTGCTTTGAAAGCCGTAATTACCCGCAAACTTTTAGAACTACGAGAAGCCGGCATCGTGGGGCTCACTTTGCGTTTGGAATTTTCAATCCTACCTGCATTAGTCAGGCAGAGAGCATAAGAAAGACGATACTGAGCGTATGCATTAGTAATAGGTGAAGATTTGCACACCTTCCAAATCTTGTTCCAAAAGCTTAGTTCCTTGATCAGTTCGGAAGCCTTTTGATTTGGAACCTGATGCGAGTCCAATTGCATGGGAAATAGTAGCATCATCGACATGACAAACAGGATTGGATTTCATCACCTTGGAAGGCTTGTGATGATATGGTTTTAGATGCAATTTATCCTTCCCTTTTCTCTTCAGTGAGAAACCATCTAGCCTTTGAAGTTCAAATGAGATGTTAGTGATCATCAGCATCTCCCGCTCTAGGCGGGACAGATTTGACAGTGTCGAGGTTCGATTTCTTGCTGTCAATGTTCATTAGCAGATAATCCATCTCCGAAGCGCTTTTGTTAAATATCAGCATGTGAAAATCTGAGTTCTCTAAGTATTTGAAGACTAAAAGGTGGTCCTCACAAATAGAGTAATGCTCCATAAATTCCTTCCATCCCTTTGATAACCAAACTATATCATCCCATTTTTCCAACTCAACCCTACAACTTCCACCGTTTGGAACCCTCAAATGCAACGTTTTGGGAAGATTCTTGCCATACTTTCTCACAAACCTCTTTGGAATACCCTAGTTTCATTGCATATAAAGTCATCATAAACAGCAAAACAAGCAGTGCCTGATATATTTTAACATTAACAACAAAGAAAAGGCGAATCTGCAGTACGCTTCAACCTTCCGAGCCTTGGTTGGTCAAAAAGAATTTTTAAGAAAAGAACTTGCAAGCCTTCCAGTTCGAAGTGTTTGAGAGAGTATGATCTTGAAGAAATGAGGTGTCTCCGGTGCAAAACTTTGCTGGTTTTCTTCATGTCCTCTCCGGCGACAAGAAGTCATCTCTTGAACACAAGGTGAGAAATGGATTGTAACATTTGAGTCTACCTAGTTCTGTGGGAGCCAACTTTATTAAATGAATCTTTAAATTGGAGAAGACATTCATTTCCGGGATAACAGCTAGCTTTGGGAAGCTACTCATATTTTCTATAGATGTTAACGGGTGACAACTGCCAGCTTAGCTTACAATACGATGAAGAAAGGTTGATGAACAAGTGAATGCTTTAGGAAGTTCTTTAAGAAGAACACCTTGGGAATCGAACGCACTAAAAGCAGGATGATGCGTTGGTTGATGGAAATTATATCAAGAATAATGTCAAAGATGTTAACACTTGTATGCTGCTTGAGAGATACCAAGACCGATATCGATAGAATTAATATACAAAGTGACATGTAAGATTTTTATTGAATATCTGAGTATGACACATTTATTTATATATCGTGTTCTTGTGGTGTCTCTGATATATTACGCTTGCATTAATAAGTAATCAGTATGACCATTGCCACTTGATGTTCAGCCCAAAGATTTGAACAACGAGTGGGTCGACTAAGGTATTAGGCATAGAAACTCTTTCAGAGACTTGCTCATGATCAATTAATTAACTAACGTTGATGGGGTCTAAGTGGGTCTAGCTTTGCGTGGTAAGCTAAAGAAGGGAATTGTTTGTCTTGGCCCGCTCTTTTGCACCTGTAGCTTGGCGGATATCGGCAGACTATGCTGTGGGGCCAAACACCACCCCTAGGCATTAGAGATGATTAGGGTAAAAGCAAAGATTATTCCCTGAAACGCAGACCGGTATCCATCACGTTTAAGGTGGTCAACCTATTATTTCCTCCGTCGAGTCCAGATTAATCTAGGTATTTAATAATATTATTGCTGGGAGAGTCTTACAAGTAATTCTTATAACAGAGAAATGAAAATTTGAGATTGGGTACCTGCGGGTACCTGCTATAAACTGAAGAATTTTAGCCTTCGGACATTCCTTGGCCATGAGTCCGCATTCTTACGGTGATCATAATTTTTTTTTCAGCTAATATTTAGGTAACATTCATGATTCTTTTGTTCAATTTCATTCATTGTCATATATGTTGAAAAGGTGAAAGACTTGTCCTTTTATGGAAATTCCTCCTTCAATGTCGATGCTGGCTTTTCAGATTCATCCTCATTATTTCAGTTGAGTGATTACTAGACTTCAATCCGAATCTACTTGTGTATTGATCACTAGAGAGCATCATTGTTTCACAAAAAGTGATGAAATATCCTTCGAGCATATAAATGAATTGACAAAGGTACAAAGGGTCTTTTATTGAATTTGGAACGGAAAGTAAATGACAAGAAATTTAAAATTAGGGAAGGTAATGCAAGGGAAAGATAAGTTGCAGGAAAGTAAAGACTAAAAGAAAAAAGCGACGAGTTTGATTGATTGAGGAGGTTTACAATGAATATACTTGTGATATTTATAACTATTTATAGATAGTTACATACGATCGTTACTGAATTTGAATAAACAAATAACTTCCTAATCTTTCATGTGGTTACAAGAAATTATACCGCAATCTCTTCCTATTAAGCAACACTTATCTATAATAAGTTACAAAATAACCATATGGTGGTTATGTTCTAGCGTCAATTCATCATTACTGGCTTCGAGTTCCAACACTAAGTAAATCTGCAATGGTTGTTGATGATTTTGTTGACCAGTGAAGGTTCTCCTAGATAACTGATGTTTGGTGTTAGTGACTCTATAAGAGAGTTGTTGATTGTTTTGACCAAACTGTTTATCGACTTTGGTTCTCACTTGTCGTTAATAATCAAAATTTGGTCATTTTTTTATGTCAACATGTGCCCCTTCTAAAAGAATTGAATGATTAATCAATCATTCAACTTCAGATGTATCATCATAAAAAAAGAAGAAAAAGACACAACCAAGTGTGCGTAAATGATACAACAAACAGTTATGCAAGGCTCAATAACAAACATGTAAGCATTCAATGATTTTGCGAATTTCTTTCAACAGCAGAGACTTTGATAGATATCTGATGTCAAATGCTATTATGATCCTAGACTAGTCTATTCAAGGAAGTAATTGCAAAAGATAGTCTTGTTTGCGCCAATTAGAGTTGATGATAATGTATTTCAAAAGGTATGCTCGCGCAAACAACATCATCATCATCAAGAACTTCCATTTTGGGCAAGATGAATTTACTATCTTTGACTTTGAGGCTGATTTTCCACCACTGGCATTCGGCAGCGGATATGCTATCTCGGATGCACTTTATAGAATATGAGTACATGGGAAATGAGTCGCCATTCATATTTGAAGGCTAGAAAGGGGCCATCACAATTGGAACAAGGCTATACAAATTTGCTCCAACCCTTTGATAACCAAACCATGTCAAACCATACTTCCAATTCCCAAATGGCTGGCAATTCCACACTGGCCAAATCCAGCCATTTGGAACCTCAGAAGCACCCTTTTTGCAAGATTCTCCCTATACTTTCTCAAGAACCTTTTGGCATTCCTCGCGGATAAAGGACGAGACAACAATTCTTAAGGATCTGTTCTGTTGGGGCAACAAAAACGTTCGGTGAAATCCACAATTGTCACACAGGACAAACTTGATGAGGTGTCTCCGGCACAAAGCTACTCCAGCGACAGCGAGTCATCCTTGGACCAATGCTTGGAAGAGGAGAAGTTGATGAAAGTAATTAGATATATGGATGGACTCGATCTTTGGTACAGACCAAGCTACCTTAGGGTGAAGCATTTGCCTTTTGCTCTCTGTTCTTCAATCTTGTGAAGCGATTCAGTGGGAAAAGTGCAATTGAGAACATGACTTTGTGGTTAGTTGAGTGGATAAAACAATTATTGTCAGCTTTTTCGATTCTAAGGAGGATCTGATTCCAGTTCTTGAGTTTGAATAGATTGTGATACTAACCAGCGAGACAATGAACAATGCCCCAAAACAGGGACGATTCTTGCACTCGGTATGCTAAACAAAAACTTCTTGGTGTTATGCAACCAGCTTGCACTCGCACTGCAGCAGATAGAAGCGGCTGGTAAGGACGTGCTGGTGTACCTCCGAGGGAATGAAGGAAGAGGCATAGGTTTGAGGGACAAACTATGTGCCTATAACCTGCAGGATGATGGTGTTAGGACTAGAATTAGCACCTAGAGGGGGTGAATAGGTGTTTGAAGCAATTTTAACAATTCAAATCGAATGAGATATAAATAATTTAAAATCAACGATTGTAGCAAATGAAAACAGTTAATAATAAAATGATTAGGGATAGAGAATCGAGACTCCAGATTTATAGTGGTTCGGCTTAGATCAAGCCTACGTCCACTCTCCCGCACGGACAGCCCTTCTGGCTGGATTTCACTAAGAATCAATAAGAGTGATTATAGCCTCACGCTCTTGAGTCCACAAAGTGTAGATTACTCTACTACACTTCCTCAAGGTCTACAATATGATCTCTCTTTGATTACATGTAACGCTCAAAGAATGATATCGCAAAATAGAAAAGGAGATTCAGACTTTGGAATTCTTCTATCCGCACCCTTCAACAACTAGAGCATCTCTCTTATATACTTCTTCATGCTTTCAATACCGTTGGCACCTTCCAAAGAAGTTCTTCCAATCAACCCGTTGGACGTAATCAATTAGAGAGATCTCGAGCTCTATAAGGTAAGTGTTGATAGCCCATCAATCCCGCCGCCCATACAATCGTGATCTCGGTTTCCATAAGTAGATCCTTCCAAATATAAGTTGCGAAGTCGTCAAAGAATCTAAACATATTCCATATAGAACTAAGATCGTTTAGTGCTAAATCCAAGAGAAAGATATCCACCAGTCGTTAGAATAAAGATCGTATAAGATCGAATAAACGTCGTCCCGGAAACCGGTCCATGTAAGTAGACTTTGAAATATAAGTCTTGAGTCTTGCTAGCTTCAGACTTTAATCTTCAGACTTTAATCTTCAGACTTTGATCTTCAGACTTTGATCTTCAGACTTTATCAAAAGAGTCTGTAAGTCTTCAGACTAGACTGATAAACCTGTTTTGTCAACTTCAAAATACTTTAAGGGATTTCATCCAACAATCTCTCCCTTTTTGATTGTGACAAAACTTTCCTGCAGATTTGAATCTTATTGCCCTGCAATACAACTTTTAAGCAAGCATCATAAAAGATTAAATAAGATAGTAGAAGTTATCCCGTACACAGATATCCTGCATACGTACTTTCCCCCGTACACAGATCTCGCATTCACCGAAACCTCATTAGTCATAAAAAACAGACGGTACTATCTAATTTACAAAGCTTAAAGTATTGCCATAGAGAGCACACATTCCAAAAACTGCACACGTTTAAAACTCAAGTCAAAGTCAAGATAGCAAGCAATAAAAAGATAAAAAGATAGGATAGAGGATTTGGTTTGGTTTTGAGAACAGAAAATCAAAAAATCTGCAAAGTCTTCTCTCCCTTTTTGTCAGCATAAAAAAAATCAAGGAGCTCGAGGAATGCGAACAAGTTGAAAGTCTCCCATAGACTTGACAGTGTCTTCCAACTTCCTCAAATCTTCCCCGTACTTGGGTGAGAGTAGTGCCCTTGCAAGATCCCGAATCCGACGCCGAACATCCTTAAGCTGATCATGCAGAGTGATGAACATTGCATGATTTTCATTCTGCAAGGTCTGAAATTCATTTCCCATGGCATAAATTTGACCTTTAAGTTCCAAGATGATCTCAAGCAGCCGTTGAAAATCTCCGAGTTGTCGGGCCCGAGTGCTTGTTTCAGCTCGGTCCGAAGGTGGAGTCAAGCCGCATGAATGTCGCCAGGAGGTTCAAAGGTGTGGAGATGATGCCTCTCCTTCAGAAACGTGCAAAGCATGAATATCCTCAGCATTAGGAGGTGATCGACTAACACCTGTTTGAGCATCCTCTTCTCTCGAAAGTCAGCCGAAGAGGTGTGTGTTCTTTTCTTTATCTCCCCCGTCTCCATGTCTTCCGGTGGAGAAAAGAACTCTTCTTTCCGAGGAGTTTCCTCAGTGACAGCGTTGTAGATTCTCCTTTTCGCTGGAGAATCTGCTCTTTTTGGTTCATCCGCTTGTTCTTCTTTCCTTCTTCCTCTTCCTCTCTTGATTCCTCTCGTCTTCTCTTCCTTTCTTTCTTTTTCTTCCTCTTTTCTTTCTCTTCCTCTTTCTCTTCCTCTCGCAACTTGATATTCGGGAACAGCTTGGAATAGATGCAGCAAATTGAGAAATAAGAGTAGAGATGGGTATTGCATCCTCATCATCTTCATCTTCCAGATGACTCGCCCTTCTCTTCTTGGTAGAACTAACCACAGTTCTTTCCCTTTCCTTTTCGCCGCCGATGAGTCTGGTCCGAGTTTGATAGGAGTCTTTTCTTTGAATTGCTCCAGCTTCTTGCTAAGCTCTTTCGTACGCATCTTGGTAATCATCCTCAGCCCAATGACCATTTTATCAATAGTCTTCACCGTGAGAATATGAGGAGGTTGAATGTGTAGATGTCTCGAAGAGACGAGTAATGAGAGCAAGATAAGGAAGCTTTCCTTTGTCCTTAACCATGCATCTATACATGTGAAAGATGATGGTATGTGGCAAAGAGAAGTTCACACCTATCTTGATGGCAAACATCAACTTAGCTTCGTAAATTGATACATCCGTCTTAGATGTCGATTTGGGTCTTAGACAGCTTGATTACAATATTGTGCAGCAAAGTATTTGTTGCATTCATTTGGAATAAGAGAGTCTTCCTTCGCAATCTCGTCCTTTGCTAGTTCAAGCGTAGCATGGCTTACAGACACGCCGATTGGTTGGAAAGCCCTCTTTCCACACCAAGCACATCGCCCAAAATGTCATTATCAATGACATACTCCTTATCTCTCACACCGAAAGTAAAGCCGTTTGCATCAATGAAACCGATATTGGAGTAGAAATAGGCCGTCAATTCAGAATGTGCCATGTCACGCTCGTGCGTAACCGATAAAGTTGGAGCTTTTCGAATTTCTCTCGCAGATTTATGCTCAACAAGTCCAGAAAATCGAAATCCACGCTCGTGGGTTCATCACCCCACGCTTCAAAGCAATTTTTCATATCTCTTCCCGTGTCCGTCCGAACGGAACAATTCATCCTTCTTCCCTCGTAGGCTTGCAGCCACACCCATCCATGGTTTAAAGTGTATGAATATCTTTTCATCATCATCCTTTCCCTCAGCCGATTCATACTACTAAACCTAGGGTCACTCGGGAAATTTGCAAATGCCCTTGTACTGCTCCCTCGTGCACAACCCGCACCTTTCCATAACAAGAAGAAAGTGCGTCTCGCTTCTATAACCCTTCTCTTTCGAAACTCATCCACAAAAGACATAGCAGAACCACATTCCTTTAACGCAGTAGTAAAGTTTGTAAACAAAGGCAGCTTTAGAGTTCTTACTGGTTCGATCCTTCATAAATCGTTTCGCATCTTGAGGGCCCCGTTCTTGAGGTCTAGTTGGGGATGACCGCTGTTGAAAGGTTTGCTCGCAGGAATGTCGCTTTCCTCGTGAGATCAAAGTGCGTAGGTCCCTCACCGCATCCCCGTAGTCCCCCCGTTTGCTATTCCGGGAAGACTTCCTCCGATACGACATTGTGCTTTTCTTTGGAGAGACTTTCTCACTTGTGTCGCAAGAAAGTTGAGAACTTTGAAACGAAGAAGTTTTGGAGAGAAAAATGCAGAGCAGTGAAAAGCTTTTGATCTAGGGTTTTTGAGTAAAGTGAAAACGAAGGAGAAGAGGTGTATAAAGATAATGTGTACGGGGATAAACCAAGCGTCGTATCTTTGAAAATCTTGAATTTTCCTTTTGCAAAAATAACCGCCTTAATAAAACGATAACCACTCCTTTAAAAAAAAATAACCGCCTTAAAATAGACAGATAATCTTACCTTATCAATAAGACAGTTTAAGTAAGGAAACTTACGGCCGTGTCGATTCGTATTCTCGCCTTTTAACCTTTGAGTCCGATACTGTCGACTTTAGTTATGAGTCCGAACTTCAAAGCATTCTTCAAGAGATAATATATTAAGTCTTGAGCGAATAGACTCAAACAAGCTTTTCTCAAGTGGCTTTGTGAAGATGTCTGCCAGTTGATTCTTTGAGTCTATGAATTGTATCAAGACTTCTTTGTTCTGAACATGATCTCTTATAAAGTGATGTCGAATCTCAATATGTTTTGCTCTTGAATGTAGGATAGGATTCTTTGTAAGATTGATTGCACCGGTGTTGTCACATCCGATTTCAGGTGCAAGAGTCTTCAATGCCAAAGTCTTGCTTGTTGTTTTATCCACAATATTTGAGAACAAAGCAACTTCCAAGAGCAACGTATTTCGCTTCCGTTGAAAGAGCCACAAGCATTTTTGTTTCCTCGAAAACCGTGATACCGCCCCCGTTTCCAAGCAATTGACACGTACCGAAGTGCTTTTTCTTTCAACTCTACAACCCGCAAGATCCGCGTCCGAATAGCCAAGAAGTGTAAAGTCTCCTTCTTTGAGATACCAAAGACCGATCTTAGCGTAGTAGCAACATATTTAATAATACGTTTAATAGCACTTAAGTGAGATTCTCTAGGGTCAAATTGAAACCTAGCACATATGCAAACACTAAATAATATGTCGTCCGGATGCAAAAGAAGATAAAGAAGTGAGCCAATGATACTCATGTATAACTTTTGGTCAATTTTCTTCCCCGCTTCATCTTTGTCTATCTTCAAGGAACTTGACATTGGTATGTCGCCTTTTTGCAATTCTCCGCACCGAACTTTTAACAAGTTCTTTTGCATATTTCTCTTGATGAATGAATATTCCCTCCTTTAGTTGTTTGACTTGTAGACCAAGGAAAAATGATAGTTCACCCATCATGCTCATCTCGAATTCATCCCGCATAGACTTAGAAAATTTCTTGCACAAAGTCTCATTAGATGATCCAAATATGATGTCATCAACATAGATCTGAACAAGTAGAAAGCTTTTACCTTCATTTTTAATGAACAAAGTAGTGTCTACCTTTCCTTTAGAAAAGCCACTATGAATTAAGAAATTACTTAGCCTTTCATACCAAGCTCGAGGAGCTTGTTTAGTCCATATAAAGTTTTCTTCGCCCGAATACGTAGTCCGGTTTCTTTGAATCTTCAAAACCAGGAGGTTGTTCTACGTAGACTTCTTCTTGAATAAATCCATTCAGAATGCACTTTTGACATCCATTTGAAACAACCTGAAATTCTTATAGCAAGCAAAAGCAAGTAGTAATCCGATTGCCTCTAACCTTGCTACTGGAGCGTAAGTCTCATCATAGTCTATCCCTTCTTCTTGCGTGTATCCTTTAGCTACGAGTCTTGCTTTGTTTCTCGTTACTTTGCCTTTTCATCAACTTTGTTCCCGAAAAACCCATTTAGCTCCAATAATCGATTTACCTTTTGGTTTGGGAGTTAATTCCCATACGTCGTTAATACCGAATTGTCTCGAGCTCTTCTTGCATTGCTTCAATCCAGCTTTCATCAGCTAAAGCTTCTTCAATATTTTTGGGTTCTATTTCAGAAATAAGAGCAACAAAGCACTAGACTCTTCTCGCCTTTTGATCTTGTACGAATTCCCTCATTAATGTTTCCAATAATGAGTTCTTCAGATGACGGACTTGTGCTTCCAGCCATTCTGTTCAGTCCGATAGATTGTTGATCTTCTTCTTGAGTAGGTTCTTCATCGCAGCTTGCCGTATCGATTTTGATTTAGCAACCGCTTCAAAGGGAGTTAGATCTTGCAATGTTTGGAGCAGCATTCTCGAGTCTTCGCCCGTATCCGCCGAACTTGTGGAGAGTCTTGAAATTTGACATTCATTGATTCTTCCACGCCCGAGTCTTTTTGTTGAACACTCTAAAGGCTTTGCTTGTTGTAGAGTATCCAAGAAAGAATCCTTCATCCGATTTTTCTTCAAACTTACCAACACGATCATTTGCATTCTTTAGAATAAAACATTTGCAACCAAATATTTGAAAATAAGAAACCATTGGTTTCTTCCCTTTAAAATTTCATAAGGAGTTTTCTCAAGAATTGGTCTTAAAAACACTCGGTTAATAATATAGCAAGCAGTTGAAACGCTTTCCGCCCAAAACCTTGAAGAAACTTGATTTCCAATTAAAAGTGTTCTTGCCATTTCTTGTAAAGATCTATTTTTTCTTTCCACAACCCCATTCTCGTTCGGGTGTATATGGAGAAGAGAATTTGTGTTGAAAACCAAATTCATCACATAAATTAGCAAAGTCTTGATTTTCAAACTCACCTCCATGGTCTGTACGAATGCTTGTAATAGTGTGACATTTCTCATTCTCGCACCTTTTTAGCAAATTTTGAAAAGAGAGAGAAAGTCTCGACTTACTTGTGAGAAAGTAGACCCAAGTAAATCGTGAATAGTCATCCACTATTACAGACAGTAACCTTTTACCACCAATGCTTTTCGTTCGGTAGGTCCAAACAAATCCATGTGCAAAAGCTGCAATACATGATTAGTGGAAACTCTATTTATTGATTCGTAAGAATTTCTAACCCGTTTACCCAAAGCACGCATGGTGTACATAGATCGACTTTGAATAATTCAGAGTAGGCAATCCTCGAACAAGTTTCTTTGTAGAGATCTTGTTGATTTGCTTCATGTTGATATGGCCTAGCTTTTTTTTTGTGCCATAGATTTGCTTCATCTTGTACCGATATTAAGCACCGTGATCTTTCTTGATTCACATCCGTAAGATAGATATTTCCATGTCTTCACTCGCAAAAATTGAGTAAGGTTTTACCGATTCCGAGCACGTTTCTTCCCGAAAGTTGATCTTGAAACAGAATCACACAACCGACTTATGCTAAGCAAGTTGTAATTTAATCCTTCAACTAATGAAACATTATTGATAGACAAACTTCCAATCTTCACTGCTCTCGACCGTAATCTTTCCTCTGTTGTTACCACCAAAGGAAACTTTTCCTCCGTCTATCCGGATAAGTTTTATGAAGCAGCTTGAGTCTCCCGTCATATGTCTTGAGCAGCCACTATCAAGATACCATTTTATCTTCTTTTTGATAGTAACCTCGCAATTAATGTAAATCAAGCTCTTTTTGGTACCCATACCATCTTGGGTCCAAGTGTTAGTACAATAGACAAGCCTTAGCCCAGCCTCCTTTTAACAGTCTCCAAACCAAAGGACATTCTTTCTCGAAGTGTTCTAAGCTTTTACACTTGGAACATCTCGAGCATTTCTACCAATGTGTTTTACAAAGACTTTTCGGAAATGATTCTTGTAAACAGTTCTAGCTGGTCTTTGCTTAATTCTTTCTTTTACCTTCGGAAAATCAATCGTGGAATAGTTTAAAAAGTCATACCAAGACCTAACTTGTCAAAATATGGTCTTTGTATCAAAAGAATCTTATCCAGCTTTTCGAGCCATTTGAAAATCTCTTTGATATGTTAGTGATATCATTTTTCAAAAGATTATTTTCATTTGAAATACTGGGTCTGAGTTTTCTTTCACAACAACAAAATCTTTTTCCAGCTTTTTCAAACTTTTCTTTCATAAGTTTATCCTGTTGTTTCAATATAGAATTTTCCCTTTTCAATTCGGAGATCCTCTTAAGAGAGGTTTTGAGACTAAGACAAAGTTCATCAATGTATTTAGAAACTTTAACAGGAATTTTCAAGTTACTAACCTCGAGTTCGCCGTCTCGAGTCCGTGTTTGAATCAAGGTCCGAGTCCGAGTCCGATTTTGTCATTAAACAAATATTGGCATAATCATTGTCACTATCTTCACATTCCGCATCACTCCAAGTCTCTCGCTTTGAGTGCCTTCCCGTTTTTCTCGTCTTCCCTTTTCTCTTCTTTAACAGAGGACAGTTAGGTCTCGATGTGTCCCTTTTTCTTGCATTCAAAGCAAGTCACTTCTTTATTCGTATCTTCTTCCTCTCGTTGACCTGTTTTGAAACCTTTGAGAATTTTGTTTCTTCCAATTGAATTTCCTTCCTTTTCGTTCAACTTTCTGAATCTCTTTTATCATAAGTGACAGTTCTTCATCATCTAGGTCTTCTTCGTAGTCTCAGTAACATCGAATAGTCATTAGACTTTAAGGCAATAGATTTCTTACCTTTTGAGTCTTCCTCTTCGTTGGTCTGTTCTACTTCATATGATTGAAGAGTTCCAACCAATTCATCTACAGTAAGTGGAGCAATCCTCTGTGTCTCTCTTATTGAGGTTTTTATATAATTCCAGTCTTTTGAGAGTCCTCGAAGAAGTTTGTTGACCTTCATATGTTCTGAGATTGGATGTCCCTGATATTCAAGACCATTTACAATTTCAGTAAAGCGACTAAACATGTCAGTAATTGATTCTCCTGATCTCATCTTAAAGACTTCATATTGTCCTAAGAGAATGTTGATCATTGTTTCTTTCACACGATCAGTTCCTTCATAGGTAATGTGAAGCCTATCCCATACTTTTTTTGCTGTATCACAAGAAGATATTCTATTATATTCAGTAGGGGATAAAGCACAATATAAAGAGTAAATAGCTTTGGCGTCGAGAGTCTGTCTCTTCGTTATTTCTTCTTGAGTTAAAAGAATAGGAACAGCGGGTTCGTTTCTCTCTCTCGAGTCCGATGCAAAGAACAGGAATGATTCATTTATCAACCACTTCCCATTCCAAAGGATCTTTTGATCTTAGGAATGCCTTCATCTTATTTTTCCATATGCTGTAATCCTTTCCAACAAAGTATGGAGGTCTGGTATTGCTTTGACCTTCAACCAACCCTGTAGGCAGCATACTAGCCATAGATCTTTTACTTAGAAGTAAAGACACTTCTTATAAACAAGTACACAAGCTCTGATACCAATTGTTAGGACTAGAATTAGCACCTAGAGGGGGGTGAATAGGTGTTTGAAGCGATTTTAACAATTCAAATCGAATGAGATATAAATAATTTAAAATCAACGATTGCAGCAAATGAAAACAAGCTTAATAATAAAAGGATTAGGGATAGAGAATCAAGACTCCGATTTATAGTGGTTCGGCTTAGATCAAGCCTACGTCCACTCTCCCGCACGGACAGCCCTTCGGCTGGATTTCACTAAGAATCAATAAGAGTGATTACATAGCCTCACGCTCTTGAGTCCACAAAGTAGATTACTCTACTACACTTCCTCAAGGTCTACAATATGATCTCTCTTTTGATTACATGTAACGCTCAAAGAATGATATCGCAAAATAGAAAAGGAGATTCAGATTTTGGAATTCTTCTATCCGCACCCTTCAACAACTAGAGCATCTCTTATATACTTCTTCATGCCTTCAATACCGTTGGCACCTTCCAAAGAAGTTCTTCCAATCAACCCGTTGGACAGAATCAATTAGAGAGATCTCGAGCTCTATAAGGTAAGTGTTGATAGCCCATCAATCCTGCTCGCCCATACAATCAGGATCTCGGTTTCCATAAGTAGATCCTTCCAAATATAAGTTGCGAAGTCGTCAAAGAATCTAAACATATTCCATATAGAACTAAGATCGTTTAGTGCTAAATCCAGTAGAAAGATATCCACCAGTCGTTAGAATAAAGATCGTATAAGATCAGAATAAACGTCGTCCTGGAAACTGTCCATGTAAGTAGACTTTGAAATATAAGTCTTGAGTCTTTAATCTTCAGACTTTAATCTTCAGACTTTGATCTTCAGACTTTATCAAAAGAGTCTGTAAGTCTTCAGACTAGACTGATAAACCTGTTTTGTTAACTTCAAAATACTTTAAGGGATTTCATCCAACAGATGGGCATGACACCGTAATATTAAATGTGGAGCTCGGATTGCCCATTGACCCTAGAGAGTACGAAATTGGTGACCCGACATTCCTTCCTTTAGTCGAAACTACACCGATGTGAGAGATCTTGCATAATTTAGATTCTGAATGAGTTCAATTCATGGCCATTGTCGAGGATTAAGAAACTAATATATTAATCTGAAAGTAAAGGTAGTTGAATTTCAGTGACTGTTTTAGAGAATGTACATCATTTGTAGGACTAGAGGAAACTGGTAACTAAAGCAGAGCCTCAAGTTCTCATCTTCAGTGGACGAGATCTAATCAGTATAGAGAGTCACTCCATCATCAGAATTTTCATAGCATTTGAGGCATTCATATTAGCGCTTAACATATCAACTTACAGTGCAGATGCTGTGTGACCTGGGAGTCAGAACAATGAATCTGATGATGAACAACCCATCGAAGTACGTGGGGCTTAAAGGTTGTGGCTTGGCTATTGCTGGGAGAGTACCTCTAGTAACTCCCATAACAAAGGAGAACAAGAGACACTTGGAGACAAAATGCTCCTAGATGGGGCACATCTATGGAGCGGAAGTCAATAGCCGCTTCTGCAATCTCGTCAGAAGTAAACAGCAAGCCGAGTAGTGCTCTTTCCTTTGATCCGGCTGTGTCATACTCAGAAACCGCTGGATAGTTACTGCTAATGATTTATTCGGCGGGAAATAAGCAGGTTCACTGACAGTTGGTGCTTTTACTTCATTTTTCAAAGCACTAAGGTCACTAGCATTGGGATACCTGCTGATCATGAGTTATGGAAATTTTATGGCGATTCAGTTTTATAATTATTATGAGATTCATTATTGTTCTATTGATGTCGCGCACCCATTTTGTAAGGTGAAAAGGTAAAAGACTAGCCCTCTTATTGAAACTTCCTTTTGTGTTATTGATGGCCTGCAAGGTTTATCCCTAATTCAACATTCCTTGAATTCTCTGTATTCACATCTAGAGACCATTGCATATTTCAAGATAATAGAATTAATGCAGGACAATCTTTCTTTCCTTTTCTTTTCTGTGACCACCTCAATGGTGAAAGATTTTACTTCAAAAAATATACTAAAGTCTCTATTATTGTTCAACTCTCCATATTGGCGATAGATAAGGATTGCTCATGACCTTTTATTTTATCGATCCGATGCTGTGCATGAGTTCGATTTATACTTGGATGAATAAAGATGCAGTATGCGAATAGAATGGAAATAGGCACACAAGTACCCACAATTTTGGAAGATGCAATGTCCAGATGCAATGTTCACTACTCTCCAAAAAACATCAGGAAATACATCACCATTCAATCACTTCCAACAGAAAGGTTTGCTTTCTTTGATCTGATTAACTAAACAAAAGATAGCGAAGCAGAGATTTTTCTGTAGGCATACCAAAGTTTACACCCAAATCTTGACATCCCTTCTGAAAATGGAGACTTTGAGTTCAATATTATCAATTCTGGACAAGCTCGAACAGACATCTCCTTCCTTCAGAGAAGTTCTCTGTGAAATGAGGCCCAACCGGCTGAGAGCTTTCCCGAGCCACGTTGTGGGTAGTACAGGAGCTTCATTGGCCATGATCCATCCGTATATTTAAGAGTTGTGGTTTGCATGCTTCCATTGATGTGTTCCCTTAAAATTCCCCCCAGAGACAGTCTGCAGAGTTGATTTTTGATCAATAAATGATCTATGACTAAGAACATAAAAGGTATGATGACTAACACAAGAAATTTTAGTCAGAACGCTTGTGTAATCTCAGAGGCAAACCCGTATCATATGGGCATACGATGGTAACATACAAGAAGGTAATAGATTTCATTCCTGTCCAATTTTGTACATAAGAACTATTATCTCAGGATCTTTTCTTACCACACTTTGCTTCAATAGATTATGTGACTGGATAACTACTGTGAAGGAAGGATACTGCAGCTCATCCTTGTTGGCTCCTTTGAGAGCTGTAGTTAGCCTTTTCGAACGTTTAGAAGTAGAACTACGAGAAGTCAGCATGGCGGGGCTCATCATGCATTCGGAATTTTCCACCCTAGCTGAATTAGTCAGGTAGAGACCATAAGGAACAATGATACGAGGCAACGCGATACTAATAGGCTAAGATTCACACACCTTTTGAATCTCATGGCATACAAAGCGTATGCATTACTTCAGCCAATGATTCATATTAAGAGTCTCACTGGTAATTCCTGTAACAAAGAATTGAAGATTAAAACTTTGGGTACTTGCTACAAACTGAAGAAAAACGAAAGAGAAAAGAACGGATCAACATGTCCATTAATTTGAATGAGAAGAGATTCGAAGGAAAAAGAAAGGAAATTGGATGTTTAGTTTAGTTATGAAAATTGAGGATGCTGTGATCTAGGCAATCGTGTTGAAGGGGCAAATGGTGAGAAAATCATGTTATTACCTAATTATCTATAACCAGCAGTTTTGCAAAACCGTGATTTTTTTAGTGAGAGAGTAAAACTGGAAATAGAATCGCTACCTCGAAAGGAATTTTTTTCATCTCAACCTTTGATTGAGTCTCAGTAACTTCGAGATCTCCATACCACTTGTAGTATATGTCCTTCCCTTAATCAGTGACTAGACAATTCAAAAAGATAAAAAGTTTAGAAGTTATGGTGCTTGAGGTGTCATACATATCGAGAAGCAAAGGCAAGCCAAAAAGATAGTGAATGAGAATGACATTAATTGGATCTTACCAATTTTATGGGCATTTGTTTATGCTAATAACTTTTGTATGGTTGTATTGAGATCACCCTCCCAGCCCATGGCCACTTGTATTTGAACAAAGGAGGCATAACGTAGTTCCGTGTGCTTAGCATACCCTTGGAAAAAATCTTCATTTGCGAGCAGTCTTCCACTTCAATATATTTTAAGGATTGAAATTTGAAGATGCAACTTGTGGTGGAGGAAAAGCATACTAGGTTCGGTAGATGTTGGAGTGTCAACCGTCTTAGCATCCCAAGAGAAATCACTTTTCCTTCTCCATTTTCATCGTTTGTCACTACTTCTTCCATTCTTTCACATCCTATTATAGTCATGTTAGTGAGATGCACCAAATTTACGATCGCTGAAACTGTCACTAGATGTATCAATCCAGAGGAGTTCTTCACTACTAACTCCCTCAAATTCTGAAAGGATGTCATTGTTGGAAATAATGTTGTCAAACCGGGACAATCCCAAACCTCAAATTTGTCGATACTCTGAAGAATTTTTGCCACTAAATAGCCTTCTCTCCAAACGTGCTTTAAGTTGCAAAGCTTGCTTAACTTAAGTTCTTTCAAATTTTCAAGCACCATATGTTTTCCCTTGTCAACAAGCCCTTCATCAGTGAATATATCTTCAAAAGAACTACAGAAAACCTCAAGGCTTTGTAGGTTCTGAAATCTTGGCAAGAGGGATATGGGAGGAAAGACATCATTTTCATCATGAAAGCATGCCAATGTTAGTGCTTTTGGCTTGCCAAAGACGTCATCAGAAAATTTTCCATTATGTATCATCTGAATATCCTTGTCGACTAATAAAAGTCTCTCTAAGGTGGGAATGCCCTAAAAATTGCCAATAAAATGAGAGAAATAAATTCAACAAGGTTTGACAATAAATCCTGGGCTATTATAGGTAAACTTAAGTTGGTGAACTCACATGAAAGGGGGCCCTGTTCTTACATTTTATTAATTTCTAGAACACTGCATACAAGTCCAAGCTTCCAAAGTCATGCCAGAAAATGCAAATTGTAAACAAATGCTCCACTATGGCCAACAACCTAGCAGGGTTGGCCATGCGCTCATATTGTAATAATTAGATAAAGGGAAAGAATTGTATTGGCATAGCATGATCAAACAAATAAATGAAAATCCATTTTACCCAAAAAACATCAAAAGAAAGATGGTCGTCTTGCCGCAATTTGGAAAGAAATTGCTAAATGTCAGTGTCTGATTCTCAATTTAGTCCATAGGAAATTCACATTTTTTATTGGCATAAATTTTTTTTAAGAGAAATTTAAGCAGAGGTGTTGGTACGGTAATCAACCCGACTAAATTCATCTTCTATTAAGAATATCTTATCTTGTCAACAAAATATGTAGTTTCTTGAAATTTCAGGTGACAATGTGCTCATAGTGTGACTAAAAATATTTTAGGTGTCCACAAATGAAAAGTATGCCTAAAGATGCTAGAAATATCTTATGTTGTCAACAAACTGTTATGTAAGGGGTTCATGTTTACTATATCATCATAATGTGACATGACTATGTTGTGCACATGAGTTATAGTGGGTGAATAAAAGATTGAAGAAGAAAGAGAGCTTGCAATCATACCTCTCAAGCGAGAAGTCTACTTCATGGTCCGAAAGGTCGTGTTGATCGTCTCTTTGAGCCCACTTGTTCATGGATGCCACAAAGGACAGATATTCAGTTTGTCACAATGAGTCACTCGCAATTCCTTCAAGAATGGCCAGCCTCAAAGTGAGCAAGTTAGGGCTAAAGCTCTTGAGTTGTGACATATCATGGAACACTAGAGAAGCCGCTGCGGGAAAATAAATTGAGCAGTAGTAGAGTGTGAAGTGTCATCTCCACTTGCGATTATTTCCTCGAGCTCACATGACTCCACTTGAAGTTCCTCAAGTTGGGTTAGACTTGTAGCCACCCAATGCGGAAATAGATTTTCAAGGCTCTTACAATTCTCAACCTTCACTTCTCGTAAATGTTCAAAAGTGAGAGTTTCTTGAGAATTGTCTCCCCATATTTTGCTTAAATTGTCCATGTGGGAGAGAATCACTGACTTAAGCCGAGGAAATTGTACCTGACATATTGAAAAATGACTTTATAAATTTGATCACATTGAGTTATGACCTCAAAGTAAGAATCTCCAAACTTCCTTTCACAAATCATAACATTCTAGAAGACACAGTTAAGGGGGGTCGCTTGATGCCATTTCAATTTATTGATGTCTAAGTTACGACAAATTAAATTACCTTGCAGTCCGTACCACTTGTTACTTTTTATGCATAAAAAAATAGAACATTTTTTATTGAGTTATGACCCAAAGAACGCAATTAAGGCCTCAAATACCACATGAATACTTCTGTAATTTCCTAAAAATTTCACATGATATGAAATTTAAGGCAAGTTTGTTACGCAAACAAGGATCCTTAGGCAAATGCAATTAGTCTTCATGAACAAACGAAACATGTTATGCCAAAATAGACTGATACAAAAAAAAATAAAAAATGAAGCCATTGTTTGAGCTGCTATGAATTGTTCATTTAATAGCCCATATGGAATTTTCATTTCATTATGATAAGATTAATTAAATTACCAAATGCATATTTGCACAATTCCCTAAGTCCACAAACCACAGAAAAAAATAAGTTTGTCATACAAGTATTGAATGGCCCACTAGGATATCCGCCTTAGTCAAATGATCCATACGAGTACATTATGTTTGTATATAGGAAATCAACAATGTTATGAGCTCTTACAACTTGTGCACTAAGAAACGGGTATTGACATTTTTTTATTTGGTTTCAATAAAATTAACACAATTATGACTTATCACTACCAAAAAATAGAATGACTATTTCCATACTTCCCTAAATTTATTAATATTCTAAATTGAGGATTATGATGAGTTTTTGAGTTATTTTAAAAATGTGAGGGATGCCTTATATTTGACAAATAAATGAAATCACGTTATTGCAACTTGCACTAACAAAAAAGTCGGACTAGTTTCATACTTCTCTAGCTATTGGTATTCTAAAATTAGAACAATGATGGCTTTTTGAAGTATTCTAACACTGTGGGGATATGTAAAATTATATGACATATTAATGGCATTAGAAGTAAATGGACAACGAGTAGTAACTCTTATCATTAAAGAGTTAAAAAAAGTGTCAATGCCAGTTATGATGAAATGTTTTACTCACACATAACAATAAATAAATAAATAAATAAATGGAAAAAGTATTAGAATAAGAAAAAACTCAAGCATTTCCTCCATAAAACAAGAAAGCAATAGTTAAAAGGATGCACATTTTTCACTTCTCATTTGGCTTAGACACTCCATATTATAGTGTTTTGATTATATTCTCCCTTATGTGGCCCATCTTTTGGCATTATTCTCCTCCTCTTTAATTTCTTTTCCTTTTCCTTTTCTTTTCTTTCCTCATGGGTCTCAATTTTTATATTCTTCTTATCTTTCCCTTGGTATTCCCTCTTTTTCCTTTTTTCGCTTCAGACAAGCCTTCTGAGCATGTGTAGACTCTAGAAGGAGGATTGATGGAAGAGAGATTAAGCCAAAAGTCCCAGAACTTTGATTAAAGGACGAAGCACTGAGTAGTGAATGCATAGAACTCAAGCTGGCAATTGTATTCATAGAACCAAATGGAAAAGGATCACCACAAGGCATTTCTCACTTGCTAGCTCCTATAAACAGATAATTGATGTATCCCGTTGAAGCAACTTGCAAACACTGAGTTTAATGACCACAAGGGAGATTGGAGTCGTAGGACATCGATACATGTCATCGAACTAGATGAGGATGTCTACAATTCGATCACCAGTCGTCCCCTTACTAGATCCTGGCACCGGGACTCCACCCTCGTCCTCTCCAAGTGGCTTTCTACCGAAGCTCACTTCCACCCATTCCCTCTCACCTACAAGAGCGTCATCGAGCTCGACTGGGCTCTTAGGCTCATGACAGCTCAGCTTGGGGCCAGCCATGTTGTCCTTGCCAATGTCGTGCTGATCCTCCTGGGTTGAGGAGGAACGTGGAAGCGAACGGCAGAGGGGATTGAGTGGAGGTGAGGGGGGGTGGCGTGGGGATTGGAGGAGTTAGTTAGGGGAATCAGGGAGAGTTGGATGTCATGTTGATGAGCACATGTTCTTAGACGTGGAGGAGGTGACGGAGTTGGGAAGACACTACAGGGTTTTACAGAGAGAGCGTCCCTCTCTATTTCCAAGTTGCTTAAATGTAGCTGATAATGAAGTTGCGAATGGTGAAAAGCAGACAATAATGCCTACAAGTTCAGTTGACATTTTCCATCACAATTTGCTCTTCCTTATGAGCTTCTGTCTGGGACTCACATGAAGCATTTGAATGTTTTTTGAGGAAAAAAAATGGGAGAGAACGAAACACCAAAGGCATGTCTGAAGCAAAAAAACGGAGGAAAAGGGAATAGAGAGAAACGGTATTGTCGACGGGACACTAAAGGCATGGAACGATAAGGAGGAGGAAAGTGGGACCTGTGAGGAAAGAGAAGTAGGGGAAAAAAAGAAAATGGAAATAATGCTAAAAGGAAGGCTATATAAAGGACATGGTCAAACTATTATGATGAAGAGTGTCTAAGCCAAATGAGGAGTAAGAAAAGTGTGATCTTAGTTAAAACTTGTAAAATATTTGTTAAAAAAAGGAGTGACCAAAAACACCTAACCTAAATAGTTGGCATGTATTTATTTTAAGAAATGATGAAATGAAAACAAATTTGGTAAAAATACTAGCTTGTGTTCACTGAATTCGATGAAAATTAATTAGAAAATTGACTTTTATTCTTCGAAAAATTAGATGGTGGGGGGTAAATGTATTTCCTTATTATTCTACTTCTCGACGATAACCTCTCCTAAATGCAATTTATAATCAATAGTTCATTGAACATTGACTTCTAATTGGCTTAATTGACATTTAATAATGGCAATGCCTTCTCCCTCTAATTTTTGGAAAGTTGCCGTGATGACTTCGCGGAAAGTTTTCTTAATTTGAATATTAAAAAACAAAAAGCTGCTTCCAATTGGGTTGTAAGTTAACAATTCTTCAATTTATTTGCTTCAAATTGAACATGCAATTGGTTCACAGTTTACCTTCTTTGAGAAAACTAATTGTTGATTTGTGATTTCAATGACTGGGAAGATTTGAGTTTAACCATTTTGTGAACAGGTTTAAAATTATGAAGTTTAGTTGTGTTGACAACTAACTACGATATTTTATTGCCTGTAATAAACAACCAATTTCTTTTCCTTAATTGATACCATATGTTGAGGATTTCGGAGGCAAAAACAAATGAAAGGAAAAAGAGGATGTTGCATTGCACTGGACCTGAAGTTATTTCTTGTGACCCATACAAAGCACCATTCTACTTGCAAATTCCAATCACTAGCAATCCACGGGTATTTCCATTTAAGAAGATGATTAATCTAAAAATCAAAAGCATTGGCTTAACAAAAAGAAGACTGACCTGTGGAGTAAAAAGTGAAGGAGTGTGGTGGTCGATCTCCATCAAAGATTGCCAAGTCAAACTTTTCATCTTGGAGCAATAGGCAATGGTAAGAGATTGTAATGAGTGGCATTCTAGTGGATGTTTTCTTCCTGAGAGAAAACTAATCAAATTGGGCAAGCATTCTAGCTTCATAAACCCAAGACGCGGGAATGTAATCTTCTCCGCTGTGCCTCCCTGCCCTTCTTCCTCTACAATCACTCCTTCCATCTGACCACACTCCTTTATTTCTATCTTACATAGATTGGCAAGGCACCGAGCCATCAATGAAGTAAAAGCATATTTCAAGTTGTTGCAATTATAAAGGGTGAGTCTATATATAACATTGAAGCGTAGTGTCCCTTGAAGATTGTTGTGCCATAGTCGCCTCAACTTTGGTAGATTGACCAAATCCAAAGACCATAAATTAGGCAACAGCCGAGTGCTTCCTACACCCAAAAGCCCTTTAAGATCAAATATTTCTTCTAGCGACTCGCAATCACACACCTGCAAATCTTCCAAATTGTGCAAAAGAAACATCAATTTAGATGGAATAGCATTAATAAATGATGGACATTTATCCACCATCAATGAATCTAATTGCCAAGATAACTTGATGGGATTAAGTTCACTATGCCATTTTCCAATCAACTCAGGAAACTCAGACAGCCGCAAAGACTTTACTCCAACAACCGTAGCCTGTTAGAAAAAGCATCATTAAATATAAACTTCCAGCTAGCAAAAATAAATTACTACATCGGTGATGAAGACCATCCAAGTACACAAAATTTGGTAACTGATGCATACCATTTCTTCAAACATATCTTGGATGGTAATGTTGAGGTTTCCCTTCCAAAACCAAGCTTCTGTTGATACTTGTACTCCCTCTAGCTTTGGTGCCTCTATTGGTCCCTCTGAGAAGAATTTCATGCGGGGACATCCTCTCACAATGACATCTTCCAAGAGAGGGAACTTCAAAGTGTATTTAATTGAGCTAAAACATCTCAACTTTGTCAACCCATTAAGCTCCATATGCTTCAATTGATTGAAAGCCACAAGCCCCTCCTCACCTCCTTCGCCATAAATGACTTTTGTCAACATTTTACAGTTATTTATCCTCAATTTTGTGAGTTCCACCAAATTTCCAGCTATTGTCGGTGTAAACATACTAGATAATCCATCACAACATGACACGTCTAGAGTCTTGAGGTGTTGAAAAAATCTTGGAAAGGGTAATATTACTTTTTGCTCATGACTTGGGCCTTCTATGGCTTCCATAATGATGCTCAACTCTTCTAGATAAGATTTGCATACAACTAGCTTTTCTAAGCTAGTTAAACTCCAAACAAAAAGACATGTGGATACTGCAGATTCCTTTGAGAAATGATGAAGTTCGAGAACTTTAAGTTTGCAGAAGACTTCTCCATCATGAAAATGCACATGCCATACCTCCATCAGTTCGGATAAATCCAATTTTAGCTCTTGCAAATTTGGGAATGCGCCCTGAGGAATTCGTCAAATTAGAATCTAAAACCAGATTAGTTGAAAGAGTATTCATGTATTATGGTTTAAGTCTTGCATATCGTGTGCAACAACTGCATTTTAAAATGTTTCTTATGTGATTCAACGGAAGGGCAATA